>JAOWBP010000001.1:46522456-46539282 GCA_028571105.1 Tragopan temminckii | reverse complement strand
TGGGGCTCCTCCTCAATGGTAAGAGGAAATGAGGTGCTCAACAGACTCAGCCAAATCCAGGCTGACCCTTCCTCTCTCTATTTTATTTTTATTAAATTCATTTGCCTCTCATGCAGACACAGCCTGCAGACACTTCTAGCTTAGCTCTACTCTCACAGGTTTCTAAATATGGTTTTAAGTGGAGCTGTTACTGCACTGTAATTGAGAGTTGTTCCAGGACTCCTCTAGAAATTCTTGCAATAGTTCTCAAATTAATTTCCTTAATCTCTCTTTTAGTCCTCCTATTTCATCAGTTTACTCTATCTCCTCTCCATTTTTCAACCTTGTTTTCAGTCTTTTCTTTACTGCGTCTCATGTTGCTCACCTCCATGTTCAAAGGAACAACACTGACCATAGACACTTCTTCACATGGAAGAATGTAGGACTTGAAGTAAAAGACTGTGCTGATCTTTGCCTTATTTTTTTTAAATTTAATTTAATCCCATTTTCTTTTATTGTTTTTACTTGCTTTTGCTTTGTTTTTCATTCTCCCACTATACTCAATCCTATTTCTTTTCTCCTTCTCGTCTCTAGTCCTGCTGATCCTCTTCTTTTCCTTATTCCCTGTTTTGTGTTTGTGTGACAAATTCACTGAAAGAGTAACTTGCTGCAGGTCAGTTGAAATCAGGAGGATTTTTTTATATATATGTATATACAGCTTTGTACAACACAAGTTAATGTAGAATTGTGGTTGTGATGGTGTTACCAAGCTTGAAAATGGCGTTTCAGTTCTAAATCACAGTCATGCTTGGTCTCAGTCCAAGGCTGAACTGGTTTTAGATACTTAAAAAAAAAATCAATCCAGCTGTTTGTACTCTGTTGATCTTTTTGTTTGTTTGTTTTTGTTTGTTTGTTTTTTAAGTTATCCAATCAAAAGGACAGAAAAACTGATTTTTTCACCACGTAAGATATTTTCTGTATGTTTTCATTCACAGTAACTCAAACCAACTTTGTTTTGAAACATGACCCTGGAAAGTGATGTACTCCTAAATGATACATTACCTTGTTTAAAGAAATTTGCTTTGGAAATTACAGAGTTATAAACATTAGAACATTGTGCGCTGAGCATGCACAACACATTATTTCCCTTCTTTTTTTTAGACCTCTACCCAATAATGATTAATGGTCTCAGGCATGAATATTTGTTTGTGCACTCATGAAAATTAGAGATGAAAAGATCTATTGTATCATCTAGTTCATCTTACAAGCAAAGGCTCGACACCTACACTCTGTATTTGTACATGTAACAGGAGCTGAGAATCACAGAAAGTTCCTCCCTTGAAATTTCTTTTCTGAAGCAGGGAAAGTAATTTTAACTCTGAAGCCTACCCTATCATTTTTAACTTGGCTTTGATAACTAAAACATTTCTCAGGACATTCTGATATGAATTTCAAGAAACATTAAATATGTGCTCAGCAGATTGGACTATTGCCCAGTCAAGAGTCAAAAACAGAATCATGGAATCATTGAATCATATAATCAGAGAATGGAGGTGCACAGAGGGAAACATGGCTCTCATAGGTACTTACAGCATCCCATGACATACCTACTCAAGGAAAAAAAAAAATCAGCTGCTTAGGAAACTGTATTTTTACTGTTAAAAAGTAAATAAATTAATAAAAGCTGTTCTTAATCTATCTTTACGATCACAAAATTACAAGTATTTCATCAACAATAAAAATAAAAAAAATCAAGAGGAAATAAAACTAATACACAAAAGAAGTTTAATATCACTGAAAAATATTTCAAACTGGGACATTTCAGGCTGTCAGCTATGTTGACAGGGCTGAAGGGCAAACATATTTATATTACATGTGTTTAAAACAAGGTTTGTATCTGTGGAGGAAAAAAAAATAGATGCTTACAATTGCATTAGCTTATCACAATCAGTCTATCATTCCTCAGAAGAAAAACTGTGAAGAAATAATGCAGTTAAAGCAAAATATCAACAGAAACAAAATATTTCTCAATTCCCTAACTTGTTATTCCTGACAGAGCCTACGCAATTTAAAAACTAGCAAAGTTTTTTTCAAAATGACTGGTGGTTTTAGGTGTCTTTAGTGTTTCTGAGACAGTCAGCTGGATCAGAAAGAAGGAAGAGGTGCAAGTTTGAAAAGTGGGCTTTTTTTTTAAGTGTGTCAAACTGGAGATTGCAAAAGCAGATACTCAGAATCAACATTTCTTTTTGAAAACATGTCCTAATTGTATCACATGGATTTTGGAAGTGGTATAGCTAGTATGATGCAACATAAACAGTATCCTGGTATTTCTCCTCATCTGTTTGAAAAATACTACTTCTGTTTGAGAAATACTTAATGCATTTGAATGGAAGTAAAATGAAAACTTGTCTATGGCCTGCAGATCAGGAGTTATTCTTTCCCTAGGTTATTTATGTCAAAAAACAAAAAAAAAAACAAAACAAAAAAAAAAACCACACCAAAACTATTTGACATACAATTGTTTCTGTGAGCTCTCCATATCAAGACTCAATCTTCATGTTCTCCAAAAATTAGCACAGAGTGGAAATGCCTTTCTCTGAAGAATTTTAAAGTATTTTCAAAGCAGAACACGCTATTGAAAGTGCATGTTGTCATAATATGGATTTTTTTGCAATTAAGTAGTTTCTAAAATGCAATTTGACAGTGTCCCTTTAATCCTATTACATCTTGTTCTCTCTCTGTCGGCTAATTAGAATGTTTGGCCCTTGTCATTCTCATAAAATCCATTTAAACATTTGTAGCGCCTTATCCTTCCTTCCCATGATCTCACTATAATCATCTTGACTCATCTGTAAATATGTAAAGCTGTTAGAAACTCACTCAGATATATAGGTGGTGTGTATATCCTCTTAATCTGTGTACGTAAGTAGGAATACACTGATGTATTGAAGCGGCTGAAAATTTTCTGTTCAGTGCTCCATACACGACAGACAACCTTTTAAAGGCAGAGGAATTTCCATGAAACGACATATCATGATATTCAGAATGTTATATTGTGATTTTAGAACAATGTGTTGTTGTTTTTTTTTAAAGGTGTGCATTATATTCCTAGTGTTTCTCCTGTGGTATCTTTAAAGCGTATTAGCTGGGAGTTACTGCAATGACGTCTCATGCTCTCAGTCTCTTTGTGGGCTAAACAGAGAGGACTGGGGGCATTTAAAATCACTTCACTGTTGGCCAAAATCACTGATACTGCAGTCAGCAGTGGTAGAAGAGTGGGATGGATGCTGTCTCCTTTCAGAAATCTCACCTTTGTGCACTGCCTTACAAGGAGCCTGCTAGACTTTTGTGGGACTGAAGCACTTAACAAGAAATATTAGTGATTAATGCTCTAGTACTGTGGTCTGGTATGTGAGGCATACCAAGATAAAAAGCTCCTTTACTGTGCTTATGTCATGACAACCTTTCCTGATAATTGCAGTGAGCTTTCAGCAGAATGAAGCATGTGACACAACTGCAGAAGGCAAAGTGACCCATGGCAAAGAACGTTTAAATCAAGACTTTTTTTACTACCAGCTCGTATTTTTCAACTTCTCAACTACCCAGTCAAAGGTAGTATTTCCCAGAGACCCTCTTAAGAGAAACAGCGCTTAAAACGTTGCATTTATATCCCATATAAATGATTGCAATTGTATTTTATGGCATTTGCTGTTGTTTTGGCTTTCTTGTTTGCTTTGTTTTGTTTTGATTTCTGGAAGGTTCTCTACTTCTCTGTTTCAGAGAATCTCTACATGATTGCAGGCTTCTTGACCTTGCAGTCCAAGTAATAATCCTCAGCTGGCACTATCACATTTATTACTCTCTCATGTATTTATATCACAGCTGCTGAAGCTTCAGGACATTACTGCAGTACCAATAATAAATATTAATATTTCTATAGCAACCAATTACTCTTAATTACTTTCACCACAGGAACCAGGTGAAAGAGGAGCAAAGCTCCAAAGAAGTGAAATCCTTTTTCAATGCAGTATTTTCAAAGGAGAGATGTAACACAGAAGGAACTGGAAATTTGCCAACAGAGGAGGTACCTGAAAGAGGAAAAGATAAATATTTAGCCATCGAGATCTGTTAAAGTACAAAACATCATCTATTATTCAGATTCAAAATTATGTTATTTAAATATTATTACAGCTGTCATACAAACAGGATTATGAAAGCAAACTACAAGGTAAGTGTGAGACGTACCTAAGCTTTAACTTATTTCCTCTCCCCTTAAAATGAGGCTGCCAATGAAACACTTTTTGTATGTTTTTCATACTATACTTCTAGCTTTATCACATCTTCAAACATCAACATTGGGAAAAATGAAAAAAAGGATGTCTCCAAAATGAGACCTTGAAGCAAGTTTTGTGCAAAAGTCCTGGCTTTAACCTTGAGCTCTCTATAAATGGAAAAAAAAGATGATTAAAGACAAAAGAGAAGCGGTTGTGGTCACTGGCAGAGACAGAAGATGGGATCATACAGAATATTCATGCAGAGGCTTCAACTAAGGAAGCTTTGTACTAATGATGTCCATAGCTAACGTAGCGCCTTAACCTGCCCGTGACATCACAGTCTGGTGCTGAAAGAGAGAGGAGAAAGTTGTGGGAACCCCCAGAGACTTTTACAAACCTTTCTGTTCTAAGAGGACTTGGGAATAACAAGTTCACTTGTGAACATGCCAAGAGAAAGGGAGTGGACTTGTTATTTCCAGGAGTCAGGAGGTGTTTGTTCTTGGAGCTTTGACTGTCAGTGGGAATAAAGGACAGCTGTGGAAAAGCCTGGGTTTTTGCAGCAAACATTTGGCCACTAGAGAGGAAAATGTTAATGAAGGCTGTAAAAAACACCAGAAATGTGCTGTAAGTTCTTAAAAAGGTACAGAAAAGTTTTGGGTTTTATTCTGGAAAGGATGCAGGGTTTACACAAAAGGAAAATCTGCTTTCATAACCACTGCAGAGCAGAGGGGTAGGTAAAATCAGCACTGTCTGGGAGAGAAACTCTAGTGTGGGATTTATCTGAGATTGGAAATCATATAAAAGTGAAATATCACCATAGAGAGAGCTGTTGCTTCTCTGTCATAATCTTTAAGAATTCTTCAATCGTTATGGATGGAAGTCCTTACCCAATCTTTATCAGGTAAAGAACACCAGTGAGAGTATATGGATGTTGGATGGAGTGGCTAGAGGATACGGAAGGCTCTTATGGGAGACTGTTGAGAAGAAAAAAAAAAAAAAAAAAAAAGAAGAACTGGAACTATTGTTTCTCAGCTATCTATCAAGATAAGGTTTCTAAAAATGACAACTTCCTTCCATCCCATTGGTAGGCAATGGTCAGAAAGCTCAGCTGAAAGGTGTGCTTTGGCTGCTCGACTTGAACAGTCTGGGCTCCTTGCCCTTGAGGCTGGTGACTGGTTGTTTCAGCCGTGTTTGCAGAAGTCCCCACATCTTTTGCATCACTGTGCTTCTCCTGGCTGGCACTTCATTCGTTCAACTCAAAAGGTTTGTTTGATGATCACCAAGTGTTTGGTTATTAAAAACAATCTGTCAGCTCACAGCCTACAACTATGATGTATAATTAAATGCATCCTATCTTCTGTTTCCAAAACACTGTTACAATAATGTCAAGTTGTGATAATCTAGTGAGAGGCGTCGGGGAGCAAGGGGAGTCAGAAGCGTGGGATGTCTCTGCAGCACGGCCATGCTCGTCAGCTGGGGGAGTGATGGCCGAGCACCCACCCCCAGGAGAAGGGGCAGTGACAGTGGGCCAAGGCGAAGCAGGAAGAAAATGTTTTTTGTGTGGGAGAAGGGGAAGAGAAAGATGACAGAGGGTAGAATTCCTGCCTGTAATTACACCACTGATACTTCAAGAAGTTATAAGAAAGATGTTTTTGTGTAAGGGAATGAGTGGTCTACAGCACCCATGTAAAGAATCTTTCACACAAAACAAAAGCCTTTTCCTTCCTTTATCATGCGCTCTGCCAGTGACTTTCATTCCAGCCCTACTCCCTCATCAAGATGGAATTTGTTCACAATTCCATTGGCTACCATCAAGTCACTTGAAGGATTGGATGCAGTACAGTTTATGGCAAAAAGAAATGAGGAAGAAACACAAAGGCTTAGAATCATAGAATCATTTGAGTTGGAAGGGACTTTTAAAGGTAATCTAGTTGAGCTCCTCTGCAATGAACAGGGACACCTACATCTAGAGCAGGGTGTTCAAAACCCCTCCAGTCTGACCTTGAATGTCTCCAGGTATGGGGATCCACCATCTCTCTGGGCAATCTGTTCCAGTGCCTCACCACCCTGACTGTAAAATACTTCTTCCTTATATCCAACCTAAATATTCTAGAAAATCCAAAAGCCCATCTTTTCCTTTCAAAATGCAGTATCTCCCTTCCTCCCTTCTTCAGAACAGCAATCCTGACTTCCAACCAATGCTGTGCAAGACTCAGATCAGAGAACTGCAATACCTATCTTTCTGGGCTGACAGCTTGCTTTTAATAACCAAATATTTGATGATAATGAAACAAATCTTTTGAGTTGAACTGATGAAATGCCAACCAGGAGGAGCAATGCAAAAGACGTGGGATTTCTGCAAAAGGCATGTCCAGAATATTCAGCCACCACCAGGGCAAAGACCCCAGCAAGGACCTCAGGCTGCATTGCACAGTAAATTGAGCCATCAAAGTGTACCTCTGAGCTGAGTTTTCCAACCATTGTCTACCAGTGGGCTGTAAGGAAGATTTCTCATATGGGGAAAAAACATAAGCTCATACAGGACTTACAAAAAGGAGAATTACAAAGCACCAGTGAGCCCTGCAGCCATCTCCCTTTTATGCTTGATACTGTTAAATGTTATTTACAGCATTATTTATTTATTTATTTTTGCTGTTGTTGTTTTGGACTACTTCTTCCTCGTCTAATTTATTACTATTTCATAATATTGTTTGTTAAGCACTGACAGCCTTTGGTTTTTATTGCAGTTATGTGTCTTTGCTTCTCCTGAGCACCTTAATTGCATTAGTTGCTTTGAACAAATCTGTTCTTGGTGCATAGCAGAAAAGTGACATCTCTGGATATTTATAAAGTCTCTTTGTATAAATGATTTGGAAGCAGCACATGGCTTTAGAAATTATATCTCAGACTTGCTTTCCAGGACCATATGTCAAATGTGAGTTAACAGTTACTGCATATAAGAAACAAAGGTAAGAAAGTGAGAGAAACCTCTGTTTGCCATTTAGTGCAGCCTTTAGGGTATTACGAACAGCTTACTAAGCCAGGAACCACCTGAAATAGTTTTGCAGATCATTTCAGATCAGTTTCTCCTTTTCCTGTCTCCCCTTCAAATTTTTTTTCTATGATGAATGAAGCAATTTTTATTTAACTATTTTTTTTTTCCCTGTCTCCTTTATTCCATTTACCAGTACAGGGCTACAACAAGAGGAAAATTATTCCTGGTCAGAAACAGGATCTCTTTACTCTGATGAGGTCAAAAGCAGTTTAGCTGAAGAGGGAACAGAATCATTTTCAGCACTGTTAGAAAAAGCACATGGGCAAGATGTTGGTTCAAAATAATGTCAGGATTTCTTTGCCAGCTCTGGAAAGTGTTTTGCCTTGTCTTGAAGAGCTATTTCAATTCCTCCCAAAATACAAGAGCTTCAGAAACCGTCAAGCATCTTAAGAAGGTTCACAAACCTTAAAGTTGACATTCTCAAGTACCAGGAGAACTGCATGCTACTGCAAGGGCATCTGGAAGTCGTGTAGAGTGCCTCTCAGTCAATAATTGCCAAAGGAGTGCTGCCACTGAACAGGTACATCGTTGGAGCAAGGTAAGAAAAATGAAAGTTGGATTTGGGGTTCTGGCAATATCCATTAGCCCAGGGATATTAATATTCATGCAGAAATTTATTGGGCAGTCATTCCAACGTACTGGTCATGGCTGGTTTATTGCTTTTAGATTGGTATTCGTGTATGTTCTAAAATGAAGAATGAGGATATGGATTTTGTTTTCAGCTTGCTTCCACATTATTTTTTTCTTATATATTTGGGGTAATCCTGCACTCGTACTTTAATAAAACAGTCTTACCACTTGTATATAGGATTTACCCTTGTTTTTAATTAAGAAATCATCAGCCAGTATTTGACAGGCCATTTTCAGCCTGGTTACTAATGTGTTCCTGATTAAATTTCGGGTATATTCAATATCCTGTAAATCAGAGAAGAGTATTTTCTCTTTTCTATTATTCTTTACTCAACACAACAGATATGATGACTGCCAATAGCATGTGATTAGCATAAAATACAATAATAGTAATGGGGAACTGAAAACTATAACCTATGTCTCAGCATGGAGCTCAATTTGGTACCTTCTCCAGCTGGAGAACAGTTAGGAAATTGTTCATTGGCACATCGAGAGGATATCTTCCTATCCAGAGAATCAAAAGAGGGTTGGAAGTCAGTGGCCCTCTCAGGAAAAGGATTTCATGGTCGGAGAGGAGGAAGGAAAAAAAGGGAGTATAAATTGAAGCAGAGCAGAGGAATTCAGAGTTCTAGGCTATTCAGTGGGAGACAGAGGTGTTGGTATCTCCTCATTCTCCTTTCTTAATAAATCAAATTTCAGTTAGACTCACTGGGCAACATGGGGTTAGTCTTAGGGAATGGGAGAAGTCAGGTGATTGAAAGATGCCCTGCACTCTGTCAGCCACAGGAAAGACATTCCTCAGTCTACTTCCATGCTGCTAACTGGTTGATGATGTCCAGGTAGATGCCTGAAAACCAAAGAAAGATACTGGGCAGAAGGGTTGCAGATGGTAGTAACTCTCATAAATATATGTTCTTCACACTGTATTTTCACGTATACTAGGTTTCACAACACTGTTGGAGAAAGCCTGAAGCCTGAGTGGTTCTCACTGCAGTAATTCTGCTGGTCTGGTCAGGATGAATGTTGAAATAATAAAAGTCCCACTTAACTGCACTCAGATGAAAATTGAATGTATTTACCACCTCCAGTCTAACATTCTACACCTCTTCACAGAGCTTAGTAGGTTCCTAAATGATCCATATTTAAAATAAATGCCACACTGGCGTGATGTTGGGTTTACTGACACCCAGCAGAAAGTAACATGCAAACTGAAAAACACAGAACTGATTTCACGTTTGCTCACAGAAGCAAAACATGAAATTGCAGCCGATCAGAAACAAAAGGAAGTTCTGTGCCCAGAAGAAAGAATCTGGAAGGCTGCTTGGAAATTATGATAATAGAAAAGCGAAGTGATGCCTGAAGTCATTATGTAGGATGCTTCCACTCTGTGGTTGCCTTCCTACAACTTCATTCAGCGCTATCCATTGCCTGGTCCTCCCAGCTGCCCCAGCTAACTTTCACACTTCTGCAAGCACTGGTTAACATAACATTTCCCTCTCTGCTGGTTAAGAATGTATATAAAAAAGATGGCTTAATTTCCAAAAGTCTTGGTAGTGTGGTATAATATGGAAATAGTGCTGCTTGCAAACTCACTGCTAATACTCTGCCCTGCACATTTTGTTTGAACGTGCTTTAAATTGTCAACTTTTATTCCTGATTTGTGTGACAGCTATATTTTTCCTTTGATCAAAGGGCAAATAAAGAGAAAAGAAAATCACAGATAGGACAGATAAATCAATTCACATTTTTATTGTCACATATGGTTCCAAAATACATACTATTCTGTACTGAAAAATAATTTTAAGACACACTGCAAACAGGGTTAAAACTGTAGGGTTATATTTAATTTATTTCACTCTTCTTTTCTCTTGCCTATTTGGCTTATTATCATCCTTTAATCTATCTATCTGGTAAGATAAAACTGCATGGCAGATGTAGGTAAACATCTTAGTTTCAAATGACAAAACTCAACTGTGTGTGTGGAAGTCTAATCAATAAAACCAAGTCAGAATTTTATGTTCCAACATATTCTTATCAGAAAATGCAGATCTGAACATAATCCAATTATAAGACAAAGACAGAAGAGGAAAAAGTTATATACATAAGGTAAAAAATTACTTGTGCATTAGAATTTCAATGTTTCATTTTGAAATGAGTCTTAATGTGCTTATTATTTTAAAAATGTAACTTAAGACAATTACCTAACAGCTACACAGCATTAAACCATATTTTAAAAATTAATAGTAATCTTGCTATACTCCATTGTAAAAGCATTCTTCATCAAAAATTAAACCATGATCAAAAAAGGACAACAACCCAAAACAACTTGTAATTTTTTTTTATGAAGCATTTTGGAGGTTTGTTTTCCCTAGCTTCAAGCAAATAAACGACATAAAATCTTGTGAAATGTCTTGTGGCATGGACATTTTTACATTTGCCAGCATTTGTTATCAGTGGAACTTAACAACAGAGCTTTTTGAAGGAAAATAAAGTCACTGCAATTACTGGTGGATTAGATAGGATTTACTTTTTCTTAGTTGTACAAATATCATGTGATGTCAGTGAAAACTTTCATTTTAAGGTTTCAAACTTTGTTGCTTAAAGTAATTTGAATTGTATGAACTGGGGTTACTTCTTCTATTTTTTATTTCTACTAGAAAATTAACTGTCTACGGAAATTAGATAAAACTGCAGGCAGTAGCTCCTAGCTACTCATGGTCAGAAATGCAAAAGCTTTGAGGAATGGTAGTTGGTAACTTCTATTTTAGTCTATTTGTTTCTGTTAGGTCTTGAAACTCTGATTTAGTCTTTTGGGTAACGTGCAGACTTGGTAGCACAGAGGACATTGCTGGCAATTACCAACTGCTGCACAGTTTTGATCTCAAGGAGATAAGCACAGATCAAGTCTCTAATAGTAATATCTTTAAACTCAGAGTATCAGAGATGGATGTCATTGCAATGGCGTTTGTTCTGGGCTCAGACCCTAAATCATCCCTTTCCATTAATATAAGACCAGACTCTTCACTGTCCTCTGGTGGTTTGAGCTATTCCTGTAGGGCAATAAATGCTATACCAAAGTTGACTGGCTGGTTAAACACATTCATAGCTGTTTTCCACTGCCAAAAAGTCACAGTTACTCTGTACCATGATTTACAACTACTGAGAGAAAAAGTGTCACAACATTATCAATATTTAACAACAATGGAGTCATTAAGTTCTCATAAGCATGTTCCTAAGGGAACACAGATTGACATCAAGAAGTTCAGGTCCAGTGGTTACCCTTCCATGGACTGTGGCTCTTGTGTACATAAAATGTCTGACAAGAGTAGTGTGCCTTGATATTCTGTGTTATTTCATTGCATACTGGCACAAAACTGGAGATTATGTATTATGGTACAATACTTAGTTCATCCTTATCTTTAAGGCACATTCTAAGAAACGCAGCTCCGAATTTTCGGAGGTATCTTGGATACTATAAGAGTTCTAACCAAGACACCAAATTAATAGCAGCTCTCAGAGAAATGTTTCCTGAATAACTAACTGCATCATTTCCAAAAATCAGCAGTCCTAGAGATGGTCCATAAGTCTGGGTTATACCTGTCAGCTGCCTTTTGCTCTGATATAGAATGCACTTATCTTGTCCTTCTATTTACTTGTTTCTTTCAGAAAAGATCTGTTGCCAGTGTTACTTTAGATTCTATTTTAAACTGTAGATGAGGTCATAATGTTAGGCCATAATTCTTGGTATTGCTTTTTAGCTTAGCACTTCCATCTCTCACACGCGACAGGACGGCCGTTTTGTTTTTTTGGGGGGTTTTTTTTTTTTTTTTTTTTTCCTACTGTGACATACTTTGAATTCTGCAGGAAGTCTGCAAAATAAGAATTTGAGGGATTGGCACTTTTGTCTCTTAACTTAGAAAGACACTCTTGTACCTGGCATATCCTAGGGCAGTCAAAAGGACAAAATGGAAGGTTCTTTCCTTATCTCTGGAACATGGACTACACCTTCTTGTGCTTTAGAACAACCCTTGCAGAACTTTGCTAGTTTACTGCAAATGGTAGAAGAGTTCAACAAGCTAACAGTACCCACAACGCAATATGCTCTGCTCCAGCGCATGGATTCAGAAATGGCAGATGAATATGATGAAGGCTGATCTCTAGGTGGTGGCTCCTCCATACTAATGAATCTCTTGTCAGAGAGACCCACTAACCTTTCTGATCTAGAATGCTGTAGAATACTCCAGAGATGCCCTTGCTGTTAGCTTCACCCACTAAACCCTACAAACACTGTATGTATTCTTGTATTCCTTCTCTGGTGGCTCAGCTTTAAGCTTACACTCTCCACTCCCTTGATTTAAAGGCAGCCAAAATGGCCTAGAGGCAGTGGAGTCGCCTGCTCTGCTGAACACAAGAGCAAATCAATAAATCCATCGTAAGACAGATGTGTCTTCTCAGCAATTCACAAATAAATGCTCTGCTTAATTTATAAAGTCTGTGAGTTTTGAGAGGGACTCTCTGGTATTTGGTAATAGCTCACTTCTCTATTTTACCTAATATATTATAGAGAAGGAATTTACGTGCTCTTAAAAAGAACAGTAATATAGTTTTCTCCTTCTCAAACAAACCATTAACTAATGTTACCAATAGGGCTCTGGGGGATGTGAGCAGGGACAATAACATAACAGCTAAAACAAGCATCATAAAATATCCATACATGCACCATGTCTAAGTTGACAATGTCTACAGCATGAATGACCTGCCAATGCTGCCAGGGGTGTTGCTAATTTCTCTTTGCAAGGCAGTGACAGCAAACATCGGTAATTGTATCTAAGTGAGAGAAAAAGCTTCCAGGAAAGGATGGCCAAATAACAAACCAAATATAGATACACTTGTTTTCGAAAAAGACATAAAAAGCAAAAACAAAGAACATACAAAGAAGGAAGAAGGATGGAAGCTTTTCAGATGAAATCTTGGATGTGTTTTGAATATTGCTATGCAGAAGTGAAAGCATCATGATATGGATTTTGTTTGGAAAACAGGTATTTAATGTAGCATCGTATTTGGTCACAGAACTACTCAAAGGTTCTCTGTCACGTGGAAGTATATCAGCATGAAAGCTTTGATCTTTCTGCACTATTGACACACCTCCAAAATACTATTTTTCTCAAAGAGCCCACAGACTTCTTTGTCATGACAAAGATTCTGTGAGACCAGTGTGCTGAGAGTGCTGAGGGACTCTGGTAGATGAGCAGTAATGAATCTTAGCTATGAGTACATATGGATGTGAAAGAGGGTGATCATTATTTTGTCAGTGACTGCAGAACACAAACTCAAAACAACTGCCCAGTTTGTCAGAATCACCCTTTGCATTTCTGAGTGGATAAATATTATAAAATGTTGTTGTGCTTAGTGCTCCTGATCTGCATAGGAAAGTTTCAGAAAATATTGCATTTTGAAGAAATACTGATGCTATTTGCTATTTTATAACCCACTACTCTACTAACCACATCTAGCAGATCTTTTGGAGGGTTCTGGGCATGTAGGAGGTGAAAGTACAAACTGATGTATGATACTGTCTGTAAAATAGTCTTGGAACTGACACAGTCACTCAACGGTGCCAGAAAATGCACTCAGACTTTCACTGGGCCATGAAAGCAGATGTCACCCTGCTCACAAGAGTGCTTTCAAGAAGGACTGATAGTAAATGCACTGCCAGAATTTTTTTCATTTGGAAATGCTAACTGTTTATAATCTGCTTCAGAAAGTGGGTTAATTCAGAGGAAAGTTTATTTTCTTATACATATGCAAAGGGTTCCCCTGGTTCTTTAATTGTGTCCAGGAATCGAAATACAGTTTGTGGCTGAATCTTCCTTCACTTCTCTGGCAAAAAAATTCTTGAACAAAGACTGGCTCTGATTCACACTTCTGCAATGCATTGCAGGATCCTGTGCAGACTTTGCCCTCTATTCCCAACCTTACCAAGGATCAAGAAAAATGGATGGCTGATAGAACTCTGCCTCCCATTAAATCTGCCGCTTCCTTCCTCCAACTTTTCTAGCATGCATCATGGTTTAAATTCTGTTGTGTAGGATGCATAACTACAGCCTGTAATACCAAATGCGCTACTATTCTGTGAATGCTTTTCTGTTGGTTAACTAATGGTCATTTAAAGTTTATGAGAGAAATATGGTAAATCACTAGTAGAGGAGGATGAAACTTCCTTAGCTAGTAAAATCATATATATGAAAACAGAATCTTTTCCTTAAAGAGGGTTTGAGTAGATCACTTCACTATTCTACGTGACTCTTTGAAAGAGTCATGACATGTCCACGACACTGAGCATAGACCTTTGAGATGGATTCCCAAACGTGTCATGTTGCCATGCAGCTATTATTAAGAAATGGTGCTTAGAAAGGCAGTGGTTCTCAAACAAGTGTTCCAAAGATATCTGTGCAGCCAAAAGTAAGGGATGTAGACCATGAACAGTTAAAATAAAAGCACAGTGCAGGAATAAGAATAGAACTTTGTGTGGTGACCCCAAACACAGTTGTAGCATCTTCTTTCAGTACAGTTCTTAACTAGAGTCAAAAGGGTTCAGAGCCTACTCTGCTTATGTATTAGTAGGTGAGCTTGTATAAGAAGGCTGGGACCACTGCATCGTACCACAGTAGAAATTCATTCAATTCACCGTTTGACCATTTATGAAGAAGTCTTAAAGATGACAGGCAGAGAGTAGGGAAGAAATCTTCCCAGATCTTTGCTACACTTGTTGAAGATAGAGGCATGGTGTGGGTTTGCACAGCCTGCGTGTTACCTGGTCCCGTTGTTCAAAAGCTAAAGTTAGAAAGTGAAGGGCAGGCAATGACATTTCAGGCCTGGCAACAGCAACTTCTTTATCTTTGCAGGAAGAGCCTAGGGAGAGGTGAAGAGAGCAAGAAAAATCTGACAAGCAGAGGAACAACGAGAGCAGACAAGGAGAAAGTGAGATAGCATGCAGACAGTTTGAGGAGGAGACAAGGTGCAGATAAGGAGCTGCATCTATCTAATAGATATTCTTCCCCAAATTCTAATGGAAATTGTATCTCCCAGAACCTGTCAGTGGAAACCTAATCCATCTCCAAAGGGTATACAGCACTGCTCAAAGCAGAATCTAGATGATGACAAGGTCATTTTCATCTCATCAGCTATATAGCACAGCCTGACACCTTCCTCCCCCATCTCTTTCCTCACAGAGGTAGAGAAGCAGAGAATGAGTTGAATGACAGGTAACACTTGTAAATGCTCAGCAGAATCTGGAGACAACTCTCCTTCTGCTGAGGAGAGCTTAGCTTTGGTTTTCTCAGGAATAACTGCTCCATTGTTTGTTTGGGGCTCTACGGGTGATCAAGGAGCTGCACTGAGCAAACAGCTGCTGGCAATGCAAGGTTTAAAGAGCTAGCAGATGAGCTCTCTTTGCCTATCTTCCAATAAAACTGCCAATGGAAAGTATGTGGTATATTTTGATATGGTCTCAAAATAGATGATCTTCTGAAATCCAATCGAATTGAATACCATAAATCTCTTTGGGTATATGAAATAGATGTAATACACGTGTGTTTATGGATATTTATACATCTGAAGTCCTTTGGCTAGAAAGATAGACCCCAGAAATACATGAAAACATAATTTACCTATGCTCCAACTTTCTTTTCAGAAGTCATAGCCTAAGAAACAGTGGTCATGTTTCTAGGCATGACTGATCACCTCTCAGAATCAGGAAGAAATGTCTTCATTTATTTAATCATTTTTATCAGATTGTAAAGTTTGCCAGGTTTGTTATGAATTTATTTCTTCTAATTTACCTATCAACTTTAAACAGAGTGGATAGGTGTTGAGCTGTGCTGTTAAAATGGATTCATCTTCACAAAGGAAAGACTTACTTACCAAGGTAAGAGTGTTTAAGTACCAGCTAAAGCTCAGGAAAAGCAGGTAGGACCACATCCACTCACATTTGGTGTGCAAACGCTCATATTCTCAAGTTACTTGATGCTGATAATAGCTGTTGTAAAACATAACCCTGATTTCTAGGGTGACAACCCGCTGGCTTTTTAGCCTCCTGTAAGTTCCAATTCTTTCCCTTTCTATCTGGGAGCCCAAACCTAGCTTTAGCTGCTGAGTGTCTCTTGATGATTTTTGGAAGATTTCTGCAGCAAGGCAAAATCTGTATCTCTTAGGAAGGCTAACATTTCCAAAGCAGGCAAAGCTTGCTTTGCATCCTGATCTTGAATAGCCGGGATAACAGGCAAAGGCTCTGCCATTGTCCTTTCCTTCCAGAAGTTCAGATTTTTTCCCTTGGCCCCTTCCTAGGCCACACAGTAAGTGAACTTACACACATTTTTGCTGGTGTTGACCTTGTCTTAGTGATGAGTTCCTGCTTTGACATTGGACCTGCCTTGTCAATGTGGCTTTCCTGGTGATTGCTTAACTGGTGGTGGATCCTGGTTACCCTCAATAGGCTTGCTCTGCTTGCCTTGCTCAGGTACTGGAGAACTGTGACCTTGTCCGTGAGGTCACCATCCCTCTGGTAATGCTCCCCCTGCTCCTGACTCATGCTTGACAGCCTACAGAACAGCCTGCTCTTGCTTGACGTGAACTACACTAAAAGTGCAGAGATGATCTTAAGAAAAAGACTCTCACAAATACTCAAAACTTAGATGGTCAGAATGAAGCACATTTGGTAAACCATTTTTCAGTGAAATATATATTCTACTGCAGTTCTGCAACCACATATTCTTGATGTACCCAGTCAAGGACTCAGGACTGTTGGAGGTTACACTCTCCCCTAGAAATCTTTGAATCTCTTACTTTCCCATTGTATGCCTACAACCATGTTCTTGTCATGTATGACC
>JAOWBP010000001.1:46466635-46502664 GCA_028571105.1 Tragopan temminckii | reverse complement strand
TTTCCTCTATACAGTCTTACAGCTCTGCTCCAAGCCTGTAGTGTTGCCTGGAGTTGTTGTGGCCAAAGTGCAAGACCGGACACCAGCTGAATTTAGCTCCATTCACCACCATTCTCTGGCCCCTCTTAGTGCCTTCACCCCAATAAATCAAGACCTGACATATTTCTTCTGGAGATTCAATTTTTTTAAATCATTTTCAGGTGCTACTGAACTTGTAGTTCAGGTACCTTCTGCTCACCATTCTCACTTCACACTGAGTTTACTGCAAAAACGACATCTCATGTGTCTGAAGAAATTTGTGTAGAGCATGGGGTTCCAGACCACATTTACTACAACTCACCAAATAGATGGTTTGGAGTTGCTTTGGAATTGCCTTTGGAGATGCTTTGCCAGTGAAGGATCTTGAGCACAAGACTTATGAGGACTGGCTGGGGGAACTGGGAATGTTTAATCTGGAGGAGTCTCAGGGGAGACCTGCAAGGAGGTTGTAGCAAGGTGGGGATCAGCCTCTTCTCCCAGGTAACAGTGACCGGATGAGAGGTAATGGCTTCAAGTTGCATGAGGTGAGGGTCAGGTTTAGATTAAAAAACTTCTTCTCAGAAGGAGTGGTAGTGCACTGCAACAGGCTGCTGAGGGAGGTGATGAAATCACCATCCCTGAAAGTGTTCCAGAACCGTGTGGATGTGGCACTGAGGGCTGACAGTTGGACTAGGTGATCTTAGAAGTCTTTTCCAACTGTAATGATTCTACGATTATATGAAAAAGTCTGTTTTCATTTGAAATCTTTGGAGTATCAATCTTGCCTCCTCCTGTTCAGAGACATAGTGCACAAGATGATGTACTGAGTTGTTAATCCAATTTTCCACTGAAAAACTTATAAGAAAAGCTATGTACAAGCCCTGCCTCTGTATTTACTAACATCACAAAAGGTCATAGCAGCACTGTTGCAACAGAAAAGACCAGGGAAAACAGAATCTTATGATTAGAAACAACAGTGAAATTTTATATTTTCAAGTCACCACTAAACATTGTAGGCAATACTTGGAGTACAGGACAGATGAACCTGGAAAGACTGTTTGACAGAATAACGGACAGGCTGCAGACTCACATCTTGTTATGCGCAGGAGGTTGAAGAAAAGGTCTTGGCCTCCAATGTTGTGAGGTTAGTGCTCAAAAAATAGCTTAAATGCATTTTACATCTTCTTTTAAAACAGGAGAGAGACAGAGCAGCGTTTTCCACTAAAAACGCTCCTTTGAGTAACAGCTGTCTTTATCCCAGAATTTAAATCTCATTCCCTTTAGTCTTCCAAAAAATCGTCTCAGCCTTTGCATTTATTTTTCCTCTCTGACTTTCAGAAACAGTCATTCATGCGGATAATGAGCAGGGGAAGAACTGTGGTAACTTAGCTTTCTCTGCTTGTAGATGTTGCTCTGGTTTCAGCTGCTTTTAATGACAGTTTCATCAAGACATTGATGGAGAAAGGACTTCACCATGTGCCCTCTTGAGCACAGTAAGGGCAGAACATCTTGGTCTCTGCTACAGAGACAATAATGGGAAAAAGTACATTTTATGAAAGTATATCTTTAGGCAAAACCAAAAGACAAAGTTGCTTCACCTGCAGGAAAGCAATTAATTACTATGAAAAGCAGAGCTAATTTTGTGCTAGAGCTGTCTGGAACAACATACTGTAATCTGTTGAGTGTTGGTTGATTTACAGCTTCCCTCCACCAGGAAAATACATCAGAAATTCAGTATCTTATTTAATACAAAGTGTTCTCTGGTGAGAGGTATCATACAGCTAAGTTACCAAGTCCTTTAGGGGTAGGAGCTCAGTTTTAGGGTAAATATCTCTAGGAAGAGCTCTTGTGAGCTGATATACCTTCCTGCTTTCCTAAACACTGAGAGAGGGAGAAATAAGAAGGAAATATATCACAATCAGGGAACATGAATCTTAGCACAGGGTCACTGATACCATTGTCTGGTATCATAGTCACAGTATTAAAAAATCCCCTTCGTGTACTTCTCAAGACGCATTCTGTAATATTTAGGTTCCCCGTCCCTGGAGGTATTCAAGGCCAGGTTGGATGGGGCCCTGTGCAACCTGATCTAGTGCTTGACTTAGTGGTTGGCAACCCTGCCCAAAACAGAAGGGTTGGAGCTAGATGATCTTTGAAGTCCCTTCCAACACAAGCCATTATTTGATTCTATGATTCTTACCCTTCCTATCTTACTGGTTCCAGCTCCTCCCTGCTCCTGATTTCTAATTTACATTGACTTACTATGTATTACTTTCCCACGAGGAAGTTAGGTTCCAGAGAAAAAGAAACTAGTGCTGAATTTGACTTTATTTTAGATTGTTAATGGTACACTGGTGAAAGACATATTGGCCAACATTCTTTTAATGAATATGACTATCATCTGACCTGGATACCTGAGAAAATACAAAATACAGTGATTTCTCCACTTGTAGTCCACTTTAATACGGTACATAATGTAGGAAGTGCTTTCTATATTTGTGTTCAAGAAACACAAAGTCTCGGAGTTTCAGTATATTAAGAACTTGGGGGAAGCATCACACTAAAACTTGGAGTTACTTTGATTTCATAAAATGACCTTTTTTTTCTCCGTTCTTTTGCAACTCAATAAGTCAATTTTGGTGTGTGGTTTTGTGTGTGTGTGTGTTTTTTGTTGTTTTGGTTTTTTTTAATTTGTTAGTATGCTATACTTGCAGATTGTGCTTTTTCCTTATTACTTCCCATTTCTTTTGCCCATCTAACATCTGAGAGTTATTGCCAACACAGGACTTCACTCTCGCCATTTCCTATTATGTATAAGAAAATCAGCAAGTAGCAGGTATCTCAAGTGTCTTCTGTCCTCCATTTGAGCATCATGTTCTCTTCTGACACAGACAACTTTCAAGGCTGAGCAAGCTGGTTTAGAAGTCAGAGCTTTCCTTCTTCAGCGTATCAGTCTTTGGAACTTCTGGATGTAATCTCACTAAATTGAACTTCCAAGCTCCTGCTTTCAGGACTGAAATCCTTATCCTTCTCTTTGCCACTGTTGCATACCTGCAAAATTTGCTCAGAGAGCACTTAAAATGCTCTCTTACTTAGGAGACCTTTCACGGGCTTACCACAAGAGCTGGAGACACTGTGATTTCTTGTCTTTGTCACTGCAGTACTTAAATCAGAGAGCCTGTAAACCAAGTGAGGTCAAAAGTACTTCACTTATGATGTCTGCTATAAGCAACATAACAAAGTTTCAAAATCTTTAGAAATCAGTGGTTGAGCCTGTCCCAGCTGCTTTGTCACCTCTGTAATAAAAATGCTGTTGTAATATGCACCAAATTGCACAGAGGATTAGTTTTGCACATAGAAAGAGGATCCAGCTTCCAAAAGGCATTATGTCCTGAAGAATTGTTTCTAACATTAGTGATAGCCTGAGTGAACCTACCCTAATGCTTTGTCCATTCCTCTGCTTTGTATTTGTATTTCAGAATCACATTTTAACTTGTCTGGAAAAGAAGAAAAAGACTCTTTTTATAGTTTTCTAAAGTGACCCTTCTACTGCTCTTTTGATGGATAGGCTTATAATAATAGCATCATCTCTTACTGCAACTTAAAGAGGAAGCAATGCATTAAAGTGACAAACTTCACAGCAACATTTGAACTAACGAGCATCAGTCTAGTCAGGAGGAAGCATGGGGAAAGAGAGGCTGGTTTTCTTAAGAGACCTTTTTAGCAGTTCACTAGCTCAGCTACCACTCTCCCTTTGGTGTATGCTAATACAGAGAGAACAGTCCAGAAGTGCCCGTGGGCAAAAGTGAAATCCAACAGAAAAGAGCTCATGCAGTGCCCTATTTCCTAGGCTGTGGTGTCACATCATGGGGAGATAGATGCTGCTCTTGAAGCTCCAAGGAGCAAAGTGTAGTGGATTGCCCTGGGGTTGGCACATCGCTTAAGAGTGCCTTCCCTTCTTCCTAGCCAATTCCTGAAATCCTTGTGGAGGAATAATGTCAAAGGAACCATGTATGAAAGGCCACAGTTGGTGTCTACATACAAATACCCTGACAGCACTGAGCCCAGGAATAAAGCTATGACTGACAAATCAGACACAAAGATCTGCACAAAGAAGTGCCTATAGTCACACTTCTAAGTCTTTATGAGGCTCCCAAAATAAACCTCTGCATTTTTTCAGAAGGGTTTAGCACTGAGAAGATCCCATTCAGAAATGGCTACCATTTAGCAGGATGTTCGGCTCCCATGCTGAAAAGGCCAGATTAGCATAACCACATGCAAATTTTCACACAGAACAGAAAAGAACCAATTTCAGAGTGTAAAGTTAGGCTTTTAATAGCTTTTTTTGATCCTTATATTAAAAATCAAGTTGCCCCCCCTGAGCAGTAAGACTAACAAAGCCTGGGCTTCCATTGATTTAAGTCTCATAGCTGGACTTCCAAGAGTTTAACAAGATAAAAGCTGAAGCTTCTGTTGCCCTCAAGGGCATCGATAAGGATGCTCTCCCATGCATAGGACTTGCATGACAGATTTCCTCATAGCTGATACTGAAAAGTTCTTTCTGGGCACTTATTTCCAAGAAACTTGCAGGATCATCTCTTCTTTCAAAATTGGCTGCAATTGAAGAAAATGGCTCTGAATTTTTGAAAATAGGACAGTGATCAGAGACATCTCTTTTATTTAAGAAAGCAGGTCAAAAACTGCTTGAAAAGGTTTGTTTGTAAGTTCATATTGAACAAACAGGAATTGTAAT
This sequence comes from Tragopan temminckii, assembly GCA_028571105.1. NCBI lineage: Eukaryota > Metazoa > Chordata > Aves > Galliformes > Phasianidae > Tragopan > Tragopan temminckii. Next base: position 46,497,893 of record JAOWBP010000001.1, on the reverse strand, counting down.
TGCCAAGTATGAATAACTGCAACTACTGTAGGTTGATCCAAAAGTAATGTCTCTTTTTTATTTCCGTAGAAACTACAAAAGATACAGAGCAGAATAACACTGTTTGATAGAAAAAATTCTCAGCTTCAAAACACTATTTTTCAACATAGTCACCACCATTAGCCAATTCACATGGATAGGCTGGCTGATCAAGACTCTTTACTTTGTGATGTGACATTTATGCATAGCCATCCAAAACTTGACTTGGCTTTCACATTGCCGTTGCCATTTCTAAAACATACCACCCACCACCTCACTGTGTTCACATCCACTGTTTGGTCTCCATAAACATTCAGCAAGCTTTGATGAATGTCAGTCAGTGCCATTTTTTCCACATGGAGGAATTCATTGACACACCTTTGCTTCATATGCACCTCCATGTGAGACACCATTCTGTCAGACTGCTCCTCTGCTGCCATCTGTCACACAGCAACAAAACATAAAGGGATATTGGTGGGAAGGTTCAGTATCTACTGCCATTCCACCAACATTCACCTCTGAATCATGGGTCAATATCATAAAATAGGAGGCTTTACTTTCAGAGCTGTCTTTGTATTGTTCCATTCAGTTTGTCTGTAGAAATGTCTTTATTACATAAAAGGACAGATACCTTCTCCTCTACTCCAGTCACCTACCTATATACATTTTTCTCAGTGGCTGTATACTGGAAGGTTCCACGTGAAACTTGTGAAGTTAAGTGATCACAAAGAATAGTCCAGCCAAGTGTGTTAGATCTCATTAAAAACCCCACAACTTAGATGTCCTCTTACTTCTCTGCATTTTCTAACAGAACCCAAAGTTACACATACAATTTGTCAGAATTTGTGGCCTGCATTGCCATTATGATCCCAGCATCCTGGATCTTTTTGCTAGTGCAGAATGAGAAGCACTGTCACTTTGCTGCAATGCTGTGACCCATGTAACTATGACTTTCACCGGCTCTCCAGTTTGTTAATGCAAATTGCTTGGATAGTTAAAAAGAAAAAAGAAAAAAAAAGTTTAATTTGACAGCCTTTCTGAATAGCCATGCTTAGCAGTGTCCACTACTGATAAACAACAGGAGCCCAAAGAAGTAACAAGTGCCTTTAATTACAATGCATAGTGGAATTATTAATAGCTTATGTCTAGTTAAATAAAGAACATAACATAAAAACTCCTGAAGTGCTTGATGTTTGCTAATTAATGAAAATACAGTTGTGTTTTTTGTTATCTCTTTCTTCACCACCTTTACATTGTCTGCCTGCATCTTGTCAGAAACTTCAGTTTTGTGTCTCTGGAGTTGGCACTATCTCTGTGCTACCAATTCATACAGGACCCATAGTCATGAGGTGTTTATCAGAGCCTCCAGTTGCTGCCACAATATAAGTAATTTTATCAGCCTAATGTTTTATTTATCTGAACTTAATGTTCCTATTTAAAGGGAAGAGAATTAGGGAATATTAATGGAAAAGTTGGGGGCAGGGAGCTGAGATGAGTTATTAAAAGTTTTACCACTTGAGCTTTTAAGCTTCTCTGTCTGAAGCTGCTCAGATTGATGTGAATGTGTCTGTATCTCTCATGCAAATTGTCCCAGAGGCAGCTATTTTAGGCATAGTGTAGATTCATTGTGGTGTCACAAAAGGTCGATTAGGTCCATCGAAATTCCTGGTTGATGCTGATTGACTGCAAGCGACATTTAAGTCTTTCAAACTTCATTATCTAGCCCATTCTCTGCAGGCTGAACATGGACGTGCGTCTTATGCAACCGCATAACAGGCACCCAAAGTTGCAGATTTAGGAGCTTTTTAATTATCCGTGTGTGGGGAGGGAAAGAAAATGCGACAATTTTCTTTTCACACTGAAGAGAATTCTTTTCAGACTGCTGCAGGAAATGACACAAAACCCAGAGAAATGAGTGAATAGGACTGTGCTCCTGGAGCACAGAAAATTGAATAGATTTTCCTCAAACCTCTTTACAAAAACACACCTGTCAGCTAACAGTGAAGTGGAAAAACATCTGCACCTGAAAATCCTGCTTGTCATGGAAAGCACTAACCAAGTGAAAAGAGAAGGATGAAATGAAAACCCTTTCAGCTCCTTCAGCCTGGTGTTTGACTTCATGTGGACACTGTAATTCCTACCCACCGTGCTGGCTACTTCAGTGCCATGTATCTTTACTCCACTAATCTACTTTGCAAGGCTACCAATTTTCACTTCATCTCACTGAAAAGTGGAAATGTAATTTCCACCACTGAACACAGTTTTGCGAAGAAAAGTGATGGTCTGTGCTTGAAAACTGCACATTTTGGAGACGAATTCTGATGAAAATTTGACAGTGCTGCAACCCAATAGACAGCACACACATATACAGCTGTATATATATGAATGGAAGGAAAGCAACCCTAATGCTTGCTCTTCACTGTGCACATTAAACTTCTGGGTTAATGTTTCTCGGAAGAAGTCAAATGCTTGGCAAGCTTACAGGGCCTAGCAATGACCTCTTTCCTACTACTGTGAGCAGCCTTGGGTGCCACAGTACAAAAAGGCCATTAAACGATTAGGGGGTGTCCAAAGGAAGGCTATAGAGAGGATGAAGTGTCTGGAGGGCAGGGTGTATGAGGAGCAGCTGAGGGCCCTGGTTTGCTCAGCACAGAGCAGAGGAGCTGAGGGGAGGCCTGATGGCAGCTGCAGCTCCTCACAGGGAGCAGAGGGCAGCGCTGAGCACTGCTCTGTGTGACAGCAACAGGGCCCGAGGGAACGGCATGGAGCTGTGTCAGGGGAGAGTCCTTATAGGTTCCTTCCAACTCGGTGTACTCTTCAATTCTATGATTCTATGAAATTCACTTCAGTGAACATGCTTGAAGATATAGGTGAAATGGCTTCCAGGAATGAATATGCCAAAAGAGGACAGAAAGAGCCCATATCTTTTCTCCAGAGCTTCCCACATGCTTCTTTTGTGTGAGGAACACGATCACCTGTGGCTCTGTAATTTCCAGTATCTCAAACAATGCCTGGAATGATAAGCACTTACTGGTTCTAATGATTTGCAACTTTTGGCAGCCATTTATGAGATTTTTAAACAACCCTTAATCCCTCACAGCTGTGACTGAATATAAACCAAAAGAATTGGCATTCCCTCCGCGTCCTTTCACTTTAAATATAATCACTTGGTGGCAACGATCATGTACGTTGTCTTTAACGCTGGAGGAAATTAGGTTTAATTTAACAAAGTGATTACATCTTGGCTTTCAGAGATGCCTACTACAAGCACTATTCAACTCGTTGCCCGCCCCTGAGCCCAGAGCAGCACCATAAGCAGCACCACTCCACACACTGCATCTGTTATTGTTCCTCTTGGATTGCTAAAGGCAGCCTTGGCTTGATGACTCAGGAAATACAGTACTAACAGTGCCCCTTCCCACTCTGCCCTGCACTATATGCATGTGAAACTAGACCTTACCTTGGGACTCAACTGCAAAGCATCATCACAGCATATTTCACCAAAAGGCTATCATTTGGCCCCAGTGCTTTATCTCCTCTGTCTGTAAAGCTCTTTCCCTTTTTTTTTTTTTTCTGTTTATAAAACTTACCTGCTTTAGGCTTTTTAAGTGCTTACTTTGGTGTAAATGTTCATTTATTTGCTTTCTTGAGTCAGGGGCCAAAGTGGGTTAGAAGGAGAGTGCAGGTAAATACTCGTGTAATTTCAACTCAGAGGAACCTTTAGCAGTTACAATAAGATGAGAGTAAACATAATCATTACACAGTCAGACCATTCTCATTTATTTATAACACCTCATGGCAATAACTGGTTTGATGGGGCTATTTTAAAATCATTACTCCACTATTTACTGTATCCTACCCATTCAATTTCCCACTAAAGATTAAATAATCCACTTGGAGGAAAATATCTTTTTATTAAAGTGGCATTTAAGAAACAGGTACCAAGCTTTTAAGGAATTAAGTATTTACATTCATATTAAAGATAAATTGTAACAGAAAGAGGCATCTTTTCTTCCAGGCACTGAAAATACAGAGATGATTTAGAGAACACCTCACTACTGTAAAATAAACATGCTTTTTCTCTCCCACATGGATTCTTCTGCTGACATGCACATTGTGCTCTTTGTCAGGGACAACTAGGAGAGATTGAAAACAAGTGTTAGCCAGATGAGATTTTCCCTTTAAAAATTTCCAATTGACCCTGCAAATCAACAACATGCAACTCACTGATTAGTTAAAAGAAACAAGTCATCACATGAAACACATAAAACTATGTATGTGCTATGTCTTATGGGTCAGATGGATTGCATGTGTCCCCAAGGCTGGGACAAAAGAAGAGATATTTCTTTCATCTTTCAGAGGGACTCTGTGGTGTCCTGTGGTGGACCTGTGTTGTCCTGTGGTAGCACTAGAGAGATGAATCATAAAATCATAGAATCATTAAGACTGGAAAGATCACTAAGATCATCTAGTCCAACCATCAACCCATACCTGTGACTGCTCTAGACCATGTCCCTCAGTGCCACATCCACACCGCTCTTGAACACCTCCAGGGATGGTGACTCCACCACCTCCCTGGCAGCCTGGTCCAATACATCACCACGCTTTCAGAGAAGTTTTTCCTAATGTCCATCCTAAACGTCCCCTGGCACAACTTAAGATCATTACCTCTCATCCTATCACTGTTACCTGGGAGAAGAGGCTGACTCCTATGTTGCCACAACCTCTTCCTATCATCATAGAGAGTGATAACATCTCCCCTGAACTTTCTCTTCTCCAGACTAAATAATCCCAGTTCCCCCATCCACTCTGCATCAGACTTGTGCTCCAGACCTTTCACAGCTTTGTTGCCCTTCTCTGGACACACTTCATGGTCTCAGTGTCTTTCTTGTAATGAGGAGCCCAAAACTGAACACGGTACTCAAGATGCAGCCTCACCAGTGCCGAGTATAGAGGGATGATCACCTCCCTGCTCTTACTGACTGCACTATTTCTGATACAAGCCAGAATGTCTTTGTTATTTTTGGCCACCTGGGAACACTGCTGTCTCATGTTCAGCTGTCTGTCAACTAACACCTCCAGAACATTTTCCCCCATGCATCTTTCCAGCCATTCTGCCCCAGGCCTGTAGTGGTACATGGGGTTGTTGTGATCAAAGTGCAGGACTTGACACTTGGTCTTGTTGAAGCTCATACAACTGCCCTCATCTACAGACTTACTGAGCATGCACTCAGTTCCCTCATCCAGATCATCAGTAAAGATATTAAACAATACTGGCCCCAATATTGACACCTGGGGAACACCACTAGTAACCAGACTCTAGCTAGATCTAACTCCATTCACCACCACTCCCTATGCCCTTGACACCCAGCCAGTTTTTCACCCAGCAAAGAGTGTACCTGTCCAAGCCACGAGCTGCCAGCTTCTCCAGGAGAATGCTGTTGGAGATGGTGTCAAAGGCTTTACAAAACTCCAGGTAAACTACATCCACAGTCTTTCCCTCATCCACTAGGCAGGTTACACGGTCATAAAAAAGAGATCAGGTTGGTCAGCAGGACTTGTCTTTCATGAATCCATGCTGGCAGAGCCTGATTCCCTTGTTGTCTTACACATGCTGCATGACAGCACTCAAGATGATCTGCTCCATGACCTTTCCCGATATCTAGGTCAGGCTGACAGGCCTATAATTCACCACATCCTCCTCCCAACCCTTCCTGTATTTGAGCATCACATCAGCAAGCCTCCAGTTATGCGGGACCTCCCCTGCTGACCAAGACTGCTGATAAATTATGGAAAAAATTAATGAGTAAATGAAGAAGCAGAAGAACAGAGTTGCTTGACATCCCATTAGAATCAAGCAGATTGATGTATGGTGGCAGGTCTGGAAGCAATGACATGAACTACAGGTGTGCATACTTTGGTTTACTGACCCCAGTCTCAGTTCTGATCACACCACAGGTACCCCAGAAGCTGCCAGCAATCTTCAATGACTTGGGGGGCATGGCTGAAAGTCTTGAAGGATCAGAGATCATCCAGGCCAAAGACAATTATTTTGGTCACAATAGGAAGGTTTTTCAAGGCCTCTTGATTCCTGTGTTAGTGACACCTCATGACCCTGGGAGTTGCTCCCACAAGGCAGCCTTTTCATCTCACATCAGTGGCATGCACTGTTTTCGCTGGGAGCTCAAATTGTCCCTTTGCCCGCAGAGCCTCTTAAGGGTTTCAGCATCTGCACATGCTTGTGGAAGCTATTTCAGTTGCCATATCTGGATGTTCTGTTGGATGATGATCTCGTGTCAAGTCACATTATGCCTAGAAATATGTGAAAAGACAGATTGTAACATACAGTGCCACTTCTTTACCTCTTTTCCCCAACCTCATCTCTAACAATTAATGCTCCAGCTCAGAGGTTCAAACTACCCTTTAGGGCCCCTGAGAAAGTTGTAGTTTGTGAACTCTATGAAAAGTCCTTTCCTCTCCCACCTCTGCCTTCAAGAGCTTAATTCAAGGCAGGTGCTTCTAGCACTTTCAGTCATCTGTCACATCACCAGAGGCTCCCACTCCAAAGAAATACCTCATCCCCACCAGCATTCCTGCAGAGGAGGGGGTAGGACAGCACATTCTACTTACGGCAGAAATCCTCACATCCCATTCCTTCTGCCAAGACTCTTGTGGGGAAGTTGCTATTGACAAAATTTGTCTTCCTCAAATGGCAGTGGCAAAATTTCTTGTTTCCTGAAGTGAAGGAGCACAGATTCTACTTGGCAATATGCTGTCAAATTTAGGGTGTCAGTGAGCTCAACAAAATGATGGGGAAACACAGCGTCTTAAAAGTTGCCCACAGGTGTGCACTCTACCTCATATTCTGGAGGTAGACCCTACATGGAAGAGTGAACCATATCCTTCCATCTAATTTTCCTTGAATTGAGAAATTTCTTCCTCTACAAACCTGACACAGTATAACCTTCTTAACTGCTGTCATTTCCCCATTACTTTTAACTTTTTCAACTTATCAGAAAGTAAGGATAGCAACAAATGGAAAAGAATAATACTTTTGGCAGTTCATTTTGCAAAGTGTAATGAGTTACTGTGCCTCAGCTGAACTTCTTTGCTTACTTTTGGTCCATGACAAAAGGAAACCTTTTCCTGTGGCACTCAAGTTGGGACATTCTATTTCACAACAATGCTCAGTGGTCACATTTCAAATAACATTTGATACTTGTCTGCAGCAGTGTGTTCACCCATCCGAGGCATTCTGCGGGAAGGAGGGAGACTGGCCCTCCTTTATAAGTACACACTGTATTATCCATCCTTATCAAAAACACATTTCTTTCCAAGTTTCACAGTTTAGGCTGTTTTTGTGTGTTTTTTTGTTTTTTGGTTTTTTTTTTTTGGTTGGTTGGTTGGTTGGTTTTTTGGTTTGGGTTTTTTTTTTTTTTTTTTGGAAAGAGAATCTCAAGTCCTATTTCAAGATTTTTCTATTATTTTATAGACCACTGAACACCATTTTGTATTATCTTTCTGCCTTATGGTAGATAGTCTTTTGTCCATAACAGTACTTAGACACAAGCAGTGTGCAGATAGAAAAGATAATAACAATCACAGTTTGATGGAAAGCTAAAGCCATTTGTATGAGAAAGGAAAAAAATAAACAACCATAATGAAGCAAAAACAATGGAAAATACACTCATCTTTTTAGTCTCTGTGAGAAGACTCAATAACATGGATAAGAAATGTTGATTTCAGAATTTAAGACTGGTTGTAGGAGTGATTGAAATTTCTCTCTGGCCTTGCCTGTTGTCAGTGTCCACTTTCTACCCAGTGCACATATTGTCCTTAAAAGTTTCTCTCTCCATCTGGTCTATGCTAAGGGATTTGTTTTTCTATACTAAAGCCGTATGTTCAATTTCACTCCAAAAGCTTTATTCTATCTTTGAGTCTAGAAGCATCACTGAAGTTGATGTATCTGTTTGGGTGCAGACCTTCTCCCTGCTCTTTGGCATTTTTTTGATTCCAGGCTGAACTGAGCTCTTCTGCTCAGAAATCATAGTAACGGGTCAATAAGCAAAAGACAATGAAAACGTACAAGTTCTGGTCTCAGTTCTCACTTGAATACAGAATAGGGGTAGTAAGTTATTGACTGGTACTTGAAAATATCTTAGTGTCATTGGCTTTGCTGGAATGAGAGAGAACACAAAACAAGGCTCAGGAACATTTTAACCAAGGCCAGATCAAAGTGCTTATGTTTACTCTCGGAGCAATATCTTATTCATCATTGTTAGTTCTAAAAGTGATTTATTCTAAGGCAAAGTGGGGACTTATCTCCCAAGCAACAAGAAAACGCCATCAGACACTTCTCAATGCAGACGCATTTTCATAGGAAGCCCTTTAATACTGCGGCAAAGGGACATAATTTCTGTGCTGAACATCATGGCCTTGAAATTCATTTAGGCATGTTTGTCCTTGGAACCATTCATGTACTCAAATTTATCACAGCACTCTTAGCACACACCTGGCTCAAAACCGTAATTCTTACTGTATCTAACATGTGAATTGGTTCATCTTTAAAACTGCCCTCATTTTAAATGGTGACTTGTGTAACCTTCAGTATGTCCCTCCAGATTAAAATGACTCAGTGTAACTCCAATAGATAGATCTCCTTGGAAAGTTCATGCATAAACTGTATTTAAGGAAAATAGCTTGTAATTATGCAAAGGTATTAACAACCCTGCTATCTGATTGCAGTGAGGATAATTTGCATTATTCCCAAACAAAACACTTTGTTAGAAGAGAGTTATGGCTGAAATGCATTTTGGTACAGTCCAGCTAATGATCAGAAATCTATTATTCTACTTTCTATACAAAAGTTCTGTAGCTCAAAAAGTTGAAAAGGCCAAAAATCAACAATTAGTATGCCAGCATATTATGCATTTTTACATAACTTTCCATCATTCACCATTTCAGCTTCTTAATTTCCACAGTTTTTATACATTTCCTCCTCTTTGATTGATTCTGATAGAAATACACCTTTGGATTTATACTGCAGATTTAAATACAGTCTTCTTAAATGTACTGTTAGGGTCCTTGGACAGACTAATCCCAGGATACTTCTGGTTATGCCAGAGGTCACTAAGATCTTATACTGGTACTATCTGTTGAAGCAGAAGAAAACTTTAGCTGTTAGAATTGGAGTGATCGATCAATTTAGAGATAAGAAATGTGTAGATTATATAATCTAGAGAAAGCTTGTGCATGCAAGTTTGTGTTTAACAATATGGTTTATGAGCCTATATGGGATGAATGTACATGCAGCATAATAAATAATATGTTAGTGCTACTAGCTGAAGTTTTGAAGCAGCCTAATAGAGTCATGCATCTAACTCCCATACGTCTTTGAAGCCCCAGACACAGTATACTAGAAATAGGAAAGGGACTTGAATAGTAATTACAAGCATATTTTGAAACCCATAGAGGGGAAAAAAAATGGATTAAGGGCATTGTAAATTGAGGAAAGGGAGAATGATGAACTATGTTTTCTGGAGCTAAAGGACCAATATACTTTTGTGGCCTTGAAAGTTTATATAAATTATCTAGCAATTGTACAGTATGCTTGTATTGTTTTCTTTGCAGAATGCTCTAACTCTGTATAGGTTTGATAGTTTATTTGCTGAAAAGTAAAATGGAATAGAGGACAGAGGAAAATAAATGCAGCTGGTGGGTATGTGCGTTTCTTCTTGTTTTGTATGAAGGGAATATTATTTAATAGCCCCCATACAAGGGAGCTGTGATGAGGGATAATGAAATCCCTGATCTGCACAAGGAGAATCAGCAAAAGGAAGTAGCTTCTCAGCTAAAGTAGATTGGCATAATTAGTAAAAATCAACAGAGTCCATGATTTTCACTACTGGGAACCTCACTCAGAGTCCTCAAGTCTCTTCTAACAACACACAACAAATTAGTGCAAAGTTGTGTCATGCTATAATCAGGTAGTACAAGAAGTCACAAAATTTATTGTAAATCTATATAATGTAACTTATTTGGACTCAACAGGAAGTGTACGTGTAAAGGAATAAATAGAAAATAAACAGAAATGTCTGAATTTCTAAATCTATATAAAGCTGCATAGAGCTATATATTATTTATGTTAAGCCATCTATGTGTAAGTGACTTCAAGGGTTATTTTAATGCCTACACATTGTGTATTTCTCAGTAAACATTTGCTTCGACAGTCTTAAACGCAGATAAGTTGAACTGTTTTGTTCATTGCAGTAGTAATCACATACAAAAGCTTAGAAAATCATTTCTGTGTCTGAGGGAGAATTTCTGAGTTATGCCCAAGTCTAGGGCCTGCAACAATGAAAAATATAGACCTTCTGTTAACATAATTTCAAAACCCCAGTGAGGCTACTTGAACTTTCATTGGTGATAGCAAAGAACAAATGAGGACTAGAATCAATAAACCCCAGATCTCTATGGATTTGTGTATTGTTCACAACTCTGAAGTCTTAGGAAATACGAGTGAAGCCTTCCCTGTGTTTGGGGAATTGATCCAGGATGGATTCTATGTGCATTCTCTGCTCTCTAATAGAAGGTGGTTTCCTCTTACAGCTTTCCTCACAGCTATGGCTCTCAAAGTCTCTTCTCTCTAATCAGTCATTTGCATTAAAAATTAGGAGCTTGATGACTTTCTGCATCTCTTTGCTTTCTATTAAATTGCATTGAAGTCAGGCAGTAGGTTCAGTAGCCTTTGAGGGAAAGGGATTCAAAGACACATGGTCAGACTGACTGTAGGCATCTTGTTTTCATAAGAAAAAGAATAAAGAATTTCCCAATTCAGACAGCTGAAACTGCAAGCATTCTATGACACTCCAGCACTGCTTCTTGTTTAACTTCCTCATAATACTTTGCAACCTCCTCTCCTCTAACTTTTTGTCTCACGGTTCCTACATTTTTCCTGCAGCCTATTGCATTCACCTCTCCCCCAGTGTTCCTCCTCCTGTTTTGCTCTTGGGAATGTCTTTCTCATCTTTACCTCCCTGGGGGTCCGTAGCTCAGCAGAGCTACTTTTGCTCTGGGGCTACTATCTAGAAAATAAGGCATCAGAGGAATTTTGTTTTGAAATGAGAAGCTTGCCTAAACACATCCAAAGCATTCATTAGAAACAATATTCTCCCTCCTCCACTTCTCTTTATACATTCGGTTCACTTAATTGTTCATCTCTATTCAAAGCAATTTCCTTGGCATACACATTTTCATTAAGTGTAATGGAGGAAGGACAATTTAGCATCCCACCTGTGACAACTCACTGATTCAGATCATGATGACCTATCCTGAATAGTTGGGTTTCAGTCAAGATTTTGATTAGTGGAAAGCAGTAGCCTCTGCATAATTAAGACTAGCAAAAATTTATTTATTCTCAGCTGGTTTAATTTAAAAGTCAGTTAATCAGATAAAAGATGCAGACAACTCCATAGCACTCACTGTCAGAATATCTGAGAAACTGGAGTTCGTCTCACCCTGTGTTCTGAAAAGTTTGTCGTGTGTGCAGTCTGCAGAAGATGGATAATTTATTTGTGGGTACAGTATAAGAAAAGCAGAGAAGCAGCTTGTAAAATATGGGGTTTGAAGAATTTAGTGTAAATCATATTGGAACAATTTGAAATGATTCTCACTCTTCTGTCAAGCCCAGGAGTGGTTTGGCCTAGAAACTTCAAGTATGATTTATTCTAAAGGTCCTCATCCTTCCCACTCTGTATGAAAGGAGAAGGAGAGGGCTCATGACTTGGAAGCTATCCCCTGGAAAAGCGGAAAAAGCAGAGCAGCCTGATGAGATCTGAAATAGCTTATTGTCACTGATATTATAGACTTCTGAAGTCTTGACAGAAAACAATGGACAGCAGCAATCTGTATTGCTGTTGGAGAGTGAGCTTCATTCCCCTTGAAGGCAGCTGTTCTTTTTGTCAAACACCATCACCAAATCTTACTACATAGGCACTATTCACAATGCTATCACCACGCCATACAAACAACACACATTCGTCCACATAAAAAGAAGGTACGTGGAGCTTCTCTCTGTGACCCCTCTGCTAACTCCATAAGCCACAGTGCTTCGAGACAGAAAGTAATTTTCTCATTGATTCTTCTTAGCCTCCTGGTCCTGCAAAATTTTGAGAGTATTCACAATATATTTAGGAGTGAAGAAAATGAGTTTTTTCCTTTAATGTTTGTTCTACCAAGACTGCACTGTACTGGATGCCATTCAGGGTTAAATATCTCCCTGCAGAGAATGAAACAGCATCACTGTGATAGCGATTACAGCATTAACAAGAAAGAGAACACAATAAAACCTGAGAAGAAGATGTCAGATAATTGCAAAGCTTCATGCTGCAGGCTGTACATGTGAATTGCACACACTGAAAATAAGTACACTGTGTCAGGAAACCTAATTCGCTTAAGTTTTAAAATATACGTTGAAAGTTTGAAGAGCTTGTTTTATAACAAATGGCTTGTTAAAAATACCTGGTGTTGAGGACAGTGTTAAAGCAAAATTCACTACCTTCTCACTCATTAAAATGAATAGACAAGCAAACATACATGCATATAAACAATATGAAAGAACATGGAGAACATAAAGCAAGGGCTCCCTAGACAACAAAGCTTTTGTCTTCAAAATTCTGTGCTCCATACCCTCCTACAAAAGTAAATGCAAAGTTGCATGTATGTATTTCAGCTCATTAACATTTCAAATTGGTTTTTTTTCCTCAAATTTAAATAAGAATAGATCATTGTCTATAAGAGGGATGAATCATTTCAGTAACTGAAACTGATGGTCAGAACTTGTATCTCAGAGCATTTTCAGCAGAAAAATGGGAGGTCTAATTACAAGAATGTCTGCTTCTGCTTCTGGGTGTGTGCCAGGTGTGTGTATGAAATACCTTTAAACCTGATTTCTCTCATATTTCGCTTGGAAATTCTGCTGTGATATTTCTTCTTGTAGTTGAAGGCATCCTAAGTGGTTTCGTACAATTAGTGAACTTGTACACAGGAACTGGGGATATCAGTGATCCCAACAGGGTCCCATGGTGACTTAGCAAAGACAGTTATCACACTACTTGATTTTGTGCCAAACTATTTTATCTTTTGCCATTTTTCCCCTAAAGAAAAAACATCAGGATTTTTCCCCTCTGCATTTTTACGGAAAGCTTGAGTAGCTTAGAATGTAAACAAGCCCCATGAACTTGCATTAAATAATGAAAGGGCAGGAGAAAGGAGAAAGTTTTCCAAACCCTTTCATTTTGCAGAAGTTTAACCTAAAACAAAGCATCATCGACCATCATTCATCTTTCAGCTTCCATCCGGAATATGGAGATATTGAATATTGCCAGTAAGTGAATCAAAGTGGAGGGTTGTTTTCTGTGTTTTTCTGTTTGTTCAGGTTTTGTTTTGTTTTTTTGCATTTTTCAGTGGAAGAAGGGTCCATTATTGCTCTATTCTGTCCCACTTAGGGATTCTGTCAAGCTGCTGCTGTGCTGGTTTGTTTTCAAAGCCTGAAATTACACACCAATTGTTAAATGAAAAGACAGCCAACGCTGTGTGTAGAAATTGGCAGTAAGTGCTACCTGGTGCAGTTAGTCACTAATTCTACATTGATTTTACATATTTTTATTAGTGTCAAATAATAAAAAGCATCATACAAGGTACTGGATCAGTGAGAAGTGACCAGGTAGTAAAACAGTGTAAAATCATTTTACAAGGCAAATGATAACTTTTGCTATACTTTAAGCTTGAAAATATGTTGGCAATTGCAGCTGAAATCTCACTGTATATGTTACAGGGAGGTGTGAATTCTCAGGAGATTGTTTTTATTTCTGGAGAATGACATGTCGGGCTCTTGAGCCCTAGGCAGTAACTTGCAATTTTCCTGTAACAGACTTCTGGGTTTGTATTGAAATCGCTGCTTACCATGTATTCTAAATCTACCTTCCATTTCCTAAAAGCTAAAAGTAAGACTTAAATATTTTCTTTTCACTCTTCAGAGTTGTCAGGTAGGGAGGATAACAGACATTTATTTCTACAAACTCATGATAGCGAATATCATACATAAGTATTATATATATATATATAGTATATTATATATATATAAGTATAATATACATAAGTATTTACATGGTAGTTCTTAATCTGTAGTCTGGGATGTCTGGCCTATTTTTAGGTGAATAAGGAAGTCTTAAATTGCTTGTACAGAGCCATTAGCTATATTCATTTGGAGCATCACAAATACATAGCTTGAAAATCATAGCGTCAGAGGTATCAGATGAGTAAAAGATGTCTTAGGTAGGTCTTAATTGCTTCAGCTAAAAGGTCACAGGATGCAATCAAAAGCTAAGATTGAAGCTCATACATCCTCCCTTTTCTTCTGCTTCTTTCTTTACTGCTTTTTAAAACTCCTTCAATGGACCATGGCCTCATCCTTTCTAATGCCGTTCTTGAAAACCATCCTCAGCTGTGTGATATGTTTGAATAAAGATTCAGGTTGGATATTAGGGAAAATTTCTTCTCTGAAAGAGTGGTGCTGCATTGGAAAAGGCTGCATAGGGATGTGGTAGGGTGACTGTCTCTGGAGCTATCCGAGAACTGTGTGAATGTGATGCTGAGGGACATGGATAGCAGGCCATGGTGGTGATGGGTTGATAGTTGGACTAGATGATCTTAGAGGTCTTTTCCAACCTTTATGATTCTACGATTCCCTTCTATAAAAGATTTCAGATTTTCTCCTTTCTCTAGATTTTGTATATCCACCTCCAGGCAGATGCATGAACTCTATTTTGTCTGGAAATAGCCAGCACTTGACTAAATCCATCACTACAAATAAACATGAAATACTAATGCTTATCAAAGCTGGAGAAGAGAGAGCTCCTTCACACTGCTAGAAACAAGATAAGTCCTTGCCAGTGGGTTGTTTCTCTTTTGTTCCTCCTGTTAACATGAAGTCTTCGCACTGGCATCAGATTCTGAGGTGCAGATCATGTCAGTACCCAAATTAGCTTTTTGCTTGCTTTGTAATTCCTACAGGCAAAAGGCTATATGAAGTACTCTTCACAAAAAGGTCTGGATTCAAGCATCTTCTTTTCTCCTTGAGTGCTGAGGCAGCCCTGACCTACTGTTTCTTTTGCTTACACCTTCAGATGGAGAAGCACAGACAGGTGCTCCCATTTCTCCCCTCTAATATACACTTAAAAGTTTCTACTGTCTGCAGAGCAAGAGACCGAGACTGAACAGATTTTTTATGGAAATACAATCCCAACTGGAAGCCTGGTTCTTTCTGAGAATCATTGTTTGTCTCTGCAATGAGTGAACACCCTGCCTAGTATGTGACTATGGTTTCTGAGACTTCTTGTGTAGTGACATGTTGAATCTTCATAAAGGAGTTGGTTTGGTTGATGCATGAAGACAGATAGTAATGTGCTGCTTTATCCTTAGATAAACACACATACACAAAAAAAAGGCAGAGGGAATAGAAATATACAAACAAATGCACAAAAATGGTAAACATAAATATTGCAGATCTAGATATGGCAAAAATATATGGCAGGCAGAACTCTGGAGAAACAGATGGATAGCCCACAGCTATAAGCAGTAGCTGTCTATGAAAGATGGGCAAATGCAGTGGTAAATGACTTGTGACTCTTCAAAATTTAATTTGCCATGAAAGTCCATCATAAATGATGCAGTGGCAATACCTGGTGGGAAACTATCCAGTATTCCTCCCTTTCTTCCTAACCTGTGGGATGGAAAGTTATCTGACGGGTTACAATAAGCAAACATGAATGCAGATATGGGGAGATATGTCAGCACTTGACAGCTTTCAAAGTTTATTGTCAAACCAAATTAGAAGAAGTCTGCCACGTATGAGCAGGCAGAACAGCAGGCGAGCTGCTAAAATGTCTGCAGTAAAATCATTGCCTTCCGTGATATTCTTACAATCCTTTCTTTCCCCTTGACCTCCATTTGCTAGCTCAGAAGATATTAAGGTGTCAGCAGCCAAAAAGAACCACTGGAGAAGGCCTTATTTACTTCTCAAACTCTTTTCTACTTAATTTGTTGGCATTTGTCAGTCATGATACGACAAAGAAAAGAGCAAGGGCCTTTTTTTTTCCCCACAGATTTTAAAGAACATTTTTAAGCACTGTCTCCTGTCTCTGTGGAGACTGTGGTTGAAACTGTAGCACAACATCTGGAATGGAGATAAAGTACCCACAGAAGTGGACTATGGAGGGATGACAAGGAAGAACAGTGTAAAGCAGCATTCAGTTATATACACATGAGGGTCTTCATTGATCCCCATGTCTTCAGCTTGGAACATTCATTTCCATTTCACAGAGAATAGCTGAATTTGAATGAATCTCTGGGTCCATCTGGTCATGTCCACATGTCCACGGTCAGGTTCTGAAGATCTCCATGGAGGAGACTCTACAGCCTCTCTGGGCAACACATACCAGTTGTCTATCACCACTACAGTACTGAAGTGTTTCTTGGTGTTCTGATGGGACCTCCTGTGTTCCAGTTTGCACACAAAGACTCTTGTCTTTACACTGAACACCACAGAAAAACCTGGCTCCATCCTTTCTGCACCTCTTCAGGTATTTCTATAAATCGGTGAGATTCCTCTGAGCCTCTTTTTGTCCAGACTGAACAGTCCCAGCTCTCTCAGCCTCTCCTCTTAGGGGAGGTGCTTCAGTCCTTTCATCAACTTGGTGGCCCTTTGCTGGAATCACTTCAGTATATCTATATCTCTCTTGTACTGGTGGACCTAGAATTGTGCACAGCACTCCAACTACAGCTTCACCAATGCTGAGTAGAGGGGAAGGATCATCTGTCTTGATCCACTGGCAAAACCTTGACTGATGCAGTCAAAGACTACCATTAGTCTTCTTAGCAGTAAGGGCACATTCCTGACTCACATTAAACTTAGTGCCCACCAGGACTCTCTGGTCCTTTTCTGCAGAGCTGTTTTCCAGCTGGGTGGACCTTAGGTGCAGGACTTTGCACTTCACCTTGTTGAACTTCAGGAGATTTTTGTCAGCTCTGTCAAGTTCCCTCTGGATGGCTACAGTGCCCTCTGGGTCATCAGGCCATATAAGGTATACAAGACCTTAAATCTATTGGTTTGAGTTAGACGGACTACTGAAGTGTGCAAATTTCCCTCAGCATGAGATAGAAATTGTTTTGTCTACAAGGCAGCAAAACCTGACATAGAGCTGACATCTCCCAATTCAGCTATAAGCTCCTACCCTGCAGTCCCATTCTATCTTGTGTGTCACTAGTACTTCACTGATTTTTTAGATTTTCCAATTCCCCTATGTTGTTGCCCATGTCACTCAGCACGTCAGAAGGCTATCTATCAAGATTACACAATCCAATGGCATGGAGCCAAGCGCTTGTTGAGCAGAATCAGTGGAGAACCAGATATTCGTGAAGGCTCTTGGATATATTGTATGGAGATGATACCCAGAAATGATTCAATAGTCTTGGTACCACGAAAGCCACAGACACACAAAATGGTTTCTGCCTATTATTGGTTACAGACAGCTCCAGTCAAAGCTTTCTGCATCTAGATCTCTTCTTGCTCCCTTTCTGTAATAATCCCTAGCTCCCTTTCCCTTTCAGCTCCCAGAATCTTGTATTTTGTTCAACAGCAAGCTCAATCTCAGCTAATATTCATCATTCTGGCTGTCATCTGTACCATCAAAACAGAACCAACATGAGATTCTATTCAACAAGAACCCCTGCTTTTTCCCTTAAAAAAGCCCTGTTTGTTTCTATCGCTTCCTTACCCATTTATAGGTACTTGAGCACAGTGATAACTTCTAGAAAGCACTGTTGCCTGCAGAAGTTTAACATCATTTGCTCTAAGCCAATAAGACATTCAGAGGTACAGATCTTCAAGCATGACATACATTTCAGGTCAGAGGCACACCATGTGTCTTTATAGGCTTGTTCTTCCCAGATGGCAGCTGATGGCTTCTGTTTTTGGCTTTCTTCAGTGAATGATGTAGATTTAGGCAGAAACAATTCCTAAACATATCCCAAAGAATGATGGCAATATTAGACAAACAACTTCAAGAGACTGCTGATGTGCACGTTTGAAACAGAAAGAATCTATGCCTTCCCTTCCATTACACATCTGCCTGTGCTTGACTAGTTTGCAGCAGTTTTACCCAGTGCTAAGATTATGAGAATTAGTCAGATCTGGGCTGCATCTGGATTTTCAGCACTG
Source organism: Tragopan temminckii (assembly GCA_028571105.1). Lineage (NCBI taxonomy): Eukaryota > Metazoa > Chordata > Aves > Galliformes > Phasianidae > Tragopan > Tragopan temminckii. The sequence continues at coordinate 46,479,598 of JAOWBP010000001.1, read as the reverse complement.
TGATGGTGCAATATAAACCCTCACATCCTGGCAGCCAGAACACTGAGAATGGCAGTTTTCTGGTAATACCAAATGTTGTTAATGTAAATATACATTTACGTGTTCATAGTGTTCAATCTTTGTTGATATTATTCAAAAAAGGGTGAGTCTAAGTCATATTTGTCAGTGCAGAATCCCAAGGCCTTTCAGACAAAATTACCCATCTCTGTCCTTATACCACTGCATGCCACCAGGCCAGTTTTCAGAGATCCCATCCTCTTGGCATTCAGCCCTGCCTGATGTCCTCAGGGAAGTGAGGAATTAAATGGAATGTATTTTTAAAAGAAAAGCAAGAGAAACCTCCTGCTGGAACTGAATAAAGTTGAGACAGCTCTGTCAGCTGCATGTCTTCACTTTGCAGGGAGCTGTCAGTAAGCTCTTTAAAGTTGAGGAACTTAAGCAGGCAAAACAATTGTGTGCATCATTTGTAACCTACGTGCGCAAATTACACCATGTTGAAAACAAAACAAAACAAAAAAATCACTTATTTATATAAATAGATCTTGTAGATTTCATTAAGATTAGGTCAGGCTGCAGACTTATCGCATAGGCTTGTCTGCAGTTTTGTTAATCTTAATTTGCAAATGCTGATTAGTGCCATGAAATCCTCTTGTTGTTTACTGCAGAGTCCTGTTACTCTGCTTTTCTTTTCATTAGGAAGACTCAGGAGGAGGGAGGAGGGAAGGAGGAAGAGAAAAAAGTGGGCTTCAAAGCCAGCAGCCAGAACCAGAAGGAACATGAAAGTAGATTTTCTTGAATCAGAAAAGGAAGGGAAAGCTGGTGAGAGAGGCCTGCTTGCTGTCTTCGTGTCCTAGAGAAAAATGTTGCATGCATGGCATACTGTGTTATTTTGGACAGTTTCTGTCAAGTCGCTAAATTTTATGCTTTACATGGACTGACCTTTACAGTGCTGTAATCAGCTGGCTTTCAGGTCAAATTAAAAAAAGAGAGAAGTTATTCAATATATGTCAGTTTATAACATGGTTCATAGTGCGAACTCCCCAGTACACAGCCCTGGCAGAACTGAGGTTCAAGAAGGCTAATTCCAGTACTGCCAATGTTATGGCAAGATGAGAAGCCAGAGACATAGGGGCTGCATTCAGGGGACCACTGACGTTCAGAAGAGTGTTAGGAGCACTGAGGATGTGCTTCTAACACTCAGGGCTGGAACTTCATCCTTGCTTGGACAAATTTGCTTATATCTTCTTCATTATGTTTTGTTTCAATCTCTGCTTCCTGCCAAGCTGTATCAGGATCCCACGTGTATCCCAAAAGGGGACATTCTGTCACCTATAGGTATTCCTTCATGTCACCATTTAAATACTAGCTACTCTTCAAACTCCTTCCAAATGGTATCTGATAACTGGCTTAGGTTTTTAGCATCTATGTTATCAAATACTAAATAATCATATCAGGGTACTTAAAGTACATGAGAGGCGTGAATTTGCACACTCAGCATTCAGCTTCCCCCAAACTCCTTTCTAGAATAACAGCCCTAGGTTGCTGTTCAGTAATTGAGTCATTACTGCATGGAGGAAAAATAAAATTGCTTTCCAAAGATCCTAGGGGTGTATACGGTAGGAAGCATGTGCAAAGTTTTCTCAAAGAAAGTACTCACAGCATTTTTTGTCTTTTATGAGTAATATGCTAGAAGAAATTTTAAGTAACAATAGGAAATTGAATTTGGTGAATGTGCTGAGGGGTAATCCTTAGAGAAACCTTATCTATCTTGAATATTCAAACACATCAACTTGTTGGGTATGATGGCAATTACTACACTACATATATTCAATTTGCTCTTGTATATACAATATTATCTTCCATAAGGAATGGTAAACTGCAGAGCATATTTCAGTAAACACTATTCTGAATCAACAGAAATGGCTTGAGTGTGCCCTTCCATGCATAATAATGTAGCAATGAAAAATTACTCTGATAAAGCCACGAAGTGTGGGGGAGCTCATATCCTCTGAGAAATTCCTCAGAGCTTGCAAGCTGTTTTCTGAAGGCTGGGAGGAACATGTTCTGGTGTTTCCTAACCTGAGGTGGAAATGATGGTGTTTCTTTCCTTCAGACATGTTAAAGAAAAAATGAAAGCTGCTCTGTTACTCTTGTAGAGACTGTGATACCAGCAACAAATCCAGAGACTGCCTATTTCATACATGTACCTCCACATGGATGTATGTATGTTGATGTACATACATATGTGTACTTATATTTACAGTCTTGACTCTCAAGAACCTGCACTAAAGAACCAGGCCTGTAGTTGAAAAGGAATGTTTTGACTAAAATCTTATTTTCAGAAGATGCGATTCATCAGAGTGACGGTTTTTGTAGATCAGGGTAGATCCTTTGGAATTTTCCTTTTGAATTACATCAACTTCTTTCAATTAAAATGTTTTATTTAGGAGGCCAAGATGATCTTCCTTTTTGGAATAGAAAGTAAAATTGAGTCCAAAAATAGGAAGAATTAGCACGTCTATTTAAAAATGCAGTATTTTGAAATTTTCAGAAGAAATCAGTTCACCTGTCCAATTGAACATACGAAAAAGTGAAACATCAGCATCTTTCTTGCTTGAGATGGGATTCTGTTTCAGCTTTCACTAGTTTGTTTAAGTCCCTCCCTCATTCAATATCACATTGGCTCTCTAGTTACAGTACTCTTCTACTGGTTTTGTTCCTCTCTGCAGAAGTTATGTATTGTACGTAAGGACATTTTCAGCCAAAGTTTAAGGACGTAAGCTTTATGATCCCTCTGAAGAGGAACCACATGATTTCAGGAAAGAAATGTGCCCAGGATGTGTACACACATTTTTGTGTGTGCATGTTTTTCCTTGGCTTTCTCCCCTCTGTGTAATTCATGCACACTATGTTAAAGATTTTGGTATCAGATTCTCTACTAATACACACGGATGGAAATTCATTGTAATCAAAACACATGTAATTTTTATACCAATAGAGAATTTGCTTTATCATTTTTGACAGTGCCCCTTTCTATTGCTGCCCGCCACGCTTCCTGGACTCAAACCCTTCTCCCTGCTCCTTTTGAAGTCCAGCAAGCCATGGATTCAGTGGTGGAAGAACCATCACTTTTCAATTGCAGCGCAGTGAACTCAGAACACTTAAAAAATCATGAGGGCTGTGATGGGGTGAGGAACTGAATTCCAGCTGAGACAAGGGGTTATCTTCCAACAGACAGAAGAGTAGCCTTCACCTGAAGAGACAATAACTTTTTGACACACTTTAACTCAATCACTTATGAACATCTGACTCTAACCCTGTGCAATAAGGATAAAAGGCTCTTTTAAATTGATTTAGAATCCACGTAAAAGGTTGTGCCAGTTCAGTTAAATTCATTTAAAACCTTATTATTTAAATCAATGCCACTTTGCTGTGCAGACAAGATCTAAGTGTTAAGCTTTGTGGATGTAGTGAGTCCTACAGAGGGAATTGAAGTGATCAATTTTTTTCTCACAATCACACCCTGCTGGGACTCAGAAAGAAGCTCCAAAAGATTGAAATTTGGCTTTCCTGGACACCTTCCTATTTAAGGTATTCCAAAAAGCTTTTCAGTAATAAGTTGGATGCTGGTGCTGAAGAGACTGCACAGACAAACACAGAGACTTTTAATTCAGCAGCAATAGCTCCAGCAGAGCTGTGGACATTAAAGTCTCTATTACTAAAAAGGATACTGCTGGCAACCTGCTTTATAAATTGCTTCTCTGGGGCACTCCTGGGGGTGGCCGTCATCCTGATGAGCCTAAATTTCCATCTGATACCAGATACCATTGCAGTATTCATGTCACTCTTTAGGAAGCTGTGCAGCAAGCTTATGTGTATCGGATTGGTTCTGGAAAGTTAGGTGGGGATGCTGTGAAGGAGGACAAGAATAGAGCCCTCACTGAGTGCTAAATGTGGAGGGACAAGCCAGGAGACCAATGAGCATTGCTGGCACAGAGAGAACACATCAAGTTTTCTGCCAAATTCAAGCTGCAGTGAAAGATTTTCATACCCTTTTTCATGGGCTGCCTCGGAGCTTGACAGCTAGACAGAGACTGAAGGCTGCTGCCAGATAAGTAAACAGTCAGATCCAGCCTGCAGTTGTCACACAGTCACATGCATACACACACACAAAAGCACCACTGTGTCACCTGGAGGCATCCCAATTAAATGGAATTACCATCCCTTCCAAGCTATAGCTTTCACTATTAAATGTCATTAGGCTTAAATTAGGTTTGCTCCAAGAGATGTCCCGATTAAACGAATTTGCTGATTAAGTTCAAGTGGCATGTACTTTAATATACTCTTCCATAGATATATGATTTTCCTAATTTTATTGTTTCTTTGACTCCAGATTTCTGGCTGTCATCGCTTTAAGTTCTCAGTTAAACCCTTAAGTGCCAAAAATTCTGCATATATACACAACTTCTTTTATCTTCGAAGTTCTATTTTTCCATTTATTTAAGGGAACAGAGTTAATTTTAGAAGTCACATAGGAAAAATGGCATATATAAAGCTAAAGCTATCACAGTAAATCCGGGAATTGACCGAAATCTTCAACAGACTGAAAGCTTTTATATAGGTGAGTGTAGACTGTGTATAGATTCTCCAATGTGCATGAGATAGTTTTAGTTTTCTAATGAAATGAATTCTTGCTCATTTCATCTTGGCTGGACTGGGATGACCCCCATCTAACTTTTCTCTCTGCAAGTGTGCAGATTCAGTACATGTTCTCTGCTCAACTGATCCTTTCCTTTCTATCCTTCCCCTTTGGTTGCAAATTACCACAATAAAATTTTGAATATTTCTGGCCCTTAGTCATGGAAAACTGAATGACTTTCAAATTTTTTAATGGGTGCTTTGAAAACATTGACGAAAAAAGTCAGAAATAAAGTGTTAGAAGAAGTAAAAATGTGCCAAGAACTTGAGAAAGAGGACCAGAGGAGAAAGGAGAGAAGAAATTTCATTGCTATGTTGGTGTAAGAGGAGATGAGACTGTAATATGGATCAGCAGAACAGAGGAGACATATTTGATTTGAAGAGAGCTACTTACACGCCTAGGTAACTCAGCACCATCTTTTGCCTTACCCTTTTCATACCAGACACAATGTGTACTACCAGATACGGAGCACCTCATGTGACAAATCCCCAGTGAATCTTGAGTCCTGGTGCCCAATCAGCTTTAGCTCAACTGATACGCTTCTACTGTGTATGTATATAACTCGTCAGTGACAGGACACAGCCTGAAAGTGCATAAACATCCAGGGAGGAAGAAAACATTTATTTCTTAGGTCTGCTGTTTAAACATACTTGGTAGTCTTATCATTCCAAATGAGCCATGTGATACCGAGTGAGAAAGTGCACAACTAGATGGAAAAAAAATAAAAGTTAACATTTAGGATGGTTAAGTAGCAGAACAAGTTTTCTGGAAAGGTTGTATAAACTCCATCCTGAGAAACTGGCAGAACTCATTTAAGACCCTGAGCAAGCTGATCCAATGGGAAGTTAGACTTGCATTGAATATGGACTTCAATTATAGATCTCCACGTTTTTTTCCAAGCTGAATTTTTCTACTGTTTGTGCAGCTGTGTTCCCAAGTAGCAGGTGCTATATCTCTCCATCTTCTGTGGAAAGAAAAGGGGACAAGATACCTCAGTGTCTGAAACACCTTATTTTACACTCCAGGCCTCTGACCTGCAAGCTCAAACAAGTTTCCGCTCTGAGTATTTACACAGAGAAGCTGATCATCTGGCTCAGCTTGTCACTTGCTCTTACACTGAGGCCTACTCCAGTCCTCAGTAAAATAGAAGGTGAGTGCAGAAATCACTTATCTTCTCAAAGCAGTCCTTGAAGCTTCCTGTGGATGTGCAAAAGTTGAATAAGTCCAAAGTCTTTCTACCATGCAGCTCATGAACACATAAAATGGTTTCTATCAAAATCCAAGAGTCTTCTAAAGAAATAAAGAAAATGAGAATGACATGCTGCATCACAAAACTCAGTTGTGAAATCTACCTCCAACAGAGATCACTTCCTTCACAGATTTCACTCAGGATCACTGTCCCCATTTTATAAATAGAGAAACTGAGGCACATAGCAGTTTATTGCTTTGTCACAGTATTACCCAGAGCAAGAAACTGCACACTATTTGCTTCTCCCCAGTCTAGCAACAACTCACAAAAACTCAAAATAATTAGAGTTAAGAAATTTCCCTACTCAAGCTACCAAGACAGTTGTTTAGGCTGTCTTAGGGAGAAAACAAAGCAAGCATACTTTGCCTTTGTTACGGATGCTGAGAATATGCTCTGTGTCACATTGCTGCGCAGAGGACATTAGCCTGGACTGTGCATCTGGACCTCATCGGAGCTGTCAGAAACAGACAGACTGGAAATTACAGCTCCTCCTCTAGAGCCGTTCTACCCACATTATTGTCTTCAAAATAAGGTTCTTATTTATTAAAGTCTTTGCTCTTAAAAATACAAGCTGAATGCTTCTCTGAATGCCCTTCTACAGCATAAAAGCCCTTGTGATTTTCCACAGCTGCCTCAGGTGTTTGTAGCGCTGCAAAGAGCAATTAGAGGACAGAGAACTTGTCTGTCAAGCACAGATCCAAAAGACACTATGTTTATCCCTCCCCTTGTTTGCCTTCTAGCTTGCAAAAAATACTGCAAGCAAGTTATGCACTTTACCTCAGGACTTCTTTTGTTTTTTGTATGAACACAAATATTGTTCATACAGAAAATAACTGAGTCCTCCAGCCACTTACTCGAGTGAACAAATACAGATTGAAGACTGCATGCAGATGTGCCAGTATGTTCACTCAGGTCCTGCAACTAGTGCTTTGTTTGGTTGCCGTTAGGCAGCTCTCTTGGTGTCTTCCTTACATCCTCCAAATTACTTCCCAGGGGTGGTAATCTTTTCTCCTCTGTGTAAGTCCAGGTATTTCTCTCAAAAATGTCCTTCATTCAGGAGCCATTCTGAAGAAAACTCAGACCCATCTTTCTCTGGACATCATATCTAAATTATGTGATTTGTCATAGCTAAGTTACAGTGCATTCTCTGTCCAGAGGATCTTAAAAATACTGTTTTCACTTCAGAATAATAGCATGTATGATAAGAAATGAAGCTCTACTTTCTATTGGATTTACACTGATCTCAGCTGTTCTTGCCAGGACAGCTTTCTGAGTAAGAAAATTGTTTAAAGTACCCACATAATCTCTAAAAAGATACAGAGTAAAGCATGATGTGTTTTCTTCTTAACTGACAATAATGTAGTACGATAGTATCTTTATGTACTGAAATATATGGTTGCATCATCCTTCTTGGCTTGCACGCAGCTCTCATGCATGGTTTTGATGGGCAATATAAGCATATATCGTTTCTCTAAGAGGAAGCAGCTGAAGGTATTCTTATGATGGGATTTAAACAGCTCATTCTCAATCTTTGTTTGTTCATGTCCACCAGGGAAAAAACAAAAAAATAGCCCTACATCTTCTTCCCTAGTACATAGGAGATTATCAAGGCTCTTCACAGTGGTGCGTGGAAAGAGGATGGGGCACAGTGGATATAAACTAGAACAACAGAGTTTCAGACCAAATTTATTGAAAAAGCCTTCACTTAGAGGACAGTGAGGCAGTGGATCAACCTGTCCATAGGCACTGTGCATCCGGTTCCCCATCCTTTGAGGTTTTGAAGACCCACATTCATGGCCATAAATGACCTGGTTTGACCTTACAGTTAACCTTGCTTTGAGCAGGAGGTTGGACTGAAGCCTGGATTATCATATGGTTCTATGAAAAGACAACTTTGTTGTATGCTAGAACAAAGAGAACAATGATAGATACAACCTTCTCCTCTTAAGGCTGTACAGATTATAAACAGCAATGATACAAGATTATAAACAGCAATGGGAGAATGGCTGGCTGTGATTCTCAGTGGTTTCTTTCTTTGAAATGTTAGTCCAAGGAAACAGACAAAATATCTGTATGATTTCTAGAAAGCGTATATTCTGCTAGGACTGAATGGTTCCCAAAAAAGATCTTCTGTATATATTGTATCTGTTAATGTGTTCTCCCTCTAGGTGAAGTTGTCATTGTCTGATGAGGACTTATAGGACTTACATGTTCAGACGCTGAAGATATTAGAGGATCCTTGTATCTTGGTATTGGAAGACTAACATTTTTCTAAGAGCAGCTGTACACGTAAACAGATAAGGAGAATCATCTTTACCCTGCAATCACCACACAGACCACAGAAAGGATTTTACTTCATTTTTCTTGTAGTGAAGTAAATGTTACTAAGCCCAATAGCTTCCAGCAGAACTGTAATAATTTTCACTGAGGTAATAGGCTGTCATACAGTACAAATGGCAAAGGGCTGTAGGCATCTAGCAGAGGTGCCCAGCTGCTCTCCAATGGCTGTGTAGGTTTCAGCAGATTTGGATAATAGGTAGGCTGAACATTTCATCTCTTTAATAAACTTTGAGCTATATTCAGATTGTCTGTCATCTAAGCTCTTGATATCAGATGAACAAGTACTGCTGATTTTTTTTTTTTTAACTCATTTTTCTCACCTTTCCAGATTTTATTCTGGAACTGCTCTTCTTTTCACAGGGTTCAGTACTGGGGCTTGTTGTCATAAAAACTTATCTATCCAAGCCATCCTCCATTTTGATATTGTCACTTGAGTACTGACAGTGGAAGGCCAAATTTGCTGTCTGGACAGAGCTGCTCCAAAACTTGACCATAGGAACAGGGCTATTCAAAATATTTAGTAGACAGAAGCCATATTTTTATCATCATCAGATCATTTGCAAATCTAATGTATAAGAAAGTCTGCAGAGTCAAATATTTTTGGCCTAGGATACCAAATAGAGGACATGGTATGTTTTTTAAAAAGGTTTTAGTATAGTATATATTGACATCCTGTGTCTGAAGTAATGAAAATTATCTGTTTCACAGACAGAACATTACATGGCTACACCAAGGGTAAAGAAATACGCAGTGTTTATGTGGACACTGCAAGTTGGCTACTTCCATACAAAACAGGAGAGGAATGCAACTACTCCAGGACATTTTTCAGACACTTGGTGAACATTGACTTGATAGTAGATAGTAAAAAGTTTGCCTGAAGCATCTCCAGTCACAGGATTTCCCTTGCTTAGTTGGATCACCCCTGGCTCTAGGAATATCATTTGCATTAAATTACTCAAAATATTTATGTAGCTTACCCTTATGAGTTGAGTTCCTGCTGCTCAACTCCTCTTAGAAGTGTCAAAATCACAGGCATTACAGTGCTGAACTAAGTTCTACGGGAAAATGATTGTGTGTCTGTGTATGCTGAGCATGATTTTATCTGGTAAAGACTATGGTAGTAAAAAATATATATAAATGTAGATGCACATGTGATTGCATGTTCATACATTAACAAGTTGTATGTGTCTATTTGGCTCCAGTTTACTTTTCACCCTCCTTAAATGGCATTTTCATCACTGGTGAATGAATGAATTTAGCAGCTGGCCTTGTTGGGATGTTTTTAAATGCTGTGTGTCTACTTCAATCTCATATACCGTGTTTATCTTGTCATCTCTTCTGTGGTCATTATTCATGGTTGAATGACTTTCTGCTTTTGGAAAACCAAAGTCACTCAGTGCTCGTCCATGACTCCTTTTAACAATTTCTCTTTCCAGCCAAACCACAGCTATTTTGTGGCCTAAGGAAAAAGTGAGAACATTATGTGTGGCAAGACTGAACTGTGACATCTGAACAGCAGTCTTTGCAAATCCTTTTTCTTCCCCTCACCTCTCCAGACATCTCTGATGGCAATAAAATAAAATAAAATAAAATAAAATAAAATAAAATAAAATAAAATAATCCATGTTGATGAGTACTAAGGAAGCATGGGTCATGATTATCAGTGCTGAAAAAGAAAAATGAACACATTAATTTCTGTGCAGGTCCATTTCTGTTTTCTGTCTTATGGGGAGTGCAGATGAATGCAAAGAAAGTGTTTTAGAAATGGAAAAAGAACTCAAACCCATCTATTAAAAAAATTACAAGTTTTACTGTATTTCCAGGAAAACTCAGGTCAGATGCATGCAAAGACATGCTTGCTTCTGTTCCCAGGTTTGCTGGCAGGGATCTCCAAGACACTAAGGATACAACTTGACTATGGGTATTTACCAAGACATTTGAGATAGAAGGAGCTGAACGGTCTGAAGGCAGAGGAAGAAGATTTCTCTAGTCTGGCTGTACTGTATGATCTGAGACACAGAAATAGATTTAGAACAGTGATCCTGACTCCAGTCCAAAGCCCAGCTGGAATCTGTCCCCTTGCTGTCATAGAGCACACAGACCTTCTCCTCTTCCTCTTCTTCCCTGTGCTGTTGTTGTCCCTCCAGCTCTTCCCCTAGAGGCTGTGTTCTCTGCTCCTACAGGGACCAACTCAGCATCCTGCAGTCATGACTGAAACTGCTGAACCCAAGCCACTTCTGGGCTCAGCACGACCACAGCAGTAAGAGCCTTCGTGATAAATGTTTAACATTACAGAGCTTTTTGCTCCATGAAAATAAACTAAGGCTTAAATGTTCAATTCTTTTCTGCTCTGTGCACATTTATGTTTTCTCTAAATGAGGCCACATACCCTAACTCTCTTCCCCTCCTCCCCTGGATGTTCCTACCCTTTCATTATTTTCAGGCATCAAACCTGATTCAGTAAATCTCTTCTTTCAGAGCTGTCATGTTTTAGCCTCAGAACACAAACACAGTATTTGTTCCTGGCATGCTTTCTTTTTAATGCTTTAAAAGCTGTTACAAATGTCTTGTTTCCTCCCAGCCACAGCTGTATTAGATTATCTGTTCTGTTTGTTGTTGTGTTGTTGTTTTTTTTCTTTTCTAAAGGAAAAATTGAAAAACCTGATGCAAACTCAACCCCTTGGAGCAGCAACTGATTTACAACTTTACTTCCCCAGATCAAAGGTTAGCCCTTATTGTCAGCTATTAAAGGTTGTGTTGGATGCAAGGAAGGCATAGCATTTGTCAGGGTTCCTAGGAGGAAAATCAAGACACACCACTGCCAGAGCGTACCTGAAATAGGCAGCTTCTGGGGGAGAAAATGGATTTGTTAAAACTGGAAAAGGATGAAGAGGGACAGCAAAAAGAAACTTGCTGCAAAGGACCAAACGTCTCTTTTCCTATGGTTACCCCTGAATATTGAGAGCTGCTTTGGGATCTGTCTATTCAGGTGGTAAAAGCAAAGCACTAGAAGGAAAAGTCATCAAGAAAAGGAACCTAAAAACAAACAAAAAAAAAAAAAACAGAAACATTCCTTACTAAGGTTTATTTTGTCTTACATTAACTTAGTAGAACTAGTTTAAAACTAATTCACAGTTTAGTAACATTTCTTTAAAACAATTAGTTCCCTGAATTCCTGGAAAATCATTAGAGATACACTTTCCCATTTTGTTTTAGATTTTGTCTTTTTTGAAGCAACTCAGTGGAATCCAAGAAATTCTATGCAGATACACCTTAGTACAATAGACAAAAGATTAATTGTTAAAGCTAAAAATGTAAATATGCCTAATATGTTAACAGTAGGAAAAGCTCAGTGTGACTTGTGTCAGTGTAAATCCATCCTGCTGAGCTTGACAAAATGCTGATAAAAACCAACAGCATCATCTGCAGTGTTGAACTGGTCTAAAAGATGTGAACTATACCTACAGAAGTGATAAAACTGCTCACAGGAGGGTAATTCAGGCAATGAAGAGAAAGGTGCCGGCATAGGTTTAAAGGTTAATTACAAGCAGAAAGTGACCAGAGGATGGCTGGACACCACCAGCATAGCCAACTTTCTGATTCCTGCACTGCTTACTCTGTTCTCTCATCACCAGAGAATGCTCTCCATGGGGATAACATGAACTGCTTTAACTTTTCTTTTTTTGCCACTTCACTCACTTATACATCTCAATCCCAAGCACAGATTCATCATCTAGGTTATTAATTGCTGAAGTGCTGCTTGGGGACAAATCAAGGAGGCTTCCTATGATACAGTGAGAAACAGTGAGAAAAACAGGTGGTCACGGGCAAACTGGGAATGAGAAATCTGCATCTCTCTGTGGTAGCAGTAAAGAAGTTTTCTTAACTGATTTTTCACGGCCCGCTGGCTTTTGTTTTGGTTTAGACACAAAGCAGGCATGCCTTCTGCCTCCCGAGAGTTTAGGTTACTGTGTGCTTCATGCTAGCCCTAATGTGTGTGCTGGGGCCTTTATTTTCCTCAGTTTGCAGTGACTTTTATTTAGGTCCTCTGCTTGTTTATGATTTATGAGGCTTTCACTCTGTCTATTGCCTTTAACAAGCACGGTGAAGAAAAGAGAGAGCTTTTAGCTTCAAGGCGAAAAGAGAAAAGCAACGGTTTCTCTTATTCCTTTAATGCAATTTAAAGGAGATTGGAAGTTAAGAAAGCTAGAAAGTGAAGGATGGGATGGCAGAGGGAGATGAAAGAAAACCCCAAATACCTTTAATTTGCCTTGGAGGAGAATATTAGGATAGACAGGGATGGCTTTTTCCCCTCCAGCCCCAGAACAGAAGTGGTTTTTATACACACAGATTGGGTTTACAGCTTTCTTCAAATCAGCCTGGCAAGGTAAGGACAGCTTGTGCTATCCTCCTCATATTTTATTATCTTTATTAAACCAAGTGGAGTGTTATTTAATTTAAGGGGACATGTAAGGCTAGGGGAGACAACTCAAGCAATAAAGGCAGATACCCAAGGCAGTTCCTCAATTTGGCTGAGATGCTATGAAGTCTGGGGGCCAGGTGAAGGGGTCACCTGTTGTGATAAATCACCTGTTGATCAGAAATCCATTCTTCCTGCCAAGTGAAGGAAATGGGTGGGATGTGGGATAGCCTGGTCTGAGGCTGCAGTTTGGGT
>JAOWBP010000001.1:46438162-46458984 GCA_028571105.1 Tragopan temminckii | reverse complement strand
GAACAGGTTGCCCAGGGAGGTTGTGGATGCCCCATCCCTGGAGGCATTCAAGGCCAGGCTGGATGTGGCTCTGGGCTACATAGCAGGGAAGTTCAATCTAGTTGATCTTTGAGGTTGTTTTCAACCCAGGCCATTCTATGAACTGCCAGTTCTATGAAAATTTTTCCTAATATTTAGCATATGTCACAGTTATTTAGTGTTTCGCAAATTGAATTTCTAGGTAAAAAAAGCAGAGCGATGATGTTGATTATTTTAAGGTATACCCACAGTGGTATGTGCAGGCACATGTATGTTCAGTTTAGTTTGGCTGAACACAAATCAAACCTGATTAAAAAGCTGTAGAGACACATTAGTGAGGTGCTGCATCCAGGCTTAAAAGCTTTCCTGGGAGATGATGGAACAACCAGGCTGAAGATGTCTTTTATTTGTTAGATCAAAGTATAATTTCCCTCACCACAAGGAAATTATTTCTTGCTGTTTCTCTAGGCCTGGAGAGGAAGGATTTTCTTGGTTGCCATTCAAGCCAGTAAAAGAGGTTGGCTGTGCTACAGGGACTGAAGACAGAAGAGAAAAGAAGTTTGGCAGGTGTAAGAGACTAGTCATTTTAATTAGGCAAAAACCTCTGGGAGATTTTTGCACCGCATATCCTGCAAGCATTCCTAATGCTGATGTTAACACAAGGTAGGCATCGGCACCCTGCATGTATAAAAGAAAGGTGCAGTGCTGATGTATTTTGTGTTTATGGTTCCCACTGGTTTTACTACAGGAAGCTCCTGACATGGGGTGGTCCTTAAGAAGGACTTAACATAGTAGGTCACCTTTCTATCGTAATCCTTTGTTGCCTTGGGTTATTCTTCTTCCTCATATGCTTCATCTTATTAAAAACAAAAGAAAAGGGGGGAGGGGAAAGGGGAACACAAACTCACTACAGGTTAATTGCTGAAATTCAGCAGAACTTTCTCAATTCTTTTCACTGAGCACTTTTACATTCTTAGTCATTCTTACTTAAGAACTTCCAGTGTTGACAGGAATGCAGTTCATAACATTAATTAAACACTCCAGGCATGAAGAGAACCTGAAGATATTCTGTCAGTGGCATCAAACTGGTCTTCGTAATACCAGGCAAATATATAGATCTGTCTCGTAAGAGTTGTTGTTGATTTGGTTTTGGTTTTGTTTATTAATTGAATCTACTTCTTTGAAGTCTCACCCAAGATTTCAGTTTTTAGGCTGTCTTTTCACACCTGAGGAAGTTCTGGTCATTGATCTTTTAGCCTCACTCTTTGGAAGCTACCTAAGGCCAGTGGCAGTCTCTTAGACTGTAGAGGCAAATGCTGAGCAGCAGTGTGAAGTTTACCATGTTATCAACAGTTTTTTTTAATTCTAGCCTATCTGATTTCCTTAACCTGCCTTCCTGAATCAGATGCAGAGATACATTTTCTACTGACAGCAGGGAAAATGGTGGGGAAGGTTTCGAGTTTGGAAGTGGCAGAAGGTGTGGGTGGAAGAGCAAACAATAAAAGGAAAAAGTGATCACAGATGTCTCAATAGTTTATGTAGTTGAATGATTCATCTCACTTATATTTTATAAACACTAATCCTAAAAAAGAAAAATCCAAACAGGCATATTGCTAGAAATGGAAAGTCACTCGATGGTAGCAAAATTCACTTCAGGCTGCTAATTTGTGAACTAATGAACTCTTTCTGAACATAAAAGTTACATTAGGCATCTATTAAAATATTAGGGAGAGAAGACAACCAAGTCAGAAATAGCATTATGTCTTTACTTCCCACTCACCAGATACTTGTGCTTGAGAGTGTAGCAGAAGGAACCATGATATTGCCCTGTTATAGATTATAATGGAAAGGAAATTAGATCTAAAGGCATTGCTTGACTTAACAGTCAGAACAACAGCATCATAAATGGAAGAGCCTGAAAGTGGAAGTGCCTCTGAGTCTCTGTAGGCAGCAACTGCAAAGAAGCCTTTCTACAGAATGTCCTGTGCAGTGGTGGCATGGTGATGTGGACTGTTTTTTACAAACTTTTCGGAGAGGTGATAATTTTTCTAAGAAAAGTTGTATGAGAACAGAAGATTTGAAAAAATAAAGAGTGAAGTGTTAGGAAACCTAAGTACCCACAGATACAAAATTGTCACAGAATATTTTCCTGAGCAGGAGCTGAAAATCTGAGCAGTTAAGTAAAAACAAGGAAGAGGAACTGTGTCCTCAACATTTTCACAAGTGACACAAACCAGTATGTCACATGTTTTCCACAGTCTCTTTCATGTAATTGTCAGATTTTGATATTTCATTTATAGAGCTACTTTTTTTTTTTAAAACATACAGTACCTTAATTTCAGAGTATGACTTCAGTCTCAAAAACCCTACTTGATCTCAAAACCAGCGAGTACAGTTCTTTGTAAAACCAATCCTGTAGAAGTGTTGCATAGCCATAATTGTCCAGTCTGAACAACTGTTCTCTTCACTGCCACAGAACTTAAACGCACACAAAAGCTTTGATACCATGTGTGAGTGCCATATTGAGTTAAGATCTGAGGCAACCTAAGTCAATTGAAAAAGTCTCCCTTGGACAAAGCCATTTGGAATAGCTTGGGAAAGGATTCCTTGTATTTCTCTCCCTCACAAGTGGAAGCTGCTCCAGGCCACAGGCCTCTGAATTATCTTTTGATGGCTAGAGCACAGAGCCCTTCAGCTGAGCACTCCAAATCAAGTGGGGTAGAAGGGAGTCTTAAATTTAGGGGAAGACTTTCTTGACTTGAAAGCCTCAAAGGGCACTTCTGTTAGGGTGTTCAGAGGTTTCCTTTTGACTCCTGGAGGGTTATTCTCTGCAGGAATGGAAAAGCGCTTCAGGGTTTTCTTGGGGCTTTTGTTCTTTTCAGACGCGTCTTGTCCTTTCACTTGTTTATCATTCAGGCAGCAGCCTGCAGGGAAATGCTATAGACAGTAACGGAGAATCGGCAGGGAGATGCAAGGGCAAGAGTTTTCACAGGAAAACACATGTTCAAGCTCTCTGCTTTTCTGTAGCATCTTGGTGTGCTTGTCTGGAGTAAAGTAAGGAAATAAGCTTTTTGAAAGTGTTAATTGGGCATAAATCTTTTGGAGAAGGCTTTTCAGGGAGAAGAATAGAGGGCTTTGGTGAAACACAGCCAAGCAACGGTGAGAAGGAAGGGGATCTTCCATTAGAGAAAAGGTGACTGAGCTGTGGAAAGCCATAAAAAGGAGTGCAATTGTGTCACATGAAAGATGCATATAAGTTGGAGAAGATTGTCAGGACAGGGTCAATTGCATTAGAGTCAAGCCTTAAGATTGTCCTGTGACAAAACTCCTAAAATTTTACTGCATTGCAATTTTTCTTCATGAAATCAGAAGTGCTTCCTGAGTCGCTCGAAGACCAGGCATCTCCTCACTGGCAGTAAGGAACTAGCAGGGTTTTGAGGTGCCTGCTTTGCAGAGTGCTCTGAAATTCCCAGAGCTACTAGCCTTCTGGTTCTGCAGCATTTCATGGGTGGGCAGCCAGGAGAAAAGGAAGTTGACAAGAAACCTGTTTTCCCTCAGACTGTGTTAGAAAATCAATACAGTCTCTTGATATGATTATATTTCATTGGACTGACAAAAAGGAAGAAAAATTCCACTGAAAATGTTCTGTTCAGACTTTGGCGAAGAATGTGAGAAAGAAGAGATGTACATGAAAGTCCACTGGACTTTGTATGTAGGTTGCTCTGAAAGTAAGGCTTCCTGTTTATTTCCATGGAAACTGCAACAGAGCACAATACACATTTACAAAGAGCACAATAACACTATTTGACAGATTAAATTCTCAGCTACAAAACACTATTTTTCAACATAATCACCACCAATAGATAAACATTATCATCAGAGATGAACAAGAGCCTGCATGCTGCAGTTGCAACAATCTGCACCAGTAGAGGTGACCCACCGTTTCACAGCTGCCAGTTGCAAGGAGAAGGTTGCCCACACAATCCATCTTTCATTGATCTGATCAAATGGAAGTAGAAGGTGCCAAATCCAGACTATACACTGGGTATAACAGGACAGTGCAGCTGGGGGAAGCTGGTGTGACAGTGTGCTTCATGGTCTTCAGACGGATATGGGGCTGGGCATTACTGCATTGCAAGAGAAAGGCTGTATTCTTCTCTGGCCTGACTGCAAGTTCAAGCCTTCCGCTTGCTATGTAGTGGTCAGAGTTGGTGGTCTGTTCAGGTTCTATGATATTCAGAAGGATTGCTCATCTCCTATAACAAAAAAACAGTGCACATCACTTTACCCACTAAGGACTGCATCTTGAACTTTTTCTTCAGTGTGGAATTCACATGCTGCCACTCCATGGACTGCTGTTTTTACTCTGGCTCATAGTGGTGACACCATATCTCATCACTGGTAATGATGTGATCCTGGAAGCAGTCACCTTTAGCCTCATATCTGTTCAATAGATCCTGACAAACTTGGATACGATATTCTTTCTGTGCCTGTGTGAGCATTCATGGGACCCACCTGGTGAAAACTTTGGTATTCCAATATTGCCACCATAATTTCCAACACATTGAAGTTGATATTCAGCTCTGTATACAGTTCCCTGCTCATAACTAACCAACTCACACAGATGAACTGATTGAGATGAGTTCTTTGTTTCATGGTGTGACAGCTCTGCATGGCCATTGGCCTGTCTTCCACGTCACTGTCACCAGTGCTGAAATGCACCACACTGTGTTCAGACTCACCGATTGGTCTCCATAAATGTTCAGCAAGTGTCACTGAATGTCAGTGGATGCCGTTTTTCCGTGTGGAGGAATTCAGTGCCACATCTTTGCTTCATATGTGCTTCCATGACAGATGCCATTTTGTCAGACTGACCCTCTGCTGCCATCTGTCGCACAGCAACAACATGTAATGGGATACTGGTGGGAAGGTTCAACTTCTGCTACTATACCACCAACATCCATCTCTGACATTGTGGGCCAACATAATATAATAGGAGGCATTATTTTCAGAGCAGCCCTCAGTGGTTATCTAGCACGTGATAAGATGAAATAGAGTAGAGAGGAGCTTCTACTAAAAGAAAGAGGGTTTGGCACTCAGTATACTGTCACTCGGCTGTAGGCCACTGCCCATGAAGGTTACTTCACTGAAGCCTTCCCAAAGGGTGTTTTTTCTGCCTGGGTCTGCCTCTCCAGAAAGGTTGTGCTAAGGTCAGATTTTCTGCAGCCTGGGGTAAGCTGGTGCTTCAGAACTGCCTGAGGAGAATCTAGGGCAGCGGTTTGCAGCCTGCAGGCTGTGCTCCCCTGGGGCTTGCTGCTGTTTCTAAGGGATGAGTGAAAGGTGACTCAGAATAGAAAGGTCAGTACACTCAAAGCAATTTTTCAAGAATCTACAGCTCTGTTGGCAAACTGCAGGGAGTCAAAAGTTATCACTCCAGAAATAATTGTGAAAATAAAGCATGGCCTTGGTTCTTGCACTGAGGCTTGTACATGTGAGCCCTGTGGCTCCAGTATGTCTCATGTCTGAGCCAGAGCTAGTCACTCCTCTCAGCAAACTTGTGCCCGATCCCCTAGCGCGTAGATCTGAGTGTTTGTTCAAGCCTCTGGCCACTTGGCTACACAGAGGCTGAGCATTTCAATGCTAATTATTTGCCTCTTGATAGAGCTGTCAGCCAGGGCTCAAAAGACGCTGTATCAAAATTGTTAAGCCCTTTACACACATCATACTGAGCTGACTTTCAGCTCGTCTCTGTGGTCAGGATTTATGCAGAGCTCTCTGTTCTTCGGCATGGTGCACACTGAAGACCTAGCTGCCATGCTTACACTTTGAGCATGAGCCATGCTGATTGCCACAACTCCAGGTGCTGAGCATCCAGAAAAACATCTTGGGATCTTTAAATTCACAAACATCCCATCTATACTCAGACTAGGGTCGTGGGACCATCAGGTATTCTCTACTTGGACCAGGTCTCTCTAAGGACCTCTGTGAAACTGATGAAAGTTTTGCTAATGACCTCAGTAAAAGTAAAATTCACCTCTGAAGGATCTGCTCCCGAGAAGCGTGATGTGCAGCTGTTCAGTCAGCGCACCACCTAGGCCAGTCTTACCGAGACCTCTGATCAGCACTGCTATATAAATATTAAATAATAGCACTAAAAAAGGAGGGAAAGAATTATTCAATTTGGACAGTAGCAATAAAACAAGTACTAATGCTTTAAAGCTGAAAAAAAAAAAATTAAATTTACATTATTTAATTCTCTAACTGTGTGATTTAACTCAGTAAAGTGCTTAAGGATCCATTCTGCATGAGAAGTGCTATAAAAGCAGAGCTTTATTGTCTCCCATTTATCTTGGGTGTTAAGAAAAGTTTTCGGATGCACAAATACAACCAAGAGTGGAGCTTTGCCTTGTTTTTGGAGCATGCTCAGGAGGTGTAATATGAAGAGAGAAGGCTGTACCTCCTCCACGTAATGCAGGTGGACTAGTAGCTTTTCAAGAGCTGGGTGTAAGGTCTGCCTTAGGAAGTCTACAGGCTTTCACTAACTTTGGAGAGATTAGAGATAGGGATTTTGGTTATTACCCTGAGTATTTCCAAGAGTGAACAATAAGAGGAAAAAAAAACACAACAGCAACAATGTAATATATATTTTTTCTCTGTACAGTGCCTAGCCAGATGAAACCTTGATCTCTCAATTATTACAGCTTTGAAGTATATTGTTGTAAATAGTAAATAATAATGGACTCAGCTTGCCTCTTCACTTCCCCTGTGTAATTTCTGGTACTGTGTTAACTTCATTTAAAATGAGAGTAAAAAATTGTTCTTTCTAAGTCCAAATGATGAACAAATGGTTCTGTCCAGAGCAAAGTAGTGCAAGATTATCGTCATAAAAAAACTCTTTAACTCAAGGAGAAAACGGAGACTCAGAATTTTACTTAAGGGTGTCAGTTCATTACTGAATGTTACAGACAAGTCTCTCTCTTTTATAATAATTTGATGCCTTAAGTTGTGCCAGGGTATGTTCAGGCCATGGATATTAGGAAAGATTACTTCTCAGAAGGAGCGGTGCTGCAGTGGCACAGGCTGCCCAGGGAGGTGGTGCAGTCACCGTCCCTGGAGGTGTTCCAGAACCGTGTGGATGTGGCACTGAGGACAAGGTCAGTGGGCATGGTGGGGATGGGCTGGTGGACTGGGTGATCTTAGAGGTCTCTTCCAACCTTAACAATTCTGTGGTTCTATGACTCTAAGACATTGGTACTTTCCAAATAGGAATGATTTTGACATTCTACAGGACCTATATCCACTTGCAGTGTATTACTCTGTCACTAGAGGTCACTTTGTGAGATTCAACTCATGAACATCTCCAGTCTACAAGTGAAATGAAGTAGGAGCTCGAATGGTGTATTTGTTGTTAGTATTTTTTACTCCTAAAGCAGTTTTTAATAGATAGCTTCTTTTTAATACAGCTTGGTACTTCTATATTCTCTACAATCTCATGGAAGATCAGGAAGTCACTGATTCATTAATATTCAGCAACTAAAAATACCTCCTGCTCCTGGCTTAATAGCAATACTTCTCCCTCTGCTTTAAAACATGCAAGACAAAAACATAAGCTTCCAGTATGTTTTAACTTCTATATACTAGAGGCAATATCTGCTGTCAGTATATTCCCTTCTAATGAGAAATTGTTAAAGTAAGTGTGTGTCTTTGAACCAAGTACTGCTTTAAAAAAGGCTGGAATCAATATAGTCAATACACAGCTAAAAGTAAAATATTGCAGTTTTGGTAATGGTTAATAAGATGATGCTGTATTTCATGTTTACTTTTATTTCATTATTGGCACTTGTATTTGTGGTTCTTTAGCATCACTAAGTCTTAAACTAAAACCAGAATAAGAATCTGTCTTTTTAGCTGCTTTGTAGGGTTACGGTAAGAGAGACTTTGACTTACAGAAATTAGGATGGGAAAGTAAGTCCCAGAGTGTATAAGTCAGTTACTCAGCTTTACATGGCTGATCAGTGGTAGACTGTTTCCTGGATCTCTTCAGTCTTCATCAGCTGTGAGGACTGTGCTGGATAATATCTTTTTTTTTTTTTTTTTTTTCCTGAAGAGCTCCCCAGTTCTCCATAAAATATCATTAAAAATCTACTGAGTAAGATTTTCTTCTGTTGTTGTTTTTCTTCTTCTCAGTAATAATAATAACGGTGATAGCGAGATTGATCCCTAAATTACAACATATAAAAGACATACCTCAAATCACATTCTTTGACTTTCTGGTCCTGTTCATCTCTTCATTCTTTATCTGAACAACCATTCCAATGTGAAAAATATCAGTTCCTTTATGTACATAAAACCTTTCTCTCTGCCTGGCTACTCTGATGGACACAGCCCTTGCTGCTTCTTGGCTTCTGGCACACAGGAGCTGTTCTCTGCCATACCCTTGCCTGTTTCACCTTCTGTTTGCTCCCTTCTCACATTTCTCATATTTCTCACTTTTTCCTTCTTTTCTCCCCTCCCATGCAATGTCTTCACCTTTGTAAATAAAAGAAAATCAGCATATTGCTTGAGAAAGCATGGGAATGTCAGTCTCAAACAACCTGCCAAATGGTGAGATCAGTAACCCCAAGCCCCCCATCCAGCAGCATGCATGACACTGAAGGAAAGGCACACAGAATTTAAGAGCAGAGAGATGTACTTCTAAGCTGTGCTTTGTCATACTACTCCCTCTGCCCGGAACACAGTGATCATCTTTCTAATCGCATGATATCACCTTTCATTTTAGCAAACTTCATGCCTCAGGAAATTTCCTCTGAATAAATCACAAAAACATCTTCTCATTTCTAAGTTACTAATTTCTAAATTACAAATTAAATGAATGACAACTGAGCAAAGAGCTACCACTAATACAGCCTCCCTTCCTACTGTAGGCTTCCCTTCTTTCCTTGCCTTGGGATCCAGGCAATTGTGAATGGTCTGCAGAGCATTTTCTTCAGGCCATGGATATTAGGAAAAAAATTCTTCTCAGAAAGAGAAGCAATGTGCTGGAATAGGCTGCTCAGGAAGGTGGTGTGGTCACTGTCCCTGGAGGTGTTCCAGAACCGTGTGGATGTGGCACTGAGGGACATGGTCAGTGGGCATGGTGGGAATGGGCTGATGATTGGACTGGGTGATCTTAGACGTCTTTTCCAACCTTCATGATGCTGTGGTTCTGTAATAAATTTCCCACAAGAAATTTCACAGTCATGTGGCTTCCAAGAGTTTACCTGATTCTTGCTGCTGGATGCTGAGATTTATAATCACAGCTCCTAACTTGGTCCCAGCTGTTTCTTTCGTCTTTGACATCCAAGCAGACAGTATGTCAGGGTTCTCCCATTTGCCAGGACTCCCTAGAGCTGGATATTGGGCTGGATGCACCCACTTCATCAGTGACTGTGAGTTGTTCTTAGGAGCTGCCCGAAAGAGGCAGCGGCTGGCAGGGAAAAATAAGCAGTAGAGAGGCAGTGGGATTGCCTGGCAGAATACTTGCCCACCTTATGGCAAATCTGTCTTCTCACAGTTGAATATTTTTAAGCTCAGCATTGTAAAGGACTGTAGTTATACTTGTCTTTCCAGCTGGAAATGTAGGCTTCCTTCAGCCTTCACTCAGACTTTCAGTGTCTTCTGGAGACTCTCATTTTGAAGTTCTTGAGTTTCCAAGAAGTACGCTCCCTTTGAGCCCTTCCTTCTCTCAATATTGATTTCAAGAGCTTTCGTCTGAACTTCATCTGAAGTTGCTAGGACGAGCTGGCTTGAGGATAAGATATAGTTAAAAAAAACCACAAAGCAGTGGAAAAAAACTTTCAGGATGCCACATCAGTGAGGTTTACATCCATATGGAGACATAGCCAAAGGCTGTGTCAGATATTAAACCTCCAGCCAGATGTGCCACCTTTGCTCTCCGACAAAAAATCACAGTGTCTTAAAAATAGCAAATGGTGAACAACAACAGAAAAACTAGTTTATTTTATTTTCTTCAGAGTATTTATGGACAGAATCCATTCTGAGGAAGGAGAGAAATCTCATTCAGAGACATGTGTTAATTTCAAGTGAGCACATAAATCCAGTTTGGGGTTTTCTACCTTTCATGGCACTTCTCTCCTGAGATTAGATATTGGTAAATCTTGAACCGGAGCTTTGAATCCAGCTCAAATAGGTTTTTGCAGAAATGTAATTGAAGACAGAGCACAGCCACCCATGTGGGGAAGGAGACAAAGTCAGATACATATATTAAAAAGAAAAAAAGAATAAAAAGAAAGAAAAGAGAAGGAACTAACTGATGAGGAAAACAAGGCATTATGGGATACTGGAATCACAAGAACGCATTAAATGATGGAATATGCCCCCTGCTCTCAAAATTAGCCGCTTCATTAGCAACAGCTCTGCTCAGTCAGGGAAGTTAATTAAAGTCTGCAGACGGGTGTGTTCAGAGAGAGCAGCCACAGCACAGGCAGGCTGCGTCTGCTTCATGCAGACTGGAAAACAAGAATTTGTCCTCTTTCACTTCCATGCCTGGAGTGGGCATGCTCTTACACCTCCATTACGGAGGTAGCAATCAGTTTCTGGGTCAACCATCTCATTCCTGAAGGCATGCACTACGTCGTGCATTCTGCCACAGAGGGGAGAAGTATCACTGGTGTAAGGACATGTGCAATGTATGTAGGAAGCTGCGGGCAATCCCTGTGTGTGGTGGCAAGACCTTTAACAGACATGACATGTATCAGTCAGATGTCCAGATGGACAGATATGACCAACTTCAAGGTTGCTGTAATTCCCCAAATTTCAGTGTTATTACACAAAAAGGGAGAAATTAGCCCATAATACCTTGAAATGTAGGGACAAATTAAGGCTCCACTGCTTACAATAAAAATTGGCTGGATTCATACTACCGGCTCTGCAGGAGGAAAGAATCCGGAAAGACAACTCTCTGGAGCCAGAGGAAGCAGTGGGGCAGGATTGGGTTTCCCCCAGCATGAGCAAGAAGCTTGTAAAATTATACTCGGAATTAATAACTCTGGGGTTTAACCACGGATGGAGGATATGGATTGCGTATTTCAGGGAATCGCCTGGTTGCTCAGCTAGTGCTTAACATGGGCAAACATGAGTGTACATAGAAAAATGGCAAGATTAATTGAAAATCTTGGCTTCAGATTATGGATGATTCAATACAAAAGCGTTTCTGCTCCTTGCCATTCCACAGGTGAGCAGGAGACCAGTGGCAAGTGAGCATGCTGAGCATTTCGAGTGAATACCAGGTGTTTTAGCCACCAAGGCTACTCTGAGGCTTAGAATCAAAGGACGCCCCAGCTCAAAGGAGCAAAACAAAAATAAAAACAAAAACAAAAGGGGAAAAAAAATCCAATATTATAAAACAAGCTCAAAACAACTAAACAGACTTATTGCAGGATTTGTAAAAATAAATAAGTAATGCCTCCAGGGCTTTCAGGCTTTGTCATACTTCACTTGAGTGACTTGATGAGCTGAACTGCAAGGGAATTAAAAAAAATAAACCAAACCCCAGGCCAACAGGCTGTGATTTCTCAGGGGAATGCTCCGAAGCTGTCAGTGCAGGGATGCTCTCAGCAGCATGGTGTGCACTGGCCGTGCGTGACTTGGAGTCCTGAATCACTGCACTGCGATGGGCTCACATGGATGTTTGGTTTCGCTCACTCTTATGTTGAAAGCCACTTTCAGTCTTCAGAACAGTCCGAGATGGAGGTTTGGGCAAAACAACACAGCAGCAGTGCTGGTTGAATCCAACAAGTGCTTTTCAGTGAGTGCTTGCTTGTTTTCCCTTCCTTTTGTCTGTGTTTAAGATCCTTTTGGTGTTTGCTTTCCAGAAATATTTTAGCAAAGCAGCTTTGCCAGAATGAACGCTCATGAAAAATGAATGTTAAGATTGAATCTGCAAATATTCACTGAGAGTAAATTTCTCATTGTGCAAGCAATTGTAAAATTCATAATTTGCCCTGTATTTTGTTATATAAATTATACAATCAGGGCACAGTAACAATATGAAGAGAATTATGCATCTAACCAACACTGCATGCATTCCAAATATCCTCAACAAATCGCTTGTGAACAATCTACCAGCTAAGAATTATTTGCTAGCAAAACGTATGAATTATTTCAAATAACAAATGCATTTGAGGAAATTCTCATCTATTCCCAGACAATCTGTAAACAGAAAGAGAGAGTAAAAATGAAAAGAGACATGATCCATTGTGCTTAACTCACTCAATCGAACTCTGTAATTGACCATTCATCTGATTAAAAAGCCATCAAGGAGAGGCTCTTGAGATTGGAGTATCTGGTGCAGATGTCAGACTGTGACAAAATCAGAGGCTTCATTTGGACAATCGCACGGAAAATGACATGCTAAAAAGTAACTCTAGTGTAAAGAGCCTACTATAGGGAGAAAAACATATTTTAGATATATCTGAAGAGACTCAAGCCCTTCCCCTTCAGTGAGGAAAGTAAGACACAGAGATTGTAGAAAGTTTTGCAAACAGTTGCCTTTGGCATTGTTTCTCAGAGCGTATAAACCACCTCTCATTTCTGTCAAACCAGCGAGCTCTTCTCTGCACCTCCAGCTTTCAGACTTGCTGAGGATCTTAGTGCTATCTGGTGACTGGAGTACTAAGCTAAGAGGACAGAAGGTCTGAGAGCCACTTTCCTTTTTAGTTTGGAACGTGTAAATTGTTTCATCACTTGGTACTTTTTTTCTAATGGCCTTCTTGCCCCATTGTTTTGGTTGAAACTGGAATCAGTTGGGTAAGGGCTGTCTTTTCCTGAGATGAAAAAGGGCACACCAGGGTGGTTCTCATCCAAGTCTCCTTAGAGCAAGTCATTAAAACCAATCTCCTTGTTTAGATTGCTACAGTTAATAGACAGATAGAGGCACTCCCAGAAGAAGACTCATTCCACCTTTCCAAAATATGTATCCTAGAATGAGCCAGAAAATCCCTATTGTCGTTCTACAGTGTAGAGCGAGAATCATTTCCACCCCTCTGTGTATGTGCTTTGCTTTCATGTAGCTCAAATCAGCTGAAGTAGATCCCCTTCCCCAGATTCATACAGAACTTTGCACAATGCAGCCCAGATCTGCCTCTAGAAGTAAGTAAGTGTATTATGGATGATAACCAATGAGAGAAAGCCTAATTAAATTTGCCTATAGGGATTGCCATCTATTCTAGGTGTTCAGGGCTTTTAATGTAAAGCACAGGAAGATAATCATCCTTAAAATTCCTTCTAGCATGAAAATTCAGACACAGAGAGACAGAAAGTACAACAATAGAAACACAAGCTCTAATTGTGTCTTCAAATCCCAACAGGCACGCTGTTAGCATGGATACAATAAGGCTGGATAATAAATCAAGGTAGATGAATGGCTTGTAAGAGGAAGAAAAGCTGTTGAAGTAAGTTTGAATATGTATTCAGAAATGTTATTTCACAAGAAAGGGAAGGAAGGAAAAAGAAACATAGTTTTGTACTATTACGTTCACAGACTGGTGGCTTCTGAAGGAACTCAGAAAACCAGTGATGGTGCATGGTCACTGGATTTCTGTCTCTCCATCTGCATGAGAAATACAGAAGTCCTTTAGTGCACAAATACTTCAGATCCTCCCTGAAACGAGCTCTGCAGTTACTGTCACGAAATCCTAAAAAAAGTGTGGTGGTGCTCTCCTTTTTGGGTCCTCCTGGCAGAATCTGCTGCAAGGTAAGGATGTCTTCCAAAGGAGACAGAAATACCATGTCAGCAATGGACCTTTCTGTCAGCATCCATGGCTATTTTCCAAACACTCTTTTGCAGAGGTGGCCAGATGCCAGATTTGGAGCCATTATGCAAGTGAGCTCACTATTAGTCAGCCACTTCGAGCTACTATTTTATTCCCTTAAAGGACAGTCCCACATTTCATGTCCACAGTGCAAAATTACATCTGACATGTAATTTAAAACCCAAGATGCTTTGATATAAAGCCTTACTCCAGTAAATGGGATCAAACAGCAGGGCATTTCATTTGACAGAATGGATATTTCTTGTTTTAATATTACATTAGCTTTTCCTCTCCGTGCCTCACATGGATATTTCATTCTTGGGCAGTAGTGCTTGGCTGTTAACCAAAGCTGTAAGTCTGATGGGGGTTCCCGAAGAGCACCCGGAGGTATTAATGGTTCGTTCGGAGTAAGAGAAGGTTCTCAGGCAGGTGACAACTCCCTGGTGTTGTCCACACCTTTCTTCCCTTCTGCCTTATGCAAAAATGAGAACCTTTACAAGTCCACAACACAACTAGAAGAGCTGCTCTCTTCACCTACAAAAACCAGCTCCAGAGATGACAGCATTCCTCTTTGAAAGATCAGAGTGACTTCATCTCTCAGAGGTGATGCAGGATTAAAGTGATGATAGAATCATAGAATCACAGAGTTGTTAAAGTTGGAAGAGACCACTAAGACCAACACCAGCCCATCCCCACCATGCCCACTAACCATCAGTGCCACATCCACACAGTTCTGGAACACCTGCAGGGACGGTGGTTCCACCACCTCCCTGGGCAGCCTGTGCCACTGCAGCACCACTCTTTCTGAGAAGAAATTTTTTTCAGATGTCCAGCATAATAACCACAGCAGCTTAGCAGGCTCCAACCCTTCAACTAATGCATCTCAGCAAGAGGCCTGAAGTATCACTTCAGATCTGGAGCCCTGGTAACATGGGTTTTGAATCAGGGTTGGCATGCATCTTTCTAGTTCAGCATATGAGCAAATGTCAGTGTCTGCATGCGCAATAGTCCAGATAAACCTCTCTCCCTTGTTTCCCATTGAGACCTCTGAGAATTCCAGAGTCACAAGTGAAGTGTGTGCTAGCATCACAGTGCTAGCATATGTGAGGTTTTTTACTTGCCAGAAGGTGATTAGCTATCATATGAATAATACAATACCTGTTGTAGACACCATGAATAAAAACTGTAAGTAATCACTCCAGCATGATGAACTAAAGTGCTTTAGCTTAAAAACTGTTGTTATGTAGCACTCAGGCATTAATTAAAGTAACCAAATATATCTTTAATGTTGATTAAATGAACTGTAGATTTGAGAATTCTGTAATACATTTTAGACATTAGATAAAGATTTATTTTTGGTCAGAAACAAAGCTTGGAAAACAAAGTATGAAAAGTAAATTTCAGGAGCACAATCATAGCTGAAATCAAGAGTTGATTTTCTAATAAAAATGGCTGCAGAAAACTTGCAGGCCCCCTGACCAGGAGCAAGAGAGCTCCACTGGTGGAGGAGCAGACACCCAGAGTCTTTGTAACCACTTTATCCTGTCATTGCTGTACTGATTGACACTGCTAGCAAAAAGAAGGAGGATCTCTTCGTTAATATAATACAGCTCAGAGCTGCATTGATATGCCTCAGATAAGAGCTCACCAACACTGTCTCACATCCCTTAACATGATTGATTGTAATAATTTAATCATGTACCAGTTGCTGTTTTTTTGTCTATCAAGCCTCGTTGCAGTATTTCAATGTCTAAAATGATACAGTGTTTTCCATTGGACTTTGTTGTTCTTGACAAAGAGTGATATCAAGAAAAATGCCTCCTAACTGATCCTGCCAAAAGATGGAGGGAGAATAAAAGAATCAACACTTGCATATGCTGTCCATGGTCTTAGATGAAATTCATGCTCTAAGTAGGTTGTCCAATGTAAAAATACTTCCCCACTCTGTAAGGAATCCACATGACCTATCCACGTGGCCAGCAGGTCACTAACTGATCTGAAAGACGAATATCAGCTGAAGTCTTCACAATAGATTTCTTCTAACGATGCATCCTG
The DNA here is from genome assembly GCA_028571105.1 of Tragopan temminckii. NCBI lineage: Eukaryota > Metazoa > Chordata > Aves > Galliformes > Phasianidae > Tragopan > Tragopan temminckii. The sequence goes on along the minus strand of JAOWBP010000001.1, from coordinate 46,443,100 downwards.
CCAGCAAAGAGCTTACCCTCCAAGTCCTGTCTACTCCTGCACCCTTCTTGAAAAGCTTTATCTGCAGTGACATTTACAGTGAATCAAATTTACTCGAGCATAACTCAAGTTTTCCGTATGTGTCCTTGCAAATTTTTCCTTTGCATCCTTGAACTGTCAGCTTCTCAGGGAGGCTCTTTTCTGTGATTCAGACCTGTAAGCCAACGCTAAGGAGACAGTTAGGATCACTTTTAAATAATTCCTTTATGTATCTGAACAGTAAAGCACGTTTTCAGCTGCCAAACATTACCTTGGGTCCCAGGTGTTGCTAGGCTGTCTATGGTAGCACTTGTGTTACTGCAATATGATTGCTACTCAAACTCAACCAGGCAATTTGTTTAGTGCTTCTCCATTGTTCGTTCAAGTTCTGAATGTCTGTCATACCTCAGATCCTACAGAAAAAACAAACCCACACTCAATCCAAATTAGTTTATTGTATCATGTCTAATATCTTTGAATTTTTAACCCAATTTTTAAATGCAAAACAAACAAACAACAAAAAAACAATAATCCTTACTCCTTCAAAATTATTGAGTGACAATGGCCACTCTATGGCAAAAAAAACCAAGTGGTTCAATTGCTAGCATCCATCCAGTTTGTCTTTTTACTGTCATTCCTTTGTACTTTCATCCATGTAGTGGATCATTTTTATTCCTCCAGGTTTCTGCTTAATGAAATCCCCTTGAAAATTCATGTCCCCACTGATTTTGAAGAAAATAGGATGCAATTAAGCAAAGTTACATTAGTTACAAAGTTGTCATTTGCAAAACACCAAATACACAAAAGCAAGGCAAATACATCATTAAGGACATAAATCTTCCCTACTACCCACCTAATAAATAAACACATTATTCTTATCAGGTACAAAGTACAGCACACTTCATCATAGCCTCAGAGATGTAATCCCCACCTCTTATTTCAACAGCAGCATTACAATGAAGTTCAAAGCTTTCCTTAAAAACAAAGTCTGGACTCAGATAACTTAACTATGGCATAAGTCAGAATAGTTCTTTGTGCTTCAGAGATTCTGACTTGATTTACATTACTTGAGGATGTGATATGTTATACGGAAACTTTTTTATTCTATTCCATGATAATCCTTTTTCCTTTGAGATAATATCCTCCTTTGACTACTACATGTTGTGGACTGGTAGGTTTCTGTCTCTAAATGAAAACTGGAGTCTTCTAAAAGATGTGTTCTAGCTTAAACATGAATTAATTCTGGACAGTATTAGGCAGATGATTAGACACCATCACCATGCAATGCACAAACCTATTTAAAGATCTCAAGAGTGAGAGAATATTGGTCATCCCCAAAGCTTGTGAAACCAAACAAGTCTTTCTTTCCATCAACACCAATGGGCTTGACTCGGGCAACTCTAAGGGTCTTCACTACTCTTGTGGGAGCCTCCTGGTGGAAGGATCAGTATGGTAGTAGCACCAGCAACAACTTAGAAAGTTCATAGCTGGGGTGGTGACCACTATCATGAAAGCAGTAGGAGTAAGGATTGCATTAAGATTTGCTTTACTGGATGGTTTGCTAAAACAGAAAGCTGTATCCATATGCCCAATCCATGCTTGCTTCCTGAAAAAGCTATTCCCAGCCACTCTAGTGAACAGACGATATTAGGGACTGTGCCAGAAGAAGTCACTATGGTTAGCAGGCTGAAGATTGAAACAGACTTTCATGGAGTGCAAAGGCATTTCCCTGTGACTCCAGAGACTTTTGTGATATGTTCCTTAGATGTGTCTTCCCTGCTTCCTACAATCCCTAGGTCTTAGTTGTACCCAGTATACCACCTTCTGCTCCTCCACCACAGCACCAGAGGCCATGCCTGCACTAGCAATCCATGATTGATGTACTTTCTGGCCCTGCTGCCAATAATAATATGGTTGAAGTTTGATCTCAGAGCCACACTGTGCTTGAGAAATGCAAATGTCAGTTTTCAGGAACTTAGTGGTAAACTGAGTTACAGAAGATTTTGTCCTGTGGTCTCAAATTCTTGAGAGATGTTATGTTTGAGATGAAACTCTAAGAATTCTTCTGTTCAGGATCTCTATATTTTGACCAGAGGCAATGTCATGAGCAAGCCTGTGAACAGAAAACATGGGTGGTAAGTGTATTTGGGAACTGCCCTGGGCTCCTGCTGATCTGACAGTGCTGGCATGAGTAGTTTGCATGGTTGGTGGAATGTTTGAAATGGCACACAAAGGATGGCTTCAGATATTGCCCTTCCTTATGAATAAAGTCATACAGAGTTTAAGGGCCTCATGGAGCTGCAGCATCCATGTTCTTAGTGTCAGTTTCTCTATTTTTCCTAGGGTCTTATGAAGGTAAAACTGCCCCATCCTGAAATCAGGAGTTATATGGCTTGTCTTCCACAGATACAGTACAGAACCAGCCAGACTGACCAACAGCTAGGTCTTGTTTACCACAGCTTGCCTTCTTCATTCCCTTCCTCACCTCTTGCTCTGTGAAATCATTTCCTGTAGTACAGTAGTCAGTCCTGAGCCCAGATGTATACATTTCTCCTAATTCTGTGGTTTCCAGAAGAGTAGCAGGTATGGTTGATGGTTGGCAAAGAAAGGGTGCAGTGCTTTCTGGATATCTGAGGCCTTTGAAGACAGAGCACGTGGTTGTGGCCAGGTGAATGAGTGGTTACATGACCAGGAAAGAAGAGAAGCTTCCAAAATGTAGCTAATGCTCATCCTAAATCTCCTATCAATCTCATGGCTGTACACCCCAGCTCTCCTCTGGCATACACAAGTTGCTCAGTGAGCAACTCTTGAAATAAAAAGAAGAAAATACATTCTCTGTCTGGCACAGCTCACAGCTAAGGAATGAACATAACAAATCAGAGCCAGTGAAAGCATGAAGAGATTTTTAAAAAAAATCACTGACTATAATTTTTAATCTCAGCAATAGACAATTGCTATATTTCTAAAACCCAAATATCATAAATTTTAGTTACTGTGTAGTCTGAGCCAGAGCTCATAATTAGATAAAAATTTAATATACAACAATTAAGCTGTAAATATTAAAGGAAAGATCCTGAAAGGAATAGACTAAGATGTGAATGAATTGACTTATTCAATGCCAAGATGCTTCTCTGTGAACCAAAACAGCCCTGTTAAATAGATTTTAGAGTGACACAGTGAGAGCAGCCCTTCTATCCTCTCTTTGTCTTTGTTTTCCCAGCTTCCTGGAAGCAGACTGTACAATTTACAAACCAGACTGACCGTGCTGTTTTGAAATGAGCATCATTTTCAGTTTCAGGTTTCAAGTGAATCAAAAGCTCAAAAATTGTGGACCTGTGTTTAAAGAAAAAGATTCTGGCAACACCTGAAGATTAAATTCATAAAAGTTTGTACAGTTCTGGATGTTCATCAGAAGAGTGCCCTTTAAATTATTTTGTCCATGACAAAAAAGCCCAATTAAAATAACAGGACTAGAAGGCAGTGTCTGCTGCATGTTGTGAATTGTGATGAGATTTTGAGCAAACTCTACTCCTATACAGGAACAACCACCAAACCCTACAAAGGAGGAACAACAACCATTGTGGCTTTAGGTTTCATTTGCACATGGGAATGTCAGGTTGCAAAGTGTCATTTAACTGCAGATTTGATTATTAAAACAATGTGGCAATAACAGCAGTATCAGAGGAGACCTGTGGAGGGTTGAGCTGATTAATGGAGTTGACTATCCCTGTGTGACCTTAAAGCTGCCCAACAATTCTAATACCAGTAATTACAAAGATGGTAGATTCTCTCCTGCTGAGTTCTGCTCAGTTGAACTCACAAGAGTTCACAGCTCCTACTACAAGTTTCCCAGAACAACTTCTAGGAAGTTTTTCTCCTCTATAAGAACACCCATGCCAAGTCAGATCAAGGGGAGGACTGCAACAACAGGCTAAGTACATAAAGGCATTTCCTCAGAATATGCTCCCAGTTTTCAGGATCTTCGTGCTCTCTCAGCCCATTTAAACTGAAAGCTAAAGGGACATGGTCAGTGGGCATGTTGGAGAAGGGCTGAAGGCTGGACTGTATAATCTTAGAGGTCTTTTCCAAACTTCATGATTCTGTAATTCTATGATTCAGTAGCTACGTGAAAGAATCAGACTAAATCTTTCATAGCAGAGCAACTATGCTTTACTGTCTTCAACAGGTTATGTCCCAAGGCATACAGGAAAATCACCATTTCCTGTTACACTGCATAAGAAAATTCCATAATTGTTTATAAATTAAACTCTAAACTGCCAAGTGTATTTTCATTGTTCCACCAGAGAAAACTGTCAAAAATAAGCAAACAGCACAAACAGACTGGAAGATATATTAAATCTTCTGGAAAGGGTCTGCAGAGTGCTTACTTTGTTTTCAAAAACAGCATAACACAAGGACTAGATAATAATACAGAATGAAAAGAAATTAATTGGGCTCATATATATTTTTTGTACATGCACAGGATGAAGTTGTCTTGCAGTCTTGCTCTATGCATGTAGAACAATAAGCAATCTTTCCTATTTTGCAAGGCTAATGCATACTTACACAAGCTACAAATCAAACTAAAATTCTTCATAAACATGCTCTGAATGGACACTGATTTCAGCTGCATACATGACTGGAATTCATAAAAACAACCTTTTCTTTCTAGCAAGTTCCTAAATTCTGCAATGCAATTCACAGGCCTGGTGGAAGGAAACCAAAAGCAGTGGGAGAACATGGGGTAGAAAGGATAAGTCTGTCTGTGAAAGGGCACCTGAGGGAAACACAACCAATTCAAGTGCATCCTTCATCTATAATGCCTTCAAAAGCACCTAAGTTTAGCTGTTGGAGAGGGTCCAGAGGAGGGCCACTAAGATGATCAGGGGGCTGGAGCACCTCCCCTACGAAGACAGGCTG
>JAOWBP010000001.1:46417563-46432141 GCA_028571105.1 Tragopan temminckii | reverse complement strand
AACAGGCTGCCCAGAGAGGTTGTGGATGCCCTGTCCCTGGAAGTGTTCAAGGCCAGATTGGATGGGGCCCTGGGCAGCGTAGACTAGTATTAAATGTGGAGGTTGATGGCCCTGCATGTGGCAGGGGTGTTGGAGATTCATGATCCTTGAGGTCCCTTCCAACTCTGACCATTCTGTGATTCTGTGATTCTGTGATTTGTATCAAGTCAGTGCTGCTGATGGAATAGCTGATGGAAATGAATATAGCAGCAAATGTATTTTTACTCCCAAAAACATCAGGATGCTTTGGTTGTAGTTGTATATATAGTTAGTCGTGGAGCACAGATTGCGAGGCAAGTGCAGCAGCTGTCTAAGGTAGAAATGATGGCCACCCGCATCTAAAGAAAAGTCTGACTATAGAAAGTCCCATTGGATAGGTTTTCTACTAATATGCATTAGTAAACTGGGATCATTATAACTGCATCTGCTTTCCATAAGCTCCAAATATGACCACATGTGCAGTGAGTACTGACCTGAAACACTCCTTACGTCTTTAACTTGCTATGATCCTTCTCTTCCATGCAAATTCTAAAATCCAAGGAAAAATAACCTGATCAATTTAACATCACCAAAGTAGTGGAGACAAAGTTATTTTTTGTATTTTTACTTCTACCTTTCCTTGACCTCAAACACAGTTGAAAGAGCACCATTATTTTTAGCAGTTCAGAATGTGTTAGTTGAAGAAAGAGAATGTGTTGCAGTTGTTCTTTGAGTAAATCAAAAGGATTAGTAATTGTATTGCATATTTTATTTCAGAAGAGCAGTACAACATGACTCAGTATTGTGCTGTAGACAAATTAATATTGAGGGAAACATAGAGGAAACTACAAGAACACTGAAAGGAGAACACTTCTGAGAAGATATTTTTCTTCCTCTAATTAACAGAAAAAAAATGGAAATGCCTTTAGATGAGGTTCATAAACAGATGTGTGCAGAGCTGTGCACAACCTACTTCAAAGTAGGACACAGATGTTGTCTGAATAATTTTCCAAAGTCTTCTCCATATATGTGTATGGCCAACTAGGAGTTGATGTAGTCTTTTCTGTCAGTGGTGAAGCCATAACAATTGCATTATGGAAATTACTGCTTCCAAACATGAATTTGATAACAGGGAATAATACTATTCTCTTTAAGCTAAACTGGTGCATACTACCTTTCTGTTTATCATATGTTCAAATACAACAATTGTTGAAATACTGGTGAAGCCAGAAGCTTAAGTAGGATTGAGATGCTTCATCACCCTTAACATGAAAATGTATCATAGTAAATCATTCTACTCTAGCTTGGATTAAATTTATCTTCATCTACATTTCACTTATATGTTTTTAGAGTCATGAGTCATGTAGTACAGTTTTCTATTCCTGCGTAAGCAGTGTTGTATCTTTCCAAAGCAGAAGTCTGAAGCTTTTCTGAGAAATGTATTCCCCCAGTTGCTCCAAGGGAGATTTTGTATGGAGTAACAATGCATTTGTACCTAGTGATTCAGTTCTACATTGCTTTCAGCAGTATAAGATGAACACAGCTAAATGCAAATAGAAACTATGCTTCTTGTCTTCTCTCCCCCAGTGTTTCCCTACAAAGTTTCATCTCATAAATGCAATAGTTGCTATTCATATCTAAAAAAGAAAAAGAAAACAAACAAACAAAAAAGACACTGGAAGAAAGTATTCGTATCTCAAATAACTCCCATGTGGAACACCAAGTGGAAAAATAAGGCTATTTTAGGTATAGAGAAGTTCTAAAAGATATGGTATTTTTTCCCCTATCCTTTGAGATCTGTAGTCCAGACAGTATTTACATTCTTTGCAATGCATCCCATCCAGATGTCTGTAGTTTATCTGTGAGGATACTGGACATTGTGGCAAAAACTCAGGGTGAATAGCTCTCCCTTCCTTCACAAAGGCAGTCATTTCATCAAAGAAGGCAACCGGGTGGTCGCTAGTAAATCCATGTTGACTGGTTCCAATCACCTTCTTTTCCTTCATGTGCCTCCTTCCAGAAGGATTTTTCCATTAATCTCTCTAGGAACTAAAAGGAGGGTTACTGACCTATAGTTCCTTTAATTTGCTTCTTTTCCTTTTTTTTTTTTTTTTAAGAGAGGCAGGGATTTTTTTTTCATTGCGTGTTTCCCAGTTACCACCACTTTTCAAAGATGACAGAAGAAAATCTTACAATGATGTTAATAATCATGACTTTAGATGCCTGAGTTTTGCCAGGTGGGTCGTATTTTATGAGTGTCTGGCCTTCTGATTGCAACTATTTTGATATAAAAGTCCAGTAGCAGTCAGCACACGCATTTATTTTTTTTCACAAGGGAAAAGAGACACAGCTTTACTCAGTCATTTACAAGTCTGCTTTTGATCCAAATCTTAGGACTCCTGTGGTACAGATGTGCATCTAGAAATTTGTGCATCATAATCTTTTTTCTTTTTTTTTTTATTGACCCAGAATGTCTTCCAGACTATATCACCCTAACTTCAGCTAATAGATTATTCATAAAGTCCATAGCTGAGTTTGTCTAGCTTTACTCAGGTATCTGGATGTATGACTTCTTACTGTCAGAACCTTTTCTCCCAGTACATAGGTTTACATCATGATATAGCAACTCTTTTCATAATCCAAGCACAATGAGAATAGTTGAGCCTTTCAATAGAAGGGAACATGTCCTCTCACTGAAATAGATTTGCATTTGTTTTTCTGAATCCTTTCAAATTCCAGAGCTTTCTTGAATAGCAGAAGTGGCAGGTTGTGATTGCTGACACTTTACATTACTAATCCTGGGGCTTGCCCTTGTATTGAAAATATCTGTGTCATCCTTCTTTTCATTGTGCAGATGACTGATAAAGAAAGACTACAACTGGTTAACTTGCATCTGTTTGCTCTTTGGATGGACAAGCTTGCTAAAATTAGCATCTGAATTTGCTCTCAGCCTCTCTAAGTGAAGTGGGACAAGACTGGTAATTTCAGTCTTGAATTTTTTTTTTACATGGAAGGGCACACACCACTGCAATCATCTCTCAAAAGATGTCAGCATCTCTTTGGTAAAATGCTGGTCTGAACACATTAAGACAAGTGTCAAGACGTAATTTTACCACCTCTTTATTGCATTCGGCTTAGAAAGCAGTAACACAAAAGAGGAAAAAATCTAGTAAGAACAAGTGACTTTTCACTTGTTATGAGAAAAAAAAAAATGTTAGGAGAAAAAAAAGTATTTTATTCACTAGTTTAAACTCTTAGACCTTCCTATCTTTGAAAGTAACTAATTCTTTCTACATAAAGTGTTCAATGAAACACACAAAGGAACAGTTAGCAGCCCTGTTTGAAACATCTCTAACCTTTTCACCAAAAGATGAGACATTCAACCTTCCTAGGACACTTCTTCCAGCTTTTATATTCTTTGCAAGGAACCTAGCCAGAGTCAGATACATCGTACTAAGAAACTAGCTGCACAGGTAAAGTTTTTCTAGGAAATTACTTGCTTGACAATTTATTATTATAGTCACCCTCCAGATCTTGACCATTTCTGAGCATACTTGAGCAGACTCTTATAGATGCAGACCTAATATAACTGAAGCACTATTCCTTCAGTAGAGTCCAAGGATGGACAAACAAACAAAAAAAGAGAAAAAAGAAAAAAAAAAAAAAAAAAAAGGAGGGAAGGATTGGCACTTCTTGGACACTGGAGCAAATTTCCACATACACTTTCTTCTTTGAGGAGGAGGGAAGGAAAACATTGAACTTTTAGAAAACAAAGGGACTGAAAAAATGAAAACCATGCTGAAGCAAGGTCCACGTGGCCCATGGAAGGCTTAAAGCTTCTGAGCCCATTTTCTTCACTCTTTTGTGCTCCTTGCTTCCAAATTAGAAGAGTTATATTTGTTGAATCAAGAAACATAACTAGTCACATCTCTTAAAACTGATTGACACAAACAAAATCTCTTTATAGTGTTAAAATGGATGGTGCTCTGAAGCCCTCAAGAGGATTCAAAATCCACTTCAGAATTTGGAAGCTTATCTCTGCTCCAGTTATAAGAAGAAAGGGCAAATATTTCAAGGTGTTTTGCAGAACTTTTGGGTAAAAAGTAAACAGCTGTCACTTTAATCTTGGTGCTTTAATGTTATGTTCTTGAAGGATCAAAACTAATTCACAGATCTTCTGAGGGAGCCTCACTTTATCTTTTTGACATCTTTGCTCAAACAGGAAAGAGTGAAGATCAACACCCTTGGAATAATTTTTGTTGGATGCCTAATTCCAGGCACTGTTGAAATTAATATAAGCTCATTGCTCTGCTCTAAAGTTCATTATCAAATGAAATTTGCATTGCTTATGCTTGTACTGCATTGTATAAGCATAAGCACGCATGTAAACAAAAGATCTGTATTTGGGAAAGAATTGGGTGTGTTCTACTCCAGTGTATCCCTCTTTAGTTCAAGCTTTAACTTTTTTTCAGGGAATAAAATTCTTTGATTCACTGAGTGTATAAATCTCTGTAAGCTCTTCTTATAACTGTGACAGTTATCTTGTTCAATTTCCATTCTGTATAAGATCAAAATAGACCACCAAGCAATTGTTAAAGAGAAATCATCTTTTGCTTCCATCAGTCTGATCAAGTTGACAATCAAAGCTTGCAGTGCAAAAATAAAAGGCTTATGAACTTGTTACTATTTGTTCTTCTGCTTATGGTGATGGGAATTCTTCTAGCTGACTTTCAGTTGCAAAGTGAGCTGGTTTTTTTCTGTTATTTTTCTTCCTAGAAGGAATCATATATGTGGAATCCAAGTGGTCACATCAGAGTCCTGAGTTCAAATTCAAGTTAACTTTCAGAATTGTTATGACTTGGATTCAGGTTTCATTTATTTTGTGCTGCTAGTCCTTTATTTGCAAGATGAGGAGATTAAATGGGTATTCACAGAACTATACAGTATGTAGTAAGAATAAAAATTAGCTAATGAGTGCATATCATTTTCGTACTTTACTACTATAAGTTACCGTTGTTATTTTCATCTGACAGCATCATAATGGCTGTCTGGTGTGCCTCATAAAACTGCCATGTTTCTGGCCAATGGAACTTCCATAGAAAAAAAAAGTAGCGCTAAGTTTGGTTTTACTAGGTAAATGAATGAAAACACTGTAAGGCTTTATAAATGAGTAACAGTGAGGGAGGTGCCTTTGGAAAAGGAAGGCATTTTGAAAGTGCTTTTTTTTTCCTTGTTTCCTCCCCCCCACATATAAATAAGACTCTGGGACAAATGTGGAACATATTTTGAATATGTGACAGTAGTTGTGTACAAGTTTACACCTTAAATTGGGCTACTGCAATAGATGTGGCTGCAAAAATTTACCTAGTTTATTCTAGGTTCTACATCTGTTTATTTGGTAGATAATGTGTATGGTCAATAACCTCAGTCACAAAAATGGATTTTTGTCTGGAATATGAAATAATCTCAAATTTGACTTGGACTTGATAAAGTTACTTTATGCTTGTCCATCACTCAGTCAATTCTATTCCAGTGTAGGAACAATGTTTATCCTTGCTGTTGACAGGAAATAAGAGTAGGGGAAAACATACTGGAGTGAAAGTGGGACTCTCAGGGAGGAAGATGAGACATTTCCAATATTTTAAAAATTTCAATCTTATCTGGAGGCAAAAATGAATTTCTATGCTGGACACATTTGATCATCATATTCTGGAAGTGATGTCTATATCTAGAGTGCATTTTAGAAGTACTGGGTCTTCACGATTCACAGACACGGGCTGCAGATGTAGGGGAGTTGGTTATGTTACCCAATAAGAAGGAAGAGAATGCTGAGCTGGCTACTCAGCACAGTGGAGGAGTGTGTTTTATATAGGCAATTTGCAACAATGGTTGGGTCTGAGACACAGTAAGTGTGTTTTTCTGTACATGAGACTTATTTCCCTCCTGCTGTCTTTGGAAACAATTTTAGAGGCAGACATAAGGCAAAAATACTCTGTACAGTACTTCAGCGTATGAAGTTGATTTTCTCCTTGATGGCATTGAAAGTTCATTATGAATTCCGCTTTCTACTCTCTGAGCATGCATAATTGAAACGACAAATCCACCACTACTATTGGGTAAGAATAAGGTCTGGATAAAACTATCTCTCCGGTTGTGCAGTTGGCATAAGAAAACACTGACTTCATGCTACGATTAGAGAAAAGTTAATTTTATAAAGGCAGAGTGGGCCAAGTAAGCTTCTTGCCACTGCACCTTCTTTCTGTACCTGTTCCTTCTTTGTAGCCCAGTGGAAGGTTTACAAGTATCTACTGGCAGGAACACGGACCAACATACATTGGCTGGAGGTGGAAATAAAAAGTGGAGGGCAGCTTTGAATGCTTGCTGGTTATCTCTGACTTTTTTTGGAATAAAAACGTTAAAACAGAAGGCAGATCTGAGTTTGAAATTTTAAGCAAACATTTTAGAATGTCAAACTCTTGTTTTGTCTATTTTTGTCAAGGATCACTTTTGTGATATGTGATTTGATGTCTCATTTTGAGGTCTGTACCAATTAATTCTGTGGTCACAGTGTCAGCCTCCGCGCTCAGTTTTTCCAACATCTGTTCCTTGAAATGTCAGAAGACCATTTGTTAGCGAGCAGAGACAAATGCCCTAGGAGGCATATAGTACATGAGCGCAGTATCATAGATGGATCTCCTGAGTAGTAGACACTTGCTGGAGGACTGGACTAGAGATGAATGGCTTAAAGGGAGATTGGAGAACTTGCTGCTGAAATGGCTTAATGGTAGATTGGAGAACTTGCTGCTGAAGTATAAACTCACAATAATTTCAGCTTCTTCTAAATATTTTAAAGAAAAAAGGTCACTGTTTTTCAGACTTTGATTTTTTTTTCAATCATAGAAGATGTGAGAGGCCTACCTACCATGAGACAAACTGTAGGGAAGATTTAAGCCTATTCCTGTACAGAAAGCTGGAAAGGTAGGGCTGATGTTTTTATTGATAATAAATGAAAGTATTTGCAAGGGAAAGCCACCTTTCCATAGCAATTATCCTCTGAATTTAACCCTCTTTTTAGTGCTCTCTGTTCTTTAGCTAGAGTTGCCACGCTGAAATTCCCCATCGAACTTTGACAAGCTGAGCTACGTTGGCATATTTCTAGATATGGATTTCTAAGGAACTTGAATCCTCAGTGTCACCACACCTATGTTGTGAGCACTGGGGTCCTGAGAAAAACATTCCAGGACTGTAATGAGGTCACTTATGATGTAAGACTGCTTTCTAGTCTAAGCTTATGAAATATATATATATATATATATACTTCCTTTTACATAGATAATTTTGTTGGAAACAGATGACAGGAGACTAAACTAATCTGAATCTTTGTTCATGCTTTGGACTGATCAAAGTAATGAAGATAGAGCAAGAACTGATGTTCAAGAGGTGCAAGAATGACATCTAAGGTCCTGTTCTAGAAGTTGAAAGCTAGGCTGCAGCATGCAGAGTTTTCATGCAGTATTCATAGATGTTAGTTAAGTTGCTCTAAATGCCAAACCGCTGTTCAATTAGTAAAGTTATTACAATCAAAGAGTAACCTATATTTTAAGGGACTTCTGGACATCATCTGTTCCAATTGCCACTTGAAGCAGAGCTCACTTTGATCAGGTCGCTCAAGGCCCTGCCTAGTCAAGTTCAAAGTATGTCCAAGGGAGCGTAAGAAAGGAAAGGAAGACTCATGCTGAGGGGAATATGAATTAGCATTTCAGAAACTGTGTTTAGGAGAGCAGAGGAAGGAACAGAGGTTATGAGCAAGAAAAAAAAGAGCATACTTTTGATTAAAGTGTTGCTTGTGCCAGCCCATGCTTAAGATGTGTCAGTCCATGTTCAAACAATTCAATATCCTTCTTGTAGGGAAGAAAGGAATAGTCCTGGGGAATAATCTTGGAGATCAGAAAAGTGCCTGTCCTGGTACAGGAGAAAGGAAAGGTCCAATGATATCTACTTCACTGTACATTGTCCTGTAAAATCAGTCAGGTCTTGTACCACATGTGGCTGTTCCACCACATGTGCTTGTTCCTTGCCAAAATGGGATTTTTTGACAGTTGTGGTGGACGGCAATTTATTGTCCATCTCTGGAAGTGATTGAGTGTCCCCCACCTCAAAGAGAGGAGGGAAGCACTCAGGTTGTACGCATACATACAGATACCTTTCCATGACTGTTTTATTCAGAGGCAAAGCGTTACTTGTTGCTTGCACACATAGGAGGCAGACTTTTGTCTTGTAGCTTACTGTCATTAAATCTGTTCTCCAGATTCTATTACCATTGTCTTGAGTGACTGCCAACTGAAAAGAAAAGTGCCTGCTAGCAAATAAAGAGGAAGCTGACTTTCTGTAGCTCAGTATTCAGTGTGTATTTGTGAAGGACAGGCAGTGCCAAGCATAGGTCTGCTTGGATTACACTTGTGGACTGAAGAAAGAAAGAAAGAAACTGAAGAAATATTGCTTTCAACTGCCTACCAGGAAAAGCCAACAGTTTGTGTCATACTGTGAAATGTGACCAGGTTTAATCTTACAATGCTGGTAGAGACAGGTCAAAAACATGCGAAAACCATGTCAACATGTACTCTGTAAGCCTTTGTGTTCCAATGCAAATAATATATTTAACTAACAGTTCTACATAGCACACACCTTTGCAGTAAGTAGAAATAAACATATACTGCAGGTTCTTCTGGTCATATCCAAAATAATAAACAAATCTGCTGTGGTTAAAATCTGATACCATGGCTGAAGATTTCTTATGCATTGCATAAGATTTTTAGTCTCAGAAGTCTAAGAAGGTTTCTCTACTAAGCTCTCTCTCTCCCCTGTTGCAGGCAGCTCATCCCTGCTTCACTATTTTTTTTTCCTGAATTACTAACCTTGACAAGAAAGCTTTTCTAGGCCTTATTCTGTTGTCCCCAACATTTTCTGCTTGAATAGGTTTTTTTGTGTGCTTTTTGTGCTTGTTGGTCTATTTGTTCACTGTAGCAAAGTGGGTGTTTTGAGAAAAGTGAATATCCATAGGTATAAATGTGAACTGTGACAATTTCCAAATGGTCAACACTGTTAGATACAATCTCTGACTAATTGGTTACTAGATGACCATAATTTACTGCAAGTAAATCACTGTTCTAAGAAATCATGAATGTAAGTTCTCTGCTTGCCTCATAGAGAGATACTGAAGATTCATTTCAGGCTGACTTCTGATTCACAACCGCTACCTATTGGGTGCTCCTACTGTCAAATAATGACCCCCTCTCTCAGGCCAGAAAAGATTTCAGTGCCTTATTTGCAGCTCCAGCCTTGATTCTGCTGTTTGGATTGTATGCAGTTAGATGATATTTGCTCAGCTATGAGAAGGGCTGATTATCTTGGCAGAGTTTGTCTGCGGTATCTAAGAAGAGCAGCTGTGTCAATCTGACTTTGGTTTTTAAAAAATTAGGATAAAAAAAAGATAAACTGAAAGTTCAGATACTTTGTTTGTTTGTTTTGCTTTGTTTCAGTCCTGAAATGGTGCTCCTGGTAAGGCAAAAACAGAAACAAACTTGGTTTTGTTTGTCATTGGATAGGCTGGATTGAAGTGGACAAGTTTTGGTATTGGTCTTTTTTTTTCTTCTTTCTTTCTCTTCTTTTAAATAGCCAAGAAAATCTTCCTGTTACCAGTATGGGAACTGAGCTGCTGAGAAGAGGGAATTTGAAATAAGGGCAGTGGGGCATCAGAGCTTTTGCTGTGCTGGTTGAAGCTCTGCAGATAGGATAGAAATGAACACTTTATGGAGCAATTTCACTTGACCCTTTTACTTGACTTTTTTTTTGTGAATTCAGCTCAATTTCCTTCAGCCTTCACCATATTTTACAGCATGGATTTTTTTTTTTTTTTCCCCGTAGAGCAAAATAGGTCTGTTCTTTCAAGAAGTTAATTGCCTAGGATGAAGTCAGCTGAAACTTCTTACAGAGAACAGGTTGCTTTTTCCTCTTCTTTTCATGCAATTTGGTGAATGTTAATTTGTAGGTAGTTTTTCCTGTTACACAGAAACTTTTCCACATAAAACACCCACCAGCTCCACATAAATATCATGCTAACAACAGGAGCAGTGAAGATGACTAATAGATCACCAGAAGTTTACTTTCAGTAAAGGTTGCCCAGCTGATCCTTCTCTCCTGTGCTTTATAATTCCATATTACACCACCCTACCTAGGTTTTTTTATCATTTTTATTTCACACTGTAATGTTACTGTGGATGTATAGTATTGATTTTAAGTACTAGTAGTTACAGGCCCTCAAGGACACTGCTACACACAATACTCCTCTGTAACAGTCAAATGAGTCTTAGAGGACCTGTAAGAGAAGCTAGCTTTACTTGCTGAATATACTAAAGGAATATACTGAGGATCATGCTCCTTTCCATGCTGATGAAAATGTAATTTCCAAAGCTGAAAAACACTCCCCCATACCCAGTAGGTTGCCATTCATACTACTTCCTTAAAGGCGCACAGCAGCACCAACTGAGGCACTCGGGAAAGCAGCACATCCCAGAATGTGTTTTGACCCTTGACTAACATCAGAAATTGGGGAATCCCAAGCAAGGCTTGATTGCTCTGTGGCTGAATGTCTCACATGAATCTTGAGGCATGAGATGAGTCCATGCATGCCTCCTGTGAAGCTCCGTATTGTTGCAGAGTACGTGAAATACTTTAACAAAGCTATAAGCACTCGCTCAGAAACCATCAGGTAAGATTTAAATCTTCTTCTCAAGGACTTTCAGCTAGCTGACAATGGCCTGAAATCTCTTTGCAGTGAATCAGTGGGTATCCAATACTTTTCTAGCCATCAATCCTTCACTAGTGACCTCAGATGACTTCTGGTCAGTAACAGCAGAGCAGTAGTTCCATATTCTTCCCAAACAAACAGTTTGCTCCTGAGCCTATGCAGGGGACTAGTCTTAATGCCTAACATCTGCTGTACACCTCCTGATTATATGTCCCAATGACCAGAACCTTCGTTTATCCTTCTCTTTTTCCTCTCAGGATGTTTTTGTTTGTTTGCTTGTTTGCTTGTTTGTTTCTGATACTGTTACCTCATCTTCTTTAGGAGCAACCTGGAGCAACCACAGTCACTACTATTGTAATATCTTCCCTTACAGTATGACAACCAAACAGGAAAGATGAGATAACACTAACTCCACTTGTTTTGGGCAAAGAGTTATATCACTCCAAGAGAATGAATGTCACTTAATGATACAAAACATCTTACATATCCATATGTACTTGTCTCAGTTTACTGTATCTGCATAAATGCCTGAATAGCCTTGTTAATATTTTCCACTCCATTGAAAAAAAAAAGTGATTTGAAGAATACCTCTGGGGTATTAGCCACCTTTTTACCTGTAATGGTTTTGTCTACACCACATTACTCTGACAGTAAGTTAAGTATTGATTCCACAGGGCAATAGAAACTCTTAACACAGCGACAGGATCATAAAATTGAGTCAGATGGTGATGAAGAAATAATGCTAGTTCATAGCCAAGGACACCAAATTTGTCCCACCACATATGAAATACTTTCATCACTGGTTGTTCTTTGCCCTGTGTACTGAGGGTAATGCAATTTCACTAAAGTTTGCCTCCTAGACCTAGAATCACAGCCGAAGTAGTCATGATAGCAAAGGATTCCCATACTTCCTCATGCTGTTTCTTTCATACAAAAGCAAAGCATGTCAGTATTCTTGAGCATTCTTCCCAAATAGCTGCTGTGGGATTAAGATTACAGTTGGGATTCCTTATGTTTCATTCTGTGACACTTTGAACATTGAATGAACTAGAACTGAAGAGTTCAGACATCAGCATTATGATGTCACTTGGTAAAGACACAAGCAGAGGTAGAAAAAAACATTTATTTTAGTATCAGAGGTCTTTTATGGCTGACAGAAACATTAATATAATGTAATTATCTGCCTGAAATGCAGAATAACAGAGTGGAGCTTTACATAAAGACTCATCAACAAGGAAGCAAAGACATGTGGGAGGGCTTGTCTTTGGACAGCTTCAAAATGTATGCACGACAAAAACACTCAGACCTCCAAATCAGAAGAGCTTCATACAACACTTAATAGAGATCAGAAGCCTCAGCACTTATTTCTTCAATCTGATGATCCAGTCTTGTTTTGCCAAAATGTTTGCTCATGCAAAATTAGTCATAATTTCTTAGAAAAATAACTTATAACCAACTGCTAGTCTGTTGGAGATTGACAGTAGTTAGATGAGAACACCAGCTGTTTGCTGGTGGGAACAGCAAAGGAGCAGTAAGCTTGACTTTTGTCCCCCCAAGCTGTTCTCAGCACTAGAGCCTCTTGTGACATTTTGACCAGACACATAATGATGTTAGGAGCAATTTGGCCTCTCCATTTGTGAAATCATACCCACTGGAAAAAAAAAAAAAAACTCTAGCAAAAAGAGGAGTGATATTTTTTCCCTTCCTTTGAACGTCCAGTGGATGGAGGGGAAAGTAAAATATGTGAGAAAAACTCTGATAAGGAATGTGATCTGAGGATACATTCTGTCATGCAAAGGTTTCTTTTTAGTACAATGAGTGAATGGATCTTCTCAGATGCTTTAATTTTATTTTTGTCTCATGGAAACACATTTCCAAAAGTTCCACACAGTATCCTGGAGGCAACACGTTGTGGACTGAGAACATGGAAGAGCACAGCTGAGGTAATCCCATATAGATGTATGTCCTTCAAGAACCTGAAAATTTCAGCAGCAGTGAAAATCATAGACTAAAAGGACGATGTAGTTTGAAAGGTAATCTAGGACTGTGTTATTGTGTTGTTCATGGTCATATCCAGTAAAAGTCTTGAGTAGCTCAAAGGATGGAGAACACAACCTCTCTAGGAAACCTGTTCCAACATCTAATCACTCTCACTGTGAAATCTGATTTTTTTCAGTCCACATGGAATTTCCCCTTTTAGAACTTGCACCTGGCTGTCTCTTGTTCTTTTCATGGGCACCATTGAGAAGTGCCCAGCCCAGACACCTTTACACTTCCATTTCTGTTAGTGGAAGAATAGAGGTAATAAATGAATAAGGCTCTCTCAGCCTCTTCTCATAGTTTCTGTGCTCCAGCCATCTGGCCACCCTAGTGAGACTCATCCAGTTTGTCAATATTTGTCTTGTCTTAGGTGACAAAATTGAATACAGTACTGCAGACGCAGTCTCACAGGCACTAAGCCAGAGGGGAACAATCACTTAACCTGGAAGCTACAATCTTGCTTAAAAAGCACAGTATGTAATTAGCTTTCACTACCATATGCTATTGACTCTCCTCATCCTTCCTGTCTACCAGGACCATGTCCTTTTCTGCAGGGTTGCCACAGAGACAGTCCTCAGCTTGTGCTGTTGCATGGGGCTGTCTTGTTCCAAGTGTGGGACACAGCATTTGCGTTTGAACTCTCCAGATACATGGATTGAACATTTCAATTTCAGGCAAGTTTGGGCCCTCCTAATTCTCTCTACATGCTGCTTCTCATATCCTTTCTGCTTTATTTGTCTTCATTTTCACCTTCCATATGTTTCCATTTCTCATACAGGATCTCATTCAGGAATTCTCACTGAAGCCAGACCACCCTCCTCATTATTTCTGTGAATCAGAATGGACCATTCTTGGTCTGTAAGAACTTGCCTTGGAAGACCAGCCAGCAATCCAAGGGCTTTTTGCCCTTTTAGGCTGACTCCCAAGAAATTCTTCTATCAGTTATCTGAATAAACTGAAGGCTGCTTTCATGAATTGCGTAGTCATAATTTTGCTGCTTACCTTCTTCACATTCCTTGAGAATTTGTACACTACCATCTTATGATAACTGCAGCTAAGAACATAGAATCATAGAATCATAGAATGGTTTGGGTTGGAAAGAATTTTTAAGATCATCCAGTTCCAAGCCCCTGCTATAGGCAAGGTCACTTCCCACTAGACCAGGTTGCTCAAATATTTTTACTTTCCCAATCATTTGTTTTCTACCCTTGAGCATCACACAAAGTAAAGCATCGTTTCTGCTCGCTTCTCTGCTGGGCGCAGATTTTGAATTTTTTTTTTTTGCGGAATTTCATTAAGGTTTCTGATTATTTATTCTTCCAGCCTATATAGTCCTTCCTGTATAACAGCACAGCTCTTAAGTGTGCATTGTTCCCCCTAAGCTTGTGGCATCAGCATACTTGACAAAAGTGCATTCTCTCGGCTTCTCCGGGTCATTGAAAAGATGTTAAAATCACAGATCCCAGGGCCAATACCTGAAGTACATCTTTCATTGTGAAAATGCTTTGCAAGGAGGAGCTGTTGCTGGTTACACAGTAGATCTCTGTGTGTTTAAACTTCTGCATTGTGCATCTGTTCTTGTCTCGCCTAAAGAGCCCATAGCTTTTCACTGCAGCGCTGTAGTCACGTGAGTTACCTCACCACACCTTTCTGATCCTTGTGATGTCGTTGCTTTGCAGCTACTCATATTTATCTCTCTTCCTGCTTCTTTTC
>JAOWBP010000001.1:46402179-46417463 GCA_028571105.1 Tragopan temminckii | reverse complement strand
TAACAGCACAGCTCTTAAGTGTGCATTGTTCCCCCTAAGCTTGTGGCATCAGCATACTTGACAAAAGTGCATTCTCTTGGCTTCTCCGGGTCATTGAAAAGATATTAAAATCACAGATCCCAGGGCCAATACCTGCAGTACATCTTTCATTGTGAAAATGCTTTGCAAGGAGCTGTTGCTGGTTACACAGTAGATCTCTGTGTGTTTGAACTTCTGCATTGTGCATCTGTTCTTGTCTCGCCTAAAGAGCCCATAGCTTTTCACTGCAGCACTGTAGTCACGTGAGTTATCTCACCACACCTTTCTGATCCTTGTGATGTCGTTGCTTTGCAGCTACTCATATTTATCTCTCTTCCTGCTTCTTTTCCCCCATGTTATACTTGGTTTTGTACAGTCATTTGTGATGGGTTCTCCCTACCACACCACTTTCTTAAGAGGAATGTGAGAACCTAATCCACTTGCCTTGTCCGGGACGCACTTTTTTCCTTACTGCCTCCTTCTCCTCCTCTTAAATGCAGGCTTTGATCTGCTACAATATGAACCTCACTTTCCTGTAGCCAGTGCTTTTAGGAAATCAGTCTTTTCTCTGCAGTAGAACTAACAGCACTCAATCTCAAGGGAATGGAGGTTTCATCAGATGATCCGCTAAGCATCTTCTACCAACTACTGTCTGTGCTTCCTGCAGTCACGTTCTCCAACACACATGGTAAAGGAATGGCATGCTAGCCATTGCTACTGCCTCATTTCACACAAACATACCTCACTGTCAGCCTCCTTCTTAAGGAATTGAAGTAGAAATAATGGTAAGGCAATTCCGTATGTTCTGATTACATACAATCTCATTAGCACACTTCTTCCTGCAACACAACTCTTCAGATAATGAAATCTTGTTCTGGAACAAAAAACAGTATATTTGCAAAGCAGTGTAAGGAAAGGGGCTTTCACTTTATCAACTTATTATTGTAGTTGTTTTTTTGTTTTATTTTTTTTTTTCCGAGAGAAAAAGGAAAATGGCAAAGTGACAAGGAAAAATAAAATAAAAGAAAAGCCATTGCTGTATTTCAAAGCCAGCAAAAATTAGAGTAAGCAGTAGTAAAAGCCAAATGGAAATCATAATTCTTCTATTTCCCTGACTGCTCAGACATGTGTAATAGGCTTGGCAGTGCGTCAAGGAAAACAGGAGCCAAGCTGTGGTGTGTTCAGAAGAATCAAAAGGCTGCTCGTTAGCAGAGCCAGATTTCAGTGCAGCTCAGAGGAGAAAAGTCTGAAGCTCATCTGCAGCTTTTTCCTGATGAAGAGGACAGAGGAGGATAGAACGCAGACAGTGAAAGGACACTTTTCAACTCTGGAAGGAAAACAAAGGCAGTTGCCTTATAGTTCAATCTTAGTAGGTGCGTTTTGTTTAATTTGATTTAGCATACTGTGCTTTAAGTCCTTTAAGTGCTTTAAGTACAAGGCAATATTAAAAGCATGAGCAGGATGACTAACTTTAAGAGCTCTAAAATGTGGACTCAGCTAGGTCATGGGCAAAACACAGCCCACCTAACAGCACCCAAACCAGAAGTCGCTAAACACACTGTAAGTCCAATTCTCTTACAGAATTATCTGTCAGAAGTTAAACGGGCAGAAAGCATCAAGTCTTTCATAGTGCTTGCATAGTCCAAGCAAAGGAATGGATAGGCCCAGAAGGTTAACACATTTCACTTCAGTTTTTAGAGAATCCTCAGCCTAAGAGCAAAGCTGTTGATTTTCACTCAGGAGCATCTGAGTTCCAGTGCCTCATCACCGATATAATTTTAGCTAAGGGAGTAGAATGACAGTACTTTTATAGTCTGCCATATTTTCCAAGATTATTTCATCTTGGAATGGTGTTGCCTTTGTGCATGCGCTTCATGAAAGGACACTGCAGATGTCAGAGGATCACTACGTAGAGGTGTTTATACATGGATGGAAGCTCTCTTGATGGAGGTAAATATACAGTGCCACCTGGAGTAGATTAACTTTGGAGGCTGAAGGTAACCTTGTCATTTTCTAGCAATGAGGTCAGCTAAACACTAAAGCAGCTTACCAGGAAAGGAAGTGGGATTGACTTTGTTTAAGATCTTTCAAATCAGATTATATAGATTAGATACATTTTAGAAAGGTGTTATATTTGAGCTTTTTTCTAACCCCATTTAAGAAAAGGAAACTGTTTCTGAGTATTTAAGAGTTCAGACCAAGTGTTAAAATAAGTAGTCCTTCCCCATTTCAAACATGGGAACCTAGGGTCAGTATCAGATCATTTACATATACTTTTTGTAGCCAGCTGATAATTTGGTTATGGTCACAGACAGGAACTGTCTACACAGCGATGCAGTGACTTGTATCTCAACCTGAACAGAATACATAGATCATGACACTCAGGTCAATGCAGATCATGCCTGTTCTCTGCAGTTCTATTTTTTTTTTTTCAGTGTCTGTAACAGCACAGTCTGAATCCCATCCTGTTCTACTATTTTTTAATATCTTCTTCTATTTTCTCTTTGAGTTCTCTTCTTTTGACTCTGCACACCTGAAAGAATACACAAAGTTGATTTGCTTAATTCAACACTCCTTTTTTAAGAAGACAGTTCCTGCCCACTGTTCTTTCACTGAGAGGAAAAGATTTCTGTTTAAAAAAAACATTCTTATTTGAGTATGAAGAGAACTGTTGTCCTGATGTAACCAAAAAGCACAGATGCACACAAATGATATTGCCCGAAAACTTACAAAAGGCAGGAAAGAGGAGGAAAAGTACTGTCTTTTCCTTTATGCTTTCTTTCTCTCCCCTTTCTTTCCTCCTTCCTCACCCTCTTTTTCTCCTCTTCCCTTTTGAATTATCTGGTGCATAAACATCTTTTATTATGAACTTTGTTGAGAATGCTAAGGTTGTTCTCATCTCTTGCTTGACACATAACAACCTTCCAAGAGAAAAGAGTGAAAAACCCAGAAGAAACAGAACAGTGTACTCAAGCTGAGGCCACACCAGTGCAGAGCAGAGCAGGATATCTCTGAGTACCATTATTTAATGAGCATGCAGCTTAAGTTTGGGATTGACCTCAGAGGTGAAGTCCTGCACAGAGAGTGCAGAGAGTCTATTCCCACAAGTAACAAGTGTACAAGCATCTGTAGCAAGGTCTGCTATACTGATGATGGCACAAGAAACTGCTGCTACCTTGCAATATGCTGAGTCTACTAAACTATGGGTCGAAGTATCAGAAAAGCCAGGTGAGCAACTTTGAACAATTTTCTGCTCTAGCTGTTTCACAAAACTCCAGCAATGGATTCTGCAAAGACTGCTAGCTGAACTACTTCCCCAATGAAAGAGAGATTTACCAGCATTGAAGGTTCTCCTGTGACCTATCTACTCCTAGCTGTGCAATGGCCTCCAGAGAACTGAGTTCCTGGCAGGTTGCTTTAACCATGGGCTACGCTTTTGTGAGTTAGCATGCAGGATGCTGAAATGTCCTTTTATCCCATCGCTTCTTTACTGTGTGAGCTCTCCCCGGGGTGAACACAAAATCTAGCTTCTAAAACAACAGAAAATCAAACGGTGAAACCTGGGGCCTGCTGGTCTACAGAAGATGCTATTTCTACTTTACCTCTTTTCTTAAATTACATATAGTCTCCCATTTGCATCCACAACAAAGAAAGATTCCTGACAGAGCCCCAAGAAGTACTAGTGGTAAGTACTTGCCATTGAGGGCTAGCTCCAGCTGGAATGGATTGGCCTCAGTCACACTGCAGGCATCTATGTCTAGCTGTTACAACCCTGGTCTGCTTGTGTGTTGTCACATGACAACACCAAAGCAATTACGAAAGACCCACATTGTACTTTGTTTGTCACTTCCATGACAAAACACTACCCACCACCCCTACCATCACTACTTCTGGTACTTCCAACAGCACTGAATTTGGTGTTTGGATTAGGTAGACTTTTCTTGTGGCTTGGACAAAGGCAAACATCACTTGCTCAGTGCATCATACTAAGTGACAGGAAAATTTGTCTGTGCGTAAGGACAAGGCTGCTATCAGAAACAAATGAATGTCAGGGCAAATCACTGAAATTAGATGACATACAGCCTCAGTCCCCACCCACACCAGTCCCTGCAATGCAGAAAAGGAACCTGGTGCTCTAGGGACCAGATTTGTGTATTTTGCTATGGGATCTGATGCTTAAGATTGTCTTGTTCTCCCACTCTAGCATAGACCCTATAGCTGCAGGAGTGCTGAACTGTCTGTATGCATGCCAGGACATAATTATTTGCTTCAGAGAAGATTGTCTGGCAGATGGAATTCTTTCCCTGCAATGGGAGGGGAAACAATAGGACCAATTTGTAGGCATAACCAGTCTCTTTAACTGTGTGGAGAGCAATGCCCAAATGTGGGCTAAAATCCTGTAATTTACTTCACTGGGACATGAGATTGGGCAGATTTTGAGACCAAGGAAAGAAACTTAGCCTGAGGATTGAGGATCATACTACCATTGTTTTATTCTGCACAGGTAGCATGCAAAGAGTTGACTTTTACAAATGTTCCTCAATGTTATCTCTTTTATTAATAAGCTGGACAGTAACTTCATCTCCAGATATTCACCCTAGTTTGTCAGCATGGAATATCTTGGCTTAGAGCTGATAATTCTGTGATGAGATGAGGCGGGAGAACGCAAGGTGAATCTGAAGGAGGAATCATTTTGGGTGACTAAACTATAATCCTCTTTGTTTGTGTATTTTTCAAATCTGAATTTCATGTGTGAATAATTTACATCAATACAGGGAGAAAACCAGAGAAAGGAAGAAATAAATAATTTACAGTAATAAACAAAGATCAGTGCGCATCTTAAATACCCTTCCTCATGCACACAGCCACAGAACAGATTTGTTCAAAACTGATCCATGACTGGGCATAGATTCTTTCTGATCATCCTTAGGCTTTTTCCCCCTAAGCTGTAACACAAGTTGGTTTGGTGCTGTTTATATACTGCACAACTTAAGCATTGTGCTTTAAATCCACACATATAGAAAAGAATCTCCCCATTCTGAAGCCCTGAGCTTTATTTTTATCCCAAAGACACACATGCATCTTTTTACTCTGGAGGAATCCTTTCAAAGACAAAGCTCACAAGTAAAGTCAGGGTTTAGTACCGACAAGCAAGGGAGAAGGTATGGAGTCTAAGTGCACATTTGTTTTCTCATATAGTATCTGAGTGCTAAAAAATACTTGGGATGTATTTAAATGGAAATTTGCAATGCAAATGTAGTATATCCTGGGTCAGAAGAGACAGAGGGCCCATGGTGTTGGTAACAGAGCAGTGCCTTACCTGTAGACTCCTCTCCAGCTGAACTTCCTAGCACTCTTTCCTATAATCAACACAGTAGCTACAATGTGCAATTTTCATCTGCAGGTTTTGCTTTGTCTTTTTTATTATTTTTGCTTTCCTTCCTTCCATATCCCTAATGGAAAAAGACACATTCGTCTCTGTCTAAAATTAGTATATTTTGTCTCTGTGTTTCCTTCTTCACTCCCCACTTAGAGTCTGCATTCTCAAATTAGGACTGGCGTGATCTAATTAAGACAGACATAAGAGAGAGAGAATGCTCCAGAGGAAAGCTAGAGTAGGAGTAACAGGAGGAGAATTGTGATTTTTTTTTATTCCTGCTCAGGCATAATCTTAAAGACATGAAGCAACACACATGCCTACTCAAACAAGTTGTTAGCAAACTAATCGTGCATTACAAGACAGCAGAGCCACACTGTGCTCATTATACACTGTTTAAAGATGGTTTTAGTGCAGTCAGAAGGCAAATCAAACATGCCTAGACATAAGGTTGAATGGGGAAGAGTGCCTTTTTCCTTTTAAGAGGCATAGGAGAAGTCGTTATCTTTAGCATCAGTCTGTGTTCATGAAAGATTGGAATGCTGAGTCTGAATTGCCTATCTACTCAGCTAAAGGGGCCTTGGAAGAAACTCCTTTCCTTAGTTCTCTAGAAGAGAGTGGGAAGAACTTTCTCAAGTCATGCATTCATGTGTCTAGATAAAATGGCAGGCAACAAATAGCTGGAGGCTTCCTTCCATCATCATTAAATATATAGATTTAACAAGTATGGGAATTGGTGGGTTGGACTGGGTATGTATGTGGTGACATCACATACATGAATATTTATGATAAGAGGCTGAAATATGGCCTTTCATCTCAGAAGACGCTTGTATTCTAATAGCCTGCATACATGAAAGATTCAAAGAGATTTGTCCATGAAAGTGGACTTAACATCCAGCCTTTGTGATGCAGCTAGTATGCTCACTGCAGCAGGATAAAACGAACCTTGTATCTTTGCAGGACCTGATACTAATACCACTTACAAAGCAATACTTCAGCCTTAAGAAGTTTTAGAATTTCTCTGAACAAAGCATTAAATTTATCATAGATGTTTTGCAAGCATTTGATACATGAGTTCCAGTCATTGCCATTCCAGGTAGCATTGTGATCCTACACAGGGATGTTCATAATCAAAGAGCTCAGTTTTATTCTATTAAATTCAGTCATGAAATGACAAGAAATTCTACTGTAAAATGTGTCTCTTTTAGATCTCTTTCCATATATTCTTTGCTGTTAATGTGCTGCATTTGTAGTATCCTCAGTGGAGACTACAAAAATCCCAGTAAGTCTCCCTGTCAACTGTATGATAAGATGCAATCTGTCCGTACAAATGTAGACATCTAGTGCTATTTTACACACTCTTGGTCATGAAAAAGGCTTATTTAAAAAATTAATAATAATCAGACTGTACTTTATCCAAATATGCACACCTCCACAACACTGGAATATGTAGGATTCCTGTTTCCTAAGAGGACTCATTAAGCATCTGTACTTACAGAAGGTATTTGCATTCCATCTTCTTTATATGCATAGCAGGTGCAACAGTGCTCTGCCTATCTTTTTGCTGTGTTTTTTTTTTCCATCCGTATATGCAGTGCTAGTCAGGCCAGAGCCATGTCTGTTGTGAACAGACCTTGTCAGAATCATGAAGATGTGAAATGAAATGGAGATAGAATTTCTGGGGTTGAGAAAGATGAGCAGGGCCATGTTCATCCTGCCACAGTGTTCCTTCTCAGCCATCTCTTGCTACCTCAGCCCATCACCTGGTCACCTAAACTTACACCATACATGTCATTTCTGGTTTCTTGTGTCTTCTGCAAAGGCATGATCAAAGGCGAATGCCAGGTGCCTGGCACTCTTTCTTGCATATGCACCTCCATTTTCAGACTTGTCTTGTAGGAACAATTCTTTCTGTTTACCCAGAGCAGACTATTTGTATGGGAGGAGGGAAATCATGGCTGTTTCCAAGGCCAGTAAGGGGGATCTAGTGGCAGGGAGCTAAGGGAGAAGCAAAGGAGACTGTGCTTGCTCAGCCCATGCTTGCTCAGCCCATGATGAGCATATCTCCCTAAGGAAGCTCTGAGTGAACTGAGTTGTTTCATCTGGAGATATGGCCATCCACCATGCTTCCTGCACCATAAACAAAAGAGCAAGTACATGTTTGGGGCTAAAAATCTGAAAGTAGACAGATGCCTACATTAGACACAACATAAGGAAGCCTGCATGATGGACTCTTCTGAATGCTCCATGTGTGGGTTGCAGCTTTACCTGGTGTTCCTTACAGCTGGGAAGCGTCTATGGCTTCACAAACTGTGATCCAAAGTAGAAGCAGTCTATACAGAAAAACTGGACTTGCACCCACTGTCCTCCACTGAAGTGTATTCTACAATCTCTGTCATTGTCACTATGCATCGACTAGCAGTCTGTTAAAGTACTTAGAGTGCTATTATATCTGCTCAAATAAGAAAGACAAGCACTTCAGCACTCTCTGTATTATCTATTCCCTGATAGCATGAGGCAAAACCATTTCATAGCAGAGACGAGGAAGGGTTCGTTATCACAGGCCTGATAAGGGCATTGCTTGTCCATCTGATTCCCAGCCCTCAGCATGAGGACCAATCACACTCCGCTGTAATGCTGTTGCACCGCTCACCCTCTCATGATGGATGGTGGATATCTTACCCGTCAGCGCCAATGTTCTGACAGACCACGATTGATGCCCAAGGCCTGAAAAGATTTGGTACATTTTTTGTCCATTACATTGTTATCTTTCGGAAGTTCCTATCAGATAAAAATTTCAGTCGGAAAACAGGATATGTCCTGTTCTCTCCTTTCCCCTTCACCCCTATGAGTTTTTAGAATAACAATATAACTAAATTGCACTTAAAAAAAATAAAAAAAAAAAAGAAGATAAAAAGAAGACTTTTAAACTTTCTTCATCCTTTAAACTTTAGCTTAAGAAACCCAGGCTGCCTTTCAGTCCCCTCCGTGCTTGCAAAGGCTTTCTCCACAGAAAAGATAATAGACAACTGTGTATCGTGAGTAAATTTGTATTTTGAAGGGGTTTGTTATTGTGCTTATCTGTGCTCCCAGAAGTCCCAGCCAACATCAGAGCTCAGCAGTATACAAATGTATGGGAAAACCATCTTCCCTCCCAGCACTTGCAGGAACCATTCTTATGGTTCCTGCAATAAAAACTTCACCTGTATCATCTATTCTAAGCTGCTAGAGTTCATCTGTGGTGCGTGTCTGTAAGTCCAGCTATGGATTTATCTAGTACTAATAGTCTCAAAGACTGACAGTGCTTAGAAGAAAGTGCCCTGGTAATTCAACCACTCTGAACATGTGTCTCTCCAGTTTTTTATCCTCAGTCCAGACAGCAAGCTCAGCCCCAGCAGGCAGTGCTCCTAATCTCAGACATCTTCATGCTAGTTACACAATATGCTAAGCAAAGCCCATTTTCTTTACCCATCCTTCATTCTTTCCTCTTTGCAGATGATTCTGCCTGAACCTCTCCAGCTAAAGCTCTTCACCTTTTTAAAAACACACTTACTCAAGTGCCCACTTTGTACTAGCACAAGGCTCCACCATCTCAAAATAGTCATCTAGTGTCATTTCAGAATGCTGAGGTGGCTTATGATGTGCCCAAGAGACACCACCTCCTGATTACACTGCCTATGCTCTTTGGTCCATCTTTTGGGACTGAAAGACGCAACACTGTCTTGTGTAATTCTGCCTTATACGGTATACCACCTCCAGTAATTTGATGCGGAACCAATGTTTAACAGCATGAGTTAAACAGTTTGCATTGAAACACAGTCTTGTCATGTACTTGCAGCTTCTGTTTCTTTCCAGTGTGGTTAGGTAATAGAAAACCTTGTCAAAATACTGGTCTGTTGAAAAGACAATATGTTGAAAAGACAAAAACAGGCTTTGTTCTGTTGTTAATTTTCAGATTGCAAAAGTGTACACAGAGTAAATTTTGGTTTCTAAAAGTTTAGGAATTATATATATATATATTTTTTACTTCTATCAAACTACACGGGTTTGCTCTGAAAGTAATGCCTCCTGTTTTATTAGTTTGGTCCATGATGTCAGAGGTGGATGCTGGTGGGATGGCAGTATAGGTTGAACCTTCCTACCAGTGTCCCATTACATTTTGTTGCAGTGTGACAGATGGAAGCAGAGAGGTTGTCTGACACAATGGCACCTGATATGGAAGTGCATATGAAGAAAAGGGGTACAACTGAATTTCTCTGTGCAGAAAAAGTGGTGCCCATTGACATTCACTGAAACATGCAGAATGTTTATGGAGACCAGAACATGAATGCGACCACAGTGAGGTGGTGGCAGATGCATTTCCACTGTGGTGTTAGCAACAGTGGGACACTTGTGCTGGTGCAGATTTTTACAAGTGAGACATGTGGGCTCTTGTTCATCGCTAGTGAAAATGCATTACTAATAGTGGTGACTATCTTGAAAAAAATGGATTTTTGCAGCTGAGAATTTGCTCTATCAAACTGTGTCATTATGCCCTTGGTATCTGTTGTAGTTTCAATGGAAATAAATAGAAGGCATTACATTTGGAACAACCTATATATGTTCAGTCATTAGGTACCGCTGATACTTTTAATGACAGACAGGCTAAATAGTAAAAGAAGCTTAGCATAATATGGGATCTTTGACATAAATATTTGTAGTGGTTTAACCCTGCAGGTGGCTCAGTACCACACCGTCCTTCACTCACTCTCTGCCTTCCCAGTGGAATATGGGAGAGAACTGGAAAAAAGAAAGTAGAACTCGTGAGTTGAGATACAACTATTTAGTAAGATAAAGGGAAAAAAAAAAGGATAATAGTTATGACTATATATATATATACATATATATGAACATATAAAACAAGTGATGCACAGGCAATTGCTCACCACCTCCCAACTGATGCCCAGCCAGTCCCTTGAGCAGCAAAAGAGAGCACAATGAACTCCCACCCCCTTCAAATCTCTTTCCGCATGATGCCATACAATATAGAATATCTGTTTGGCCAGTTTAAGTCAGCTATCCTAATTCTGTTCTCCCCCAGCTTCTTAGGCCCTTCGCTGCAAATGACCTTGGCTCTGTGCATTGCTGCTTAGCCACAACTATAGACATCAGTGTGTTATCAACACTGTTTTTCTCCTAGAACCAACAGATAGCATCATACCAGACACAATTCAGTCCCAGCTGAAAGTACGACAAAGTTGCATTAAAAAGTTGTGTGTGTCCTCTACGGGAAACATCTGTTCTGAATAATAGTGATGGTAGAAACTGTCTCTGCAGTCATAGAAGATTGTCATTCCATCCCAGACAAGCATGCAAAGGAAAAAACCTTTCTCCACTTCCTGGAAAGGAGGGCAGTGTGAAGCTGGGGCAAAACAGAGGTAGACACCAAGCAGTTATGGCAAGTATAATAATGAACAGAGCCAATGGTAGCAGTAACTATTACACAGATGTCATGGGGGAATCCTGGACCCCAGTGAGCACAATATGGTACCATGAAGACACCTGAACATCTGTGGTTACTGGGGTCAATTGATTTTTAAGAAGTTCTATTGTATTGCTTTATGGTTTGATCGACAGCTAGGTTTTATTGGAAGAGGATCATTTGAAAAGCCATACCTACTGAACAGATTAAACAAGCTACTTGAGTCTACAGTGTCAGCCAGTTTGATGCACCAAACTTAGTTGATTTCCTTGTGGGTGATCACTGAGCAATGTGTTCTCTGAAGGCGGGGAAGCTGACTAGATCATTTACACAACACCAGTGTGTGTATCCCATGTGTGAGTAACCCCATGATTACTCAAGCCCTGTCTAGAAAACAGAAGATAAAAACAAACAAACAAACAACAACAAAAGTGTCTACCAGGACAAAATGGGTGTTTCTTCTGTGCTAGCCACCTAAGTGTGGTGGGGTGCACACCAAGGAGGAAAATTATGTTTGCAGAGGGGATAGGAGAACTCAGCAGCAACAAAAAAAGAGAAACAGCTGAATTGCATTTGCAAATTCTGCCCACTGCCATTTCAAATGCTTCTTTTTTCACAGTAAAGGGGAGGACTGTGCAGAGCCTTCCATGCTGAGCTGCTAAATGAATTTTTCTTCATGAAGGCTGGGGGGAAAATGAGGCTGCCAGTGACTCCCATCCTCAACTATTGGAGTGTAATTGTGCCCAGGGCCAGGCAGCTGCCGCTTCCTGCCCCGAAATGGAAAGGCAGCAGTGCTTGTATTTTTAAGGAGGATTCTGACTGAAGCAAAACAAAGCAGTGGCAAAACATACAAACAGAGCTAAATGAGAAGCTCTTGATTCTCTTCTTCATGTTGGAAGGAAAAAAGAAAAGCTCAGAGACAGACAGCAGTCACGGCTGAATCTTGTAGAAAAAAAAGTCTTCATGGGGCTAGAGGAGCTTGGACAGCTGGGGACAAGACGGTTAAAAAATAATAAAGTCAGCAAACCTAGCACTAATTAATAATAACTAAAAGCTAGGGCCAGGAGAAAGCTCATGCCCCATTTCTTCTTTGTGTAATCCATGGGGACTCCTGGTCCCTCCTGACCTCTCAAGTTTGCCCGTGTACTGCCATGAGGATGCTACACTTGTCTGTACTGAACAGGGCAGTGGTATCCATGGACAAATATCCATTCCCAAAAGTGCCACACAGCCCAGTAATGCTCTGTTTTCATTACTCTTAGACAAAACACAAATTTCTCTGCTGTGTCACAGTGTGCCACATGTCCACACTGCGCCATGTGTCCACACTGCAGAGGCTTTGAGGAACCCTGGGAACACGGCTGTTATGTCTTGTCCAATATTTCTTCACTCTGTGGCTCATCTGTCCTGTTCACCCGCCTCTCATCTGGGTCTTATACTGCCCTACCCTGCTCCCTCCAGTTCTTCAGTAGCACAAACAGTGAAGCAATCATGAGGCAACAGCAAATGGTTTTATAACACTGACTCTAAGATGGGAGTGTCCCAAGAGACAAAATGCCATGGAGATCTTCACAACATGATACTGTAAGCAGATAATCAAATTTCAGCTTGATCTTACTTAACCTACCAGTGTCACTGAAGTTCACAAGACTAATGACTAAATGTATCTTATGTATTAACGACACAAAAATGGCCATTAAGAGTATAATTATTGAGTATTGGAGGGTTGGACGTAGGTGATCTTTGAGGTTCCTTCCAACATAAGCCATTTCGTGATTCTATGTTTCTATACCTCTTGCAAGTATTATTAAGTCTTTTATATATCCAGCATAACTAACCATTTTTGTTGGTAGCTTCTCATAGAGGGGGAGGGGAGAAATCTGCCAACTCCCAGCTGCTGCTTTCTGTTGTGAGAAGTTTCATCAGTAGTGTACAGGCACTGAGGAAGGCATGAGACTACAGGGATCCAGGCAGCACCTGGTGAGACTAGTGAAGGTTGGACAGGTCTCTCACAGAGGACATTTGATGTTTGTATCACTGTTGGAGTTGCTGGGATTTAGTAGCAATGTCTTGGTTCCTCGCTTGGCAGCAGGGAAAGATGTTAGCATGTGAAAGAACCTTCATTTAAGAGATTACATGGGAAAGTGGTATCTGCTTTCTGAGTAAAAAAGTAAATTATGAGTTGTTTAATGTTTACTGGTATAAACATCAAATTGCACATCTTCGTGACAGCACTGTTGAATGATTAATCAAGCTTTCTGTTGATGCCATTTAATAAAGAACTCATAATGCAAATAGTTTAATAAAGTTTAAAATAAAGTATGGATACCTCCTAGCAAAGTGGGCTGCTCTCATTCAGAAACTGGCATATGGGCACATAAGTATTTTGCACCAGCCAAGTATGACTTTTTTTTTTTTTTTCCAAATCATAAAATCATGGTCCATTCAAAAAGAGAGATTCAAATTCCTCTTTTATCAAGAATCTTTAAATGAGAGGGTTTCTCATAGGTTTCCCTTTAGTGCATGCCATACATTTGCCCTGAGCAGGGAAGCTGGCACCTCTAAAACATCTAAAAAGGGAGAGGTGTTAGCCTCACAGAAAAGTATATTTTTCTCTGTTATCTATGGTTTATATTTCTCCCTTACAAAGTGGTCTGGCTTGAGAAGATGTTGCCCAAAATCATCTAAAGCAGCTGAGAGCAGATAAGAGTAGAACAGCAACAAATGTTCTTGCTAGTTCTCACAAACCTGGGACAAATTACCAAAAAAAAAAAAAAAAAAAAAAAGGACTTGTCCTAAATATTAATATCACTAGAAGTCTCCATGCCTATGAAAAAAAATCTGTGGTAGTTCTGATAATTTTGAAAGTAAGACTATTCCTGACCAGGAACTCTGCACAAGAGAAAAAATATGAAAAAAAGAAAAAAAAGAAAAAAAGAAAAAAAAAGAGATCTGCAAAGCATTACCATAGAGAAGTCCTGTCAACAGAATATCTTCCTTTGCTTTTCCCTTTTAGTGTTAGAGATGTGTGCCTTGAACTGCTATTTCTACCACCCAGCAAAACAGAGAACTTTAGTTGCTGGGCGACTGAAACACACTTAATTCCTTTGATGGCCATAATCTACTGTATCTCTTAGTGCATCTTGGCTCCTTCTCATAGGTTATTGGATACCTTGCAACCCAGGAAGGAGGGTAGGGGAAAATCAACAGCTTATGTAGCACCTACTTGGATTTAACCTTTTGGGTCCGAATCCCCTGCAGAAGGTTAAACAGACGCAGCTGTTTGGAGGAAATTCTCTTCCAAATATAGCAATGTCCAGCTTTCCCTTTTGCATGAATTCTCCATATCAACATTCTCCAGCCATCTCAAACACACCAGTTGTTCTGCAGGTGCCTTGGCTTTCCAAATCACTGCCATGACATTTACAGAAGAAGCTCCCACAGTTCCATCATTTCTTTATTTTCCTTCTGTGACCTTTTTCCAGTTTGTCTCCTGGAACTCCTTTTCCTCCTCCTCTGTTCTTATTTTTCTCTCCAAATGGCACTGGTCATCTCTCTGTGCCTAATTATGCTCAAACTACGGCTGCTGTAGAAGCTTTTTCCCCTTGTATCTCCCACCATCTGGAACAGTGTCTTTTTTTTTTTTTCTGTTGTTTCTTTCTGCCTCACTGCCTCTCCATCTACTTTCAAATCTCATCTGAAAACATCTCTGCTCCCATGCCTGTGCCTCTTAATTTCTCTCTCCCTCTGCTATTATGTATTATTTAACTTTGATAAGTACCTAGGGATGCTATTTGTATGAAACAAATTCTACTAAATAAAGCTGTACTCCACTGTCAGTGGAGCTTACCCAAACTATTTGCTTCTATTTGCTTTCTCGCTTGGTCTTCAGTAAACAGTAGAACTCCCCCCCCTCCGTGTTGATAATGAACAGATTATGCTGATGGCCACTCTGTAATTGGAAAGACAAGGAGTGCAATGCTGCCCTGAGTGTTTGAGTAACAGAAAGGATATTCTGAGCCAAAGCCTTTCAAATGGAGGGCACCTCTCCAAGAAGAGCAGGAGTAACCCCAGGGAAACCTGGAGCAGAGTGCTAAGTGGTTTCAAGGCTCATGAGTCCCCAAGGCTCCTGGTGAGCTCTGCTTTTCTCAAATGTCACATGCATGTGTAAATACCTGAGGCAGACACATGGCCTGAGGTGTGTATCTGAGGCATAAACAGCTACTACAATAAAACTATTGAAGCATTGCCACAAACAGGCTCAAGAGGAGCCAGCTGAGGGTAAAGAGCAGAGGTATAATGCACTCACCTCTGAAGTGCAGAGCCAGGAGAGGTGCACACAGAACTGCTCGAGAGCTACATGCAGGGGGAATTGTTTGTTTCTGTTTGTTGGCTCTCTCCATCTGCTTTCCTGTCGATGTGAACTGT
>JAOWBP010000001.1:46389562-46402147 GCA_028571105.1 Tragopan temminckii | reverse complement strand
GAGGTTGGGAACATAATAAAAAATGGAAAAATAACATAATAGCATGTGTTTTCAGTTCTTCCGACACTTGCTGAAGCAGATGCCATTTGTTAGTGGGAAGTTTGTCATGCTTTTTCATAGCAGTTCTGAATCCTGAAGCAATCTGTACTGCATCTCCTAAGTTCCATGTCCACTGTCTAAACAGTGGGGGTATCTTCATCGCAGTGATATAGAAAGTGTAAGCTCTGAACTTTCCTGAGTCTCTTCAACTTATTTAGTAAGCCAGTCCTCTTTCAAGGTAAAAGTGTCGTTGCAGACTTAGAATCATGGAATCATCAAACCATGAAGGTCAGAAAAGACCAATAAGATAATCTTGTCCAACCATAACTTGCATCATTCTCTTCATTACAGTAAACTAGGAAAAGAAGGAGTGGTATTTGTTTGGCTTAAAACATCTTCACCAAAACCTTGTGCTGAAGGGTCATCATAACAGAGGTGGCAATGGTACTTCAGAGCTTACTGATTTCAGTAAAAAATAGTTTCTAACCAGAGGATCTGCTTAGCAAGAAACACTCCTATAAACTGATAAATTATTATATAAAATAATTCTGGATAATAACCACTTTTGAGAAAATAATAAACTTATTCCTGAAAAAGTGAAGAGTAAAAGAGGCTAAATTTATTGAATAAATAATTTGCTATGAATTATTCACTCAGCTTTAGCACTTACAGCTATTACATTAAAATATTCCCCTATTTAACATATAATGCAAACTAATAACAATTAAGTCAGCAGCAGCAGAATGCTCTCAGCAAGCCACACTGCAGACTATTATGAAGCTTAGCCACAGTGGAATGACCATTTATTAATCTGCCAACATATGCAGCCTAATTGGCTATTTACAGTCATCAGCCAATCAGTGTGCAAGGATTTACATAGAGACAGTGCTGTTACTTTTAGCAGTCATGAAACATCTATTTATTCTGGACTTGCAGACTGGCCATGCCCACCAGATCTCTCACTGCTTGCTCATAATTCTCCCAACCAGACACACAGGATTAATCCTCATATCCAACAAAATCAGTAGTGAAATTCCTCTTGGTTTGCAAAAAGCCAGCACTTCAACCTAAGTTTCACCTTGTGCTTAGATGATGTAATATGGTTTGACCAAAATAGGCCAAGAGGTGGATGAAATTTAAACTTGTTAGACAGTGCCTTTGACCTACTTCTGTTCAACCTGTACAGGGGCTCTGACTCTTTTCAAAATTAAAGTTCTTCAGTTATATTTAAATCTTGTTTAAATCAGTTAAATGAGCATCAGTCCTACTGCCCCTTCTCATCCGCAAGGGCGGACAGATACCCTCTGGTAATAATCTAATAATAATTAATAGAAGTTTATTGAATAAGATTGACCATAACGATAAATAAAATGGACATACAGCCCCATTAAATGAGGTTTAGTCTTCAACATCCATGAGTCTATCTAGCAGCTTTAGTGTAAGTTTTATCCTTCCTCCTCAGTACTTTACAGCCTTTTGTCCTTTCATGCCTCTTCTCTAGGTCCTGGTACTTGCTGTGGTGATGTTACAACAGCACTTCAGCTATCTAAAAATACAGCACTAATAAAAGAGCCATAAATACAGGGAACATAAGTTCTCACTTCATCATTCCAGCTTCTTGCCTTGATCTCTCTAACCACTTCACATTTCCCTTGCTCTTTTGCTTAGCAACCATCCCTCTCTTCTTTCCTTGACAGATACAAACGATAATTGCCATAATAGTCAATTCGGACCACCTAATCTTAAAAAGACTGCAAAACAGTGACTAGGGGAATAGATCTTAGACTCAAAGATCAGCTCCTTATTCTCGTGGCCTTTGTGTGAAATCACAGTAGCTAAGTGCCCAAACACTTCTGGACATCAGAGTTTTCATTTCTTTTCACCTCCGTTCCCTATTTTTAAAACAGAAATAATTTTCCCTCATCCATTAGTAGATTGTGAGCATAAATACATGGAGATCATAAGACATTCAGTCTTACAATTTACAAGATCAAGTGATTGCTATATTATCCTGTGGATTTTCATTATTGTTTGGTTGGAGTTTCTTTTTGCAGTGATTAATGCCATATTCTTCAGACAAGAGACGTAAAATAGGTAACTTTTTTTCTTTGAAAACTTAATTATACTTTTTATTGTTGCTTCACGGTCTGAAATATAACCTCAGATTCCTGTTTCTCTTGTACATGGATATTTTCCTAAGCTATATGTGTAACCTTTCATGTCTCCAATTTAATCAGTTCTCATTTACATCTCTTAGCAATGACTTCTGCCACTTCCCTTTCTGTTTTGCAGGATGAAGATCTGGTTTTCAGCAGTGCTAAATGTTTTGCCTTCCAAAGTTGCAGGCTATTCTTTTATCTTTGTACACAGACCTACCTTTATATCTTGTTTAATTGGTATCTTGGTATTTTGTTTAATTTAGTCCAACCTACTTAGTGAAGACAACCTTTCCTTTGTTTAAATTTATGTTTGCCTAATTTCATTATCAAACCAATCTTACTGCAAGTTTTGAGCAAAGCTCTATTTTTGTTTTCTTTGCTCTGAGAAGTCCCAGTCTTCCCGTTGCTCATAAATGTCATTCATTTTTGAGACAAGTAGTATCTCAGGTCTCAAAACATCATTTTAGAAAGAGCTACTAGAACTAAACCACATCCAGAGGGGATACACCATTTGTGCATATAGCACTGTAATAGGTCCAGTAATATTTTCTAGCCCATACATCACACCCCCTAATGTCTAGGTTGGCTTTTATAAATCACTGCACCACAGGGAAAAGAATTTTTCACTGCATCATCCACCATAATGCTGAAATGCTCATAGGTGGTTCCAGTTTATTTACTCAGAAGCCTCTTCTGATGGTCTGTGGATTTTCTGGCTCTGTAGCAGTGATCATCACCATCCCTACAGCCTCCAATGATATGGGACAGGATGATCAGAAGATCCTTGCTCGGCATACACACTCTTCTACCGCTCTGCAGAAAGATAGTGAGAGTCAGTCACTACAGGACATTGTCAGCTGTGGCTTTTCTTTTTTTTTTTTTGAGCAACAAAATCTACTAATTACATTGTTTGCACTGGACCACCAAAGTAAAAAAAAAAAAAAAAAAAAAAGAAAGCAAAGGAAAAAAGCCAACAGCACAAAGCTGAGCTCCTTCTCAAAAGGAGCATTAAGAGACCAAAAAAAAAAAAAGGAGTTCATTAAAGCAAAGTAATATCCTAAATAAAGCTAATGCACTCTCCCCTGTTCCAATGAGCTTCATGAATAATGGATAAACAAAGCTTCATCTGCTTTAATTAATCTGGTTTCAAAATTAATTTGACCCAACACAGAATTAGCAGTCAATTTAAAGCTTTGGTTGCTCAACAGGTTCAAGGTATACAAAGAGACTGGGTTAGCAGAAAGTGCTGCAAACAGCAAAGGGCAATATTTTATTCCCTGAAGTAAAAGGCTTGGTTAATTAACACATAGCTAATGTGCAGGATGCATTTTCCTTGCCAAAGACTAACTTTACTCTGATGTTTTATCTGTAAATGTAAGCTCTTTGGAGCAGATCCTCTTCCTTGTTTCAGAAAATTCCTGAATTATTTTTTTAATAGAAATTTGTCCTCTTCTGAAGACTCCTGCATTGATGCAGAATTGATGTTTCTGCCCTTTTTTTTTCTTTTTTTTTTTTGCCACAGTCTTTTCTTCTGAACCATGGAGGTGGTTCAGGGGGACTGCATAAAGAAAGAGCGGTGCTGCAGTGGCACAGGCTGCCCAGGGAGGTGGTGAAGTCACCGTCCCTGGAGGGGATGGGCTGGCAGTTGGACTGGGTGATCTTAGAGGACTTTTCCAACCTTAATGATTCTTTGATTCTATGACTCGTGTGGCTGATGCCCTCACTTGGTGTAAGTTGTCCCTCTAAATGGGAGTCTTGATGACACACTACATCTGAAGCCAGGCTCTTCCTTTTTAAAATGCTATGATAAAATCTTTGTGAAACATTCTTTCTCTGTTTCTCAGAAATGAAAATGAAAATCACTCCTGTGGCTTTGATCAGCTTTGGATCTCACTTCAGTATTTATCTTGCTCAGAGAAACTCTTGTGATTCTTCCCAGCAACAGAAGGGTCCTCAGGACAGCAGTGGCTCAGCTGTTTACAATGGCCATATTCCTGACATGATCTAGGCAGACTGAAGATACTTTGACTTTTCCATGTGGTTAAATGATCTCCTCCTCTTCCCTCCCTGTCTTCCCCACTAAAGTTAGACACATCCTTTACCTTTAAGATAGCTTTGTACAATATCACTTTCATAAATCTCTTCATGGACTAAAAGTAGTTACAATGGTTAGGACAATGGTTAGGTATTGAGGAGGCAAACCACCTAATGCATATAGAGCACTGTGTTAGTGCTGGAAGTTTCACACATTTGTAAAGGTTGTATCATAACTAGTTTCTCAGTCAGTATAAATTGGTGTACTTTCCCTAACTTCACTGGCCTTGGTGTTGATACGTAAGGTTACTCTTTAGTAGTTAGAAAAAATCACTTCTGTTTGTGCCATGCTCCAGTTGTCAGGTGTGCAGCTTTGTATGGGTTTTACCTTGTTATTGTATACAGAGAAACTGTTGTTATTTGGGCCATTGTGATATAGTGTCCTTGAAGGAAAGAGACTGATTGCATCCTTTAAATTCCTTCATGCAGTCGATCTCAATCTTTGGTGATAAAGTCTAGAGAAAAGCTGAATTTCACAGAAAGAAATTGCTTTAGATTATTTTTGTTGCTAGTAAGTGCACAGGAATGATGCTCTTGCAGGTCTAGAAGAAATACTTGATGCTGGTGAACCCTTGCTTACCTTGCTGCTTTTGGGAGAGAGTTTAAACAAGTGAAATCTGTATAATGATATTATACTAAAACTGGTGGACCGCAATACATTTTCTTCAAAATTGTTTTCCTAAAAGTTCTTAAGATTATCTCACAAGAAAATAAGTATGATAATTTTCAATTTTTCAGAGTAATTGTCACAAAGATTTAGGGTCCTCAAAGCACTGAAATATATGTATATTAACATATTATTAATATAACATATATTAACAGTAAACACACAAACTGTTTCTGACTGTTTTCTCCCAAGTAAGTTGGTCAAGGGATACTGTGATAGAGGTTTGAAATAAGTTAAAATTGCTCTGAAGCGGTCTGAATTTAAACATCCTCTGAGTCTGTTGATCTTTAGAACCGCCATCTTAAAGCTGTTGGAGCACCTGTTCTAAATATGACTCATAAATTGTGAAAAATGAGGCCATTTGGATCTGCCTTCCTTTAACGCTGCATCAACTGATTCCTAATTCCGGGAGAGAGCCTACTGCTGTAGTTTCTATTGCATCAGGCCTTGGAATCCCTACTGAGCTCCAAGTTGCCATTTAAAGGTGTTCCTTCCCCGAGGGATCCCAGTGACAACTATTCAATTCACTATTCATGCTCTCTGGTATAACTGAGAAGAACCTTGAACTGACTGAAGAACCTTTCTTAGTTACTGTGGCAGCTTTTAGGCCAGAACAAGGGAATCTCCGGGAAGAGAGATGTATTTTGCTTTAATCTTTAGGGGACTATGACTTTGTGTTGTTTTCTTGCATGTAAGCCTTCGTATCTCAAAAGGAGCAGGAGACAGCAGTTCAGAACAAAGCAATAGCACTGCAGTCTGAAGAGTTCTTAACTCCAGTGGCCCTCGAACTCCCCATGTAAAGATCAAGGCCCCAAGTCCTGCTATCATTGTAGTTGGCTGAACTGTCTTGAAACTCTCTCATAGATGTGGAGGCTGCACCTGTAACAAGACTTACGTGATAACAGTGTGGAGAAAAATAAATCACCTTCCAGAGTACTGGAGGAAAAATTCCAAACTATATTTGAAGCAGCAGCTGAGCCCTGGATAGGCTTATTGGCTGAAGCAGCAAAAGGACTGGTGGAAAGTCATTAAATTGTGCAAAGACAATGTTTAGAAGATCCATTTCCTTAGTGATTCATTGTTACCATAAAAAAAAAAAAAAAAATGGAGTTGCTAGGGAAGGGAAAATTTATGTCATCTCCTCTGTGGATTTATGGAGTAGAAGGTTTTGTCCATTCTAGATGTGTTCTTCTTGGCACAAACACACAGAGAGCTAGTAGAAATTACAGAGTAGAAACGGAACTTCACAGTGTGTTACGCCTGCTTGTTGATATATGTGCCTACTGTCTGACCTTGCAGATCCCCACCTGAAGAGAGGGACCCTGTATTCATGACTGTGGAGCAGAATGGAAAGGAGGGAGGAAAAGGCAAGAAAGTTCTCTGGTTATTAAACAGTGTGGTGGGACAGTCAGCTCCTCATAAGAGCAAATTAAGTGGACTCTTCTTGTCATCATGTAGCAATCAGAAGTTCATTATGATAGCCAATGATTGGCAGTACACAGGGAGGCTGTATTACACACACCTTGTATCAAATAGTGATCAGCTGCATACTTCTTATCCTAGCTCTGTCCCACTAAAATATCCCACTTCCCTGAGTTCAAACTAGCATTGCAAGTAAAGCAGCATGATTAAGTGCCTAGAGGAGCTATTCTACAATGATGACCTTATGCAAAATATCCTGTAGCCTTGCCTAGGAAATTTACAACATACTCAGGATACCAATCAGGCAGGATTGAATCCTACTTGTCAAAGCATCACCCGTGTGCCCTCCCTAGGAGGAGGAGGTAATGGTACATTCTGAAGTCTCAGCTGGTGTTTGCTAATGGTCTCACTAGGCAGAGTTTAAAGCAATCTTCATGGTGTGATCAGTCTATTACTGTTTAATGATGCAAGGTCATTAGCCTGTAAGACAGCTATGGGACTAGTGTCTCATCCTGTCCTGCACTCGCTAGGAACTCATAAAATTCAGAAAATACTCACAGGTAACATTTTAAAAACCTTTGCCTTTTCTTAGCATAACTGTCAAGGAGAAGAGACTGTGATGATCTATTATTTGGGAGGTTTGGAGCCTGCTGGAAAAATCAACAACCTTTTTTCAAAGTCCAGAGTATTTTCCAATCTAAGACTTGACAATGAGTTGCACAAATTCACTGTAAAGATGTCACTTGCAAACACATTGTTTTGATCCATTTCAGATGATTTATCTTAATCCATGACTCACTTAAGACTTTACTGTTATGACTCCTAATTTCTCTTTTTCCTTATCATTATTCCAGAAAGTAGTTACTACTGACTATTGACAGTTGTCAGCCTCCTCATATTTTTATGTGCCTGGGTGTAAGAATCAGTTTCATGAACGAAGTAATAGCATCAGATGATTCCTTGCCATGCTCTGTGTGTATGGCTACCCTCCAGCAAATGGAAAGACAAGTTGATCCGTGCCTTAGTACATGAAGGCTGAGAGATCTCATAGTAACTCACGCTTGCTATTGAGCAGGAATATGTATGAACAGTTACCATTACCCAGGAAATGAGCAGCCCTTGCACCTTTTAAAATGCTAGAAGAAAAAGCATGCCAAAAAATGATGTTCCTGTCCACTCAACTTCGAATGGATTCATTTCTCCTGTTTTCAGTCCTTGGTCACATATGATTAACCTAAATGTTTGTTGATCATTTACCAATTCCTAGCTTCCAACTCAGTGTCTGAATACTCACTTGGATTTTGTCATTATTTCATTCTTTTTAGGTCAGTCTCTCTGAACATCCGTAAGTTAGTTATAGACTGTCTTTAGAATTACTTATGAACTGTATTTAGTCTCTTTTTTCACAGTAGTCCTTGTCCTAATGCCAAGTGGAAATTCTCATGGCAAGACTCATCAAAGTTTTTTTTACTTTATTAAAGTTATTTTTGTATTTTATTAAAGTTTTTATTTTTACATTTTGCACTCTTGAGGATGTATCGCATGTCTGTATAGTACAGAAGACACCTCCAGCTGAACAATCTGGAACCTTGTCCTTGACTGGAGCAGACAAAATTTCAAAAGTAGTTTGTTCTTGGACTCATGCCACCTGACTCTGATTCCTCCTGGGACGCCAAAGAAAGTGACTGACAAGGTCAGTAAGACTTTGATGTTAGATTCTTGTAGTTTCCAGCTTTTCCTGCCACTATAGCAGTGGGTTTGCTCTCGTGCACAGATTCAAGGCTTTTTATTTTTCCCACTCCATCTTTTGCAATTAGGTGGGGTGGACAATGAATTAGGAGGAGACATAGGTAGGACATCTGACCCAATCTACCAAAGGGCTATTTCATACCGTATA
The DNA here is from genome assembly GCA_028571105.1 of Tragopan temminckii. NCBI lineage: Eukaryota > Metazoa > Chordata > Aves > Galliformes > Phasianidae > Tragopan > Tragopan temminckii. The sequence goes on along the minus strand of JAOWBP010000001.1, from coordinate 46,393,869 downwards.
ACATTGTACTCAGCAATAAAAGCTCAAGAAAAGGAAAAGAGAATGTTTTGTATGGCATTTGTTCTCCCAAGCAATCAGCAAAATGACCAGGGCCTGACTTTCATGGAGAAGCCCGCTGATGGGAAGCAGTGAGTACACTCCTCCTTTGTTTTGCTTTCATGTGCAGCTTTTTCTTCACCTATTAATCTGTCTTTATACATGAATCTTCTCACCTTCCTTCTATGTTCCACAGGAGACGGAAGACGGGCTGATGAGTACGAGCACTTTGCTGCTGGCTGGAGTCCACCCACATGCAAATGCCAGACTTTCACAGAGATCACGTGTTGCTCAAAGGTCACTGTCCATGACATTTGACTGAAATGAGCAGTTTCAAGACAAGCTGGAAGAGACATTCCTTAATCAACCTTTGTGTCTTAACACCTAAGTAAGATTTTCCTTTACATTTACTTTACATGTCTTGCTGAGTACATGAATGCATAGCTGATGGACAGAGGAAAGAAGTTCAAGCTTCCAGAATTACTTAAAAGGATCTCTTTTAGTTATACTAAACCAAGTGTCCACTAAGAGGTGCAATCTGATTTTCATGTAGCTGATGCTACAACTAGGTATTTCTCATTCTTATCTGAAAGCAACCATGTTAAGCATTTTCAGTACCCACTGTCAAGATATTTCACAGCTATTTGCTGTGAATTAGTTGATGTAAAACATGACATTTCTTGGTTTTGATCTTTGGACAGTTTGAAAAATGATTCTGCTAATCTGATATTCTTGATTTATTGTTCTAGGAGTTACTGAGCACGGTCAACTCATCAACAAAATTCTAATGAGATAATCTTGTTCTCTCCAAATTGGCAATCCTCACCCTCAAATTGAAGCTTGGCAATGAATAAAAATCAAAAGCTTAGGAGATAAAGCTACCCTTTTTAATATCCAAGCTGGAGTTTAGCAAGATGCTTGCATGTTTCTGTAAATTCTCAGCTTTTATTACACGCTAACTAAGGACATTTTCTTGGAGAACCCTGGAGATGAGCACATGAGACACTGACTAATTCTCTCTCTGTGTTCATGACCCTCTCTTTTAGGGTCATTCTCTCTCCTGGACTTTTTGGTCAGCAATAGACCCTTCAGGTCACTACAACATTTGCCACCTTGACTAAACCAAGAAAGTTTGTTTGTTGTATATCCATGAGAATAATTGCACTGAGATAGACCATACAGTAATTTGCCTTGATCTAGTGATGTCCCGTGATTTTCCTAGACCCTGTTTTGTTTTGTTTTGTTTTAATGAGGGGAGGTTGGGTCACTAGTCTGCAATGGTACATAGAAATATTCTTGTCCTCTGACATGAAAAACTCCTCCAAATACTTTCGTACGAGAACAGAGTCCAAGAGCCGTTCTTGTCCTTCAAGAGGCATTTCAGCCTCTAAAGCTATGTAAGACCATCCCAGGCTGTGTGCTTCAAAATTCTATTCCCAATTCAAAAGGGTCATGAACATTTTTATAATGGTTATCTTGGTGCTAATAGGCAATGAAGGTTTTTTTGGTTTTGTTTCTGTTTTTGGTTTTGTTTTGTTTTGTTTTCTTACCACTACCTTCTACATATTTGCTTGGAGCTAAGTGTAAGAGAGCTTGTTGTTATTCTTCCATTCACCTCAGAACAACTTGTCAAGAATAAGAGTAGCTCCTCTTATGGTATCAAGCACATCATATGCGCATAACTCCATGAGTGCTTCTGGCTGTTTGCCTTTGATGTATTTAGCACTTCAAACCACCGGGTGGGAAAGACTGGTATTTGTTTCAAAGTGCCTGGCACTGACTTCATAGGGCCAGGCTCCAGCTGGCTCTTGCAGTTACCTCCTCTCTGTGTTTTGGAACATGAGAGGATCACACACACACTAATTACATCTAAGACAAATAGCCAGAGGCAATGCTTTACTTACATGATCCTTGCAGACTGGATATAATAAGTTATTAACTGACAGTCTCTCTAGCAATGGCCTGAGAGGTTTTTACTTATTCCTGCAGTGGTATTTGCAGCTCTTGAATATGGGACTGTTCACCCACTTCAAATCTCCTCAGGACTTGTAATATGCCATTAGGTACAGATGGGTGAATCTGCAAGAGGCTAAACAAGAGCCTTTACCCTACAACTCCCTTTAGAAAAAAATAAGTACCACTGAAGCAGCAATACTTGGAATCTTGATTCAGTACTGTAAATGATTGGGATAACGTGTCCTGGATGGTTCACTTCCTACATTGCTTTTTTTCCAGACCACATTAAGGAATTTCAGTTAATATAGCCTACCACGTGTTATGGGATTTCTCATAAGAGATTCCCACTGGGGAAAATCTTTGGATAATATCTCTCAAAAGCATAACTTTGACAAGACTCTTAGGCAGACAGGCATATCTATGTTGAGTTCTCTTCCTTGTAGGAAGCCATCCAAAGAAGATCAAAAAGCTCTTAAACCGAATGAAGCTGGATTTCATTAGGCTGTTAAATAAAATGATTAACTTGTTAACTCAATGGCTAGGAAAAATAGTGTAGAAATTATGCATGTGCACAACTGCCTCCATGACCACTGTGGTTTTGCAGGCAGGCACTTGCATTGATGCTTAATTTCAATCACATTGTAGCTTCTTGATTTGTAGCTGATTCTGCAGTCTTTCCTGGGGCCAAGCAAGCGCCTCTCTCCGCCATGTCCAAGGCCTGGCTGTGGGTCTTTCCCATGTTTCACTGAGTCATCTTGCAGTCTCTCCATGGACTCTTTCTTATGATTCTTTTTTTTTTTTTTTTTTTTTTTTTTTCCTACCACACACTGCGGTCTATAGCATCTATTCCCTGAGAAGTGTTGTCCTTCCTCCCAGGAGACTCCGTCTGACTTCTGTTTCCATTTTTGAATAGGCATTAAACACAAGCATTAGACAAATCATACAGAAGATTGTCACTCTTCTTAGATGAGGTGTTATTTTGCCAATTAGCTGAGAGTAATTAGGAGAATCACAAATATTAACAAAGATTATATTCCAAAGTCATATCCAAGCATCCATTCACTACTAGAGGTTAAAGGTATTAACAAGTATAAGTTCCATGTAGAAACAGAGATCTCATACCTGTCACGACAGTGCCAGATCTGAGCAACAGAGGTTTTCCTGCTAAGGAACAGAAAAACCCTCAGTGTTTTCTGCAAATCTTCTTTCTTCTGCTCAAGAATGTTTTCAACTCATTTCTTGAGAGAAAGCACATAACTCTGGACCATTACATTAAACATCTTCTCAGGACAAGACTATTGTGAGACTATTTTACACATCCCCACTTTAATTTTTAACCTTGTCCTTCAGCAGAAGCATTTTTTAAATCATTTTTACTTTAATTCAAAATCTTGTTGTATGATCCTCCCCAGAAAAACCTTGTAGGGTTGTAGGTCCTTGTAAGGATTGTAAGCTCCCACTCTCGTCCCTGGGGACTGTGTTTCCTAGTAACCAATATCCCTGTACTGGGAACTCCTGAACATTTTTCATTGTATTTTGAAAAGGAAAAAAATCATTTTTATTCAATAAATAGATTCTGACAGCAAAAGTGACCTAGGCATTAAAGAAGCTAAGAAAAAGTGTGCATATTCTTATTATACAGAAAAAAAAAGAAAAAAAAAAAAACCACAGATGAACATGAAAGAGTTAATTGCAAAAGATCTAATAGAAATGTCCGTTATTTAGAGGTAAATATTTAACACAGTAGTTTTCCAAAAGAATAGGAATACTAGGATCCCAAAGGACAACTGGAATTCTTTAAGGTATTAGTAGAAATATGGGGCCAAATACAATTTTAATGGAAATACTAATAGTTGAAATGTCCTTTAGATTTAGGAGGAAATTTTTTACTGGGTCTGAGAGTTAAGATGGACATTCCAACCGCATTCGTCTTTTCTTCCATCCACTTACTAAACAACTCTGGAAGATTAGGCATGCAAACTTCAAAAGCAACTTTCTGAGTAAAGTCTGATTACTTTACTGTTTCACCTCTCTGGTATTGTTCCTTTTCCACTAAGAAGGCAGGCCTTCTAATAAGTATAGGTCACCTCTCCACTCTTCCTAGAAGAAACAGAAGGAGTCTGATCTAGGAGTTCCAGTTGGAAAAGATCTGTGACAGTTCTATGGCTATTTACTCTAGCTTAAGAGACCAACCATCTCATTTTAAAGTGCCTCAAATCATTAATTAGGCACTCTATCAAATAAATCCCCAAAAGTTTATATTTCAGAAAGAAATTATCTCCACTGTTTGTTTCCCTTCCTTTCTTCCTTCCTTC
>JAOWBP010000001.1:46359626-46389462 GCA_028571105.1 Tragopan temminckii | reverse complement strand
TTCCTTCCTTCCTTCCTTCCTTCCTTCCTTCCTTCCTTCCTTCCTTCCTTCCTTCCTTCCTTCCTTCCTTCCTCCATATCTGGAACAAAATTATAGGAATAACTTGAGTTTCTACACAGTATTGTTACTTACATACTCTGGTAATAGCAACATTACAGTTGATAGTAATTCTTCTGACAATCTAATTTTAAATGTGGGCCAATGAGCTTTGTTATAAAAACTATTTTTAAAGATACTTTTTCCCCTTTGAATGTTCCAGTTCGCCAATTGAATCATTATCTATTATTGCTAACACAAAAGTTAAAATATGGTCTAAATGTTAACAATAAATCTTATATTCAATTTTCTTAACCTTGGGATTGTTTTCTAGTTATAAGGAATAACCAGTTGGGAGGAAAAGTTTAACTTAATCTGCTTTTGGATAACACACTGCTTCTATGTATAATACAGATGAGTGGAAAAACAAAACAAAACAAAACAAAAAACCAGTGCTTTTAGGCTTTTAGGCAGACAAAAAAAATATGGTTTTGAGAGGAGTTAGTTCTACAGTGGGGATTCTGGCTGTTTTGTATTATATTCCCATTTTGTAGATGGTTGGCAGTTTCTATTTTATTAGGTCCTAATAATTTCCTCCATAAATGGTGCCTGTGTCATAGGAGTTGCTATAAGGACAAACACATATATTTAAATAAGCATTATGAAGGCAAAAACTGAATTCTAACTAGAAGATATGCCTCACCAGTCTACTCACTGTCTTACAAAGCAAAGTAAGACCAGACCTGCCTCACAGCCTTCATTTAAACTGGCATCCCCTGGGCCTTTCATTACATGTAGCAATAGGCAAAAGGCAAGGCTACTGCATATTTGTGGCGTCTCTTCACAGTTCCACCAGCTTCCTTCAAAGCTCCGAAGTGTGATGCTGTAAGCACATCACACAGGTTGACTTGGCAGTTCATTTGTCACTATATGTTCAGGAAGACAAGGAAATAAGCCACATCAATAGTGAGTACTATTGCCTGCTTTTTATAAAGTTTGTTACTGTGCTTTTGGAAAGTTCATCCATGAAGCTGAATCCAACAGATTTGGAGAAGAACGGAATTTTGTTGGAATTGAAAACAAAAATCATCAGATGAATCATATTGATTCAAACAGCTTGGTCATGTTGCAGGTTTCCAAATTCCAGCAGGTGTGAAAGAGAGAGAGGATATCTCAATTTATTACAGCATACTCATGAAATGTGCACCTATTCTTTGTGATACAAACTCAAGTCTCATTTACCATTGTGTGAAAAGACCTCTGCAGACAATGGGCAGCACATGCAGAAATGCTGTGTCACAGAACAGAACTTATCAACCCCTGCAGTGTGCTGCTGGAGAGTATATGGGAAATACTAGTTACTCTTCTGAACATTTTTTTATGAGATGGATTCAGACAAATAGAGAAGAGTTTGACTAAATGAAATGGTCTTGGATTACTCTCAAAATGTTCTAATGTGGTGATAAAGAATTGTTCCTTTACTGAACTTGATTACCATTCTTCAGAGAAATAAGGAAGAAAATGCTGAAGTTGACTCTCTTGAATTTCCAGGAGGTTTTGAAAGTAGGATATGTGGACAAATAGGAGACTGTGATGTACATAAACAGCCAGTGGCAGTTCTCCATGTCTAGGGTCCTTCAAAGGATAGTGCTTTCTCTAAAATCACAGTGCTTTCTCTAAAATCACAAATACAATTGCTTCTCCTGTCAGTGTTTCTTTAAGATGAATAGCACCATGAATAAAGGCCAGGTTTTTTTTGTTGTTTTTTTTTTTTCCAGTTCACATTTTCTGGACACTATGGATTAACGAAATTGAAGTACCATTTATAGATTCCCAGAAGGCAGAAACCGGATAAACTCTTCTGTTTCTCAGGTACCTTTTCAGCGTACAGCAAGGAATGTTCCAAACCTTCAGGAGGACATTCAGATATCTTAGCAAGTAACAAAAGGCATTCTATAAGAGGTTCAGAGTGGAGGGAGAATTTTATCTAGGCAGACTAAGCAGCCCACTTTCCTCTGCAGCCAGTTTTGTGTGCAAAGAGCTTTCATCCTTGAGCACAGTCACTACCATCTGCTGCTGGGTGCATGCATCCCATTTGCTGGCCTGGTGATCCTTCATTACTGATCAGAAAATTTGGCTGGAGCAGCTACTTGGGGGAGAAGGCCAAACTGTTATGTAGGCAATATATGTCCATCTCTGTTTGGGGACAGCTCTGCGAGACATGCTAAAAAGCTAAAGCATGAAGTAGTGGGCTCCTGTTCCTTATGTCATTAACATTTCTTTTTCCTGTGTTTTTAGAGATTGCTGGTTAATGAATCAATGACTTATTTTGGGAGTAAAAAGCAAGGGGCGGAAGGGAAATATTGTCTTAATTTCTGGCTGCAGTCACATTATCTTTGGTACTTCAAAACTCAGTATTACTTTTCATGACTCTTTAACTCCTTCCTCAGTCTACTTGGTGAACATTTGATCCATCCATTGAACACAGAGTCTCTTTTTGATGGGGCTGTAATACATAACAGCAGATCCACTTGGTCATCTGGAGTCATGGTTGCCAACAGAGAGCCATGTGTCACTGCAGGGGAAGAGTAACAGGCAAAAGGGTAATGTGGATTTTCCATGCTCTCCTGTTGCCATTTATTATTACACTGCGCAAGTTGGGCACAGGAGCATAGCTTCCTGAATCAACAGCTGAATACCTTGAAGAGATGACATCCAGCATTCCAGCCCCATGCCTCAGTTTCCCCAGCTGAGAAAGGTGAGGATGACTTTTACATGGTTAAATTCAGTAGGTTAATTTTTCAAGTGCTTGGAGAGCTACAGAAGAAAGTTCTTTAATTCTTTGAAAGCTCTAAATAATATAATTACAGAGAATGTTATATCATCTCCTATTCAACTATGAAATTTCCCCTTGCAATTCCTACACCAAGCCCATAGCTACTTAATTTTCTGTAGGGTATTTCTTCAAAATGCTTTTGACTGTGAAGACTGCAGATCATCAGAGAATCTACCATATTTCTTTTATAAATGCTTTAGGGGTAAGTAGTTAATTGGTTAAGTGAAAAGTGGTTAAGGGTTCATTTCATAGCCCATTGAAAATGTCTCCTATCCAGTCCAGTTTTTACTTCACCTCAGAAATACAACTGTCATGTATTATTATCAAATTTTCATTAGAAAAGTATGAGAACATCAAAAGAATGTATTGCTATGTGGTTAGAAATATATCCCTCAGACAGGAAATAAGTGATTTTAATGTGATGATGTTCAAATTTACATTACATGACACATGAAAATTAACCTTCTTGCTTGTGCTAGATACCATACTACATAGTGAAATGCAAACTGGAACACCACCATACACCTACATAAACCTACAACACCCTATAATCAGTGGAATTCAAACCACCAAATGGATCATTCTAGTCCTTACCATAAGCAAATGCTTTTGCTTCAACAAGTTACCAAGCTGTGAGAAAACTTACCACGGTCTGACATAGCTGATGTACCGTGGGACATATATCTCTCAAAATATGTTCTGCACACTTAATAAACAATATATAAAGACAAGATTAGGAACCCAACAGTGCACTTCCCTAACAGCACAAAACAAGAGGCAAAGGGAAGGCTATGTGGGAGGTGTAAGTACAGTGATAGTGAGCGATGGAGAATTAAACAGCACTGGAGAACTAATCTGAACCTGCTGACTCTTTGTTACAGACTTCATCATATTTTGTTTTGTGTGCTTTTTTTTCTTCTCAGGTAAGCAGCAAAGAAGTTTGCAAAGAATGTGTAACAATAATCTCAATTCTTTTCTATTCAATTGCCACTTTTTGATTTCAGTACTTTTATTTAAACTTATTTAGCTTTTACATTTCAACATCTTTTCAGTTTTACTGAAGTTTAGCGTACACACCTAAACGAACAGCTGGAAACTGTTTGCAGTTGGAATATCCTCCTCCACAGTACTAAACCCTGAATCACTGGCTCCCTCAGGAGCAGCCATTGAGCTGAGTTGCATCAATGGCATAAATGTGTTATTTGGCTGTGTGATCACTTATTAGTGACAGCAATAGATTTCAGGTACACCTGCTGTAAAGAGCAAAGAATGAGGAGCATAGTCAATGGAGAATTTATCTTGAGTTCTGGCAGACTAGCAAGAAATAATTTGAAAAGAAGTAACAAACATCAAAGGGTTTTTTTTTGTTGTTTTTTTTTTTTTGTTATTTTAGTCAAATGACATGTTTCTTCCTAGAAGGCTGAAACAGAGAAGCACTGGTTTTGGTTTTGAGAGAAAAATACCCGTGTAGAAACTTCTCCCCGAGTTTCATTCAGAGATACCAAATTCTTATGACTAGGAAGTAGAGAGTGGACACAATCAGACTGAAAATAAGGTGGGAGCTGGAAAAGTCGATATCAGCCAGGAACAGTGACCAGTGGTGATGGTGGTTTCTTCACTTCTGACAATTTTATATAAAACTCAAACATTTTTCCTCAGTTCAAGAAGGAACTCCTTAGAGAAGTTCCACTTCTTAAGCATTAAGTTGGACTTGCTGATTCCTAGAGGTTTCGTATGGATTTGGGATCTATGAATCTGCTCCCTATTTGTATTGGCATGATACTGCTGCTTCATTGTGAAAAAGATTAAAACTTATATTATCTTTCAGGCTAAAAACAAGTTACAGTCACCAAGACTAGAACAGTGATCAGAATAGAGAATTAAAAGTCTATCATTATTATACATTTATTATCATTTTAGGAACATTCCAAAATCCATTCAGACAAATCATTGTCTTTACAATTCGTTATGCTCTATGCAATGGAGAGGTGATCTTGGGTGAGTTTTCCAACACAGAGATATGAAACAGGCCATTGGCTTGGATTCTTATTGCAGCCAGGACCAGCAGGACTGGATGAAGAAGAGAGAAGAGCAAGTAACAGAACTTAGCTTGACTGGAGCTCAGTGACAGTCCCACATTTCATCAGTATGGTGCACACTGTCCTCCTACAGCCATGTGGGAAAGGTTCATCTACGTTGTGTTTGCGAGCGGTTTGCTGTTGTCTTTTGTTTTTAACAGACATCACATTGTCCATAAATCCTGTGTGTATGGTGTGAAAAAAGTCATGGATTATAGCATTTACACAGATTTAGAGATCCCACTCATGAGAAAATGGATGTGATGGGTAGAGTGAGAGCAGTAAGAAAGCTGGAAAAGAAGGAGCAAGAGTAGAAGGAAAACACCTCATTCCTTGGAGTTTAAGTTAATAAAATCATAGTTGTCTGAGTGTTGGTGCTATTCAACATGAGTATTGAATTTTCCAGTGAAATACTACTATTTCCCTTCCATCTTTTCTAAGTATATCCCCTTACTAAATCAAGTTTTGTTACATAGCATATAGTGTTCAAAAATAAGCTCTCAGATTCTGAATGTATAGAGAGTAGAGATGACTCAATTTCTCAGTAATGGAGATGAAAAAAACATTCAAATTTCTTTAAAAATATGCCTACTGCATTTATTTTTTCTTCCCTATTGCATCCAAGCATGTAAAACTGTAGATCCTAGGGATCTGTAAGAGAAGAAATAAAACAAAAGTTCTCCGCATGGCATGCAGCAGAGCACCAGAGGATTTCTTCACTTTTGGGACCTGGCTTCAAATCTGTAAAGCACACTTAAAATATATGTTTATCAGTTCCTTAATTTTTCCTTGTTAACTTCACAGAAATGGGCACTCCAAGTGACGTGAGTTCCTGCTTTCTCTGAGAAATCCAGTTTTGTTATCAGGATGGATCTGTGATGGACAATTTTATCACGAGTCAGCAGTGTTCCCTTGTGGAAAGACCAGTCTCACATTGGACTATATTAGCAAGAGTATATAGCCTGTGAGTGAAGAGAAGCGATTTTTCCTCTATTCAGCTCTTGTGAGTCAACAGGCAAGTGGCAACACAGGACTATCTGGTTAGATACTATGAAAAAAATTCCCTTGTGAGAGTAGTCAAAAGTTGGGCCGGTAGCCTAGAGAGAGCTATGGAGGGGAACCGCAGATTGTGCTTTAGTGCCCTGCTGGAATTTCCCCACATGTTGCCTTGCACCTTGCCCTCTTTCCTTGCTGTAGTTTGATGCATTGTCATCTCCCACAGTGAAAAGTCCTGATAAATTAGCAATGTCATCCCAGGAGTTTGTTCACTCAATTCAGAACTGTGGGCGAAGTGAAAGCTTGCCTGACACTTGCCTTCTAAAGATCTTTCCTTCAGGAATGACTGTCTGTTTTGATGTATTGCCATTTGCTTTTCCTTCTTATTTTCCTTCCAAAAATCAATGCTATGTTTGATGATTTTTTTGAAAAACACACATAAAATGTGCCATCAGATCAATAGTACAAAGGAAGCAGGCAGGAATAGTCATGAGGAGTCAACAGAAATCATCTTTATGTGTTTGTCCTCCCCCCTCCAGGAGACTTTATTTTCTTCTTCTGTTCTTTTCTTTCCTTTCATCTCAAATCTGCATACTTTAGTGCAGAAGTAGTCAGGAGGTCTAACAGAGGCTGTGCCACCCATAGCTACCATTGTGGTAGTTATGGAAAGGTCCTGCTCCTACAGCAGCGGTAGACCTGCAGCCAGCATAGAATGTTTTGGGACTTGGAGTTTTTTGTCAACCCAATTTGACTGTATAGCATCATGGGCACACTTGCATGATGCATTCAGGAATGGATACACAACACTCAAAGCAGGCTACAGACTCCCAGTCCCATACCATCTTCCTTGGAAACTTGTCATATCAGTCTCTCTTTCTAAATGTTCTACCATGTTCCAGGCATGGGAAGGGAAAGAGTTTACAGCCAAAAGTATAGCTGCGTCTGCTCCCTTTGAGGAAATTCAGCATTACTGCATCCCAAAGTCCCTTCCCAGTTCATTCCAACATTTATCTCCCAGGACAGACCCATAATTCTGCCTTTCACCTTAATGAAAATATTGGAGAGAAGCTGCTGAGCGCTCTTTTTTCTTTACACCTTTTTGCTTGGGAAAGTTAGAATCAGTGCTTACACACCATTTGTTTAGAGATCAGCTTCCTTCTCAGTTTGTTAATTTGCATGCCACTTCTCTGTTCCATCACGGTGATAGTAGTCTTTGCTTCCCTAGTGTGTGGGTGCATCTGTATTCTAAGGATCTGCTTAAAATTGACCCAGAGATGAAATAACCATTAAGATGCCATTGACTCCATTTTATGAATTCACAAAGTGATGTGAATAAAGATATAGATTTTATTGTCAGGCTGCACGAACATGGCCCTCCCCAAGATACTGGAATGGATGCTGGCTGAATCTGAAGTGGCTGTAGAAATAAGAAAGAGGGGAAAGCATCTGGTTTGTTTCAGAGATGTGATAGGAGATCCTGGTGATAAATCATGTGCTGAAACAAACAAGAGTTAGCAAAAGCCAACAAATGGGCTCTGATTTGTCAACCAAGGTAGGATATAGATTCTCTATGATGCTAATGGGGCCCAGAGGGTTTCTGTCTTGATTTTCTTATCTCTTCTCCCTAGCTCCCCATTGCTACTTTGCATGAGGGATGTATTTTGTATAGGACAGATAGATGTAAAAGAAAAAGTAGGGAAGTAGTGCACACAATAAACGAAAAGAGCAAAGAGGAGAATATAAGAGAACCTTGAAGAGTCTCTTCACTGATAAGAATAGTATAAGATATAAAGTCACACACTAAAATCAACAGTTCAAAAATGAAGAAAATCTTGTAGATGACTGACAATTTTTGACAGTTGGACTAGATGATTTTAAAGGTTTTTTCCAACCTTGATTCTGTGATAATCTATGAAATTCAGACTGCCAATGACACAGCAGCGTGAGAGGAATAAAGAGCTGTAATCCCCAAATGCACTGAGGCAGGAATAATACCAAGGATCATAGCTTGGCAGAACGTCCAGTTATCCATGAATGGATTGTTTAAACCCACAGAAAAGGATGGCTAATACACAAGGTAAAACCTGAGCCTTTCCCTCAGCTCAGATTCCAAAGAGAGGAACCTAGCTTGGCTCACTTATCTCTTATTGAGGGGTAGGAGAGAACTTGATGGCTGCATAGCAATACATCATGAGGAAAAACATCCTGGTGAGACTACTGCCTGCCTAATCTGCAGGATGTCAGTGCAAAACCAAATGAATTTAGAGGATGGTCCCTGATCAACAGCACTGCAGGGGTAAAAAAACTAAATGCTTACCAAAATTGGTACTTGATCATTCAGCAGCATAGACTGAATAATCCAAGTTCTTTTTTGTCCAAGTTCCTCTCTCCTAGCAAAGTTCAAGAGCAACAGATGAGACTTCCATTGCTCCTCATGTAATATCAGCTAGTTCCTTCAGCTCCCTCTACACCAGAGCAAATCACATGCGCCTACAGGCTTTCTTCCAAAAGTTTATCTCTAATACGGGTTGTGCTGGCCTGGAGTGCTGGGGAAAAGTCAAAGATCAAATGAGGGAGTCTAATAAAATGCATTTGAATGCATCACTGTGCATGAGAGCTAATCAGGAGCCAGCTTTGAAAAATGTTAATAGTAAGTTGAAAAATATTTTAAAGGGGAATATTTTAATGAGTAAGACTACTGTAAAATTCTAATGCAACATTATTTGTATGGCCATCTCACAAATTTGTTTGTAAGTGTTCAATAATCTTCCAAAGCTGAAGATACTGGGGAAGGTAAGGAACACCTATACGTTCAGCACAGATACTTCTCGGACAAGAAGAAAACCTTAAAGACACGTAGCTATTTCAATTCAATATACTCATTTTTAAAATGGTTTAACCATTTAGTCCTGAACCAGGGAGAGTCACACCATACTAACAGAGATACCAAACAATTGCAAGATCACAGACTAATTCAAACAACTTAAGGTGACATTTCGTATACTTCGTCATTCTCAATGCAATAAGCAATAGATACTTCATCAGTTCTTTAGGCAGGAAGGACTATATGCTATATAGTACATTTCTAACAGAATAGCTCATTTAGTTGCAATATATAGGTTTTCTTGCCTCTGTATGGGGCAGTCTGACATGTTGATGAATGGATGAAAAGGTAGCCTAGATTCACTGGTTCACCTATAATTGCTTCTGGTGAAATTCTCTGAAGTAACACCATATCACATCACCTGGAAAATCACAGCTAAATTTCTGTGTCAATGAGAGCCAACACAGAGAAACTACTTTCTCTAAGTAGGACAGAAATGATTTTCCAATGGGCTGATTTTCATTAGAACTTTGATTTCCATTGCTATGCTTACTGCTTGTATAACCAGTAGCACTTGACATAGAAAAGCAGTGGGGTACTCGTACTGTATAAACATGCAAGTAAAGCATGGTCCTCTGCCTCAAAGAATGTACAACGTATGATAAGAAACAATAGGATTTGCACTTCTGTGTATACCTGCTTTTTCCTACTCATTTGACAGAAATTTAAAAAAAAAAAAAAGAAAGAAAGAAAATTATGGACTATTATGGACTATCTGAATTCCAGAAGGAGAGCTTTGTATGCATCCTAATCATGAAAGAATAAAGACTGTATTTTCAAAAGATCGCCTGTAGTCTTTAGGAGCACTGTTCCACCTGTACCCTCAAAACAGCTGCAAAATTTTGAGTCTCCAAAATGGTAAGTTTCTTGTCTTCATTCATTGCAGTTCATTTGATGTGGATATCCTGGTAAAGCACAAATGCATAACTAAGTTAGTATCCTCAAAGGAGTTAAGTTCGTCTCTTTTTCTTTAGTGAATTCTCTCACTACCCTCTCTGAGTAAACACAGCTCTCTCCGGACTTCTTGAGTTCTAACTGTTTCTTCCCATAGGAAAGACTGCAACAAGGCATTGTGATCGTATGCTTCTAAAATTAGAGCCATTTTAAGTGCAAATGTTGTTGTGAGAGCTCTGGGGAAAAATAAAATAAAATAAAATAAAATAAAATAAAATAAAATAAAATAAAATAAAATAAAATAAAATAAAATAAAATAAAATTTAAAAACAAAAACAAAAACAAAAACAAAAAAAACCCAGCCTTTTCCGGGGAAAAATTTAGGGTTGATGGCAAAAGGACAAAGTGCTGTGATTTGGGAAACTAGCTACTGCAATCTCAGATTCAAGTAGATGTATTTCTGTCACAGTATTTCTGTCATAGAAAAGGAGAAAGAGCTCATGTGCTTTAGATGTAAGACAGTCAAAGGGTTAGCTAAGTGGCTTACAGCAGAGTAGGAAAAACTGAATTTTATAGTGGCTGAAACTGTGTGGTCTAGGTTCCTCTGCATGGGGAGGAAAGTTTGGAAAGCAGTGCCAAGTATCAGAGAGTCCTTGGAGAGATGCACATCCTGCTGCCACCAACTGCCCAGTGCCAGAGCAGGTCTGCCTCTACCCATCATTGCTGGTCCTCCCAAATATGGCACACGTTGCCTTTCAGGAGTCTCTGCTCAGAAGGATCCAGAAAAGCTGTTCAATTTCAGTCAGGCGTGATAGCAGTAGCACTCTTAAGGCATCTTATCTTCTTTTAAATTTTGTATCAATGAGCAACTGGGCTACCAGATAGATAATAACAGCACCATCCGTTGCTGGAAACAAAGCTGTCTGCACAAGAAAGAGAAGTAAGGAATTTTCATAAAGAATTTCTCATGAATATGGCAAATCTCTTAAAATAAAATAAAATAAAATAAAATAAAATAAAATAAAATAAAATAAAATAAAATAAAATAAAATAAAATAAAAAGATATAGTACCAAAGTTGTGACTGCCCTGTGTATCCATGTACTTGTACAAGTGAATCTTTTCTTCCTTTCCCACTAGAATTTCATTTTCATCAAACTCAGCCTCAAGATACTTTCATTACTCAGAGAGTTCCAATTCATTATGTTTGTTTTTAATGTTAAAAAACAAAAGCATCTTTCTGTGACCAAGCATGAAACAAAAAAAAAAAAAAAAAAAGAGCAAAATAAAAATGAAGAAGGAATATTTGTAAGGAGAAGCAATTAATGTAGCTTCTAAAGCCCCCAGAAATGCCCCAAACTTGTAGCGTCCTCCAGCAATTATATGATCACTGACTCTTTTATGTGTCACATTTAGTCTCCATGCCTTCATGCCAGCTCAGGCTTTTCTCACCTGCAGTGTAGTGTGCACAGGCAAATGTACACACAAGCAAGCTGTGCAAACCTTGTCAGCGTATGCATCAGTGCTCACAGCCCTCACAGGCACAAGGTGTTCTTTGTATCCTATGCAACCTGCTTTCCAAAACCTCATTGGTTATCCTGAAGATTTGTCAGTGGTGCTTGCTCCAGGACGTGCCCCCCATCTGTTCTCTGTTAAACACGCACTTCTGAATATGTTGTCCACTTCTAGAATGACAATTGGCTTGAAAATTAAAATTTCACTGTAAATATTTTCCAGACTTAAAAATAGCACACAGGCACCAACCTATGTAGAACGGTGACATTGCATGACCTGATAATATTGACTCATTGCCACTAGTGTAGTATTGAATAGTCATGCAATTCTTAGTCACAGCAAAATGTTTACCAGTTTTAGCTTGAGAAATGTTTAATGAAAAAAATCAGACCTGAGAGCATTTCTTCTTATTCTCTGTCCTTGAATTCTTTTAAAAGGCATGTTATTTTCCCTGTAGTAGGAATTCTGCTTAATGCCTATCCATTAGATGGTAATTGTTCGCTATCATTTCCTGTTGGGCTCATTTTCTTTTGCTATATGACTGGATTTTTCACTATATTTATGGAGAAATTACTAATAGGTATTATTATAGCTGTCATCAGTGGGCTATTGGATTTCAACACTTGAATGATATTATTAATTTACAAATTTTAATTCACAATCGTTCCTTTCTGTGCTGTCCCTGATGTTTGCTTACCATCCCAGATAGTTTTACTACAAATATATAAGCCTGGTGGAGATGCTAAATTTCCTTAAATTTCCAGATGTACAGGCTAGGTGTTGGGCATGCTTAGTATGGTTTACAGACCATAGATCCACCCAATATGATTCCTCTTTAATAAACAAAATTGGAACACTCTAATGGGGTTTAGACAAGACCTTGACATTACTAGGGTCTGTAAGTAAAGGTGCATTAACTATGCATGTTATGGGAAGACTGGGGATCTAAATGCCAGTGATTGTCTGAATGCAGCACAGAGGGGGATTAGAAAACTGTTATGCAATGAGCATTTCTTTCAGAAATGCTGGGACAGAGAGGGAAATGGGACTTTATCCAAGAATGAGAGACTTCTTCTCTTTTCCTCTGTAGAGCAGGAGTGGGATTGGGAACTGATATTGCAAAAATTGCTTTTTTTTTTTTTTCCTTAGAAGCACTTAGAGAAGGAAAGAACTATTTATAATGTTAAATTAAAATGTTCTCCAAAACCTTGTCCTGTCAAAAGTCCATGTGGTGCTCAAAGATTTCGTCTTCTGCTCTAGGACATGGCCTGTTTTTGCTCATCTGAGGGCTGTGAAACAGATGGTAGGTCCCAGTGTGCCATGTAAAATTAGAGAGGAGAACAGTCTCTAGAAATGAATGTGCAGAGAAAGGGGAAAGGCCTTGTCAGTACTGTTGTCCTTCTTCATTTTAGTGTAAATCTGTATAAGCTTCTAGGTGAGGAGATGGAGTTATATCACTCAGTATTTCCAAGAAGCTGGAAGAGTAAGGAACAGTTTGACTTTGGGATCCAATAATACCTGAAAGGTATACAACATATCTTCACCCAACAACAAAATCCGTGATCTTGTACTTTCTTTTTAACCTCTGCATATAACTGGGTTTAATTCCCCCAACACTAACAGCACTGTATACTCCATGCCACACCACTGTCAGATCCGTGCTGTCCTCCACAGCCTGCCAAGATGCTTAGACTGGCTAAAGTCATCCTTGCCAGCTGTTTTGCTGCCTGGGTTAGTCTTTGGATGAAGTGACTCTCTGTAGAGGTGCAGATTTTTACCTGGAAGAAGTCTCCTTTCACAGCAGATAGGAAAGGTGCATACACAGTAATATCTGCAGTGTTTTAAAGAAATTGCAAGAGAGGAAAATTAGCATCTGCCTGAACTAACTCAGGGTTATAAGTAACATATGGCGAATAAATCCCCATTAAGTAAGGCTGAGGAGAAGGGGGAAGCTAAGTGGGCAACTAAGAGCCCAGATTGGCAGCTAAGTCCAATAGCAGGAAAGATATCAATCTAAATGCTTTCCACGACAGGCTCATATAGACTAATTAGCTACTTCACAAGCTGGCTAAAAATCGAAAAGCTGACGCTTTCTTGTTGAACATAATCATATAAATGTATTTTCCTTCCTTATCCCATGATTTAACATAGCAAGTTTGGTTCCACCTCAGGCTGTATTCTTCTTCTCTCAGCCTAAAATTCAGCTGAGAGATAACAGCACCAAATCTGCCACGTACCAGAATCTCCACTGGATATGGAATGGTACGTTCAGTGAACTAGCCAATGTTATGATATCCCCAGGTTATGAGTGGGAGATGCAATGAAGGTACAAAGCCATGTCAGGTATGTCTCGGAGCTTTTATTATCGTGAGCATTTTTGGCAAGCAGTGCAAGAATGAAATCAGGTACCCACTATAAAGTGATTGCAAAGGGTAAAATAGACATGTTAGCATGGAGAACTGCTCTCTTTTCAGCACATCTCTGCTACACAGAGAAAAGCAATTAGCACAGGGAATTTGTCTTAATGCAGTTATATGTTTTTGTGCCCAGTTTTGCCCAGGAAGGATGTGCCTGGGGATTTCCAATACATCTGTTCTAACAGGCAGGGCAGAGGGAAATGACTTTAATTAAAGTAACAGGAGTACACTTTGAACCTCTAAAATCTGATCAAACTGGAACAGAAGGAGGGAAGCAGGGGGAGCCACAATGGAAGGGATTTATAAAATATAAATCATAAAGCAGAGAGGAGAGAACATAACAAATGGCAGGCCAGGTGCATCTTTCCTAAGTGGTGCTGAATTTAGCCCAAATCCCTCATGCTTTTTTTCCCGTTGGCCTGAACAGATGTCTGTAGCCTTCAGATAAATTATAAAATATGGAGGGAAGAATTCTGCTTGGTGCTGTTTCCTTGCAAAATGAGCCCCAGCTGCTGATTTTTTACTCTGTATACTTCTACTGCTCAGGAACTAGAAGGAAAGAAGACTGTGAGCAGCTGGGATTTGCAGAGGACAGTGGCTCTTCCATCAGCACATTTGCTTTCCTCTCACCCCTTCACCTCCCAGTATGCTATCAGATTTGCTTCCCCTCATGTTTGTTTTTTCCCTTTAGGTAGCAGGGGAAAAAATGCTCTTTTTCTTATGCGTGTCTCCACATTCCTGCTCTCAATGTTTTTCATCCTAGAGGGAAAGTTAGACCACAGCTCACTGAAACACTTGCAGACAGACTGAATTTCATGCAACAGCCTTAGTTGATGTTCTCTTAAGGTTGCCTCTTGTCAAGTTCCTGCTCAGCATTTTCATTTGAGCTCCTTAAACTTCTAATCTGTGGGGATTTTTCCAAAGACTAGGCATGGAGATTTATTTGAAAGCTGGGATATCAAGGGATGCTCATATAGTCTACCCTTAGGTATCTGAATCCTTTTTTTAGCAATGAACTTTAATGACTTTCTTTATTTCCTCTTCATCCTTTCTTTCTAATGCAATTTCTAATTTCACATTTTATGGCTGGAAGGACAAAGCCTTCAGGTCAAAGGGAATTACATGATACAGCATCATGAAGACAAGGAACACATGGCTTTTGGCAGGATGAGTACCTCCTGAAACTGGGCTTTTCAGAACACACTCTTTAACTGACTGGCACGAAGGGATGGAGTAAAGAAGGAATCGTGCATTCTTTACGTTTAACTAAGCACAGCCATATTGAACTTATAGGTGTTTTATGCCCATAGTCATAACACACATGGTAGCACTATACCTGATCTCTTCCAGTGCTGTAGTAATAGTGGTATAATCACATTCTTTGTGTATAAAATCTGTGCCTGGAAAGGTTCCTACTTCCTGCATTTGGAAGGATTCAAATCATCACCAGATGTAAATTGATATACCCCATTTCCCAACCCAGTTTACAGCTCTGCATAAAAGCAAAACTTTCTGTACCCTATGCCTTCTCACAAGCACACTGGAATTCCCTTGCAAGCTTTGCAATGCTGCATTGGTCTCCTGAAATCTCATAACAGGAGAAGCAAAATCTGCACCTTCTACTTGTTATACACTTAGAAGAGTTTTATTTTTATGATTTGAGAGCCACGTGTCATGACAAGGCATGCTGGAGCCCTTACTGATTGTATTTCTGGAAAGCCTTGTTTCATTCTCTGTTAATTAAATGGCATATTTTGTATGCACTCCACGGACTACATATTTTTCAGTTCTGATTTACAATACATAATGATTTTCTCTCTCAGCTTGGTATCAGTGTTTGGCAGGCCATCTGGCAAGCAGGTTGCAATAAGAAAGAATCTTTTCTGTATTACTACTTTCCCTAATTTTTCAAATTAGTTTTCTTTCTTCTACTCCCTTATAAAGGGCTGCAAACAGATGAAAAACTAATCTAGTGCTCTTCACAATATTCATCTCCAGTGATCTCTGGTCTATCCATTTCTGCAGTGAAGGATTTATTTAAGAGATAATGTAAAGGGAAGAACATAATAATATGGCTTTAATTGCCAAAGTCTTTACTTGTTGCTCTCCTGCACTCCCAATGAAAATCAACTGAACCAGCTTCTATTAGAAATGTTAATTATTTTGTAGATAATTAGAAGCAATGAGCTCTAAAAGCACCTGACATCACTTATTAATGGCAAGTGGGGGCAATGGGAGGGAACAGGGAGAAGAAAGAAGCCTTTTTAAAATTCAGAATCAAAATCTGAAAAAAAAATAAACCTATGAATTAGCAAATTTGCTAATAGTAGTAGTACATGACCTAAGAAGACAGCAGAAGAGATAGCCTTCTAGAAAAACGTAGCTTTGTACCTATCGCTTCATTTAACAAGCTACAACAAGAGTACATTTTGGTCTGGTTTCCTATTAGAAGAGCTCTACTTATCTGTGCTTTGTGTCAGTATCTTCACCTCACCTACTCCCCAGTAAATTTTGAACACGGTAATGAATTTTAGCCTAGACTGATAGAGTTGCCAGTCCATTCCACTGAAATAGGCCGCTCAAGGGAATCTCCGAGTGTGAAGTAGACACCTTTTTGTGTCCTATGAGCCAAGGCCTCGATCAATTCACACAGAATCTTCTGGGGACACCTGACAAGACTGCAGGCAGATTTTGTGCTTCATTAAACACTAAAGATAGTGACTAAGGAAGTATATCCTTATAGAAACAATGCTTTACTTGTACCAGAGCTTCCAGAACAAGTAATTCCCTTCACTTACAGGAGTTATCATTGAGGAAAGAAGCATTAGTCTTGAGGTTAATGTTGTAGGATATCCTTACTCTACATCCATGCTTCACAGACCCAGTGACAGTTGCATCAAGGATCCACCACCTTCTGAGCACTCCTTTTTCATCTCTGGGAGACATGGCAACATCACATACATCTCTGGTCATGGACAGGACTTGATAGCACACTACTGAGAGGGCTTGATCCACTGGCCATCCACAAGCCTACTGCTTTCAAAACTGTGGCCCGTTGGGTTCAGTGAAGTTTCATTGTTCCTTACACTTTCTCTATGAAGCAACATCACATCTTTCCTCCTTCCTCTGCTCTGTAAAGTTCAGTGTGAATGGGAAGCATCAGAGGTCATCAAAAGCTTTGTTCCACCCCTATGGGTTCTGTGCTATTGGAAATGGGAGAAGGTTTATGTTGCAGAGGGTGGAAAGCACATCATCTGTGCTGGTCCCCAGGCATGGTCTAGATCCACATTTCTTTGTTCACTGCAAGAATTCCCTAACCACACACTTTCTCTTTTACAAAATGGGATGTTGTTTTATAAGAACAGCCCTATAGCTTCACTCTTAAGTTTCCCACATTTCAAAGGAAGACAAAAGAGGCTAGAAATTTTTACAGTACCTGGTAAGAGACTATCTCCCAGCAGGAAATAAATTATCAGTGCTGTCTCTTACAGTGAGATCTACACGCTATTCTGTATACATTATAGAGAAAGCCTTCATGGTTTTTTAAATCAGCAGACCCTCAGATCTCTCTCAGCATCACCTATGGCACAAATTCTTTTTCTCCGGTTTTCTGTAAGCTACCATAATTAGATGGATTAAGGGAGTAAACAATCTACCATTTGCCTTCTTGAGTGTAGTAGATGAAACTCCACTATACAGCATCACATCCCATTAAAATACTGCCTCACTGAACACAAGCTATTTCACAGTGACAGAGGTCTTAATAACCATGCCTAAAAGGAAGTTATTATTGGAAAGAAATATCAGGCATATAAGCCATAGCAAATGCATGGACGATGTTAGAGCTGGAAACTCACATCATTAGGTTGTGATCCAGACCAACAGGCAGCGGAACAAATATGCTACTGGACTGCTGTGCATAATCTTAGAGTTCAGCATGTGCACCTCACGTACACCCCACCTGTATCCTGAATTTCATTTATGCACGCAGTGCCTTTTGCCATGTGGCCTTTCTTATGCATCTGTTTTAACCACCTGTTTGCCACATTACTGGTATCTCTTTGCAGTTCATAGCATTGCTTTGCAGTCCTTTTGGTTCCATGTGTACAGTTGGTTTTGACAACCTATCTCCCACATTCTTTTTCTTCATGATTTTTTTTTTTTTTTCTGGACATCCTAATATCAGTGTGAAACTGAGTTCAATAGCACAGTCACATAAGATTATCTAACCACTTCTCTCTCCTGTGGTTGATAGAGGAAGCATTCTGTAGAGAGGTGATTCGAGCTGATTGAATTATATCAAGAGCAGTTGCAAAGACAGCCTTAAATGCAAATTTTCTCTATTGTTATTCATGTATTCATAGTTACCTTCCTATTCAAGTACCTGATACTTTTATCAACTTATTCACCAAATTGCACATAAATAACAAATGTTTTCTGAATGGTGGTGTGGAAGATTGTCTGCTTTCTCCAACACCCACCCTGTAAAATATTTTGTTGGTTTTTCTTGGGTATATTGATTTTTGGAAGCTAAACTTTGAAGAGATGTATTTGTTTTGACAAAACTTCCTCCCAGAAAGACTTCAGTTCAGGATTAATGACAAGTGGATGGGACAATTTGAACACAGAGCAGCCCAATAATCCTATTATCTAGGCATTCACCTGGGATGTAATACAGCTTCAACATTCTTCTGAACTGAACTGGACAGAAACTTGAACTCCTCTAAAAGAAAAGGAAATGTCTGCATAATCTAGGGTTTGAACCCTTCTTTCTTCATTCAACCCTTTGTTTCTTTCTCAAGTAGAAAAAAAAGGTTTTTAAAGAGGTTAAAAATTCTCTGTCACTCGCTAGTAATTCCCTGTCTTAAAACTGATGGAATGAACGGTTTTCTCTTTCGGCCATTTTAAAAGCATTTCGTACACTCACTGAGGAGTTGCAGAGGGAGACAGAAGACCACCCATTTTTACATTATCCTTTATCCCATTGCAAATGGAAGATGAAGAGCCTCAAGCTTGCTATTTTAAAAATAATTTCTGTAGAAAAATAATGAGACTTCCTGTCCCAGAGAGTTCAATATATTTGCTGAATATTTGAATTAGCCTTCAAATTGCAAATATTATAAAGCCTGAGATCCAGTCTTTAAACGGGTAAGATGGAGCTAGGTGATTCTGACAGCAACTTAAATGGAGGAGTGAAGCATAACATCACCCTATGCATGTTTTCTTCTCAATAATGTTTACTATAGTTAGACAATGTTGCACACAGTCCTTTGTGCTAAGTTGTTAGATACAAATGTGTTGATGGTCATCATCTAACATTGATTAATAGTAAGTATTACTCTAGAGAAAAGATTGTTTTTTGCAAAACAACTAAAGATCGTCACTTTGTTTTATTTAGTGAATCATTTGTCCATGTGTGCTGTACAGTATGTTCAACAGCTCCTGCACAGCATATCAGTGTAAGCAAAAACACTTATTTATCTGAGAAGTAAGAAACTGAGGGTAAGGTGGAACTGAAAAGGAAAGTTGTGAGGACTTTCTCCCATGCTTCTATTTTCAGCATTATTGCTGCTAATTTGTGTTTAGAAAAAAGCAGCCATCGTCTCTGTGCCTTTTATAGAAGTCAGTCAAGAGTTGGCATATCCTCTTGCACTTCCTAAGTCTGCCTGCTGCTTGAAAACCTTTTTTTCACCCTAAATGTCACATTTTCTGTTGTTGTGATTTTAACGTGAACACTCAGCAGCAATCTTATATTCTTTTTGTTGGACAGTTTTGCTTTGGCTCAACTCGTTTTGAAAGTTGTTTTTTTTTTACAGGGATGCTTTTAGTCAGTATTTCAAAAGAATGAAATGTTTCTCTTAAAACTCAATCATATCTCAGGTTTGTCAGGCCAAAATAAACATCCAATGGCTTGTGAATTGCTGACATGAGAGACAAAGAAGCAATTTTAAAACACACTGGTCATGTAACAGCATGAGTCCATATCCTAGCTGAGGCAGAGATAATGCCAGTAGAAGGAAAGAAAAATGAACTGGCAGTAGACCAAGGACACTGAAATCTCAGTAAGAGGAGGGCTTGCAAACCTCCATCATATTTAGTTTGGGGCTGGAGGGCATATAAAATTCCCAGAGCTATTGCAAGTCATACAGAAAGCAGCATGCAGCAGTGGATGAAGGCTGTGAGTGGGGTGCAGCATCACACAGCAGCAATTAGGTGCCGAGGTCTGGGAGAACGCTGTGGCAGAAGGAACAAATAAAAGTGGAGTGCTGGCCCTATGGATGAAGGAGAGCTTATGCTGGGGAAGGTGAGAAACTGAAGCTAGAGATATTCAGCCACAAATATCTCTTCACCCCATTTCCCCTTTTGGGATACCCCTTCTTTTTGGCTGCTGTAACTCATCTGCTATTACTCAACTACCAACTCTCATTCCAAAATATCAGGCATTCATTATGACTCCAGACAGAGTCCCTTATACACAAGGGATACAGGGAATGCTTTTGGTTTACAAAACAGTCTCTCACAGTTGCTGGCATGGAGCCTGCCAGTATTGCTCAATACTTTATAATAAACAGCATCCATCTTCCTTGGGAGGGCTGAGGTAAGATAATCTAGCTTGAGGTAGTCTTTTCTACTTCCCTGAGCTTACCACAAAGCTCTTATAAATACAGAGTGATCACACAGTTACTGGTGCCTGTAAGCAACTCCTCTCCTGGAACTTTTCACCAGAGGATAAAATGTGGGTCAGACCAGGTTGGATATTAGGGAGAATTTCTTCTCAGAAATAGTGGTCAGGTGCTGGATTGGGCTGCCCATGGAGGTGTTCAAGAAACACTTAGATGTTGTACTAAGGGACATGGCTTAGTGGAGAAATATTGGTGGTAGGCTGACAGTTGGGCTAGATGACCTTGGAGGTCTTTTCCAACCTTGATGATTTATTCATTTTCCTAGGAATGTACTTTGGTGTCGTGGGCTTCAAGCAAGTCTACTAGAAAACAGGCTGAAGTCATTCCAGAGTACTGCCTCCAGCCCACTCATACAAAACCAATATAGAATATAAATGCAAGAGAAGACCTTGTGACTCAAGTGGCAGATCTGGTACCACTTGAGATTAGCCCTGTAAATCACATGGGATTTGTTTTGATGCAATTGTCATGGGGTTTGACCTTGTTCCGATTTTAAAACTGAGGTCCTAAAAGACCTCTTTATCCCATGCAGGACAAATACTTTTGCATTAGTATAGCACAGGTAAAGTTTCTTCTTCACCCCTGTTCCTAGATCAGCAAAAGAACAAGTGGAAAGAAAAGATGAGAAGACTAAAGAGCACTTGTGATGTTTCCTTCTAAGCTGCACACTTGTTTTATGCCACTCAATGAATCTCTCTCAGGCTTTCAGTGTTTCCATTTTTTTTAATATTCTGGCTGTAAATGATATTAAAGAGTAATCTTAAAGATGCACTCAGTGTAAAACAGAGCCATGAATCACCACGTTCCCCCCTACGGACTGGCTCTCCATCTGCGGTGCTGACAATTCCTGTCACTTCACACAGGCGCAGCTCCTCTGTCCCCCTTCCCACCATCTGCACATGAAACCATCCTGTTTGTAAAGAAATCAGGGGTGATTCTTGGGTCAGCTGCAGCTTGAGCATACATCTCCTGGGTGTGCAGAGAAGACTCTTTGGGAAAATCAGGTGTCTAGAAATAAAAGCAGGTGTTGGTCAGGCTGCCCATTGCAGTCCACCGCAGTCCATCGGGAGCAGAGCTGTTGTCTCAGAGAGTGAATCACTCTTTCTGGTCTTTGGCACAAGTGATGGTGTCTGGAGACTCCTCCTTTGAAAGCTCCAAGGGATGGTAACCAGAGATCAAGTATCTCGGTCTTACCTGTCTGGAGTCACCTCACAAAGTAGAGATACTTTGGAATGGGAATACACCAATGTTAGTGCACTGTGGCACATGTTATGATGTATGTAGAATCTGTAATTTCACCTGAATTGAGGCCAATGTATCTACCCAAATCCATGGCAGCTAAAACTTGGATTCTAGCCTGTCCACAACATGCAACAATTTATAAGAGTGTTTGCAAGTGTTCCAGTCCTAGATCAAGCTAGGAAACTTCTGCTCCTGCAGAAAGATGGGAATAGTGGCACCAGTTTCAGGGAATTGCACAGGAAAGAAAGGAGCATATTGCTTGAGCTGCCATAGAGGCACTCCAGGTTTGGGTAGGAAGCATGTTTTGTGCTTTTGGTTGAAAGATTTGAGCAGTACAGAAGGGCCTTTTTATGACCAGAAATGCAATGCTATTTTCTGTGATAGCTCTGCATAGCAGAGTTATAGTTTTAAAAAAGCTTTAACGTTCTTCTGTTCCTTCTAGTATAATAAATGTTAAAAAACAGGAAAATCTTCCACTCCTCAGGGGCCTCTTCCTCACATATGCTGCTTCTTTCCTATTTCTGGGCATAGATTGACAGCCAAGATACTCTAACAATTCTCCTGAAAAGTACTGGGGCTTGTGCAAATGGAAGTGCTTGCAGGATGATGCACTACCATTTGCAAACAATTTGTTACAAACATATATTCTGAGTGCATGTATGCATGTAGGGAAGGGGAAAGGGTCAGGAGGTCTGTTCTCTGGGAGCTTGGAGCTCACAGCTTTGCAGAGTTCTCAGGAGGCTTTGATGTTTGTCTTACTTCTCCTGCTAGAGAGCAAATCAGTGGAGGGAAGCATTCCTCTAAAATATGTGGCAGGATGACAATGCAAGAGGAAGGGAAACACTGTCACTCCCCTGGGACATTCCCCCCATCAACACTTCCATATTTCTTAAGAAAAAAACAGGCAGGAATCTGAGAGGGAGTATGATGTGACTCATCTTTCTACCCTTTCCCTTTCTGCCCTGCAAATTCTTAAATAGGCCCAAGAGAATAAATTGCTTCTTCAGGTTTTATCAACAAGAAGGCAACATAGCAGAGTTACAGTTCAGTGCTCAAAGATTGCTTTCATGTTTAGCAAGAGGCTTTCAGGCCAATAAATAAATAAATAAAAATGGGGAAGGGTAACTTTCTCTTTCTGGTGGTACAGAATTTGCATTTTCTGGATGCAACTCATCTCCTTGATGTATTTCTAAGGTTCCAGTCTAGTCTCAAGTAAATTGTCTCCTCTATTCCAGCTTATAATAAGATCTACACCAACTAGAACACTGGAGAGATGTTCTGGACTGTGGAGCCAGCTCCATTTAGTACAAAATATTCCACAGGACATTATCTAAAAATGATTATTTGGACTTTGCAGGTATGCTCCAGATAATTCAAAATAATTTTTTAAGACTACTTTGCTCTATAAGGTTTCTAACTTCAATAACATCAGATGCTGTTTCACAAGTCTTGATTTTCAGTTAATTGTAAAAGTGAAAGAAAGAAGATTGGGGAAGATTGAAAAGAGGAGAAAATGTCCACATATGTGTGTGTGTGCAATTTCTGAGAGAAAACAATAGGGAAAAGCAACACTGACAGACAGTGTTAGAGACAATTAGGAAAATAGTCACTCCTCTGAAAAAAAAAAAAATTAACATTTTCAACAATAGTTTTTGTCTATTTCAATCAAATTCATTATGTTTTGAATTAAATTGTCTTTCAGAACTGATGCCCTTTGCAGAAAGCTGAAGAGAGACAGGATGGATCTTATCTGGCATTGGCTTCAAAGATGAGCTTTGAGAGAAGTTTTATCATCCTTTTGATAAAGCCTCATTCAGGGGGAACAGAATGGTAGTTTCTGATTCCTCCTTCTCTACTGAATTGCTCATCAGCTCTTCAAAATAGAAACTTTTTCTTCTTTGGACATGCAGGTGCGTTGTATTACCACTGTTCTTTTCTGTGTCTTTTGTGGATCCAGATCCATAATGTGCTGTTGAGATTTCATTACTAGCCCAAAGCATGGAACAGGTCACTTTACTACTTTGTGACCCTCTGGCTATGCAGTGCATGGCTAAATCCTCTCATCCCTTGGGTGTGATCAATGGACTATAGTGAGATCTAATTTACAGTAATTCCCCCAGCAGCTAAGATGACGAAAGCTTTCCCCATCTACCTCTAAAGCTGTAGGGCTGAAGGTACATTCCAAAAGCTAAGCTCAGAATCCTTCAAGATGCTGCTTTAGGCTCCTGGCAGATTCAGACTAACATTACTGTGTCCGTTTTCGTATTCAAGGTGTTTATCCCAGACTATACCAGGAAAAAAAAGACTCCTGAAGTCTCTGTGTTCCAGGAACTGGGATCATTAGCACAAGTCTATCGTCTCTAATCCTGAACTTATCAAATTAATACTCATTTCCCCATTGAGAACGGGTGAAGTTCATTTTTCCTGTGACTTAGTCTAGCCCTAGTTATCTCACAGATCCATCAGAAGACCTGTCAATTTTATCACTGACAACTTACATCAGCGCACTAATATTGCTATGTAAGTGCTTAAAATAATAATTAGAACTCAATGAATAATGAATAAGATGAATTATTTATTCAAATATATTGCAAAACTTGTTGAGCAACTTATTTGATGAATATATTTAATAACTCACTCTGTCCTATATCTTTGTGAATAATATTTTTAAACTAGACGAGTAATTTGTTTGAAGAAAAAAAAAAGGTAACATTTGTCAAATAAATTATCCATTGAATATTATTCAACAAAGTCTTATTATACGTATTTACCAGCTAGTGCATTCTTAAATGCCCACTGGAGGCCCAAACAAGCATGGCCAGTCTTTCTGGGAAAACTTTTTGCTTTTATCTAATAAAATACATATTGTTATAAAATACTATCTTTCAATCTCGAGAACACATTTTTACTCTTCAGCATAGTAAAAGTAGATGGAAGCAGTTGTACAAGGGAATAAAGATGCCAGTTCTTTTCTCCTTAAAGCACAGCAATATGATCATTTTCAGATAAGACGAGAACTCATGAAATACCAGAGAACAAGCTCACTTAGGTTGCTTAATTATGTCTGTGTTCCTATTCCCTTATTTGCAGTGTAAATCAAACACAGAGAAAGCACTGAGCTCTGAGCTCAGCTTTGTCACCCTGTGAGAAGTAAACCTGCCAGAGGGTTTCTTTACCAAGGGCTAGAAGATTGGCAGGATCTAAGTGTAGGACTAGTAGTGTCCATTCAAGTTAAGGGAGTTTTCTTTGATCAGGAAATGAAAAAGAAGAACACCAAGACAAATATTTCACATCAACAAACTTTTCACCGAAGTCTACATGCATAGCAAGAGTACATGGGCTCATATTGAAGCCAATGAAACAACAGGTGTTTCTGCTAGCTGATAATCACCAAAGGTCATGGCTGAGAATTTCTCTTCCATATTGATCTCGTGTATTTTCCCACTGCCCTGTATGCTTTTGTCCAGCTCTGATAGATGCTCACACCCAAGACTGAGCTTCCCCAAAGAGCAAAGTAGTGTACTTGGTAACAATCCAGCTTTTGATACTGAAGATAATATTTATTGCTTAGGGAGAAAGAGCTCATATTTTTTCAACTCCTACCTGGACTGACCTAGTTAAGTTTAGCCTTGAAGAAGAAGAATGTAGCAAAGTGCCCTTAAAGATTAAAATTGATTTTACTTTTTACAGCTTTGCTGCAAAGCCTTGGGCTGAAGCACAATTTGCAGTTATAATTATAGTGTATTAAACACACAGTTCTTAGTTGTAGCCTTCAGTATTCTGGCTCAGATATCTTTGGACGTATGACCCTAGTGTTCCATTCAAGTGTTCACTCCATAATAAGCTCATTAAAAGTTGTATTATGTAAAAATGAAGCTAACATTCTTTCTTTTCTCAATTACCTCCAAAGCCTCTTGCATGTATACTTTCAAGAAGCCAAATAGGCATCTTTGCCTAGGATTGTTGGACACTGCCACAGGAAAAGATAACATTCACAGGTTTTTCTTATTCCTCTGAGGCCACTCTTTAACATTCACTGAGACAAGTTCTATTTATTTCAATCACCCACTTACGACTACCAGCACAAAATTTTGCTCTTAGGAGCTGCTATTTAAAGGAAAGACTTCAGGCTTTGAGATCCGTGTGCAGCTAAGTTGGGTCAGTACTGCAGGTGATTATGTGATGCTGGAGAGCTGGAGCACTTCAGCACTCAAGCTTCGCCTGCATTTTTTCACCAACAAGTTACCATGATCCAGCTTATAAGTAAATCTTGTCAACCAAGGAGTCTGGATTCCATCTAGAGCCCAAGTCTTGTGTTAGATGGAGCCCTAAAGGTCAGTTGCCTGAACTGAAGGTCATATTTTGTTTCACACACTTTGTGTAAACACTGGAGACTTCTTTATATACATCTGCATATAGAAGAACTGTCTTTGTAGCAAGTGGGGTTGCACATAAATTCAGACCAGCTGGTACTGAATAATTGAGAGGGACTTTGAGGAAGAACAGGCTCTGTGTCAGGCGCAGTTGGATATTTCATACAGAAGGGCAAAGATCAAAGATGGAAGAGGCATATGATGTGTTAGTAACAATTCCTTCACTGGATTTATACATATTTCTTGAGGACTGAACAGGCAGTTACAGACGGAAAAATGTGGAGCAGCTGCGACTCATGTTTTAGGAAGGGCTGATGAGCTTGTAGCCAAACTCTTCCAGCACAGACAAAGTCCTCACACAATATTTGAACCACAGATACTGGAACCATTCCCTTGCTGCGGGATATCAAGTCAATCCCATTGGCTTAAATAGCCACAGTTGTTACCAGCAGCAGGAGAATGTCTTTCCCTGTTGTGTGCTCCTGTATCTACAAAATGGTGAGTTTAAACATGAATTCTAGGAAAAAATTATTTGTGAGAGTCACTGCTTCAGGACAGGCAGACTCTGGCTTTCCCATCTCTAGTTTTGATAAGTTCACTACCAGTCCAGCTCCCTTGCCTTAAGCCACTGCAAATGCTTTTGCAGATATCAGTTGTATTTCCAAGTGCTTGAAAAGATTTAATTCAGCTGGAACTTTTTCAAGTACTTGGAAATACAACTGATATCTGCATTCCTCATTTGTCTGTATGCCCCATCTATCCCTGCTATTGAGCACAAGGGCATATAGTGATTTCATACTAGGAATCAGAAAAGCACCCATCCTTCCTCTTTTTGTCTGTATGTATGTGTCTGTGACTGTGTGTGTGCATGTGTATAGGGACGTATTTCTCTACGTAAAATTTAACTACAGTTTCAATCCAACATAAGCAAGTATAGCTGATGGTTTTGTTACTAGACACATCCA
Organism: Tragopan temminckii; assembly: GCA_028571105.1. NCBI lineage: Eukaryota > Metazoa > Chordata > Aves > Galliformes > Phasianidae > Tragopan > Tragopan temminckii. Next base: position 46,362,544 of record JAOWBP010000001.1, on the reverse strand, counting down.
CTGAATTTTTAGCATTACAAGAGCCCTTTTCAAATTGTGCATTCACAAAACCATGCAATGAACTGAGCAAACACCTACTATCTTGCAGCAACTTACAGTGCAAGGGGCAACTCTGTGATACAAAGTAATATTGAACTCCCTGGTGTAGTGTGATCCTTAACCTTTAACTGCCCATCTGGGCTGCTTTCAGCTCAGATTGGTTGGTCTTATAGGGATTCAGCCTTCAGTGTAGCATATTTGTTTCTCCTACAGTATTGCTTGAATGTTATTATACTACGTAATTCCTCACAAGCTAATTTTTTGGTAGGCAGTCTAGTTTACCACATATATAGACATTTTTGAAAACTTACTGAGTCTTTTCAGCTTTCATGTTTTATGATACACACAATTGTGGCATGTAGGCATTTAGAATATGTTTTAATCTCAAGCAGCTCTGCAATAATTAATGTTAATTCTGTTGTTACAGATGTATTGCTGGATTTTTCCACAATTTCAGCAAGCATCTGGTATGCACCAAGTTTGGAAAGATTGCGTCATAGCATGTAGTACTTATTGGTTTTCTGTAGTACATAACCACATTGTCAATAAACGCAAAGGACCTCTCCATGCCTCTTGTATTTAATAGATCTACGTTATGCTTCTTCACCATTGTCTCTACTGTAGATTGAGGAGTCCTACTATACTTTGTTGTTACTTGTTGGGAAAGCCATTCCGTATCTTTGCTTTTTTTGCTGTCCTATGACCACTGATTTTTAAATATCCCCACATATCAACATGGAAAAATGAGAACCTGAAAGAAAAGTTTATTGTGGAAACTTCTTGTTTGATTCCAATCAGACAGATTTAAGTTTTCCTCTTATGATTCTGTTGGTTTTGATCCCTCCCATTTCTTGACATTTCTCTGGCCCTACAGGCGCTCTAAAAGTCTCTCAGTTTTTAAAATGCAGCAGTATGATTTATAATCTGTGTTTGTGCTGTTTTGCAAGTTGAAGCACTTTTTTTTTTTTTTTTTTTTTCCTCCCCTAGTGCATTTTAGCATTCTCAGCTTGCTGCTCCTTTGATTTATTTTATTTCCAGTAGGACAGAGCTTTGTGGCTGCGTTGAAGATTGCCTTCTTATTCCTGGAAAATCTTCCTTGGATTTCTGTTAAGCTAAACTTGTTGATTTTTGATTTTTCTAAACATCCATTGATAGGTGGCATGCGTTTCCTCTGAGCATCTGAGATGGTATCTTTGAACATTTTCTGTGCTGCCCAAAAAGATTTTGGTGTTTTAACCATTTGTTTCACCTTCTTTTTAATAAGATCCCATCATTTTTTGTAGTTTGCATTTTAAAAGTTCATGACTTTGGTAGTGGGCTCTTGTTTCTTGCTGGTGGAATAAGAATATTGAACTTAAATTCAGTATTGTCACTGTTTCCAGTAGCTCTGTGACAGTGACCAAGTCCCATGCACTGGCCAACTTCTTTTATAGTATCCATAACTATTACTTTCATAAAAGGGAGACTGGCTGCAAGTTCACTGCACACATCACACCCCACAGTGAGATCTACCAAGTATATGAGAGCAATTGTACCCTTCTTTTTTTGTTTATTCCTGACCTCCTTGATGTTCCTCAGTGTGTCAGGCTCTATAACTATCCTCATCAGGCAGTCAGTAATTAAGTCTTAATGTTGTATTTTTGCTACATGGAAATGGAATTTGATTCATAGGGTTCCTGATACTTGTTGACAAGATTTGCTTGATTTTTCATCTGTTTTGACTCAAAACTTCCTATAGACTATAGAATCCATCCCTCCATTTATTTTGCCTTTCGAGTATAATTTTGCAAAGTGGTATTGCATTGTCCATCTGCTTCTCTTTCCAACAAATTTTCAATGTCTTTTATGCCTTTATAGTAATTTAAATCTAGATAGACCTATCTCCAATCATGTTTACTAGACTTCTATTATAATGTAGATGTATGTATAATATTGCTTTTCCTATTCATCTTTTCTGTGCAGTGGTACTTTTTTTTTTTTTTTTTTTTTTTTTTTTTTTTTTTTTTTTTTTTTTTTTTTTTTTGTAGTTTGGCAATCTCTAGTTTTCATCCTTTGCTTTACCTGAGGATACAGAGTTCTTTTGATGTGTCCTTTACAACCCTGTGTTCTTTGGCACCCTCATGTGGGCACCCTCCCGAGAAGCAATGGTGGCTGGAAATCTCTGGACAGGCTCCCTTCTTTCCAGTCATCTCCCCAGTCTTGACAGTTTTGAACCCTATTACATACTTAATTTTTCCAACAGCATTACCTTTCCACGTCTGTCTAGCATGCATCACCAGGACAGTCTGAGGGAAAGCTGCCATAGACATCTTTCTATTTTGTCTCCAGAACCTGTTTACCTACACGACTAACATTCAGAGGGGCAGTGGCCATCAGGTCCTTCCCACAATTTTCCAGGAGCCTAGCAAAAACATGAATCCTGCTGCTGCTCAACATGCTTTCAGGCAAATATCAATCTTCTCTGGAAACACAAACCCAAAAAACTGCATATTTCATAACCAAAAACAACAGCAAAGCCACTCAATCCAGTCTGTCATAAACAGGAAGTTTCTTATAATCCCATTCTCCTCACAAAGCTCCTCAAAACCACAACTGCTTTTCCTTTAGGATTAGTTTTTTTTTTTTGACCTAAGCATTTAGAACAATGCCAGACAAGTAGTTAAAGAGCATAAAAATGGAGAAGTGATAAGGAAAGTCGTCATAGTCTTACAGTTAGCCATAAGCCTGAGATGGGACCTTGTGGACCACAGAAGCTGTTGTTGTGCCATACAAATATAATATCAGTGCAGCAGGTAGAAGAACACTTTCCTCTGAATTTTTCAGGTGGTTTTTTTTTGTTTTTTTTTTTTTTTTTTTGTGAACTGGTCAATATAGGCAGA
>JAOWBP010000001.1:46333800-46359526 GCA_028571105.1 Tragopan temminckii | reverse complement strand
CAGGTAGAAGAACACTTTCCTCTGAATTTTTCAGGGTTTTTTTTTGTTTGTTTGTTGTTGGGTTTTTTTTTTTTTTTTTTTTGAGAACTGGTCAAAATAGGCAGAGATTCAAAATTTGTACTATTCGGCCTCTCTTTACACCCTTGAAGACTGGGCTTAAGATGGGACCCTGGCACTAAGTTGGGTTCATGTGTCCTACTGAACCATTCATACTGACACAACTCATGACTCTTGTAAATCATGCTAGAGAGGAATTTTCTACCCCTTCTCTGCTTTTGCTGCTCTCATGAGGCAATGAGCATAAGTGCATTCCCTTTTCAGTAATTTTCTCTGGCTAATAAGGGGAAAAATTGCCACATTTGAGAATATGAAATCTGGAAAGAATGGGAAAAAAAAAAAAAGAGACAAAAAGCAGAGAATTACCACGCTTCAGCCAAAAACTTTCTTTAGGGGGTAGAATGGTTATATTGAAAAGGGTACTGAATGGTCTGAATTTGGGAATTTTTCTTTGGCTTTACAGTAGGTTCTTGTTGGCAGAGAGACCTCTGCTGTGGCACTAAAAATTCTACATTTGTGAGTTTTCAGAACCTAGCTGGAATCTTACTTTCATCTCAACAGGAGTGTCTCTTCTTTGATTTTACTGTCTGCAATGCTGTTTAGTTTCTCCTTTCTTTATCGTCTGATTCTGTCTGTAATGGGGAGATGGGGATACAGCACATCATTAAGAACAAGTAAACACCATTAAAACAATACCACTTCATTGTCACTGTGTTGCTTTGAATGGAATATTGACTCTTGAATTATACCAAGATTAGGAAAAAGCAGGTAGAAACTAGCTTTGAATCTTTCTGGGTAAACAGCCTGCTTACATCATCAAAAGAAATTTATTCTAGGTGGATAAGAGATTTTCTCAACCATAGCTCAGACATCCCTACTTTACAGAAAACACATCTGAATTGAAGCACAGGGTTAATTGAATAAATGCAAATTCATTCTGTTGCAGTGCAGTCCAAACCATGGTCCCCAATCTACAAAGATGAGTACCTCCCCTCAGACTAAATATTACCTAAGAAAACACAAGGTTTTGGAGCCACACTAGAGGGTAGGATGATGCAGGATGTCTTCTTCTAAGCAACCACAATATAAATGGTGGTAAAGACTTATTGGACATACCTGACAGCAGTTGTTCATCATGATCCTTATGCCAAGTATGCATACAGATCTGTTTTTGCAATTGTCTCCTCTCTGTATGACTTTTCTTAAAGCCCCATTGGTAAATGTGAAAGACATCCAGCTAGAAATATTACAATATATATATGGAGGTGCTCAAGACTAAGTTGGATGGGGCCCTGGACAGTCTGATCTAGTGACTGGCAATCCTGCCCACAGCAGGAGTTTGGAGCTCGATGATATTTAAGGTCCCGTCCAACAATTCTGTGATTCATTCTATCATTCTGTTATAGTAATGACACTGCGAGTTTCTGATTTCCTCCAAAATCATCAAAGTGTTGTCCAGAATAGAAGAACAAAGGACATACTCATAATCTGCAGGGCAGAGTGGGGAGTTTTGCTGAGATGGACTGATTCAAATGGAAAATTTCAGATGCAGAAGCCCAGATCTACTTATTGAATAGAGAGCCTACAATAAGGCTAACCTTCTTTGGCCAGTGGCTTATGTATAATCATCAGTGGAGGGAGAAAGAAAGGAGCTGCTGGCTGTAATGAATGTTGAAGAAAGGTGCTAAATATTTCCTTTTATATTGGAGGAGTAATGATGGTCAGTAACAGATAGTTTCAGGAGTCAGGATGATTTGAGATCCAGATCCTAGCCCAGTGTGAGCCCAGAGCTGTAACAGGGAAGAAGCTGCTGAGCAGCTACCTTTCTTTTACTGCGAAGGAGAATGTCGTCACAACATTAAGTACCTTGCTGAAGGAGGCTGCTCCACAGCGTTTGTAGGAACACAGAGGGATTGGGAACCTTGGTTCCTTGTCCTGTGTTAGAGAAACATTTTACAAAAATTCTGAATGCAGCTAATCTGCAGTTTCTTAGAAGTGGGAAGGATCAGGTTAGTCATCTAGATCCTGCAGCTTTAGGGAGCAGGGGAAATAATTTCTTCAAGTTCCACTCTTTGATAAAGGAGAAGATTCCATAGAGTTTCTTTGAAATATTCTTAATTCTGGAGCAATGTTCTCCTTCAGAGAAGACAGGCTCCATCAACCACTGCTACTTGGTTGTCCCAGGAAAGGGAGCACAGAGAAGACTGTAAAGGAGGTAGCCCCATTTACTTAAAAGAAAAAAAAAAAAAAAAAAAAAAAAAAGAAAGAAAAAAAAAAAAGAAAAGAAAGAAATTAGCAGATTTACGGGCAAAGTATCCCCTTGTAAGTCTTCCAAAAACCAAAGTTGGCATATGAAGGCTATTCACATAGCTCATTTGCTCCTGGGCTCAGGATGTAACTGAGCAAGTTCAGATGTCCATTCCTCTTCCCCTCCTTATGAATCTCAGTGTATTTTTAGTTTGTCATGTAGAAGCTTTCTTGTATAAAGAACCACCAACAATTTTTTTTAAACCTAACATCTCCTTGCACAGACAAGATGGGGCCTCGGTTTCTTGAGAGATGATATGTTTCTGCTTCTTATTCCCTGCTTAATCCTCCAAGTGTGACGTCAGTCATCTACATGAAAGTTACCGAGACTTCTCAGGCAAAGGATTATCAGTGATGTGGTCTCCAGTGGGGAAGGCACAGCAGGAGCAGATGCATGCTAGAGAAAGAGAGAGGAGTCTGTTTTCATGCAAACATGACTCATAATAAAGTGTTTTTTGAAAGAGACAAAGTGGAAACAGCAAATATGCAAAACACAGTAAATGTACCTGATATGCAAATTACAAAAAAAGGAATTGTCAGTGATACTGGCAATTACAGTTCCATTAATTTAAATTCTATCCTTGGGGTGAAAATGAAGCAAATATGAGGGAGAGGAGGAGGAAAGAAAATCACTAAACAGCTGGAGATAAAATTTTAGTAATAAACATGACAATGGGTTCTCAGACCAGTTGGATTTTTAAGGTGCCGCTGAAGTAGAAATAATAAAAGAATAAATCTTCACAAACAGATATATAAGGTTTCAATAGAACTAAAGTAGTAGTGCCTACTGGAAATTCAGTTGGTATACTGCATTTTGGTTTTTCATTAAAAAGTATTTGATATTGCTTCTCCCATGAAGGTGCTTGAATAATTAATTCATATTGGCTTCAGTAGGAGTACTGCCACGGGGTCTACAAATTGGCGGAAAGAACATTAGCAAATGGTAATGATAAATGGCAGTGTTTTAATTTGGGGGAGGTAGCTACTGGGGTGCCACAGGGACTGGTGTTATGTCCTATCTCATTTATCACCCTTGTTAATTGGTCTGGAAGAAAAATAAACAGCGCATTAATGAAATTTGCATTCAATGCTAGGGGGCAGGGGGGTGTTTCAAAACCTAATAGGGATGAATAAATAGGAAAAAAACATTCAAAGAAAAATGAGGAGCAAGGTCAGAAAATTATTCTTAAAAAACTGAGAAGAAATAATGCAATTACTAAATCTTGGTTGGAATATTTGTGGGAAAAACAGTGAGAAAGAACTTTTCTGGATCTTAAGTCCAGAAGAGGCCATATTGTTCATTAATTCTCATTCTCTTTGCAATACAGGCCAAAGAAATTGATTCCTCCAAGAAGCCAAGTATTCCAAGATTCATGAGAGCACATATCTCAGAAATGCATCCAGTCTTAATTACAGACCTCAAGTGATGAATGCTAACTGTCAACAGTTCAAAAGGAAGCCTGAAAAAAGTAAAGTGACCTTGCAGAATTGGTTAATTGATTACAGCTATCACACCATCATCACACAAAGCATTATTTTACTCGTATTGTGGCAACAATCTGGTTCTGGTGGTTTCAGCACTGTGAAGATGAGTAACCTTAAATCAATTCTTGACACTGTACTTTTAAGATTGCAAAAGGATGGAGAGGTAACATATGGGAATGACACAAAGCTACACCAGGAGAGGTTCAAACTTGATAGTGAAAAAAATTTTTTTACCATGATGTTGGTCAAACACTGGAATAGGCTTCCTAGAGAGGTAACTGATGCCTAATGCATGTCAGTGTTCAAAAAGCAATTGGATAATGCCCTGAATATGCTTTTACTATTGATTAGCCCTGAAATGGTCAGGCAGTTGGACTACATGATTTTTGAACGTCCCTTCCAACTGAACTACTCCTATTCTATTCTATTCTATTCTATTCTATTCTATTCTATTCTATTCTATTCTATTCTATTCTATTCTATTCCATTCCATTCCATTCCATTCCATTCCATTCCACTACCATGGATTTCATACGTTTCTTTTATTTCCTCCTCCTTCTTTATTCATGCACAGATGCTAGCAAACCAGCAGGCTCTTCTCATATCTTTTCATTTTGCCATTGTCTCATTTTTCTCTTTTGTTTCTCTTTTGCCCGTAACTTGTGTTTGTGATCTTCTTTTTCTAATATGACCTACAATTAGTGACAAAAAATCAATGCTCTGACAGACCAATTATATGATAGATTGCAATGCTTACAGAAGCCAAAGACATCTGTGTTTCTCTGAGCCCTAATATAGAACTGCTTGCTAAACAGTGGTAGAAGTATATATAATACATTTTTGTTTATTCTCACTGATAGTTCTTTATCACACAGAAATAATAATAATAATAATAATGATGATGATGCTAACCAGGACATATACCTGGTTTCAGGGAATTTGGCTTGGTAACTGAATGCTTTCATTTAAGCATAAATCAAAAAGTTATTTCATATTAAAACAAGTAGAAAATAAGTAAACTAGAAAAGATTTTGCACTTTGGCATACGGCTTTAAAGAAAGACAGAACAGCTTCTGTTTTCTCTGCAGAAACATTGCACCACTGACCGCTTGGAGCTCTGATGGTACCACAAAAAGTCTGACCAAAATAGAGTAACAACAAAACCATATTCAGAATGGTTTCGTCAGTATCCTCCTAGAATTAGGCAGCACACGATGGCTAGCAGGTAATGCACAGTTCATAGAGGGAATCATGGCATAACACGTACAGAGAGGCTTGTCAGTGGTTTGGCAGCCCTCCAGAAGTGAAACTTGTTTTCCCTTGACTCCTGAAAGAGTGGCAATAAAAGATGTTAGGACAGGTGGACAATCTAGCTTAAGATGCTCTGCAGCACAGCAGATGAATGAAGCGCCTTCTCTACACAGCTGCAAATGCAGCTGGCATCTCATGTGCTGTTCTGAGCACCACATTGCTGGAAAGATAGCGAAAAGCTGGAGGGAGTTCAGAGAGGATGCACAATTATTATTAGGTAACAGGAAGGCTTGATTGATATGGAAAGATTAAAAGAGCAAGCTATGCAAACCTTGGCAAAGCAACAACTAAGAGATATGATAATCAGCTCCAAATAAATTCAAGGAAAATCCCAAGAGGGGAAGACTTTGTGCAGGCTTAGGTACAACGGGGCATTGCATAATGGGGTGAACTTTAGAGAAGGCAAATTTCTGAAGTTTGAGTGTCAAGAAAAACCTCTTCCCTTCTATTAAGATGTGGAGGAATACACCTGAGGAAGCACTGCTCCAGGCCTGCTTCAACTATACTAACCCCATTGCACAACAGTAGTCAAGGAACCATTCTGCACTGATCAGAAGAACAGACAGACTCCTGAGATCAGATGGTCTCTCTCCGAAGCCAGAGACCACGGGCTGCTCTGTAGTTGCTGAATTCTCCCTAAGTAGCATGCCGCTGTTTTTCTGTGAGGGAGGCATCAGCCGGTTTAAAGTTGTTGTGTGTGTCATTCAGTGAGATTGTCACTGATGTTGTAAGCAGAAGCCTGCTAATTGTTTACTAAGAGCCTGTATTCTGAGAGAAATATCATCTGCAGAATGCATTCAGCAGGTTTTCTTTTTAAAAAAGTCCAGATACATGGACATGTAATAAGAAACAAAGAAAATAGAGGTGACATTGCCTGGTGTGTTACACTGGAACTACTGAATCACTTGCTGAATTACTTGCAGTAAGGAGCAAGTGAAAGCTTTGGGTGAAATACTGCAGCAAAGAATTTTGAAAAGTATCTGTTGGTGTACAACCATTGTCAGTGTTGAGTTAGTAGTGATGTGGAATACACTGTGGCTTACCAAAAGTGATGATTTGCCTATAGGTGCCAGGTAGAATGTCAGGTTTTTTTCTCCTTTCTGCAGAACACTGCAGACCTTACTGCATCCAGGATTTCAAGCTTGCACCCATATTTTCAGGTGCTGACCTCTGCAAAAGAAAAAAAAATTGTGGAACAGTAAATGACTTTTCAGTATAATATTCTGAGATATATAAAATTAGACATTACTCACTTGGTCATATGCCCATTTCCATAGATTAAACAGCAATAACAGAGAAGACTCCAAGCTGCTCTGCAGTGGCTTTCCTCATTAGACTTTTACCCCATTATATACATTAGGTAATTTACTTAGAGGTGGGCTTGTAGAAGAATGAAGGAGTCTGTAGCCAATTCTTCTAGATCCTGGCACAGCCAAACTCAGCAACTCTCCATGACTGAACTCTATCAGATTAATTCTTTTTTCTTCAGGTTAAACAGTTATCTCTCCTTCACCTTTTCAAGTGCCCATAACCCAACTCAACACTATATATTACTAGAGGAGTCAAAATTTCCATTGTTGTTTTTTTTCTCCCTATTTATCTGAATATTGACTCCCAATTTGTATTCCTTTGCCTTTCCTGGTCCCATAGAGTAGCTGTAGTGTTAGCAATTATTTATGGGAAAGCTGCTGATGCATGCGACAAGAAATACTGCTAATGGTGATGTCTGTTAGCCTGTAAAACAGCTCCCCCAAGTAAACTGGTGGAAGTCTCATCACTTGGATGTTTTAAAACCAGCCTGGACAAAGCACTGTAAAATATACTGCAGGGAACAATCTTGAAATGGCAGCAAGATTAAGTAATGGATTGTTCTCTCTTTCTCATTGCTCAGCCTAGTAAAAAGCAGCATGTGAGTATTCAGGGTACTCCAGGGATGTGCTAGTTTGACTTGTCCTTCCAGGGTCTCTACTGGCAGCATTCCTATGAAAACACTTGGTTAGATTTATCTTTCTCTGGAGAGAGATGGTAGAAGGAAAGGCGAAAGAGAGAGAGAGCAAGAGCATGGTATGTTGCATTTACGGCACTGGTCATATTGGGAAGTAAGAAATCTCTCAGTACAAACATTTCCACTTCCTAAAACCCCACACCCATACCCACTCAACAGTACTGACAGTCCTATGCATCTCCTTTTATTGGCTTCACTTCCTTTGTTGTTGTTGGAGACACTACTAAATCAGTGGTTGCCTATTGAGAAATGATAGAATCACAGAATGGCTTAGGTTGGAAGGGACATGAAAGACCACCTTGTCCCAACCCCATGCCATGGGCAGGGCTGCCCTCCACCAGCTCAGCTTCTCGGGGCCCCATCCAACCGGCCTTGAGCACTTTCAGGGATGGGACACTGCAGCTTCTCTTGATATTCTGTGCCAGTGCCTATACTCAACCCCAGTAAACCACAATGGCATTTTTGTGTACCTTTGTCAAAAATACATACCACAAGGAAATTAACAGTTAATAGACTTAATCCACACTATGAAGAGCTTTCTTTGAACTAAGGAGCAGGGAACATAAGTTATGGTGAGTAGTCTTTGCTAACTTGCCAGGGAATGATGGACTTGATAAGTGATGCTGCCTTTCCACTCTCTGTTACATTGCACACCTTTACATCAGGTTAAGATTAGCTGAACTGAAGCAATCACCATAAAACATGTTTCATTATGCAGCGTCCAGCACTAAACTAGCATTCTGAGCCAAAAGGGAGGGTTTCATTTCTACAGCTAGTTCTGAATAGCTGGTACTTGAGCTTGAAATAGTTCTCCTCTGCAATTTTGCTTGAATTATTTCTTTCTAAAACATCCAGAGCAATGCAGCTTCTGCTGCTGCCTTCACATTTCCATTCTGCATGTTACAGCAATATTCTGTATAAGGACATTTCTTTGGAGCTCTGTCTTAGAATCAGACCCTTTTTCATAGCCTTCTGCACACCCACCAAAGACCCTTTTAAAACACATGTGCCATTCCAGCCACTATCCCCACCTCAGTCAGCCCTGGGAAGTGGCTACTTCCCTCTACTCAGCAATTTTGAATCTGCATTTGGAGTACTACATTTAGTTTGGAGACAGAAATATACAAACTGGAGAGAGTTCGATGGAGGACCACCTACACGGCTGAGGGTCATATAAAGAGAGGTTGAAGGACCTATTTTTATCTAGGAGAAGATAAGGCTTACGGGGTCTAATGACTGTCTCCTACCACTAAAGGGCATGTATAGCAAAAGTGCAAGAAGAGTTCGCGATTCACAGCAACAGACATTTCCATGTAACACAAGGAAAACTTCTCACTGTGAGGGTGGTTAAGCACTGGAACAGCAGCCCAGAGAACTTGTGCAATTTGAGACATTCCCAAGGCCAAGGTGGATATTGTTCTGAGCAACCTGATCTAATTCTGAAGTTGGATGAGGTGACTCAGAAACATTTTTCAGATTTAAATCACTCTATTATTTTATTTTTATTATTTTTAAATGTTGCTGGTTATTTTGATGCTCAGGTACAAGCTTCAAAACTTTTCCAAAAGTGTGGGTCAGGCTTAGCAAACACACACACGGGAAATCCTGGCTTGCAATTTCTTTTGTGCCTCAATACTTCAGTCGGCACAGCACCCACAAAGCTCAGTGCTACTGTGCTCCCTGAATACTTGGAAGGGATGTATTAAATACAAATCATTTCCATAGAGGTGAAATTCTAGGGAGGACACCCACCTCCCCACCACACACAACTTCAGGAAAGTTAAAACAGAATTTATTATTTTATTTTTTGGCTTGCTGACTTTCTGCCTGTCAGAAGGGCTCTTGTTGATTCCGTCACCTCTCAGAAGAGAGAAAACAAAGTTGACAAATGCCTGCCAGGCGGACAACTCCAGAGTTGTCATTTGCATTTTCTCAATGGAAAATTGGAATTTGTTTTCAAACTTAAAATTTTTCATGGCAAAATATCAGTTGTGCAAAAACTCTTTTCAGACAGGACATTCCTTAGCTAGGTCTTATTAAGAAAATATCCTTTTTCCTTCTTTCCATCTTATCTACTTAGCTCCAGAATGTCTATAGCTCTGTTGAAAACATAGGAGGCCATGTATCATAACACATCTCCACAGCATCTGGGTTTTCCCATAATGCTATTACTTAATAATGGTTAAAATGATCAATTAAAAGCAAATGGAAGCTACTGTTTATTTCAGATGTGGCCAAAGCTTAATATGTGACTAAGAAAAGCTAGCTGAAATTATAATATGCAAAATGAGGATAAAAATATTAATTTCTGTCCAGAAGGAGTTGAGACATTTTAGCCTGGAAAAGTCTAAGTCAGGTGCAGTGTGCAGCCCTCACTGTTTCTGCCCTCCTTTTGGCCTCATTTATTGGAAAGGCATCACTCAGATAGGAAAGACAGTGTAGACAGGAAGATAAGGTCAGCTGATGAGAGACTATGTCACTGATATCATTGCTGCTGCCCACCAGCCTGTTGCCTGAGAGTTCTGCCCTTGGCTCTTTGGAGACATTTGAATCCTGCCAAAAAAATACTTCTTTCTTAGTCCCCATGAAACCCAGCTGCTTTCTCTTTGTATCCTGTACTCTGCTGTTTCATGCCTTATGTCAGTATAATGGATAACTACTTTCATGTTGGAAAATGGTTGAGGATCTCTCCAGACACCAGGCTCCAGCAGAAGCACTGTTAATGTCAATATTCTCTCTGCTCTGCGATAGCTTGAGCTGGCCAAATTTGACTCAGTTTTCAGGAATCCATCTCAGTGATGACCTATTCTAGACCCCAAGGAAGCTGGTGGTGCTTAGTCATGGTCTGTGAAGCATGCCCTAGAACCTCAAGCTTGCTTCTCACATCACTAACATGAAGCATAGAAATGCTTATATGCCAGTGTTCCTTTTGTTGGAGGGAGGTAGCTGAGGAGACAGGGGCTGGAACATTCCTCTTGTAAAGCCATTCCACAGAATCTCTGTAGCGTTTGTACTTCCCTCCCTGAATCTGCTTCGTATGGGAGCAATGAACCAGCCAAAGGAAGGGAGTGGGTCTTGGCACAGCCTGCTTAGACCTACAGCAGTGTAAAAGGCTTTGCCTGGAAGATGTGCGTAGCTGGCTGAATCACTGAGGCGTCTGATATTTCAGGGACAAAACTGAGCATTCTAATTGAAATTCATTTGATGGCTGGAGTTCAGACCCTGTTAGGCAAGAATCCACGTTGTAAAGTGAATCAGCTTTGCACCTGTTTTGTCCCAGCTGGCATCTCCTGCCTGAGAAAGGCACACTGCTGTGGTAAAAGGTATTAGAATAATAATAATAAATCTTATCCATAGAATGCTTTGATCATAGAGTTTTCTCAATTCCTTTCTTTACCTTGTTTTCTTTTCTTTCTCTTTCTTTTCCTGTATCCTCCATTGTTTGATTATTTTAGATAACATGTTGACAACCTACAGGAACTGACTGTGGTCACAAAAGCACTCACGAGGCTGGTAGGTTGGACCAGATGAGTCTCAAATACCCTGGTGCTGGCTTACAGCAAAGGCAGCATCTAAGCTGATTAAGTACAGCATTGCTTCAGCCTATGTGTCCTTGGTGCTCAAGCTTAAGTCCCTTCCCACTGCTAACTTTGCTTTACCTCCTGGAGTTGACTCAAGATGTTCACACTGCTTCTGACAGTCCTTCTTCCCTGCTCCCATCATGCTGCTCTCACCTCTCCTGCACGGGACCTGGAAGACCCAAGCTCAAGGTCTGGATCAACCATAATTTTCTCGCATGCCATTACGGTTGTTTTTTTGGCCACCGCCATATGTGTGCCATCTGTACAGTGGGGGTGTCATTCTGCTTGCTCCATCCTTATGCAAGAACTCCTTAGGAGAAATCATTCCCTCCAGCTGTGTGCTGTGCTCACCTGGCTCAGCCCAGAAATGGTTCACGCAGAGCACCTCTCAGCAGGCTCCCATCTCTCTGTGCCCCTTCCATGGAGACTGACATTGACACAAACAACCCCAGCTCCCAGTTTTATGGCATATATGGGGTAGTTAGCGTACAGCACAGGATGGCTTTACTTTTTTTCTTAGTACAAAAATGCCTCTCTCATCCTGTCTCAAAACCGTTCATTTCAACTTCCTTCACAAGCCTGCTCTGTGATCAAGGGAGTTTTGTTTCACATTTCACTGATGCCCAGTTGAAGCACCCAGACTGGGATCACTGAAGAGAAAAACCTCCATTTGTTCAAAAGGCAACCCTCCAAATCTCGTCACAAGCAATCAGACAAGCTTGGCAGAGAGACTCTTTCCTTTTGTGTTATAGACAGAACGAAATAATGTATGATCTAAGCTCCTAAATGTGCTTAAATCTGTTTATTCTGATGTTTCCTCCAGTGTGTGTCATCAACAAAATATTGGTTAGTCAGAATATATTTCTCTGTCATCCTGTCTGCCTGTTTTTAATTATATCAGAGCTAGGTGACTGCTGCTGTAGATTAGGTTTACCTGTAAAACATACACTGTGATTCCTGTATGTTTATACCTCAGCATAAACCTGCTGGTTTAGCACAACAATAAAGGCATGAAATCCAGTATTCCAAAGTCAATGGATCGTGAAAAATGATGATGTGTCTGCAACAGCAGCTCATCTGCACCCAGACACCTTCTGTATTTGGTGGCAATGTATTAAGAGAAGTGATAAGATGACATCTTATGTACAACAAATGAATCTAGAATAGAAAATAGTCAGTGTGTTTGAACTACTCTGGTTAATAATGTGTATTGAACTTATCCCTTTGTAAAACTTATCCCTTATAAAACTGCATGAAGACTAAGACTGAAGACTAAGTTACAGATAGTTAAGAAAGTAATAATGTGGGTCTTCGGGCTACTTAAACCAAAACAAACAAACAAACAAACAAAAAAACCCAATATAGTAAAATACCAAAAACTAGCTCAGGTTTGTCTATGAAGCTTATCACGTCTGTGTCAGCTATAGAAAAGTACTGAGACTTATAACAGACAAACAGCAGAACATAATGTTTGACATCAACACGTATGATATCTAAACATCTATAGGAACTCAGAGTTCAGAGTGGGTTTGGTTTTGGTTTTGTTTGATTTTGTTCGTTTTTTTAAAAAAAGCTGATAACATAATGTTTACTATACAAATACTAACATAAGAAGATCTGGCACGGTTCTTGTCCCACAGTTTGTATTAGTACTGACTGAAGAACACTGAGTCAGATTCTGCTACACATTTGTTAGAAAGGACAGAGCAGAGAGGGGTTGTGAAATGTAATTCAATGGCTGTGGGTGAAGAAGGGACAGAAGAACATGCTGCCTTTCAGGGAAAGGCTGAAGAAGCTCAATCTGGTTTAGTTAATCAAAAATAAGACTGAAAAGCAGTCAGGTTACGGGATATAATCACACACATGGGGAGAAAATGCTGGCTACAAAGGGGATATTTGATCTAGCTGAGAGAGACATAACAAGGACTAATTACCCAAAGCTGAAGTCCAGCAAATCCAGCATAGTACTGGGGCACAGCTTCTTAGGAGCACAATTAACCACTGCAAAAAAAAGTACCCAGGAAAATGGCAGATTCACCATTTCTGTAGGCCAAATGCCTTTCTGTAAAAGCTGCTTTCAACATGAGATGACAATCTGCACAAGGAGTATCCACATGAAAACCTTTGTCCTGTGTTAGACAAAAGATCAGATCTGTTCAGGACTTCTCTTTCATCTCACAGTCTTCTTTTAGATCACATATTAGGAAGAAATTCAATACTGTGAGGGTGGTGAGACACTGGAACATGTTGCCCAGCGAGGTTGTGGATGCTCCCACACTGGAGGCATTCAAGGCCAGGCTGGATGGGGCTTTGAGCAACCCGGTCTAGAGGGTAGAGGGAGGTGTCCCTGCTTATAGCAGGAGGGTTGGAACCACATGATCTTAAGGGTCCCTTTCAACCTAACCTGTTCTATGATTCTGGATTTCCTCAGCATCTCTTCTGCACTAAGAGCCTCAACCCCACCCCAGTGACAGCCCTTTCCCACATTTACTTTGCCACTTTTTCTGCAGCATTTTCCATGGTCAGTGCTAGCAAGAGGTGTTGGATACCCAACTTTCAGAGGTTCCTGATTGCCACCTTGTCCTTGTCCAGGACATCTACCCGTATTTTCCCCACATCACAGTCAGATATCTATTTCTAGGCTGGATGTGGCTCTCCAGGCTGGTTGTGGCTCTGGGCAGCCTGGTCTGGTGGTTGGTGACCCTGCACATAGCAGGGGGGTTGAAACTAGATGATCACTGTGGTCCCTTTCAACCCAGGCCATTCTATGATTCAATGATCTCTCCACTTAACACTTTACAACCTGCTCCTTCTCTTTGCATTAATTCCTATGATGGTCTGTGGTAACAAACAACAGGAGCAAGCTCAAGGAACACTTCCCACTTGTGGGCCATCCATGCTTCTCTCTTAGACTTCGTCCTGGAAAAGCAGCTAGCATGGGACACATGGACCCAGAGAGGGCATCCCAGACAGAGTTCCTCTAGTGTAACCACACACATATGTTATAATGATGGAAATATTTTCTCCAATGAGCCTCTGCAACCTTATAGAATTTGTCTTTGGGGAAGTGTCTGGTCTGCTTTTCCCATCCCACCCCAGCTATCCTGGTGCTCATGACTGCATCCAAGCATCCACCAGTGCACGGACTAAATGACAGCTCCCAAACAGAGATTATCTCTTGATCCAGGAGCATGTGTACAATATGTGAAAGTTTGCCTTTTGCTGTGCTTTATCTATGCCCAGGAACACCTAACATATGGTACAGTTTGACGGTACAGCACCCTATGGCATGGGAGTCAGTCTTAACACCCCTCCCACTCTCTATGTGCCAAAGCATTTCTTCCCCTTTTTATATCCAAAACACACTCACTCTTTCTCTGGTAATACATCCAACGCCACAGCTGGAGCATTTGTAACCTGCAGAGTTCAAGCCAGGCTGGAGACAGAAGGTTTCACTGAATTGATACAGCTTTGTAATGAAATGCCCCTCCTGCTGGCATTTCAGGGCCAAATGCACTTTGAGGGAGGCTCCACTGCTGAAGTCCATTTGTCAAGAATGGTGCAAAGCTCCAGAGTCCTGCCAGATTTCTCACTAAGCCTGGGCAACTGACTCACATTAATTTCTTAAAATGCTTGTTTTTCATCTTCAGCTTGCAAAGCAGATTTCTCTTTTCCTCCCAAGGGCGGGGCATAGCTAACACATTATGTACATTTGTCATCATCAGCACGGATCATTAGAATAAACCATATCTGGACCTCAGTGTAAGGATGCCACTCAATTCCAATTGGTATATAGTGTTGCATTCCGTATGGCTGAAGCTGAAATGTGTTTCTACTGTAGTTCTACCCTACTTCATGAGTAGCCTCTGACATTAATTCAAAGTCTCATTTTTCAAAGAAGCTGAAGGATTGAATCCCTGCTCCATGAAAGACCAAATTTCAATCTGTGACCCCTGGTGACAGCTGGGTTCCTCTGAGCTGATGCCTTTGAGAACTGACAACAAAACAGTTCTGATCAAAAGGAAGTCTCTGTGGAAATTATTCAAGAGGAGAGCAAGTGCACTCCCACTCTGGAGGCCTCTGAGGGATGTCAGTAGGCTTGCCTTGGAGAGAACTTCATTGCTATTCGTGATTCCAGCAATATCCAAATTTTTATTCTTTCTACCTCATTTCCTCACTTCTTCTCACTCCAAATAAAACACCATTGACCAAGAGTGCTGACTCCAAAAAAGGAAACTGACAGATGCCCCATGATCTCTCTAAGAGATTTAATGATGAGGTTTCTGTAGTTGTTTTTTGGGAGAATGTTGACATGAAAAAGTGCTTGGAGGCTACAGTAATGGATGCAATAGGAAACCCTACAAAGAAGCAGAAGAACCAGAACCTGATCCTGAGTTTCTAAGTCAGCTGTCAAAGAAATAACCCTAAATTCTTGGGCTCTGGAAATGAGTGGTGAATAAGAGAATTGCACAGATGACAAATGCAGCTTGCAGACAAAGTCTAGCCCATCCACCACCAGCTTTATTCTAACATGAAACAAAGCTACAAAGCTCACTCCAAAAGCACTGGCACTACAACTACACCATTTGCATCATCTTTGGAAGAGCTATGTAAGATGCTGTAAGTGAAGAGCCTAGGTGCAATCCTAGAATTCTACCATGGCTTTCCTAGCACCCAAATGTTCTGAGCTCACACTATTTTTCCCTTCTAATGTTGGAAGAGGCTGAAGGGAGCCATGAATAAGTCATAATTCAGTATATTCAGTACAGATGCATATGTGTATATATTTATAAAAAGGGAAAGTGAAGCAACAGTAAAATCCATGAGTCAATTATAAATGTTTTTCTCCCTTTCCATCTCTTCCATTTATAGTACAATCTGCCGTAAGCATTGGTTCCAAAGTACTCTCTGTAATAATTTGCAATAGCAGAGAATGATTATTTACTACCTACATTTTCACTTGTGTTTCCCACATTGGAAATACAAGCTGTAAACAGAGAACTAGGGTTAAAGAAAGGTACTCCCATTCTGCTTACGGAGGCATTCCTAGAAAAGTTTACTGTCATGTAAAAGCTGTGAATTGTACTTGAAAATAGATTTATTGTTTGTTCAGAAAAAAGTGCATTATTAATGGAGCTTTTATAGGTGGTATTCACTTCTTGACCTAAGTTATATGGCATGTAGTAAGGCCATAAAACCAAACACTCTTATTACACGACCACTGAATGTTTGGGTGGGGAGCAAGAGGAGGTTGTGGAGATGGAAAGCAGAAACACCAATAAAGAGCCATTTAGGTAACAGGTGTGACCTCACTTACAATGTCAACAGCTGCATATTGGTGATAATCTACTGAAAGTTACTAGAAATCAAGCATCAGAAAGTAGAAAATTACATTAGGATCATGCTTACAGCTGCATTCGGGATGCACACTGATGTTTCTGCCATGCTAACAACACTAGCCAATTAGCAAATCTTCCAGGCCAGACTTGCAACTGAAAAAAGAGATGCTAATCCGGTCTCTGAAGTGCTGCAGTGCACGAAGCGTGGGCTCACTCCATATGTTCTCTTCCTCCTTGCAGAGTAAACGTCAGCGTTGCTTTTGCATGTTTAATGACAGTTTTCTACAACCCACTGAGCCTATGAAATATTAGAAGAGCTATGAGTGATTAAATTCAACTGGAGTGATGCCAACACGTCTCACCATTCTTCAAAGTTGGTGAAAAACGTACACCAGCAAGAGATGCAGGTAGTGAGTTCCCCAGCACCAAATAAAGCTGCCACTCTGTTTATGCACGCCCCAAAGAGACAGTCCAGCATGTGCTCATGTCTCAGTCCCTGACAGTCCATCATCTGAGGCCTTAATGCTTACTGGCAGCCCCTGCACTACACAGCCTCACCCTGAGCTCTCTACAGTGGGGTTAAGTAATTTATAGAGCAAATAAATAACAGGAGGCTATGAATCATGAGGCTATTATTTCTTCAAGGGTTCCTGTTCTAATTTAGAGCAGAAACCTGCTAATGAAGCCATCAGCTGCAAAAAAAAAAGAAAAAAGAAAAAAAAAAGAGAAAAAGAAAAAAAAGAGAAGAAAAAAAGAAAGAAAAAAAAGAAAAAGAAAAAGAAAAAGAGAAAGAAAAAGAAAAGGAAGCTTGAGTCATCATAGCTCCTGGGATAAAATGATATGTGTGAAATACACAATCACCTCTTGGTTTAGATAAGATGGCTTTGTTGCCAGTGAACCTTTAAAAGGGAGGAATTGGTCTGACACGTTCTTCCAGTGCAAGTTGAGAGTGTGCATGCTGTGAAGCACACACGCTTTTGTTTCCACTTCAGTGCTGTGAAATGGATCACAAACAACCATTTGCAAATCATGAAAATGTACTGCATTTGTGCTCAGCACAATCTTGCTATGTACCTACCTAGTCCACCTGCACAGAGCACTCCCTATCCTCTTCCTCTCTTCCTAACTACTGTTACGTGAGTCAGGGACAGTGTAGCACGCACAAGGATCTTGATTCTCAGCTCTGCCACGTGGCTCTGGTGTTCCTAAAGGGGGATAAGATAGCAGTAGCACCAAACATTTGGGCTGAGACTGGCATTCAGGATATGCACTGAGGGCTCACGACTACTGTGGCCTGTGGGAGAGGGGGTCAATATGCAGAGCAGCTGGAATATGGCACCACAACATATTTGGAGCATTCTCTTCCTAGTGGGAAACCCGAGTTTGCTTCCCTGCCCAGTACACACAAGTTCATACATATTTTTCCCAGCACTCATTTGTGCTTAAGAACTTGCCCATGATTTAAGCTTTCCATATGAAAAATGAGCCACAAGGAAGATAGGAATGGCTGATCATCAAGTCAAACAGCAAAAGAGACTGTTGCTCTCTACCGCAATGACTGCAGCACTTGCCTGGGAAGGGAGAATATCTGGATTTGGCATTTTACCCTCAACAGTTGTTGAAACATTAGGTAATGGCTCCCTGAGGCAGAGCTTATTAGCTTGGTCACATTAATATGACTCAAATGCCTTCAGACTGGAGATTGCATCTAAATGCACCGCTGCATCGTGGAGATACGCAGATGGCAAACGGCTATCTCAGGCACCTCTGTCCCACTTAGCCAAGGCAATGGCCCTTAGGAGAAGCGTCACACAACAGCGGAGAACTGAGCACGTGTCTAAACTGTACTCATCTTTCCTTTGTTGAGAGTGCCCAAGTGAGTGGAAGTGCTCCAATAACCCCTCTGACCACTGCTTCTAGAGATCGTTGTAAGAAATGCAAACTAATATAATTCATAAGCTCCTCAGGTTTGCTCTGTTAAGCAAACCCTTGCTCACCACCTACCTTCCAATTCCTGTTGCTAACCTTTCCCCTTGTCTCCTCCTTTTGCATATACCTGTAAGATCTGCCTATTGACTAGAAGGCAATTCGTCATAAAAAGACCTTCCCAGCCTTTTTCCTAGAGTAGGTGGTTTCCTTATCTCCTCTGGGATTGGACACATTTGTTAGTGTTTTACCCAGGCTTGCCAAAAGCTTGCTGTTCCAGCCTCAGAGTAGGAACTGCAAACGTTCATTTTTCAGTGAACTGCCAAATGCTTTCTCAAGAACAAGAGGAGGGACAGCTGCTTAGTGAAGCCAACCTGCATCCTAAACTACAGCTTTCCAGCTCACAACTACTAGACCTTCTTCAGAGTGCAGCAAAAAGAGTCCATAAATGGCAGAAGGCTTTAAAGTCCAACCATGAAAAAGATCAGAATAAAATTCAGGAGTGCTATTCTTCATTACACTGGGTATGTTTCCTGTAGATCACAAGAACAGGACAGATTTGCGTACACCGTAAGAAGTTTGTTATGTATTGCTGGGAATCTGGGTGCTTCAGATCTGTTTTTAACTAGCTAACCAACCCAAACCGTCCTATAATTCTGTGCTTCTATGAAAGCATTTGAAATGTAGCCAGGCCATTATACACCAAAATTAACTACAGTGTGTGTCAGTAATTAGAAAATACGCATGTAACATCATTTTATAAAGACCTGCTCCTCACACAGGCTGACATTGCAGTCATTCTGGTGAAGTCAGTGCAAGTGTTCAGAGCACGTTAAGTTAAGCATTTGTGTAAGTCTTCCTAAGATCAGGATTATGAAGCAAAATAAAAATAAATAAAAAATGAATAAGCCTTTACAATGCATGGGCTATGAGAATTTCAAACATTTTTTACAGTTAAATAAAGATCAGTTTTCTTCAAAATGAGGCTGGACACTGGGACCTAGGCAGAACTATTTCTGTGGCAAATCACAGTTTTCAAATGTTGGCCATTTTGCCAATAACAGTTGATAAAAAGTGTCAAGAAATAACACAGGAGAAATGCATTCTGCTTCTCAGTCTCACTTGGAAATGGTCTGAATATTTTATAAGCAAGCTTTTCAAAACTGTTCACCAAGCATGGCAAATTTTAGCCTGGAAGGTGGATGTTTCACAAGGTAGAACTATAAGGAAAAACAGCTTTATAATAAAAAAAAGCGTTTTGTCATTTTAAATATGGAGCTACTTGTCACTTACTTTAATATCCAATAATATGATTTTATAAATATACAAATAACATATCATTTTGCATCTAGTACTTTGATTATAGGCTTTTAAGTCTTCTAGGAAGAGAAAAGGAACTAAATGGAAAACGACATGATAAAAGTTCAGGGCATTTCTCCTTGCACTTCTGAAAACTGATGCACAGAAAGCATAAAGGTATTAGAGACTGTAGGTATTAGAAGAACTGATAAGGCACTGGCTTACTTGGTTTTACAGTGGGATCATTCTGCTATAATCAAGAATTTGAAACAATAATTTCCTACACTAAAAAAGAAGACTCATCATCACTAACCATATTCTTCAGCTTGTGCATAGGTCTCTCTGCTTGTGTTACAAAAGCTTTAGAAGAGAAACTATCAACTCTATCATTTTTTCACGTTGCTGTGTTCCAGCTGGATTGTTTACTTTCATCACAAGATTTAATTAACATCTGCTGAGGTCAATGGAAAAACTCCTACCAATTGAATGGAAACTGCTCAACCTTATGGAAAAGATCCGAAGTGAAAGGATAAAGATAAATAGAATGAGAGAGAGTGGCCTCAGGTTGCACCAAGGGAGGATTCAGGTTGGGTATTAGGAAAAATTTATTCTCCAGAAGTGCAGTGCTGCAGTGGCCCAGGCACAGGAAATGGTGGAGTCACCATCCCTGGAGGTGTTCCAGAACCGTGTGGATGTGGCACTGAGAGCATGGTCATTGGGCATGGTGGGGACAGGTCAGTGATTGAACTAGATGATCTAAGTGATCTTCTCCAAACTTCATGATTCTGTGATTCTATTTTGTGATAAATAGTACAAAACAGCAGCAATATCTAGACAGTTAATTTGGTTACACATGTTCCAGCCACAGTTAATAAGAGCAGGATTTAGTTCACTGTTCCTGAGGTGATGTCCACATGTCTGTATGCATATAGATAAATATGCATTTTATCTGCGTGGTCATGATAGACCACCTACATCAAGTGGACATTGCTCTTGCTGCTTGTTGCAAACTGTACTGGGTTTATGTGGCAAGGTTTTGGTAGTGAGGGGTTTCAGGATGTCCTCTGAGAGCAAAGCCCAGCATCTGTCCCACATCAGATCCAAGCCATTCCCAGCTGCTCCAATATGGCCCCACCACTGTGCAGAGCTGAGCCATGGGTGATGCTGGGTGTGCTCTGGGAGAGCAGATGTAAGAAAGGGAAAAAATTCTGCACAACCGTAAGAAAGGAGAGAGTAACAGCCCTGCAGATCCCGAGGTCACTGCAGAAGGGTGGCAGGAGGTGCTCCAGGCACAGAGCAGAAGTTTCCTGCAGCCCAGAAAAGGTCCATGCCAGAGCAGGCTGTCCCCTTGTAGCCCATAGGCACCACACAGAGAAGATCTCCCCATGCAGCCACGGAAGAGCCCACAGCGCAGCAGTAATGAGACCTGAAGGAGGTACAGCCCATGGAAAGCTTCTGCAGAAGCAGCCTCGAGCCAGAACTGCAGCCTAAGGAGAGGAGCCCCCAACCACATGGACCCATGTAACATTTACTAGGAAGTATTTATATTGTCTAACAGTAGATAATGACTGATTCCTTATAGAAACAGAACCGCTCTGTGGGGTGTCTTGGCCCTTTGGAAACAAGGCATGGCTGCATTCCACAACCTCATTCAAATTCCAGTATGTCTGATGCACTTTCTCAGCCAACAACAAGGCAGCTATGGAAACAACAGTCCTAACAACAGTCTTTACAATTCTTTCTGATGACTGATCAATACCTGGTACCAGAGGATGTCATTCTGAATCTGCTTCTGGGAAACACAGCTTACCTTCTCCTCTTTGTATGTCAGGACAGAAATGCTATGTCCTTTCCTGAGATATGTAACTCCATCTGAAGCACCAAAGATTTTCTCTGTTGATTTTTAATTCCCTGTTCCCCCAGCACAAATGTCTTGTGTAATGTCAAAGAAGGATGTAATTCTTGGCCGTTTGCACAGTATATGCATTGGCCTAAGTTGTTATTTTATGCAGATATATCTGAAATACAGGAGTTGGCATGGTAGACCTGCAGCGTACCTAGTCCACTGTTCTACCTCCACAGGCCTGGATCCGAAAGGCGATGCCACTACACTCAACCTTACCTAAGAAAATATCTTTCCAGAATAGAGGTTCACAACCAAAAGAAAAAACACAAGATAGTACTACCTTAGGCAGACCTTAGGCACTATTGGAATGGTAGCTGTAAAAGTACCATTACCAGCAGCAGTTGCTTCCTTCCCTTTAGTCATAGAATCATAGAATCATGAAGTTTGGAGAAGATCACTTAGATCACCTGGTCCAACCTCCAGCCCATCCCCACCATGCCCACTGACCACGTCCCTCAGTGCCCACATCCACACGGTTCTGGAACACCTCCAGGGACGGTGACTGCACCTCCTCCCTGGGCAGCCTGTGCCACTGCAGTACCACTCATTCAGAGGGATGTTCACCTCCCTGCTTCTGCTGGCTGCACTATTTCTGATATAAGCAGTTGAGGTACTAACAGTGCCCTCATTGCCACTTTTAGGAATATGAGAACTTCAGGATATGGCAGACTTTGCAAGAAAGATCTTGCTCTAGGATAGAGAAACAGAAAGCCAATTCAGGCAAACATTATTGAGTGATTTTAATACATTTGTTGCTTTTAGCCTTTTTTTTCCCTTCCTTTTTAGTATAATTGATCCTTTGGAAATTAAAGAAAAGATTCAGCAAATTCATTTTGGCTTGTATTGAATAACAGCATTCACAACAATTGCTAAGTGTTTGAATTAGGACAAAAATACAAATTTGTAGATGCACACAGAGAAAAAGGATAAGGAGAAATGGAAATTATAAAGTAACATTTATGACTGATGAAAAATTCTTGATGTTACTGCTAATCATAATGGACTCCTGCTGCTTATAACCTTATTGTAATCAAAGGGGTATATTCATTTCTTGCATAGTTATGTGCACATAACTCCTATTGAAGCTAACAAGTGTTATGTGCTTGCCGTGAGGGGCGAAGAGGTGTCACACGATTAAATCATTTGCTGTAGTTGTATTGTAAATGACAAAAACATCTTAGAATGTTATACTTGTAGATAGCATTGCCTGTTTTTAATTTTAAAAAGGATGTATAGTATTGACCCTTTGGCCTTGTGCCTAGGGGAAGGCAGAAAAGGTGGCAGGGATTGGAGGAGGTTGGACAGATTTCTGATCATAGCCATACTTTTTAAAGGCCTCCAGCAAATCTTGCTATAAGCTCTATAGGAGACTGTTAAACCTTTTTCTATAAAGCTTTGCTTGAGTACACGCAGGGCTAAGTAGAAGCTACCAACTTGACCATGCCTGAAGCTGTGGAAAGAGTGTCTTTTGGTGGGATCAGACACTATGCTAAAAAAAATTATGGACACCATCTCAAAGAGACAACAGAGATGTCTACACTGACCAGCAGGAAATTAATATCACCTTTTCCAGAATAAAAGGAACCTGCAAGTAACAGGGGAGGTTCAAGTTGGATATCAGGAAAAAGTTATTCACTGGAGGGTGACCAGACACTGGCACAGGCTCCCCTGTGGATGTGGGCAGGGCACTGAGCTGCTGGAGTTCAGGGAGCATTTGGACAAATATCTCAGACATAGGTCTGATTTTTGGGTGGTCTTGTGTGGAGTTGCGAGGAGTTGAACTTGATGATCCCTATGGGTCTGTTCCAACTTGGGATATTCTATGATTCTATGATTCTAATCACCTTGCCTGTCTTGATTTCTACAGTTTAGACATGGCCATCATCATCACAGTCCAAACCAGTGGTAGGATGACAAGTCGGTGTAGCTGTTTTGTGTGAACCCTTCTGGGACAGTCTGTTCCTCCTTGGACAGTGTGACCACATGTGCAGGTAAACTGGGTATAAAGATTGCCATCTTGGCCACATCATTTCAATTTTGCATGACAGGCTGCAATAAACTTTCAATATTAAAATTCAAAATGGTACAGTTTAGCTATTAAATTGGAGATAAAATTGGTTTGATAAAACTTAACCAAAACATTTCCATTATTCTCACTAAAGTAATTTCACACAAGATAATGTAGATTAAATTAATACATTCTTTAAAAAATGCTTTTACTTTGGTGAACTGTTATTATCTAATAGAAAGCTGAAATAATGTTCTCCAGTCCTAAGCAATATTTCCTAGCACTCCTATTTCCTTAAAGGGAGCAATATAAAAAGAAAACAATGAAAAAAATAGCAGAGCTGGTTAAGAGATTATGTACTGGGTATCATAGATAGAGAAGAGGCAGTACACCAGATATATATATGCAATTTATATTAAGATGTGTTTGAAAGATCATTGTCTAAGGCTGCTGCATTTCCTAGGATGCCCTGAGTAGTACAGCACTCACGTGGAAACCTTAGGAAAGTAGCAACTCTGCAAAAAAAGCAGAAAAAAAAACTTGTCATGAAGCTGAATTCTTCCAAAACCCCATGTCACACTGAATTTAGATGATTTGGTTTGGAATAAAAAATCACCTCACAGATTTCTGGAAGCCGTGACAAAACTACCTCTCCCACCACTTCACCTTGGAAATCGCCACCATCTTCTTCTCACATGATACACAGCATCTAATGAAGGGACCATTATCAGTTATTAAGTCAGTCCTTCAACCCTTACACAGCACATGCAAGCCCATGAATGTTGCAATCTGGAAATAAAGAAAAATATCCAAATCTCTATTTAATTAATGAAATAAGTAGCGTTCATTCTGAGATGTGCCAGACCACCCAAGGCTTTGGTTTAATTGCTTTCAGAGGCTATGGACAAACATCCTCCTTCAGATCCAGCTGTGCTGCTGGATGTCACTACTTCAACTGCCCATCTGTTTTGTCACCTGTCCTCTTCTTCCTACTCCACCCTCCCTTAGTGTTTACCACCCTTTTGAGCCAGAGATTACAGATGTTAGTGTCAATATTTCTTCATTTATGCCAAATAAAACAATCTGCATTTGTTTAATTGGTATAAATATGGGGTGGCAGCAATACTGTAGCCACTTTCTTTGGGCAGAAAGGCAATGATGAATGGCCTGCAGGCAGTGGTCCGAGAGCTGAGGAGAAGGATATCTAAAATGCTTGGGTGCAGAACAAAAGCAAAGAGCCAAATCAGACATAATTAGTCATTTTGTGGTGCTGGGAAAAAAATAAAAATAAAAGCAGGACACTGCACTGGTAATTCCCACAAGCCTGACCTGCTAATCTGATAATTTTCTTGCTTCTCCCATGATAGGGGGTATAACAGCTGTAATACAACCAGGGAGCGCCTAGATCTTCATATATGGCTTAAATCCAAGTCAGAAACATGGCAGCGCTACCTAGATGGCACACATAACCTGGAAAGCTTGACTGATCCCAAAAGTACCAGATACACTATCTGTGTGTAGAGCAAGGATGGTCATTTGGTGGTGCACCATTTCACAACATGTAACAGAATACTGGTGGGAAGGTTCAACCTCTACTGCCACACCACTAACATCTACCTCTGATGTTGTGGGCCAACATAAAAAAATAGGAGACATTACTTCTAGAGCTGCCTTTACAAAATATATTATATAGCTAATGTATATAATATTTTACTTTTTTATATTTTTTTAAATTAAAACATAAATAAGGAGAGTAACAAAGCCATAAAATTAGTTGGATATTTGACCTTGTTTTTGTGAAACTAAAGCATCACTTTGGTTTGATAGCAGTGGTTTACATTTCTACTGAGTGCTCAAGGTGCTCGTCAAAGATTTTTGATGAAATTTAATTTTTCCTGTGCTTCATCCTTGAAAACAGGTTTTCACAAATATACATACTGTCAAAAAGCAATAATGTGAGTAAGGCATAACTGTGAAGTGAGAGATATTTCTATCTGTTAAGACAGGGATGGTCCAGTAGATAGACATGATCAGATTTTTGAGTTGAATGTCTGATTGCAACTCTATAGATTCCATTTGAAAATTTTCAGGTCATGTATTTATGCTGACTGAAAACAGAGTCACAAATATAATTTAAAAAAAAAAAAAAAAAAAGATAATTCTATTTCAATCTTGAAACAATGGAAAGCACAGCTGAATATTTTTTGCTGTTCACAGGACTGTGTTTTGTTCAGGTATCAAACTGAATAAAATTATTTGCCATAACTTGAGTTAGCTCAAATTACTGTTCCCTCTTCTTGTTCTGGCTTCAGCCCAGATAAGGTTAATACTACACTGATGTTTGGTCATTGCTGAGCGATGGATGCACGCTGGCAGTGACCACCATGATGGCACGGGGGAAGGGTGGATGTGCCACAGGCTGGACATGTCAGACCTAGTTCAACCACCAGCCCATCCCCACCATGCCCACCATCCATGTCCCTCAGTGCCACATCCACACGG
>JAOWBP010000001.1:46321143-46333700 GCA_028571105.1 Tragopan temminckii | reverse complement strand
TCTGGAACACCTCCAGGGACGGTGACTGCACCACCTCCCTGGGCAGCCTGTGCCACTGCAGCACTGCTCTTTCAGAGGAGAAATTTTTCCTAATATCCAACCTTGAACCTGTGCCACATGCTTTCTTTCAGTCAGTGACTGAACAGTGAATCTTGTAGCTCTTCTCATTTAGGATCTGATGCAGGCTGTTTTTTTCTCTCTCCCCTCCCCAACACCAGCTGGTTGAAGATGCTTGTTGCTATGCACTCTTCGCTATGAATAACATGTCAAAATGGTGACATGTAGTAGTACCACCTTTGTGAGAGACAACCCAATCTTGTCATTCCTCTTGTTGGTAGCTAGACCCAGCAATACATGAAATGTACCAGCAACTTTCTCGTAGCTCTGCTGCAGAGAGTTTGGGAAGCCCACCTGAATCAGCAGACCAAGCTGGAGAGCTGGGCTGCAGGCAGGAGTGCAGTCCCTGAGAAGCTGAATGAAGAAATTATTAGCTCAGTCCCTCTGCTCTCAGTGAGGGCAGGTCACACTCCTCCTCCCAAGTCCCAGTGGGAACATAAAGCTCAAAAAATGAATCTCTAAGTCTCCTTGGTGACGTGCAGAAACGTGACACCTCTTTCTCTACCTCAGCTTGTCCTCTGCAGTTGTTTGATTCCCAGGGAATTGCAACAGACTTAGAGATTCTGCCCCAGCACAGAGAGTGGGAGGGAGCACTCACCAAGGAGTTATTCTTAGATTTTCTGTCACCTCCTGTCCTGCCCCTGCCAATTAAGCAGTTGTGTTACAGCCTGTTAAAAAGTGACTGTGTTCTGCCCCAGAACAAGTGGCATTCAGAGAGGTGAGTGAAACCTGGGCTTCTCTCAGTTTCAGTATTTCAGCGTCCTCTGGATCATAAATTAAGAGAGGAGGTATTTGTGTTAACCTGGGGAAGGACTGACACAATTTTGAAACCTCAGACAGCTTCAGAGAGAGACTGACTGCAATGTGCTACCAGGCACAGCTACTCCTCTAACCCCAAGGAAGATGGCACGGAGTTTTACAGTAACAAGTAGCACTTTTATGTGTGAAGACATCAATTCTTATTTCCATTACCCTTACAATAGAGTAGGACCTTAAGGTGAAAGTAAAAAATTTTCATACATTTTCCTCTGCTGTTACATCAGGGCTAGGGCAATAAGGAGGAGAGCTGATGGGTCTGCAGGTCTGCTTACAGCATTTACCAGTGCCAAGTAAATTCTTAGCCACGAGCCAGAGACCACTGCTCCTCTTTCTGCACTTCCTAAAATTGTGGCCACATTTTGATCGATTTTACTCTACCCTAATTTGTAAAAAGAGCTTTTCATAAAAGAGAAACAAACCCTGAAAACATTTTTTAGATCAGTCCTTCTTTTAGTTTTGCTGGCAACATGTAGAGAAAATAATT
Source organism: Tragopan temminckii (assembly GCA_028571105.1). Classification (NCBI taxonomy): domain Eukaryota; kingdom Metazoa; phylum Chordata; class Aves; order Galliformes; family Phasianidae; genus Tragopan; species Tragopan temminckii. The sequence goes on along the minus strand of JAOWBP010000001.1, from coordinate 46,332,280 downwards.
ACTTCTAGAGTTACAGTTGTGTCACAGGGGTCATCTGGGAAACCTTCTGGAGTGAGATTAGACAGTAGAAATGACCCTTCTGTGGCTGATAGATCCTGCATGTTCCAGGGTGCCTCAAAGGCTTCTATCCTCATTATATGAACTCATGAGTGGTTCTCTTAAAAGCTCCAATAAATTATGATCTCAAATGAAGATGTGCTATTGCCTGTGTACAATGTTACTAATTTCCTTTGTACAAGAAGAAAAAGCATTCATCAGAGCTATGAAGGACACCTACAGCAACCCTTCTTTATGATTCATGTCTGTCCGTATCACAGTCTTTTCTTCTGGACTCACTGTTAGAAGGCTCTTTTGCTCTTCCCTTTCGAAAAAAATATTCACACTCTGAATTGCCTGATTTGCCAGGACAAATTCAACTAATTCACTCTAATTAGGAACATGGTAAACTTCTACTCATGTACAAAAGATGAAAGCTAACAGCTAGAAAGTGATTATTTCTATCAGTAGGTTTCTGTATAGTATTTCAGACAAAACATTCTTGCTCTTAATAGCTTGAATGTCTCAAAAGAAATCCATGGTAACTTGATCAACAGTGTCTGAATCTTTTCAAAGGCTGGACGGTTTTCAAGAAATAATGATATTTGAATCATCTTTCTTAATGAAAAAGATAGCATCAATACAATGTGCCAGTTCTGTTGCTTAGCCCCACATAGTTGGCATTGGCTTCACAATAGGGCTGTTCACTTGGTGACTGCAGGGTGCTAAGGCCCTGATCCAAGAAAGTAATGAGGTAATGAAAGTAATGAAAGTGCCTAAATGCAAGCCTGAAGGTAATTCTTCAGCCTATCTGTTCAGTGATACACTCCTTCTCCAAGTATCTTGCAGAAAGTAATAGGATGGGAAAGCCCAGAGAGAGGTGAAATCTGTGTTATTTGCAAACATTTTTGACAAACAGATCCCCACATGAAAAAGCTGACGTTATGCAGCGCTGGGAGTAGAGGTCTCCTGAACAGGTCCAGGACATGCAAACTATTCGTATCAGTCTCCTCCATTGCCTGGAGGATCAGGAAGCACAAAAGCGTTGTACTGAACTGCACCACATTGGGCTGCTGACGCTGGCACCTGTAAGCATGGTAAGTTCACTGCAGCAAGGCTCTTGTTACTTATTCTGCTCTTCTTCTCATGAGGCATTTATGATAGTAAGATTACTTTGGTTAAAATGACCCCTGCATCCACTGAGAAGTGTGAAGTGGCAACTGCAGGCAGACACGAGACCTAGGAATTATCCAAGCCCAAGTCCGCCCTTTGCTAGGGATTGGACAGTTGACCAGGCGCCTATATAATATGTCCCATACGTAGGCAAGAAAGCCTGTGTAGCTGACCTGTGAGCAGACAGAGAAATTATGTTTCCCCATCCTCTAAGGACCAATAACAAACAGAATGGGAAATTTTGCCCTGTCTCTGATTCTTCTGCTACGAGAAATGAGAAACTTTGGCCTGAAGCAATGTGGCCTGGCTGCAGAAATCACAAATCTAAACAGATTCAGCACGAAGAAAAAAAATGTGATAATTGTTGGAAGCTTATGACTCTGCAGAGACCCAGTAAAGCATAAATATGGCTAAGCAACAATCCTCTGCTCAGGAGGGAGGATGAAAATGGCTTAGATGCAGTGAGCTGGGCACACCTCAGTTTGTGGGGACAGTCTTGAAGCAGGAAATTGTTGCATTGCATCATAAGGTAATTGTGTGTATGCTTCTTATCAGTATCCCATGGACAGACTGGAATATTGAAAACCTCTCTTTTTTTTTCCACTTCAGCTGCATTCCTATCCTTTGTAGAGGCAAGATCACTCATGAATCTTAAACAGCTTTTGCGCAGAATCAGTTCAACTAATGAAAAAACAGATAAGATTGCTATAATCTTTTGAATCTAAGGAGTAATATAGAGCACTGATTCCATCAGGATAAGGAAGAAAGAAAGACATGAGAAAGATGGCCAGGTGTGTTATGAATGTTTGCAATATATTTCTTTAAAAAATGTGGGGGAGGGGGAGGTGACACTATTTGAACAATGCCATTATTTCACACCATCCTTCTCCTCATTACTTGTGGACAGCCTGATACTGAGATTTAGCACAGGAAACAGTTTTAAGAATCCATATATTCTTGGCTACAGTTCATGCCCTCAGACTCTGCCAGAACTACAATTGAATGTTAAAAATCTAATATACCTATGCATTTTTAATGCACGCATTACTATCATTTGAAATGACACTGAATTCTAATAGCAATTTTTTAACAAATAAAAGGTGACATCCAGAAACCATATTGAAACAGTAGATATAGTCAAAACCAACATACACTGAAAAAACACGATTTCTTCCCAAAGCTGGTGTTCCATACTACATGGTATGAAATTAGATGTGACCATACTTGTGGCTAAGATGTGCTGTAATGGGAGTTCTTCTTCTGGGGCATGTAGGCAGGTTCAAGTGCATGTTCTTTACTCCAGGGAAGATGAGTGATGGTGCTTCTACCAATGCTCTACAGACTCACTGTGGAGATGGAAGCCACACCAGCAAGTCGGCTCTCATGTACTGGCCTGAGGCAGAGGAGGGATTCAACACAGGCTGGGCACTCCATCTGTGAGGATTTCCTGGATTCGAAGCTTGAGTCTCTGCATGTTACTACTCTGGGCCATTACAAGGCACTAGCTTGGTCAGGAATGTCTAATCACACACTGCTTTGGACGAATGTTCCCTTACAAAAAGCTAGTCAAGGAAATTAAACTGAGGAGCCTCTGTTATGGCTTCTCGTGCCTAGCTAAACTTTGATGACTTAAAAGCTAGGACACTTCCTTTGAGTTTGTACAGATCCAGCACCAGGATCTTCAATTTTAGTGGCATCTGCTAAGCACCACTGCAGTACATGATAATTAATAGAAGTTAATTGTCTATACCAAAGAAACCAGATGACTGACAGGCCTTGCATACCTACATTTGAAAAGATTATTCCTTTATTCTTCTTTCTGCTTATAAATACATTAATAAGTGTAATATTTGCTTCCCCCAGAAAAACTTTAGTGACTGCGCTTGATATAGTAACATAAAAAAGGCTTGAGATCTGGAGAGAATGGGAGTACTGTTTCTAAATTGTGTATTTTTCAGGATTTTAAAATGCTATCTTCCATTAAAAAAAAAAAAAAAAACAGAAAAAATATGGTAGGCTTTTATTACTGCTCAAGTCTCTTGAAAAAGCAAACAAAAAAACTCACTGCAAGCAGAAGAACAGGAGATCAGCCACTACACGACTACAACAACAACAACAACAAAAAAGGCAAAAAGACCTATTCTATATCCTTGGAACAAATTTCTGATTAACATTCCCCAGTTAGCACTCTTCTTCCTGCCGAATATTCTTTCTTTTATATTGTCTTCTGCAACACACTGCTTTCTTTTTGCCCACTATTAATCTAACTCATGTTTTGCTGCAGTAGTTAGGATCCAGTTCTGAGGAGTGATGCTTCTTCACTAGTAGAAGTTCTTTCTGGGAATGAAATCCTGACCAGTCAAGGCAGCTGCAACTCTGCAACTCTCTATTGCCCTAAAGTGGGATCATCCTTATTCTATAGCCCTGTAGCAAACTAAAATATTTATGTTTCTAGTGCAAATAACATTTATGGCTTTTATTCATTTGTCCTTTCTCTGAGACATCTGAAAAGTGTGGGCACTCTGTTACATCCCAAGGGCAAAGCATCAGATTTATTTTCATTGGGGAAATTAAGTTCTTATTTCATGTCTTTACTCCAAGATGTCCATTCCCTACCACCTTCATTTCTTATTTCAGGTTTTGAAAAGTGGGAAAGGTGATTTATGCTCTTAATGTTCTCATTTCTTTTCGCTCTGGGGACGTAGTATGTGTTTTGTCCTCGTTTCCTCTGGTAAACCTGGTACTGTGGAAACACTGCATCAGGAAGGAGATCCTCAGTTGCCTAAAGAGTAATAACCTAGTTTTTAACATCAGCTAAGGGTAGCTGACACGAATCCCACTCTTAGTCCCTACTACTTTCTGGGCTGCTCAGAGCTACCTGTCATAAGCTGCTTATGCTGTGCCAGCAACTTTGTTTTAGTCAATGTAACACCTCACACAGTGAGACATGACTCAGCTAGTGGTAGAACTGATTTCCCTATTCCTTAAATCAATGAATTCTGCCATTGATTTTCTTTAGGACCAAAACATTTCCATATCTTTAGCATAATGATATAATATGCCCTTGCAGATTCAAAGCCAAGGTCTTTTCAGTCCAACAGAGAAATAACAGCTAGAAGTAGAGCTGGAACAGTGTCTATGCTGACCCCATACACATTTCCAGCATCTAGAAACCACACTGTTTCCTGAGCTTGAACTGTATCTCCATCACTCCAAATATTTAGCCATTCTTTGGCCTAGTGTCTTCAGCTTTATTTAACTGTTGTTGTTTTAAGTTCATTGCATTTGAGTCTTTCATAACTTCCAGTGGCAATGAGTTCCAAAATTCTGTTGTCTCTTGAATACTTACAGGGCTTCTACTGAACCTGCTGTCTAATAAATTGTTCCCTCCCTGCTGTCAGCCTTGTCACTCTGTTTGCTAAGTTTCTAGTTCTATATTATTCACATCCACCACAAGGGTTTTTTGATGCTGTTGTTTGTTGTTGTTGTTCTTGTTGTTTTTTACAGCAGACCTGAACACAAGCATGCAGTATTCAAAATGTGAACACCACATGTTAACAAAAAGAATCCTCTCTTTTTTTTTCTTTTTCTTTTTTTTTTTCTTTTTCTTTTTTACCATGTTCTTTATTTATTTCCTAATAATTTCCAATGTTCCATCTGTCTTTTCGACCATTTCTATCTTTGAGCTGATGTTTAGGAAGAATTATATGTAATGATTCCAAAATCTGTCTTCTGAATGGTAATAGCTCATTTAGAGTCCATCACTGTGCACATATAGTTAAGGTTGTTCTCCTCCATATGCATTAGTCTGCATTTATTGACAGTGAATTTCATCTGCCATTTTATTACCCAATCACTCAGTATTTTGAGCTCCTTCTGCAAGCCTTCACAAGCAGTTTTAGTTTTGACTGCTGTAAATAATGTTGTGTCAGCAGCTGGCTATGCCAACTCACTATTCTCCTCTTTTCCAAAGTAAGTATTTGGGCTGAGCAGTGCCTGGGGAGCCACACCAACAACCCCTATTTGCTGTGAAATTGCTTCTTACTCCTAATCTGTTAAAGCACTGGGACATCCTGGCAGTGCCTTTGCTGCCCCATATCTCTGGGGTACCCAGGCCATACAGATTTCTCTGCTTATAGAGACCCATGCTCATTCATACCTTCTTCCCGTCTTAAAACCCCCTTTGTCTATCCCAAAAGCCATGCTTCCAGAACCTAGGGAGGATCTAGAGATCCTAGAGGGAGCAAGGGATGCGTGTAGGGGCAGAAATTCTTTGCGTCTTGTCCAACCTCCCCAGAAAAGTTCCTCTCGCCCATGCCGCCGCCGTAACCCCTCTCGTGCCCCAGGTCCCGGTACTCTGTGCCGGCGGGGCACGGCGCGGCTCAGCCCATCGGCAGATCCGCGGCCCGGCCGTGCGCACGGCTCCCTCTAGCGGCTACCGGTGAGCATAGCCATCCGAAGGAAGCCGCAGGCGGATCGACGTGATCACTGCCTCCGGGTTGCTTGTTCATGGCGGGATCAAGAAACGGACCACTGTTAAAAGGGAGAGAGGGAGGGAGGAAGGCTGCCAGGCTGAGAAATGGCTGATCTCAGATTACAAGTGGAGGGCAGGAAGGACTTCCAGAGCTTAAAGTTTGAAGTTTTTGGAGGGGAGTTTGTCAGTGATACAGTTCCCCATTCCAACTCCTGCTAGCAGTGCCAGCAACTTGTGCTGCACTCGCTGGCCTATTCCCTAGCCAAACTATGGCACCGTAGCAGTACTCTTAGAATTAATGTGGGGTGCAGAAACAGCAGGAATTTAACACATTTATGGGGGAAAAAAAACAAACAAACAACAAAAAAAAATACACCAAACAAACAAACAACAACAACAAAAACCACAAAAGCACCTGTTTGCTCTTCCCATATAGGAGAAGAAAACGAAACTCAAGCTCTTGAAAAGGAATGATGAACAGGGAGTCCAGAACGCTGTCCCAACAGTTCCATTTGTCTGGGAACTTCTCTGCTATAACTCAGACCTCAGTGCTTTTGTCAGCATGTTGCTAACTGCTGGCAAGGCAGCTATCTGTGGCGTACAGTGCAGACTGAGAAATGCCGGAAAGAAGCAGCTTTCTCATCAGCCAGCCAAAGGGTTGTGATCAATGGTTGTGTGTCTGGATGGGGGCTTGTCGCAAGTGATGTCCCCCAAGGGTCAGTCTTGGAACTGGTGCTCTTCAACATCTTTATCAGTGACATAAATGATGGCATCGAGTGCACCCTCAGCAAGTTTGCGGATGACACCAAGCTGAGTGATGCAGTCGATACACTGAAGGGAAGGGAAGCCATCCAGAGGGACCTGGACAGTCTGGAGAAGTGGCCCATGTGAACCTAATGAGGTTCAGCAGTGCCAAGTGCAAGGTGCTGCACTTGGGCCGGGGCAATCTCAGGTATTTCTACAGGCTGGGGGAAGATCTTCTTGAGAGCAGCCCTGTGAAGAAGGACTTGGGGATCCTGGTGGACTAGAAGCTGGACACGAGCCAGCAGTGCGTGCCTGCAGCCCGGAAGGCCAACTGCATTCTGGGCTGCATTAAAAGAGGGGTGGCCAGCAGGGAGAGGAAGGTGATTGTCCCCCTCTACTCAACTCTTGTGAGGCCCCATCTGGAGCACTGCGTCCAGGCCTAGGGCCCCCAGCACAAGAAAGATGCAGAACTCTTGAAATTGGTCCAGAGGAGGGCCACTAAGATGATCAGAGGACTGGAGCACCTCTCTCACGAGGAAAGGTTAAGGGAACTGGGCTTGTTTAGCTTAGAGAAGAGAAGGCTCCGGGGAGACCTCACTGTGGCCTTTCAGTGCTTGAAGGAAGCATACAAACAGGAGGGTGTACAACTGTTCATGAGGATGGATAGTGATAGGACAAGGAGGGATGGTTTTAAACAGAGGCTGGGGAGGTTTAGGTTAGATATTAGGAGGAAGTTTTTCACACAGAGGGTGGTGATGCACTGGAACAGGTTGCCCAAGGAGGCTGTGGATGCCCCATCCCTGGAGGCATTCAAGGCTAGGCTGGATGTGGCTCTGGGCAGCCTGGTCTGGTGGTTGGCGACTCTGCATATAGCAGGGGAGTTGAAACTAGATGATCATTGTGGTCCTTTTCAACCCAGGCCATTCTATGATTCTATGATATGATTGTATGATTTATTCTTTACTTGCTCTGAGAGAGGGCACAGAGAACTGTGGGTTCACCTCCCTCACTCTGGACAGCACTGTGTATCCATACAAAAGCCAATGCTGAAAAGGTAACTCACTCACTAGGCACACTCCTTGGAGCAGGACTAAATAGCCTGTTTAGGATACTGTGCTAACCCAGATATTTTCATGGGTGTTAGAAGCAGAATCTCAGCACAGCAAAGTTTGGCAGAATCCGACATGAATGAACCAGCATGTTTGAAGCTAGCTTCTACATCTCTGCACTGCGTGGTGCTGACATGCTCTGATGAAACTAGAAGGAAGTTTAGATACAAATGGTCGAACTACAGCCATGCTTTAGCTCATCTCAGGGCAGCCCAACAGAGGAAGCATGAAGACAGAAAAATTTCTCTACTATTTTTATTTTCATGTGCACATCTCTCATCTTTCAGAGGTGTCTCCTTGTTCTATATTTGTACAACACCTAGCACAAGGTTGCTCTTAAGTGCTAAAGGAGAGGTGCTCTGTTATCTCAGTCTAGTGCTTTGAGGAGCTACATTTAGGAGACTTAAACAAACGTAGACTGCAAGTCCAATGAATAATGTCTACAGTATGCACATTAGTAGAAAATTGCATGACATGCTTTGGAGCACATTTCCCAACCCACAGCTTCCAATCTCTATTTGCAATTGCGCATTATTGGTCTGAAGATTACGTGTTTGAACCCTGTGTGGAGAAGACCTATTCCAAGGTTGAATGCAGCCATGATGTGAAGATGAGACTGGGCAGACACTGAGCCATCCTCCTTTCCTCTGACTAAGTACATACACTGTTTAGCATGAGTGAAACTTCAGGTGCTAAATGAGGCAATAAATCATCTTCAGTCTGAAAGATTTGTAAAACTTGCTACTGTAAGCCAAAAAGCAAAAATTTACCTGATTAATATTTCAGGCAAGTCAACACGAGAATCAGGTACATTGCACAAACTGCAAATGGTTCGGCTCCTTTTGAATGTGTACTCTCAAATGTTCCCACTATGTTAGCGTAAGCCAAACACCACTGATTTTCTCAGCCATAAAATAAGCCGACAAAAGCAGAGCCAGAAAGTGCATTAGCCCAATTTCTTCCACATGTAAAAGTCTCCAGTGTACTTGAAGTCCAGTACTTGAGCTGTAAGCACTGCACAAAGTAAGTAAGTCAGCACCCCAGGCAGGAGTCTTGGCTGCATGGACATTAAAAATAGAGAGATCATTTACAGACCATGCTTTGTCATGAAAAAGGTGACTAAGTACGTGCTAATCGTCATTCTCTGTCCCTCCCTCTTTTTTTTTTTCTCTCTCTCAGTAAGTAAAAATACTCTTAAGTTGAATTCATCACAGGCACAAGCCCATATAGACTCTCGCACTGTCTCTCTCTCACTTTTCAAAACACTTAATATGTATTCAATCTTTTAAAAGGTCACAGGAAAGATCTGTCAACAATTTAATACGGAGACCAAAGAGGGAGGAGACGCTGGGCATTAGCACTGAAAAGCAGCTGTGAACCAGGCAGGCGCAAGTCAGGTTAAGCAGCCAGCTTGGACATGATGTTTAAGGCATTATTTTCCCATCTTTCTCCCCACTCTATATGCAAGTAGAAGAGGTGCACAAACTGCATTCATCTGTCATTCGTCTTTATTATAAAAAATAAGTAGATCTCTCAGGTCCACAAACTGAAGACTCATGCATTTCTTTGAACTGTTCTGGATGTGAATAGTTCAGTGACACGTAGTGAAAATTTCTTAATGGAAGGATTTTTGTGGAAGTCTGAGAGCATCTTTTCTGAGAGTGAAGCAGGAAATGAAGAGATTATACTGCAGCTCTCCTTCATTCTCTGTATGCCCATTATTCAGGCTGGCTATTAACTGTGCAGAGTCACCTGTGGATGCTCCACATGAACAGCTGTGCTATTTGCACACCCAGACAGGTCATCTGTGTGCCGCTGCACAGTCCCACATGGCGTATTGGCTCTGCTGGTTAGGCTTGTCTGCACAGACATGGTCTCTTCTTTTACACCCTTTCTGTATGCTCTCTGCTCAATTTCAAATGCATTCAGTGCCAGCTGTCTTATCATTTTTTGTGAATTGTGTAATGCCATCTGTATCGCTATTACTTTGTATTACCAGGAGAAAACGATTCTTGGCAATGTAAGACCCTGTGTTTTTGTGTGTCCATACAATCTTCTTACTGCTGCATAGCCTTGATGTATTAAGGTGGAGCTAGGTGAATACTTTGCCATCTCACTTGTTGTGTTTGTGGTGTATTCTCCTTTTTATGTGATATCTCTATTAAAAACTAGATGCATTTGCTGTGCCACTATTGTTAGGTGAGAGCTTACATATGTTATTGACCAGCACTGACTGATAAGTGACAGATTTGGAGATGTAAAGTAATATGAGTTCTCCGTGTTCATCATGGCTCCTCAAGGGAGTAAAAGAAATGTATTAATAAAAATGGGAATTGAGTAATTATGAACTGAATCTCATCCTCACCTTCACCACTGATGTACTAGTACGTAAATCAAATATAGAAAAGTACTTGTAAAAAGAAAAGAAAAGCTGACAGTGATTGTTGTGTATATTCATCCAGTCATGTCAACAACATAGGGATGACAATCAGTATTTGGTGTCTGCAGGCAAGTTCCTGTGGATAAAGCACAACCAAGGCTGTACCTGCCTTTGCAGAGGCAAGAGGAACAAATCTATGTGATGCCCAAGATAGATTAATGCACAGGCATGTGCCTAGGGCTCCAGCTCTGCTTTGATGACAACATCTCTCTTTTCATTACTGAGAAATGCTTTTAGCCCTCCTGGCCATGAGGGAAAGCTGGAAATGGCAACCTGTGTGTCATGCATATAGCAACATCTGCTTGAGTCTGCTGTCAGCGTCCAGCAGAGGGAAGGGATGTACCTAAAGCTAAAGGGAAATTACAGGGACTTTTATTTTTCCTAAGTACACAAGATGGAAAAAGGTTTTGTTTTTGTGTTTGCTTTTTGTGTGTGTGTGTTTTGTTTTGTTTTTAATGCTGCTTTCATAAATGTTACCCATCCTCAGCCTGATTTCCCTTTAGGTAGTCAAGGGGGTTTTGCATTGCCTTACTCTGTCCATGCATAGTGCAGCTACTCTGCACTCCACTGAACGGGATGGGAAAATTTACCTTTTCTCTTAAGGGTGGGCCAGAAAATAGCACTACATTTACAGCCCTTTTTCAATGCCTTGCCTGCACTGACTGACATCTCATCACCAAAGGAGACTGAATAAGCCGTGAACAAATCAAGCCACAGGCAGCTGTGATCTACCTAGAAGTTCTCAAACAGGAGTGTTGAGCTCAAAACCCCTCTGCTGCCTTCTGGGCTGAAAGAACACTCTTTCATCCCTCTCAGATTTTGCTGGAATCAGGGAAATAAAACCTAACTTCTTCCTCTTTTTCCTCTTCCCCTTGTCTGCTGCAGACTGCTGTGTGTGCCGCAGACACTGTGGTTTTAGTACATCCTGGATGTTGCAGAGGACACAAATAATGGGACAAATTCACACAGAAAAGGGGGTTTGGGTACCACGGGTGAGGGACAGTTCATGCAGCTAAATAACTCATAATTGATAATGCTAGTTGTGAGACAGATCTTCCTGCCTTCTGCAAGAGTCTGACTATCCCCAAAAGCTTTTATTATGTCCTAATGCACCTGTAACTTAATATATGAGCAGAAGCAATCTTAAGTCTGGCATTACCT
>JAOWBP010000001.1:46284748-46317184 GCA_028571105.1 Tragopan temminckii | reverse complement strand
TGGGGATGGGTTGGCAGCTGGACTAGGTGATCTTAAACATCTTTTCCAACCTTAATGATTCTGTGACTCTATGATTCTATAACAATGAAGATAAGTGTCTCCAGAGGGAACTTAGGTACAGCTTCAGGCATTTTGCCCATTTGGAAGTGCCAGTCTCCTTCCTGTTAGAAAACCATACAACTCACCATGCCAAGATTAACTTCTGCTGGGCATCTACATACTAGAAAATGTGTGAAGGTAGATACAGCTTTAAAACAACAACAGTCCTATACAGTGCTAGTGATTCATGGAAAGTCTCAGTACCTTCTCCACATGTGGATGATGAAGAACTGTTCTAGGACACAGGAAGTTCATTTTCATGCATCACTAACGACATTTATTCACTGTGCAACAACAGTTGATTTGAAATAACGAGTTAGAGGTCATGAACTTTCTGTTTTACTCTGTTATTGATTCCTGCAGCATTTTCATCTTTTTTTTTTTTTTTTTTTCTTTCTGAAGGATTGCTTTTATTTCTCAACAAGCTGTTTCTGTAGCCTCCTTAAGTAGGTAGGGAGAGAACTGTTCTTCCAGTGTTTGCAAGGATGGGCTAAATTAAGCAAATTCTCTCTTTAATTTTAACTATCCACCGTCCAAACAACAGATCAAAGCCAGTTTTATGGCCATGCCGGACAGTTCTCCATGGCAATTGCTGTTCAGAGGCCTGAATTGCTACAAAAAGGCCAACCTTTGATCTCTTCAGCCCTTCCCACATATAACAGCTCCTGCTCGTTCAAAGCAAAGAGCCAGGTTCCCAGTCATGGATTAGGTAAATATTTTGGGCAGAAAAAAAACTCTGTAAGGGATCTGAGGGAACTGACAGGGGAGAGGCAGCGCTACGAAGTATGAGAATGGGTTAAACAGAGGATGAAATTGCTTAACAAACACCTTCAAAATATGTAATCAGTGACCTGGGCTCAAGCTGTTTGCATGCTCTTTGTCTTGCAGTCCTTTTGCTGCTGTTATTATTATTTTTGGCCTGGGAGAAATGGCTTTCTGAGTCCATTTCACCTTGATGGATTATGATGCCATTTTAAATGTCAATTGATAATAATTGTGCCATAAAAATAAATAATAATAATAATAAAAAGAACCATTATAAATGTTATAAATGTTATCAGTTTAAACCCACAGTGTCCCTTTTATTAATATTTCTAATTTATGGGCTTGTTGAGAAATCTGCAGAGACAACAAAGCTAATAAATCTGAGGTTAAAAGGACTGCAAAAGGCAGTCTGTGTGGGTTTTCTGCTAGATCGTTGCCAGCTGTTGAACTTTGAGAAGATCGGAGCAGCTGTCACTGGGGAGGTTGTTAAGTCCAGTAACAAATAAAGCATGGAAGACAGCCTACAAGGACATGAAGCTCCAGAGGGGACATGGGAAATATGCAGCTGCACCATAGTTAGAAATTTCTGGTGAACCTTAGCACTCTTACTACAAGCCTATGCTTGCTCTGTATTAGCTGGCTGAGCACGAGCCCTCGGAGGGGAGGTCTTGTGAGCTGTGGCCTCTGTGCTGAACATAAGCACCAGACTGCTCTGGTTCTGTATCACATGTGGAAGTGGGAGCTGAAGGAGGTGCTTTCATGCACTGGGTGAAACACTGCCCCGTTATCATCTTTATGCAGGGAGGAGACCACTAGGGCACAAACTTGAAGGGAGTTTATAAGCAGGAAGGGGAGCGACTTTTTACATCATAGGGCAAGGAGGAATGACTTTAAACTAAAAGAGGCGAGATTTGGGGTAGATGTTAGACAGCAATTCTTTACTCAGAGGGTGTTGAGGTGCTGGCACAGCTGCCCAGAGAAGCTGTGGTGTCCCATTCCCTGGAGGGTCAAGGCCAGGTTGGATGGGGCCCTGGGCTGCCTGAGTTGGTGGGTGGCAGCCGTGCCTATAGCAACAGCTCAGGACTCAATAATCTTTACGATTCTCTTTAACCTAAGCCAGTCTATGATTCTGCAGTTGTATGAAAGGGCACACTTCCTAAGCAACAGCATAAATGCAATTTGTTTTCCTCTTTGAGATAGGCAGTATAGCACAAAGAGCTCCCGAGGTTTGATCTCAAAATGATTTTGAGTCAGCACATTTAGGAGTCTTCACTTTCAGAAAGCACATCATATTTTAAAAGTTTCACTCACTCTGTGGATTTCCAGATTTGCTTGACATGGACAAGAAGAGTTGAGAAAATCAGCATGGCATGATTTTCTTGTAGACAGCTGCCTGTTGGTGTGAGGAGTTGACTTCAGAGCCCAGCAGCTCTGAAGAAAGATGTGTTTCCTACGTGGAGGAGTAGACTAAATTAGACAGGCAGCACAGTAATTGTAACAAATGAGAGTCATCTACATTTCCAGGTCAAGCTGAAACGTAAAAATAACCCCAAACTTCCCTACAAAAGCTATCATATTAGAATTTGGCAGAAAAATAAGTTCTTCATTCTTCGGTAATTTAAAAGTAAATCATTCCTTGTTTTGAACATAAATAATTTGTTACATTTCAGCAACTCCATCATTTGAAAAAGGGGTCGACAGAAATATTTTAATTTGTAAAATGTTCATTTGCATTTCAAGCTTCTATTTTTTCCCCTTTTCTTTATTCTAATACAATACAAAGAAAAGAAAATCCAACATAGCAGTCATTACAGAGAAAGAGTTCAAACTTTTTTGTTAATAAAATAGTACATATAGTACTTTCTTCCATTTTGTTATTTAAAGAAATATGAAAATGCTAAGGTCTTCCAGTATTACTTAAACATTTTGACATCAAATCTACTTATTTTTTCTGAAGAAACTTTTGTATGCAAAACACGGGATTTATGCATCATTACACTGATGCTTTGTAATCTCCTTTCAAGAGCTGTCATTTATTCACTCTCTTTCCTACTTTAGAGCTTGTGTTTTTCTATATAGAAGAACAAAAATATATTTCTCAGTTGGCACTGCCTTCAGGTTTAATAAAAAGAACAATACAATAAGACAGAACAAAAATAAAGCCTTCACGAGGAAGCTTTCAAGTTATAAATTTGCATGTGTGCATCCCATTTAAACCCAAACATAGCCAGAAAATCATCTTGCCCCTGCGAGCAGCAGGGAGGTTCGGAGTCACAAGCTAAGACGGAATTGTTACACAAACATGCAGAGTTTGATTTTGAAACATGGGACTACAGCATTGTCTCAGCAGGTGCCTATCCAGAGAGAGTCAGCAGTGGAGACAGGCAGTGTATATTTTGTGAATACTGAGAGATTCCAGTTTCACTTGTTACGTGTTGTCAGTGTGATCACTGCATAAAGGTATGAAAAACTCAGTGTGCCTGTCTTCCCTCTTACTTTTTTGCAATATTTTTTAACACAGAGACACCTGATTTCTTTCGAAGCTGGTGTGGGCGCTCATAGAGACATCAGTGCCGGAAGGTGTGTCTCTTCTTTTCAAAATGGTGTGTGTTTAGCTGAGCAAAAACAGAGCTGGAGCGCAGAGGAGGCATAGGAAGTAGACTTTTTGCCCTAAGCCTGGGACCTCCAAAGATATGAGTCTTCTCATAAGGAGTGCTGGAACCCATTAGACTTTCTCCTGGAATCATCCTCCTGCAGCAAGAAATGAGCCCCTTGAACACCAATAGGCTCTAATAACAAACCAGAGAGCTTTCCACAGTTAAGGAAAGCACGTCCTTTTTTGGGCTTCATTTGTCAGATGAAGTAGACAAATCTACAGGTTTCACTCCTGCACCTACGTACAGCCTTTGGAAAGGTGGGTAGAAGAGGGAGCTTAAAAAAACAGAGGCTCTTAGTCCCTGGAGATATTTGCTGTGTGCCTGAAATCTTTCAGGTAATAGTGCAGTAAATAGCAGAGAGTCCAGACACTGTCATATATGCTGAACTAATACATCATAGGCTGGGTCAAGGACATTTCATTTGACTCATGATATCTGAGAAATGAGTAAGATTTTAAGCCACTACAAGAAGACTGGTCCCTGTTTTAGTGTCCCAGGCAAGCAGAGTAGGGAAAATAAGGCATCTGTAGGAGGATGAGCTGAGTTCCTCTTTGTGCTCTTTCATGGTATTCAATCTCCAACTGATTTTCAAATCAGGAATCATGAACAAAAAGGCAAGCCCTTTTGTTAAATAGGCTGTTTCCATCCAAGGTGTACATTCACAGCATTTTTTTTTTCCTCTCTCCCTCAATAGTACGCTCATCTCCTCTCAGCCCACAAATTACCCTCTCTCTGACTAAGCAGAAAATGGGAAGAAATCATTCACTGTGATCCTAGCCAGAACTACAGGCACTGACAGAACCCAAAAGAAAGAGAAGATGGTGATGCTGCCTTTGGCCAGAGCAGCACCTCTTTATGCATATAGAATTTATAGGCAAGGTTCTTTCCTGCACTGCCACAAGACCTCTTGCATCTGTGCAGTAGCTGCCTCCTCATCGGGCAATGAGAAGGGTGAGATCTTCCTTCACACAGATGTCCCCTGTGAGGCACTGGGCAGAGGGATGCACTGGAAACAAAGAACAGCCCTTCTCTACTTCTTCCCTTTCATCAAAGCAAAAGACACTCTCTTGTCTAACCTGTTGCCTGGGGAGAAGCTTGATTAATAAAATCAGATAAATTAAATAGTCTTCGTTATTACTGTCTGCATCACTTTTTTTTGCCTTTCATTGTTCTTTTTCCACTTACCCACCCACTCCCACCCCTTTTCCAGTATTTGGAATCTGGAAAAAGCCGAAAGCCTTTCATCTTATCAGACGTGGTTTATTGCCCCCTGGTTACACAGTAATTTTGGTCTCTGCTCAATGAAGAGGTCATATGATGGGATATCAGCTCAAGAATTGTCAGTTCATTGGACAAATAAGGCAGGGCCTGCCGATACAGTAATAAGACCTGATAACGAAGGCACAGAAGAGAACCAGCGGGAGAGGGAGACACAACCGTAACAATCTAAAAGGTGAGAGGCAATCCCAGAAGGACACACAAAATACCACGGGGGACAGGGAGAGGGAAGGAACGGGAGTGTGTCTAACCACACATTCTTCCCAAAATAAAAATTAACAAGAAGACAGAAGGGCCTCAGGAGTAGAATCACTGGCATTTATCAACAATCTCCCAGCACGATGGACGCCTGACTGGGAGGCATAGCCAGTCAGTGGGATGATTATCCAGCTAGATTGCTCAGGAAAGAAAATAATGTTTTATCTCTAGGAGTAGAGGTGGGGGGTAGAGGGCACTAATTCCTGTTCCTAAGAGTGTTGCAAGGGGCCTCTCTTTTTCTCTTGTGACTGATAAGGTGGGACGGTGTTGAAAAGCACCTGTTTGGAAAGTTCAAAGGGTTTCCAGAGTGAGAGAAAAGAATTTGAACCAAAGCTGGTGGCTATGGGGGAGAGCTGAAGGATAACCTGGGAAGTGCTGGTAAGGGAGGTTTCCATGTGTGACACCTCCTTGTACGTGAGAGAAGTTTACAAAGTGTCTCCTTTGCTAGTAAACAGCGTGAAGGACAAGTATTTGTCCTGCCGACTATTTTCTTAGGTTCATAATAGCACAAAATCAAACAAGTTGACAAAGATTGCAGCCTGAAACTAGAAAAGGAGGATAACTGCCCCAGGAACAGGATTTACCAACATGAAGCAATTCTTCAAGGGCTTTTTTCACCTGGGTCTGTGAGAAGTACACCTCCTCCAGAGACGGCAGTGCAATTGCTCAGAGCTCTGTAAATCTGCTCCGACGTGGGGCTGTTTGGAAGTGGGTGGGGTTGGTGAGACTTTTCACCTCCAGCTTCTGATGCTGGCTTCCCTAGGCACGCTAGCACAGCTCTAGATCCCAAGCTGGCCAGCAGAGAGGAGCAGGCACGCGTGCTCACTTCTGGGTTGCCTCTGTTTCTCCTTCCTATGCTCCTGCAGGTTGGCTAGGCACGAGAAGGGAGAGGTGCACACCTTCCCAGCTGCATGTTTCTTGGGGTTCATTGAGAGCAGGGCTAGCAGGAGAAGACTCTCTACCCTGGGGCTGCTCTGGTAGGAAGATGATGGACCCCTGTGAATGTGCCAGCCAGAGGAAGCCCAGTCTGTCTTTTTCCATTGAGGAGATCTTAAAGAAACCTTCTGCCAGTACCACCAGCAATGAAACCAGGAACAGGAATAACTGCGCTGGGAGATCTCCAGCTCTAAAAGCAGAATCACCATGGGCCTTTGGTAAGTACAAGTTCACATAATGAAAAATAACCTTTTGTTTTGTTTTGTTTTGTTTTGCTTTGTTTAACACCTAAAACTACCTGGTTTGATTAGATAGAATTTTTATTCTTAAGTTCTTCAGGAATTTGGGATTTCCACAGTCAGGCACTAATCATTCATTACATTGCATAAATTATCTTTAAAAATTAATTTCCTTTTAACCTCACAGCAGACTGGTCTCTTCTGTCAGTCTTTGAAGGGATTTTGTACAATCCGGTATCAGTGGAGAAATGGGTATGCAACTTGAACAGTCATTGCAGGTAGCTCTTTTCAGTAACAGTGAGGTGTCCTTATTGAAAACAAATAGAACATCCTGTACATTTCCCTTTAAAAGGCAATGGTTCTAATATTAATTAAAAAAAAAAAAAAGAAAGAAAGAAAGAAAAGAAGGCATTGCTTGTCACAAGGAAAGACAGATTGAAATTCAGGAAGCTGCCCTAAAACTGCTGCAACTTAATGAAGATGACTGAGCTACACTTATATGAAGAGTTGACTGTGGTCTGACGTGATAGTCAAATCTCATATTGGTATCATTTTCTGATAAATCTGACCACTCATCCTTAGGCAGGAGAAATGGTCTGTAAGGGTATTGGTAGCTAAGGAGTTTTAGAACTCAATCACTGGAACAAGAAAAGAAAAATCATCTGTTTAATCATTTTTGCTTATCGTCAAAGACACTAGGCCTTTTCGTGTATACTAAATAAAACCAACCAGTAGATAACTAGCATGACTTCGACCATAGCAAAGCAACGGTGCATTAGCTTTTTTGAACTCGGTTTCCTCAGTTAAGTTAATTCGGCCATGAGTGAACTTCTACCCCTTCTGAAACTGTCTCCTTTTTTTCCTTAACAAAGATCAACAACCAGCACTTTCTGGATCTAGTATTTATTATTCCTTTTTAATCTACACTTTCCATGGAACAGGGTGTTTTATGTATGCAGGCATCTTCACTTAACTGAAAAAATGATCTGGAGTTTTGATGGAAGATTTTCATTCACTTATTGCTTAACTGCTTTCAACAAAGCTTAGTGGTACAGTTTATTTTTTGTAACACAAAGAAATTCTTCGTGGATCACTACCCCATTTCCCTGAACACTGGGTGAACTAGTAGTAAGAGAGTCTTTTTCTAAAGACCTGATGGTTCAAGTAACCATTGCTTATTCACATAGCTCTTTTTATGTCCAAATGGAATTCTGATCTGGATGGGAAAGAAAACAAAATCTAAATCAGGAAGGGAGCTACAGAAAAGTGAGCACCAGACCCAGGTTGTACTTTAAATATGGTCCTGAAACACAGAGATTGCTAGTTTGCAGGAGTGGACAAGGGCATAGCTGATATCGGTGCAAGCATAAGAGGACCTACATGATAAAGGAGAACAGGTACCAGGTTGCTTAGTGGGGGAAAATGCTGCTGTGATCACTGTGGGAGTGGGATTTTGTGAACTGAAAGACCTTTTCAAAAGGCCCATGGCCATCACTTTGTGCTATTGAATCCAAAGTGGGACATACAACATCACAGCCAGTGCTGTTCATAGCATGGACGATAAAACTGCATTTAAACAACGTGAGACTCCTCTCTGGAAACAAAAAAGAATATTGTAGACAGAATCTATTATACTAAGTTTGTTTTATGATTAGTAAGCTGAAGATGACCAGCCCTGTTTTGCAGTGCATCTCAGCTAAGTGTGCCACTCCAAGCTTGAGAACTGACAAAACTGTATGCAGAACATGGCGGGTTCTGGGAATTGCATTACTGCACCAGCAGTACAGTCTGATCCCAAACTGCTCCACCTGAGAGTACAGTCACTTTTCCACTTTGAAAGTGATGCAGGCATAACAGCATGGCTTTGCCTTTGACTTCACATCATCATCCAGCCAGGGACTAGCTTACCAAGAGAATACAGTGACCCTTCTATTTTCTGCCAGAAAGTAAGGCTGAATTAAGTTACTTAAGGCAGTGTAAAATGTTGACTAATGAAAGACGCATGTATGCATGAATATTCACCTGCCTGTCTCTAAAACTGAGAAAACATAGGAAAGCTGTACAGAAATTCCAAAATTTTGTCCTACATTGTTTTTGCAATTGAGCAAAGAACTTAAAAAATAGAATGAAATGGAAATTTTCACTGTTGATTTCTTACTAACACCAAAGAGATACCTAAGCTTATTACTCTTTACTTTCTGAGAAGAATTGCCAATTTTTGCAGTTAGGATTTATTTCAAAACTGTAACACCGTATGCTGTACATCTTGGGATAATTGCTGTGTTTCATCAAAGCCATCCAACTTCATGGCATTTAACACTGGCACTAAACAAATTATGTAAATATTTAGCCATATATAATTTGGCCAAGGTCAGGGAAATGAAATGAGGTAGGGAACTTGTTGGAAATTCCACGATAGGATACAAATCCAGCTGCTCTCTCAGAACAGCTCAGCAGCAGCAAAGAAGGAAGTGCTAAGTTCAGGGCTGAGTCATATCTTACTGTAGATTTCCCACCTCCCATATGTTATGTATCTGAGCCAAGCTATGATTTATAAGAGTCAGAAATGGCTCATACGCATACCCATATCTCCCATGAAGTGGATACCCAGGCTAGAAAAAATTGTCCGGCCAGTCTGCTGATCCAGGCAGTCTGGAGACCAAGGTCACACTGGTCCTAAATCCTAAATCTAGGCTTCAAGCATTGAGAAGATGGTAGAATCAGGAGATTCAGAATGTCAGAAATGAGGGACATAGTCATAGCTTACCCTGGAGTCCCTTTCCAAGGCAACTCAGGGCACAGGACTAGACGCCCACAAGAAGTTAGTTCTAACTTAAGTTGTTATATGGTAAAAAGAATGTGATATACAGTGACAGCAACTCATGGAAAGTTGGGGCAGGAGCTGACCACATCTAAGAAGATTTCTGGGATTGATTCCTAAGTTCACAGATTTTTGTAAAGGTATCTTCAGTGTGATTTGGAATAAGGTGTAGTCTTCCAACAAGCCTGTTTTCAGTATTAGGCATTTGTGTGATTACTACACAGATATGAGTACAAGATGTTCCAGAACTGCAGTTGTTGACCTGAAGTCTACTAAAAGTTTTTAATTTTTGAGAGACTCATACAAAATTAAAAAAGGAATGGTGAAGAAGAAGACGTTTTAGTATTCAGCCCCTTTCTCCCCTCTAATTTTTTTCACAGTGCCTGGGAAGAGTAACCATGGCCTTTGCAAGGGGCACAAATAAACAGCAAGTACCGGTCTCCTTCCTAGTGTCAAATCTTTCATTTTAATCAGGGTGGACTAGCAGGTGTGTTTTAGCAAAAGGGCCGGTCTGCTAAACGAGTCACTCATCTGTTAAGTGAATTGGCCCCTCTTCTGAAATCCCTGGGAACTTGATTTTAATGTGCTTGAAAGTACATCTGAAATAATTGTTCATTACTCCCCCAGTTTCTGTCAGTGAGGTTCCACCAACAGGTGGTCTTTTGTCAAGGCAAGGAGAGCTTGGGATAAGTACACTACACCTGGGAAATTAATAGTAAAAGCAGTAATAGATACAGTAATTATGTTATTTTGTCGGCATTATGCCCTGTTGTGTTAAGGATATGCAAATTAATATGAATTCAACTGCCGCTTCACACAGAAGTGTCAATATGGTGAATATTTACTTCACCCATAGCAACACTCCACCCAGATTTGTTGCGAAAGAGTAAACAGAAGATGAAGGCATATAACTGAATAGATACCATCTGGCCAATATCAACAATTCACCCCACCTTTCACAAGAAAAACTCATCTACCTAAAAAAAGATATAGAAGCTAGAGAAAAACAGCACACAAAAAAAGCTGCTTGCAGTTCTCAGTGACAGATTGGTCCCTATTCACCATCTTAGTAAGACCCTAAAATACCTGAGGCCTTCAACAGGTCAGTTTCTCTCCAGCAATTACACAGAGGCTTAAATAGGACTTAAAGCATTGGAAATAACCTCCTGTTTTCAAAAACAAATCTTATGTGCTTGCCTGAAATTTTCCCTCCTTTCCTACACAGTTGAAAGTCAAACCGAAAAGGTCATTTTGGGCCATGAGTCAAAGCCATTTCTGTGCACAGCAGTAGCAAATGTCCCATGTTGCACCAGGCCATCTCCACAACCAGAAGAAATGAAGAAAACTGCAGTACCCAGAGGAAATTTTACCCCATGCCACTTCACAGATTGTTTTTTTAAGCTCTTTGCTGTAGTCGTATGAAAATGCATTGAAAAATACTGGCTGGCCTTAAGAGCTACCACTTCCTAGTGCCCTTGCTTGTTCAGGTGAGCAAGTACCACAGAAAGTTGCAATAGGAAGAGTAGGACTAGATTCTGGGACTCTTAACTCTCAGATCTGTGCCTTAAACTCAGTGTCATCCACTTTCAGTCTTCTGCTCCAGAAAGTTTCCTTCATTTTTCCAACCTCTCCGTGAGGTTCATACCACTATAATTTGCTTTTCTGATCTCAAAAAACAGGTATTCCCACTCCTTTCTACCAGTTCATGCAGACACATCTGCCTAGGACAGTCTCCCATTCCCTCCTTGGTTTCTCTTTGTCAACCTGTAATTGTTTTATATGTCTTCATATGTAAGTTATGTCCATCACTATGGCATGTGAGCATCTCAGGGGAATAGTCTGAGCAGGAAAAGTTGTGTATGGAAGATAAAGATTTGGAAGAAAAAAAATCATTATTTGGAAAATGCCAGTGTCATTCTTAGGAAGGCTTAACGGCTGCCTCTAAAAGCACCTTGCTCAGGCACCCTTGAATTCTTCATTACTGTAGGATGAAAGTGCTGTCAATTTTGTAACATTTTTGTCTTCACAACATCCCATCTTGCAACAGAGTGCAACTAGTCCTTAGTTTAGTGATGGAGGATTGAGATAGAAATCCTAAGAATATACACTAACACTGACATCATCAAAGTTTTTGAGCAAATTATCTAATCCCAGACCTATACTAGTGTTCATTTCCAGATCTATTCTTCTCCCTTATCCCATGAATGTCGCTCAAAACTCCATCTGTTTTCTAACCAGAAAACTCAAAATGATTTGATCCTAAATGACTTAAGGAGTCACATTTTGCATGATATGCCTCAAAAACAGACGTGGATCTCATACCACATTTTTAAGGTCAGCATGGCCGGACATACGCAGTTGTGCTTCCCCGGAGTTTCCCTGGAGATATGAGATAGTTCAAAAAGATAACATCTGAATAATCATTCATCACTGAAAAGAAGTTTTGGCTAATTTCCAGAGCTCCTGTGACTGTATTTTCTTCACGTCAGTGTCGTCCCTCTGTACGATTCCTCTTGTGTAGGTTTTTACTGAGGGCAGAATTGGTCACTTCATTTTCAGATGTTATAATTATCATTGCTTCAAGGCTGGTTAGAAATAGAACTTGCTATTTGTTCAGAAAATAAAACCTTGACAACTCTACAAAGTTAGATGATTTGCCAGAGCTACATCCTGAATCAAAAATGAAATAGGAATTAAAAGTTGAGTTTCTGCCAGCACAGCCTATTTGGGGCCACACCTACTGCTGTTTGAATATGAGAGTGGAGAGTGGAATAACTCAGTGTGCTGCAACTCCCAGAGCCTAGATGTGAGTGACTGCTCAATCCATTATTATGCTAATATTTTAATGTTCTTTGGTGTTAATAACTGACAGATCTGTGCTGTAACATTACCTTTGGTCCAGAGTTAACCATGGAACCTACATTTCACAAAGTTTACTGAGTTTATGCATTGCCTCTTACTCTGCCCTTACAAGCAAAGAAGTCCAGACAAGGTGGAAAATAAGATCAGAATCTAGGTTTGCCCATTAAAACAGCAGAGTTCCAATTATCTTGTCTCCAGAGAGTCAAGCCTGAGCCTTGAGATTAGCCTCAACTTCCATGAATGTTTGTAATGCACTATGCACCAGTGTTGTGTCGCAGAGGTAGATGGGAAATGTTGACTCAGCCTGAGCAAAGGCTACCATTAGAATGAGGTTATACCTAAATCTGAGCAGCAAGCTGGTCAGAGGTACAGAAAAGGACAAAAGGTCCTAAACCAGAAAAGACACTGACCTTTAGCCCATCTTCCTATACAGTAGATATACCTACAGGTGTTAAAGAAAGGATCTGAGTTCTAAAAGCATTTGGCATCCAGAAAATTCTGTGCTGTCAGATTTCTAGAGCAACTCCACATTTACTGCATTTTTGGGTTCTTCAGAAAAGGCAACCAGTGACTTGGTTCCTGGCATCAAGAATTATCTTCCTTGATCATTTGGCTCCTTATTTCTACACTCATATTTTTAACATCTCTCACAGGGATCATCCAAAGTGTTAAGGTGGAAGAAAGCAGGGAAAAGATTAGATTCTAGGGGATGAATTTACCAGGATCACGCTCCTGGCAATCCAAGGGTCATCCTAACAATGATGCAAAACACAGAGTAATTCATTTTAGCTATGATCTAGTTGGAATGGTAAGGTATCTAGACCAGACCCATGTTTCTTTCTTTCACCCATACAGGGAAGCGCACCTAATTACATTTGCTTTCTCAAAGCTTTGTTGTACTGTGTCCTTTGCAGATTTCAGCAGCAGGAATCAATTAGAGAATGAATTCCCTTCAGATAAAATGCTTCTCCCTGCCATGTATGCTACCCCCATGGCCAGAGCAAAGAAAGTGCAGGCAGCTCACTGCAGGAGAGCTACTGACAGCCCAGCTTCCTTCCTGGGTGAGGAGACAGGACATGAACACCTGGAAGGCAAAAGAAAACATGAGGAAGAAGACGACCAACTGTGTGATTTCCCAGTGGACCATCCACTTCATGGTGAGCGCCTCCAGACCAAAACTTTTTCCTAGATTACTCAAAATGATAGCTGTTATCTCACATGTCAATACGTAACAACAGACATCACAAATATTTCTACTCTAAGCTCCTGCCTGAGTCACAGGTGTGATTCAGCAGTACAATTTAGGGGATGACCTGATGGAAAAAAGATCTAAGGAGAAGGACCTGGGTTTGCTGCTGGGTAACAAATTGGCCACGAGCCAGCATTGTACCTTTGTGGCCTAGAAGGCCAATGGTATATTAAGGTGCATTACAAAGAGCGTGGCCAGTAGGTCAAGGGAGGTGATCCTCTCCCTCTACTCTGCCCTGCTGAGGCCACATCTGGAGTGCTGTGTCCAGTTCTGGGCTCCCCAGTTCAAGAAAGACAGGGAACTTCTAGAGACATCCCAGTGGAGGGCCACCAAGATGATGGGGGTCTGGAGCACCTCCTTTATGAGGAAAGCTCTGGGACTGTTTAGTCTGGAAAGAGAAGACTGAGGAGGGATATAATCGCTGTTTATAAATATCTAATCTGTGGGAGTCAAGTTGATGGGGCCAGACTCATATCAGTGGTATGCAGAGATAGAACAAGTGCCAATGAGTGCAAACTGGAACACAACAAGTTCCATACAGGCAAGAACATATTTACTTAGTGGGTGACAGAGCACAGGAACAGGCTGCCCAGGCATTTTGTGGAGTCTCCTTCTCTGGAGATATTCAAGACCTGTCTGGACACTTTCCTGTGTGACCTACTGTAGGAAACCTGCTTTAGCAGGGAGTTGGACTTGATGATCTCTAGAAGTCCCTTTCAACCCCTATGATTCTCTGTGATTCTGTGTGTCATTCTTCAGTCTAACCATCAAAAACTCAGAGGCCTACCCTCTGAGCTAAGCTGTAGCTTAGGCTTGTGAACCCTATCAGTTTTAATGATAGGGACTCCTTTGGGGGTTTATTGCTCTCCTACTTTGGGTGGCAATCTACAGAGCTAGCAGGAAATGGATATTGCACAACGTGATGAGCAAGACTGATGAACATGCCGAATCAGCTTGATGCACTGCACACACCCTGGACCCATAGCACAGGCAGTGAACAGGTCAGCAGCACACACACAAGCAAACCGGCAGCGTGCAATAGCTCTGGCATGTAGGATGTGACAAGTGCTGCTTTAAGTTTGTTGAGTTTCCGGGAAGGTTAATGTGGACAATAATACTACACCTCAGAAAACAGCCTCTTAGTAGCAGTAGCAAGATCTTTCTTTCCCATATGGTTTGTCTTGTGAGAAACTGCTGTCACCTCCTCCTTCTCCACGAGACGGTCTGTCTTGATGCAGAGGGAAGCGCTGTAAGATAAGTGAATATTTTAGCCAACTTTCTTCATGTAGGTTGCAGGCAGTCAATGACACAAAGGCAAAATCCCATGTTGCATCTTCAAGGAGGGGTCAGGGAAGTGTGTCTCTGGCACACAGAGCTGCCTATGAGTGTTGAAAAGGAGAGTATTTTGTGCACGAGGGAGTCCCCAGCCATGGGGAAGGCACTTTCCCAGGGTGGCAGAGGAGGTAGGCAAGTGTCCCAGCTCAGCATTTAGCCTCATTGACTGGCACAGTGGTTGGTACCCACCTGATAAGCAAAGCGGGAAAAAGCATGTAATTACCTGTATAAAACTGAGCTGGGTTGAGCTGACCCTTTCAATGACAACTTGTATTTTAAAGGCATTTTAAACAAAATCCCTCTGTTCCCTGGAGGCAGTGGGGTTTTGAAACCAAGCAGAGCTTTAATGATGTGCCATTTTCTAGGCTACTGGTTCCTGCAGTTGCTGAGTCTTTGATAGAAACTGGCTGAAGGAGAGGGAGGAACCAAAAGCACTGGATTGGCATTTTCCCCACAGTGCACAAACAATGATGTTTCGGATCCTGTTCACACACTGTGTCATTCTTAACAGAGAGCTGGAGGCCTGGGTTTAAAACCCTTTCCAGCATCATAAGCGCCAGTCTCCATCCTCCACTCTCTGCCGATGGAAAAGAACTGGCAGCTCTTTTTCTCCTGCCTCAGCTACAGCTGGAATCTCCTGTTCTAGATGTGGTCAGCAGCAATGCCTCCAGGAGGGGTAGGCTGGCATCATCCCCAGCAGCAGTCCTTACAGCTACAGCTAATAGCACACAAACTTCTCTTACCATGTCTACTGACTATGTGCTCTAGGTGTGCTTTTGGCACAGTAGCTATAGGCTGGTTACATAGAATCTGAAAGAACTTATAGAATCATAGAATCATTACGGTTGGAAAAGATCTCTAATATCACCTAGTCCAACCATCAACCCATCCCCACCATGCCCACCATTCGTGCCCCTCGTGGCCACATCCACACGGTTCTGGAACACCTCCAGGGACGATGACTTCACCTCCTCCCTGGGCAGCCTGTGCCACTGCAGCACCACTCTTTTGGAGAATAAATTTTTCATAATACCCAACCAGAGCCTCATCTGGAGCAACCTGAGGCCATTACCTCTTGTTCTATCACTGTTACCTGGGAGAAGAGGCCAACTCCCACCTCACCCCGACCTCTTTTCAGGTCGTTGTAGTGAGCAATGAGGTCACCTCTGAGCCTCCTCTTCTCCAGACTAAACAATCTCAGCTCCCTCAGCCGCTCCTCATAGGACTTGTGCTCCAAACCCCTCACAGTTCTGCTGCCTTTCTCTGGACACGTTCCAGGGCCTCCATGTCTTTCTTGCAGTGAGGGGTCCAAAACTGAACTGCACTTGAGGTGCGGCCTCATGAGTGCCAAGTACAGAGCCCACTAAGAAGACATCTTGGTAGTGTCGAAGAACAACATCAGCCTCGCCAGCCGGAGAGCCTTCTGACGTGGAGGACAAGTCTCTCACCCCTCTATCTATATAAAATATCTACACAATTTCTGAGAAAATACACATGGCTCTGACAGAGCAGGCACGTTTGTGCAGATGTCAGGGAGCAGAATCAAGCGTGCACTAAAATCACTTCAGAGGAGGGAGAGATGGGTTTTGTTTGGTGCTTCTGCAGACAGGAGGAGAAAGATGAGGAGGAGACTGTGACAATACACAATTCATGAGCAGATGCTTTGAGATAGCAGGAGCACTCCAACAGTGACTCTTGAGTTTGGATTTGGAGTATATTTCCAAGCAAGTCTGTAACACTGCAGTATTCCTAAAAACTTACTTTTCCCACAACATGGCTTCTGCAACTGAATGGGTTAGAAATGCAGTGTCATTTAAACCCAGTGGATTTATGCCCTTATCACAAAATACTTCTCGCACTTTGAACTCAGAGGCTGTGTTGTAAGCAAAAAAAAAAAAAAGAAGAAGAAGAGCCCTCATATGTTAGAGATACGCATGCAGTGCCATTTAATTTTGCTGAGCCCCCATTTGAATTTGGAAAATTTCATTCAGCACGTGAATGCTTTCACCTGTGGCAAACTGCATGAAAAGCTCAGCAGAACCTTTTCAGAAAACCCAGATCTCAGAAGCAGCACTGGTACAACCCAATTTAGAAAAAGACCAGACTGAGAGAGGCTTTACTTTGGAGCTGTGGTTATAGATGGCTGTCATTTTGCTATATGCAGCCACCATCACTGCTGGTGTCTTCAGAACTTAGGAACAAGCAGAGCAAACTCTTGCGGCCATCAGTCAGCATCATAGCACCAAAACCATGTCAACACCTAAGTTAAATACTGAGCACCCATTTTCTTTTTAGTTCCTCCTCTCTGCCCTGTGAGAGACACTTATGACTTAACATTTCACCTATGCCAACTCCTGCTGCAGGATCCCAGCTTGGTTCATGGGCAATTCTTCTGCAGTGCATTTCACTCAGGCTGAGTCTGGCTATATATATTTTGTGTTTGTGTGTCTCCTGTAACTTTTTACAACCAAATGTGGTGGGTGAGTGTTCCCAGAAATGCAATTATTTCGTAAGTTGTTAAGCATGGGTAATGATTCCAGTGCTCTGCTCCAGCCAGGGAACAGTCAGTGCCTCAGAGAAGACAGATAACAGCATCACCTTAATACGCTGGCAAGAGCCCAGTCTTCTGGGACTTCTTCTCTGGTCAATAGTTCAAGTGCAAGGTAGATCAGGCTTTCACAAATGGAGGCGGCTCCTAATTTCAGCAGGAACTGGGGAATCCAGGGCATGGAACAACTAGACAGTGTTATTTTGTGCAGCTCGCATCACCATTTTTCACTTTAGAGGATCCTGCCACAGTGAGTAAAAGTCATTCAAGTATTTCTGTAGCAGAAACCCTGTGCTCATTGCTGATTGAGAACTCAAGGATCTTTTTATTACTCTTACAGATTAATTTTAATGATAATATGTTTGATCCCAAAGCATATTGACAAGTTCTGGAGGCAATTACCATAAAGACAATGGAAAATATGGAGATTATCCCAGTCCTGAAAAAATTCTGGCATGAGCCATGTCCCTTCTGCATTTATGCCAGTGGCAGGCATCTTTAGCTTGGTGTTTATGTTTTCTCTGAAGCCATAAATTCATTTGTTCTGTTCATTTGCAGACGATATGGTCAAATCCATGT
Organism: Tragopan temminckii; assembly: GCA_028571105.1. Classification (NCBI taxonomy): domain Eukaryota; kingdom Metazoa; phylum Chordata; class Aves; order Galliformes; family Phasianidae; genus Tragopan; species Tragopan temminckii. The sequence goes on along the minus strand of JAOWBP010000001.1, from coordinate 46,299,558 downwards.
ACTTCTGTGAAATAGCATGGTTTATCACTCACAGAACAGTTCTTTCCCCAATATGCTGACTTATCTTAACGCATTTATAAAACTTCCCAAAGACACTGAAGCACTATATAATCACAATTCCAGATAAATATCTGCTGCCCAGAATATGCCAACGGGACTGAGAAAAAGGGCAGAAGCATCCCATTGTCCTGAGCAACAAAATAAAGCAATTTGAAATGAAAAGGAAAAACAGAGGAAAAAAATAAATGCCTGTATATATAATTTTGCTGCCACTGGCTGTCTTACCAGGCTTCTGTTTGTCAGTGTGAATAGTCCCTGCTGTCCTGTGTCTCTGAGGGATGGAATTCCTATATACATTGAAAAACACTGAAGACTATCATAATCTCTACTTACATTGTTGTTTTTTTTTGTTGCTGTTGTTTTGTTTTGGTTTTTTTTTCAGTTAAAGCAAACATTTGCATTCAGTGCTTTCTTTCAGCAGCTCCTTCTTTTCTGGGAATTTCAGATCCATAGGGCACATTACACAGGAGGTAGAGGTTAATTTGTTCCTGCAAGTCAAATCTGTGTAACATGACCACTTGTAAAGGTGATGGCACATCTTGATAAATTTACTTCAAAGATCTTACAAGTACTTATTGGCTTCTCCCAAATTGTCTGAGAGCTTTTCTTTACACCCGTAGGATCTGATGCTTTTAATTACTGTTCTTTAATATTGACGGCAAGCCTTTTACCTACTGTATGAGCAAATGCTTGATGCTGAAATTAGAAACAGCAAACACTGTACTAAAATAATGATGGAAATATGCTTTCCTGGAGGGAGCACAGACGCTGAGGCAGGGATGTAAACAAGTGTGCCTGATTGATGTCTCGAGGTTTGCACAGATACAAGTAATCACAAAGAGTAGAAATAAAGCAGAAAACAGGTTGTCAGTGCAACCTGCCACAAGCTTGTTTTTCTCCATGGGACAGCTGGGCTCTGACAAAAGTCCATGACCAGAGAATATGGGGAGAGCAGTGGGGAACCTGTATGCAACAGTGAGAACCATTGCTAAATTACTGTGCTATACTTAACCGTCATCTCTTTGCTGGTGGATGGGATGGGTTAAAATTGGAAGGGACTCAGGCTCATGGTGAGTAGCATCCTCGACAACAAACTATCCATGTGCATGGTTTGATGTGTGTCAATTGAGGGCAGTATTGGTGGTAGGTAGACAGTTGGACTAGATGATCTTAGAGGTCTTTTCCAGCCTTAATGATTCTGTTGTTCTATCTCCCTGCCAACTCCTCTGAAAATCAGACTGAGAAAATCCTGCAGCAACCGCTGGCCTAGCATTCTTAGCATTCCTGTTTGCACTGCCCGCAGCCTGCACCTCTCTGCATTTCAGCCTTGCTGTCAGGTGATTAGGCACTGCACCGTGCAGTAGAGTGAGCACAGCTCTTTGTCGGGGAATTGCAGGGGGAAGTCAAGCCTTTAAATGCTCCAGTCCTGCTGCTTTACCTTGACTTCTGCTACGCCTCAGTGGCCAGCAGCTGAGTACTAAATGCTACTTTTCGCTGGCAGGAGGCTCTATCCAGAGCACAGTGTATACATACAATTAGGATCAGTCTCACTGGCTGTGCCAGTCCATCTTGGAAGTGGCTACAAAACCACTTTAATTAAGATTAGCCACAGTGTCACGTTCCCACCTATATAATACAGCACAACCTCTTTTGAAAGCCTTGAAACACCTCTTCAGCTAGGAGAGGGACTGCCATGGGCACATCTCGATACCCAGACAAGCACGTTTTGTCCTGATGCCATCAGCATGCTGTAGTTACTCTTTTTTAGAGTTGCAATTGCTTTGCTGTTGGCTTGACCACCATGAATGGAATGTCACCATAGGGAAACAGTGCTCAAAAAATTTGCTGGAAGGAACCAGCTGGGAGGCTCAAATATCTGTAATTGTTTGAATTAGAAAGAAGAGAGAGCATTCTTCTTTCAAAGAGGCTGAAAGGGAAAAACAGAACTCAACAAGATATAACGAAGCTCTTTGTCAAGGCTCCTGAGTTTCCTTCTGAGAAACAAGGGATACAGACATTTTTGTTACACAGAGAAAAACATATTTCTGAGGATATGAAGCTGAAGTCACCGCTTGCATATGTAACTGCTTTCTCTCATCTTGTCATAGCAGCAGCAAAATCTTTGAAGCTAGTTATCACGTACTGTGATGGAGGGTCGGTCCAGAAATGACAGAGGATTGCAGCAAGATAAAGTGATCCCACCAGTTTTCACCTATCTAGATTACATACTTCAAAACACAGATGTGTCAGCACTGACTAGTCGCCCTTCTTTGGGGTTTTTGTTCCTTATCTCTCTAGCAAATGCCCCGAATAATGAGATCAAGTAGGCTTGATACAGTCTTAGCCTGCTAACAGGCTAAGTGCAAATGGGAGTTGCAACTGCAGCATTGCAGAGATCTTCCCAGATAACTTTTATTTAGCTGGTTCAGGCATGCAGGTGAGGCACAGCAACATAAACTGTAGCCTATTTGTCTGCTACAAACCACAGTCCAGAATGGATTTGCTGAAGTATAGCGTTGGTGCAGATGCACAGCTTTTACTTAACAAACTTAGGTACAAGCGCTAATCTTCGGTATTTATTTGCTCGTACCTTTAATACCATGCAGCTGTGTTACAGTGGGTGGTGAAAATAAGCTTATACACTAAGCTAAGCTACAATGATGTAAACAGGCAATTGAAAATTAAACTCCTTCAGCTATGAGTAGTATAAAGCCTTAAATTGCCTTGCTTTTTAGGAAAGGAGTGATGGGGGTGGATATTAGATGACCAAATTTCACAATGACCTGTGGAAACCAAGTTGTTCAACCCCAACTTTAAGCAGGACCAGCTTAGGTCAGATTGCACAGGCCTTTTGTAAAGTCAGGTTTGGAATATCTCCAAGGATAGAGACTTCAGACCCTTTCCAGGACTATATCCCCAGATCACACTACATCATGGTGAAAATGTTTTTTTTCTATTACCTAATCAAAATTTTCCTTGCTGCAGTTTCTACCGATTGATCTTATCCTTTAACAGCATGCCTTTAAGAAAAATCAGTATTTCAACAAAGCTCAAGTGTTTCAACTTTCTCTAAGTCTGACCTAGACTAAAGCCAGATCTGCAGAGGACAAATGTGCCTGTTACTGAATTTAAAGAAGCTATACTGTTTTATCAGCGTGGAGCATCTGGCCCTTCCAATGTCAACAGTAAGGCAATGTATAGACAGCTGTATTTTTAAGCATCTGCAAATGCTGACATATCTAGCTGCCTAGTTTTTTCAGGCTTGGTTTCAGCAGTCAGCTAACCTGTAAATGACTTTCAGAGAGCATAAAAGCACACTTGAATATCCCAGCTTTTACATAGAAAATAGCTCAGGAAACTCAGCCAAAGTCTTATTTCCCCAGAGACTCTAAAGCCATGTTTGCAAAGCCAATGTTAGACTTCCAACACTTTCTAGTCTTATATCTTCCACCCACATTCTTTATTAGATAGTAATTCTGAATGCTGTTGTTTGCTATGGGATCTCTAAGCCAAGGTCCCAAGACAAAGAGAAGTATCAAAGCTACAGTCATAGGAAGTTTCATCTTGCAAGGGAAAATGTTAACATGCAAGTCCAGATTTTTTTTATATTTTTCATGGATTTTTTTGTTTGTTGTCCTTTTTTTTTTTTTTTTAATCAAAAATAGAATGACTGACTACTTATAGAAAAATATGCACTTTCTACTGGCAAAAGCCCTGATTAGTTCACAGGAGTCTCTATTGTTAGCAATTTAATTTCATTTCCACTTGAAATCAGAGCCTGTCCTTCAGTCTCTACTGTCCCAATACTTGACCTCCTGTTATTTTATTTTGTTTAATCTGATGAGAGCAAACTTTGAAAAATCAGGTTTCAGTAGAAGTGGCACTTCTGAGCACTGTGTAGATCTTTCCCTTATATAACAGTCCTGTCTGAAAAACAGTTCAACATGCCCTTTCAAGAAGAAAAAATGTTGAAAAGGTGAGAGACAAGGTGTTTCTTCTGCTTGTCACCAAGGTACCTGGGTCATTTTCATACAAAAAAATGCTGATTGGAGACATTCAAAACTCATGAACCTATTCTCTTTTAAACTGCGCTGTCCAGACCTGAACAAATCTTAGCTGTCAGTGGGATGGACAATCTGGCAGATCCATTCCCTGTCCCCTCTATAGCACAATTTGAAATACTGAATGGCTCAAGGCAATCTATCAGGCTTTCAGGTACTTTAAGATGTTCAATTCTCACGAAGTTTCTTCTCACATATACACCACCTATGCACACCCTTTGTCTTCTTATTCTCATATATCCTCTGTAGGGTAGACTTTGCTGCTCCTTCTAGATGCATGATCTTCACTACTGAGTCTTCCATATCCCATCCCTGTAGAAATAGTATTGTTTTGCTTGTTACAAATGATTTCCTGCGTCAGCCTAGGTTGATTAATCCAATAAACTCTGCACCAGCTGTCCTGCCAGCACCCAGAAATTCTTAAGCTGATAGCCCAGGACAGATATCCACATCATCATCTTTGTCTACAATGTGTACAAACATACTGTCTATGGAGAATCCTACAGCTAGCAAGGTCTGATAATGTAAAACATTCCTTTCTATCTTAAATAATATTCTCTGGTCTGAGGACTAAAATCTTGCCTTCAGTTTTTATTTTACCTGTATGGTGTTTACAGATAAGAACTACTGATTGCTGTTTATATGGTGCCCACTGTGATGGAATCAGATCCAGATGGCCTTTGACAATCATTTATTCTCATCATGGGCCACTTCAGCCATTCTCATTCCATTTATGTCAACATATGAGACAGAAGGATTTATACTGAATTAAATAATTATTTTCTGTATTCTGATGGAATACTTAAATATATATGTATCTATATATATGCATATATATAGATATATATTCTCATTTGAGATAACATCTTCGATTTTAAAATGTAGAAAGTTTCTCTGTATAGTTATCAAATTATATTGTAGTTCACTGAAATAAGATTAAAAAAAAAAAAAAAAAAAAAAAAAACCCAAAAAACAAATGGGTATTTTTAATTGCTAATTCTGAAATCTTCTGGGAGGTAGTCATGTTTGTTTGTTTCTCCTGAAGGCTTTCTGTTTGCTAGAAGTTACATAGAGTGAAATGGCATACAAAGCCTGGTAGGATATGAACTCTGCTAGTATTACAGAAGTTTATGTGCAGTTGGGACCACATGAAAAAGGAGGTGGTTACATTTCAGCTTGGATCACTTGCACCCCCATGTACATGTTGGAGATAGACTGCAGCTTCATCCAGGTATGGAGAACAATCTCTCACTCCAGCAAAAGGCAGGAGCTCAGATCAGTTGTCAGTGAGACATGCAGAACATTGCAAGAAGGCCTCAAATTTCTGAGACCATTACAAAGTCAGGGCAAAAATCTCTTGTTTTCTAGACCCACTATGTGAATTGCCCTGTGCCATAGGAATATAAATACTGTACATTGTAAAGATAAAAATGTTGCAGAGAGATTCATTACTGTATGACAGAACATAATGTACTTGACAAAATATCACCTTGGTACTCAATCTTACCTGTCTGCAGTATCTCCCAGGAAGATATGGAAGACGATCCCCACAGAGAGGTGTGAGGTGAAAATCTTTCACACAGGAGACACTGTGGACTAATTTAGTATTATCTTATCCCCAAGGACATAATGTCTTGAAATTCATATTCTCAGGACTGATAGTTTTTATTGCCCATTTTAATTCATACAGCCATAAATGCTCCTTTTCTCATAGCCACCTTTTTGGGAAGGTTCGATTCAATGCAACTTTGTAATCAGCTTCTAGAAGAGGATGCCCATTGCAATCTTCAGCATATATACAAAAAATACTTCTCATTTCAAATCTTTTCCCTGGTAGTGTCAGCAACATTCAATTTGAATGACATTTTTCCCTTGGGGCTGAGGCCAGATCTGTTGTCTAATGAGTAGCACTTTGATAGCCAGTGAAAAGTCTAATGATATGGATTTAACTCTGTTGGACACGAGCATTATTAGGTTGTTCCTGAGATATGGGAGTATTGACAGTGTTTATGATAAATGACTCTCCTCAGTTATTCTTGCATGAACGGTCTCCTTATCAAAGTATCTGAAACATTTTAAAAAGAGGAAATATTCACAATGGAACAGGCTGCCCAGAGAGGTTGTGGATGCCCCATCCCTGCAGGTGTTCACGGCCAGACTGTATGGGGCCCTGGGCAGCCTGGTCTAGTATTAAATGTGGAGGTTGGTGGCCCTGCATGTGGCAGAGGGGTTGGAGATTCATGATCCTTGAGGTCCCTTCCAACCCTGGCCATTCTGTGATTCTGTGATTCTGTGATTGTGATGGATCGTATTTACTTATGGGTTCCCAAATATTGCATCCTAGGCATCTCCCTACCAAATCAATGGGCAGAATTTTTTATTCCTTATATTCTGTGTCAACAGAGTCACATTAAAATTTCCATGACAGAATGGAAAATGTCATATTCTGGTTGGGGTAGAGCCTGATTTATATTGTCTGAGGTGTTTGGTTACCTTTTTCACTGATTTAGCCCCAGCTAGGAATAGTTTACGCTAATGCTAAAGAGGAAAAGACTGCATTTCTTATTGAGGGAGCTAGCTAACTGTCTCTGGGTAACTGTTTCCAGTAAGAAATGCAAGCATCTAGTTACATCGTATGCATTGGTAGTTGTCATCAGACCTTGGATAGCCAAAAGCAGTTATTCAAAAAGGGGGTTTTCTTCAGCAACATTGTGTCATTGCCAATTACTTCAGGTTGTTGAGTAGCAAGTTCATTGTAGGCACTCTCAGATTTCAATTTTTATCCTTCTATCAAGCTGCAGTTTTACAGGGTCAGAAGAAGAAAATAACTGTGACTCTCAGCACTTGGGGCATGGCTTTTTGCACTGCTCATTCAGTGTCAGCTGAAACATTCACCATTTGTGTATCAGAGAAGATTCCAGACGTAGGATGAGGCTGAACTCCATGTTCTGCAGTTCAGTTGCTTTATAGCTTACTTTCCTTCTCACCCTCCATGCAAGACATCAGTCCTTCAGCATCATTTAAGACCAATCTAGTCTTTATTCTAACTTACACCAAGTGGCATACATAGTTCATGATCTAAATAAAATACCCTCGTGTGGGAGGGCATTTTTTAAAATACTGTAGGAGTGCTGAGGGGAAAGCTTGTTTGAGAGGTCACACTGGAGCACTCTAAAAACTCATTTAAATATGTAATTTGTCAGCAGATTTGATCTAGTGTGCGACAGGTTTCTGAAGCTGGCTATTCTAATGTTCTTGTTCTCCAACCATGAATCACTCCAACACTGGCTGTAGTGTAAAGTGGCTTGAACTGGTGTGGCATTGGCAAAGAATATTATGGGGCAAGAAATTGCTGGAGATGTCCGGTGACAAGGTGACATGGGAACATGTCACGTGACATTACTAGTGCTCTGGGGTAAAGGGAAGATGGAGATGTTGATTGTAAAGTAACTGTCATGAGGTCCAACAGTTCTTTTCTACTTACAAAGGTTACAGTAATATAAAAACTGCTTGGCTCAATCTCACAAAGTCAGTCCCTATCAACAATAACTCAGAGATTACTTTTAAGGCAAGAATGAACATGTTCATGCAAACAGAGCGAAAGAGCATAAGGAAGCAAGGAATAGCTGCAGACTTTGCAGTAGATCTCAGAAACCTTGCAAAGACTTAGACAAAAATCCTAAAGAAATAGTCTGAGAACAACAAGGGCCTTGGTGTAGGGAGAGGAATCAGGCCAGGCCTGACACAGTTTATCTATGGACAAAGGTTTCCACATTCATTCATTATTCCCTCACTGCCTAACAAGATTCATGGCCTCCCAAGTGGGGAGAAATTCATTTTAAGTCCGAGGAAAATACAGACTTCTATTTTATTTAACAAATAGCTGCAGATGACCTTGAATCTTCAAACCACTCTTCTGAGGGTGCTACACCTCAGAGCTTGGGGAAATCGTAGTAACACCAGAATGACAGCAAAAGATAAGCATGGAAAATTTATAAGCTGAAAGAAAAATGGTGATTTGTCACAGGCACGAGAACAGCACCAAGACGAAACGGAGGATCTACTTATTCATTGTATTTACGTTAAGGATTTGCTCACAAATAGTTAATAAAGGATTACAAATTAGCAACAAATGCTGCATGCATGTGACAGATGAGCAACAAAGATCAAAGGTTCATCCAACACTAAAGGACTCAGATGACAAAATCACTGCAGAGATAATGTGGTTAAAATGCATAAGGTTTTATGTTTAAAATATATGCATTTCTGTAGCTGTTGACAGGCAGTGAATCAGAGGAATTAGCACTGCATGTGGACGCTGTTGATTTTCTTCTTGAAAGCTAAAGTCCACATTCAGTGTTGAGTCAGGGGACAAACATCTAATGTATGTACATCTTAGAAGGTGTTGGAGATGCCATCCCAGCTGCACAGCAGTTTGCAGAAATTTCTGTGTCTCTGAAACTTCTTGTGGTTCTGTTGCCATTTCCTATGAAATTCAATATACCTTTCCTTCTTTGCACAGTTGAGAGGAAAGGGAAACGGAGAATCCGGACAACGTTCACAGCTGAGCAGCTTCAGGAACTTGAGAAGATTTTCCAAGTGACTCACTACCCAGATGTCCATATTCGCAATCAGTTGGCAGCAAAGATTAACCTACCAGAAGCCAGAGTTCAGGTACATTCTGTCTCCAAAGGGCTAAACTCATTGCACCAATTCTTTACTCAGGATATGTTCTAAATACTTCATGCCTGAGTGACAACACTAATGAAAGATGTGATCTCTCTGTTGCTTTACATGAGAGGCCAGTATCATTATTCTCCTTTTACAAATAGGGTAAAAAGCATTTGTCACCCAGTTGGGATTAACCAAATGGGATTAATCAAAGGGTTAACAGGTGCTCTGAGTATATTAAATGCATAGCAAGTAGGAGTTACAGATGGTTATAAGCAACCTGTTGGACTCTGTAGCAACAGAACTGCCACTTATGAAAAAAATATATCAATCATTTATCAACTTATAAGCAATGCAATCCATTGTAATTCACATTGGCCCTCTTCTACAGGTTTTTTTCAAAAATGTGAAAATAACTGCCCAAATGGTAGTGCTTTCTTAATGTTTTGTAATTTGATATCACAGACTATAAATGCCCTGGCTGTAATTTCAGTGCAGGGAAACTGATCTAGCTTCCTCCAGCTGTAATGTCATCTTGATGACAGAGCACAACATTGACCCCATATGTCTGCTGTACGTGAAATATGATGCACTGAAATATACATATCACTGGATTTTGGAAATCAGTGTTCTATTTAGAATGGTTGCAATGATTTTTACAGTTTCAGTACTTGTCATAATTCTGAAGTCATCAGTGTATTTCTATGTACATATCCCACTCTAACAATCAAAGTTCACCATAGTGCTGTTTATTGACTGTGACATGCCTGGGACTATGGACTAACTGTGATGATATTGCTTCAGAGTTAGGCGACAGGGAACATTGGAACAGCACAGCTGCAGTGTCCCCACTAGCAATATCTGTGCACACATAACACGTTTCCAATGGCATGAAGCATGAGCTGGGCTACTAGTCAGTGTTCCTGAAAATCGAATCACATGAAAGAACAGAACTATCTTCCATGTAAAAGAAAAGTAATTTATAGTCTGTAGAGAAAAAGAAAGAAGGAAATAAACTGAGTTATCATGGCAAACATCAACCTGAGATGTCAAATAAAGAAGAAAAAGCCCATCTGAATTCCAGCAAATTCCCTGTGCAGACAGGGGATCTGACATGGAAGCTCTGCATTTACCCCTTTCTTGACAGATAAAAATTGGCCACAGGACTAAAAACTAGTGGTAACTTAAGTACAAGATTATTTTAATTTTGATAGTTACATATAAACAAAAAAGAGTGCATAAAATTCACATACATTTTTTGTGCTTTGAAATGGTAGCTTTGACAAGGATAAAATCAGCTATAAATCAAATCACCTTGAAGAATTTAACAAAAAAAAGTGAGAAATCACTGCAGTAACCATGTGAAACATTTCATAATCGTGTGAGAAGCCAATCAAGAAACAAATCTGTGGTTCTTGCAGAACAATTTAAGTGGACAAATGGAAAAACAACCTTGTACTTGTGTGTGCCTACTTGCAACACAAATGAAAGGTGACCAAGAGGGCCAATGGCATCCCGGCCTGCATTAGAAATAGTGCAGCCAGCAGGAGCAGGGAGGTAATCATCTCCCTGTACTCAGCTCTGGTGAGGCCGCACCTCGAGTACTGTGTTCAGTTTTGAGCCCCTCATTGCAAGAAAGACATTGAGGCCCTGGAACGTGTCCAGAGAAGGGCAACGAAACTGATGAGGGGTCTGGAGCACAAGTCGTATGAGGAGCAGCTGAGGGAGCTGAGATTGTTTAGTTTGGAGAAGAGGAGGCTCAGAGGAGACCTCATTGCACTCTACAACTTCCTGAAGGGAGGTTCTGATGAGGAGGGGTTTGACCTCTTCTCCCAGGCAACAAACAGGACCCAAGGAAATGGCCACAAGTTGAACCAGAGGAGGTTTAGGTTAGACATAAGGAAAAACTTTTTCTCTCAGAGAGTGGTCAGGTACTGGAATGGCTGCCCAGGGAGGTGGTGGAGTCGCCGTCCCTGGCAGTGTTCAAGAGGCATCTGGATGAGGAGCTATGAGATATGGGTTAGTGGATTTTGGTAGTAATGGTAATGGGAGGACGGTTGGACTAGATGATCTTGCAGGTCGTTTCCAACCTTATGATTCCATGATTCTGTGATTCTATGAAAGAGGCTAGATGGGTAAACATTAGAAACAGGAAGTTATAAAAATGAATAGGCAGTGCAAAATGATACAGGCCAAATCTGTAGTTAAAAAAGTAAAGGATCGTCAGAAACTCAATAAAAATACCTTTAGAGAAAAAAAAATTAAAAAAGGAAGTGAACAATTATATTGATCTGCTACTCTATGGACATAGCGGGACTGTCAAGGATAATGCAGAACTGGCAGATCTCTGTCCTTGGAAATATGTCAGATAAGGTGGTAGTGTCACATGATGGTTATGAGACACTTTTCGTCAGGACAATGTTGAACAGTGGCTGCAGCCTGACATTTTTAAATCCAGAATCTGTGTGACTTGCTTCTAGTAGCTCTTGAAAAGCTGCTTGAGAAGCATCTTGGGTCATCAGTTTGATATTCAGTCAGCCCTGGAGCCCAGGAGATATTTCAGGGACCTGGAAAAGAGCTAATATTGTGTCAGTGCATAAGAGTGTAGACAGAATGACCAGATAATGATTGGCCTGTGAGACAAACATTGATTTTGGCAAAACAATGTTAAAGCTGATATGAGCCTCTGTTAATGATGAATTAAAATAAGACTGATGTATCTAATGCTTTTCATCATTGGCTTATGGAAAACAGTGTCATCAAACTCATCTTTTTTTTATTAGATTATATATTTGATTGATAGAGTTAATAACATTGAGGGCATGTGACTGCAAGGACCTTGCCTTGGTCTTACGCTGCTCTTGGATTAAGATCAAGACGCCATGTGCTAGTACACAAGAAGCTGAATGTGCAGCAGGCATCCAATCGCAAACGAGGACATTTCAAAGGAGGTCTCTCATAGAAACCATTTACTGACACAAAGGTCAATTTGTACTGCCTAATCGGTAAAATCTTTAATAATCAAGTTATGAAATAGTAAGAAGATAGGGGACTGGTAAATAAGGAAAAAGTTGATTCTTTAGTACAGTGTGTTCTGTCTCATTAGTCATGGAGATCCATGAATAATATGGGGAGAGAGAATAATATGGGGACAAGCATAAAGTAACAGATGGAAGTCATTCCTACAACATGGGGCACACCACCTTCTCTCTGCACTCTGTTCTAGCCCTTGTTTCCTCAAATATCCTGCTGATCAACCTCCCTCATCCTGCTCCTAGCTAATGCTACTTCTGAGAGGACAAATGAGTCCTTTGTGAAGTCTCGGGCAAGATTAAGGAGGCAGCAGACCCTGGCTTTAGCACCAGTATGATTTTCACAAGCACACATGAGAATGCTGTGCTTTGTCTCTGTGCCAGTTCAGAAGCACTGGAAAATTGAAGGTTAATAGTAAGCAGAGAAAGAGTAGTATCAGTAGGTTGATATCTGTGGTGGATAAAACTTGGAGGAATAGGTTTAAATCCCAATGAAGGAAAGTCAGGGTGCACAATGAGAAATCATTCTAGGGGTAGGGATGTTAGAGAGCCAGTTGGGCAAAATGGTGTTGGTTTGGGTTCTAAACACAGCTGTACCAATATTAAATAATAATAAAAAATCCCTCAAGTGAGTGCTTTATCCAATGTGCAGACTTTGGAAAGAACACTTAAAAGGTTGAATTTTTGGCTTCAGTACATCCCTGTACCCTCAATCACTTATCGGTGATAAAGAGGAATCATTTCATGGTACTGTTTCACCATATAACTCCTGCCTGGTCAAAAGGGAATGGAGCAGTTCGTACGACTAAGCAGTTCTCGAACACATGCAAACCCAGATAAACAAGGCTGTCCTTTCACTAACCTCAGATAGTGCTAACTGTTAGCAATATAGCACGGGTCTCCTGGCATTCACATTACTTCCTGGGCAAGAGATGCCGAAATAATTGAGCTGTTCATTATTGGATTTAAAATGCATATATATTTACAACCAACAGCATCTGGTTTTGATCCCTAACACCTTGTGTTCACTTGAAGCACTTGCCAAGTAAGAAATGCTTACATTAAAACAACAAGTTACTAAGCCAGCTGGTCTCACAATGGAAAGGGAATTCAACTTTCACAGCACTGCAACAAGATCTTCTACTACTGTGGCTACACAGCTAATACTTTTGTGCCTCAGCTAGAAGCCAGGCAGGTCAAAGCAGCTGACAGATGAAAGAAACTGCCTTGAGAAAACTGGTTGCTCATCATCATGGGCAAAAGATATGGCAGATAACATATTGAGAGTGCTGAGTGATTCAAAAGGTGGCATCTTCTTGGATCTTTTGCTTGGGATCCTTACATGAATTTCAAAATGTTACAAGCCAAGTACAGGAAAAACCCTGCTACTATAGCTCCACTGGTGACACAGTCTTTATTGCTTTATATATTTATATATTATAATATTTATTTTTAAAAGATGTGATTCTGTGAGAGAAAAGTGGCTGTTCCAATTATGCAGAGATTCCATATGCTATGTAAAGTGCAAGAGGTGCTGTGTCAAACCCAATGTTTTCCTTTAGATTCAGCCTCTGTTTATGCTGAGCTAGAGGTCAATGTTCTCTGAACCTCACTTAATGAACAGGAAAATTAGTTGGATGTGAACAATTCCTTCTGTAACAGCTACTCATTTCTATGTCCTTTCTTGCTTGCATCCAGATCTGGTTCCAGAACCAGCGAGCCAAGTGGAGGAAGCATGAAAAATTTGGCAATTTTGGTGGTCTTCAGCATCTGACAGAAGTTGATTTCATTCCTGCTCCCAAGTCAGATATTACGGTGAGTACTGGTGGCTATATATAAAGCCAATGAGGGGAGACAGCTATCCTTCACCAGGTCACCTTGTCACATGGGACTATCTGAGAGAGAGAGAATCAGAAAGTACAAAAAATGGTGATATGATCCAGATAAATCCCAACAAGCGTGGTCAATGAATATATTTTTTTAGCAGTATTATCCCTAAGCCAGTTCCATAAATATGATGTGAAGTCTCTCTTGTAGGGTAGTCCTACCCTATTTTACTACTGAAATTTTTACATTGATTTACATTCCCTCTAAATCATACTTTAAATTGAAACATCTTTACCACAGCAGGCAATGTCCTGAACAGGAAGGAACAGGACATTTCCAACACAAAGCTGTGTTTCTTTAGCCAGTATCCCTTAACAATGTCCAGCCTTGTTAGGGTGATCTATGCTTTTTGTCCTCAACCATTGCCATTTTTAGGCCCAAGACAGTTAGACAGACTCCTTCCCTGTCAGTAGCATTTCCATAGCTATAACAAAGGATATTTTGCCTTGATCCTTGAGTGACAGCACTTCACTGGGTTTTAGGGAGCCTATTCTTCTACATTTTTTTTTCTTAATTACTGAGCACTAAGGAAACAACTAAGGTTGACTGCAAATTGTGTATAAGTAAAAGTAAGTATTGATTTATCTAAGACTTCATTTTTACTCTTGAAAGGCTCCTAGCTTGATGCCGAGGAAGCTTGCAGCCACCATCCCTTCCATAGAATACTACTCACCACTGCAAGGGCAGCTGACAACTACTTGGCTGCCCAGCACAGTCTCCTACATCCCCCACCACTTGGAGCTGCTGCCCTTCCCAAAACCATACTTGTTCTTCAACGTTCTCCCCATCTACAGTGCACCACGCTCCCACAATCTGGAACAGAGCAGTATCTCTACATAGACAAGGATGTGAAGGAGCAGGGGACTTGGGGAGCACGCCTTTATCATCCATGACTGTTTGCAGGGGGCAGGTGCCCTCCTCAAGTAAATGTGCTGGGATGATAAATGCCATGAAGTCAGCTTCATGAGTACCAACACAAGAAGCTGCAGTCTAGTGAACATTGGCAAGAGCCACCATGGACTGGGAAGGAGATCCGTGTTGACCAGAGGAGCAGCATGTTCTGTAGAAACCAAGCCACTCAACCAAGATCCTCTCCCTG
>JAOWBP010000001.1:46247822-46268320 GCA_028571105.1 Tragopan temminckii | reverse complement strand
CCTAAAAGCCCTTGCTTTTTGACTCCCCGAGCCAGGTGTGTGGCAGCACCACTTACAACCTGCGACCCTACCATAGATCAGCCCTGTATTTTTTGCCCAGTTCCCAGTAGTGAAAACAGTAGATATGAAGGCCAGATCTGGATGACTAGCTGCCCAACTGCTCCTGCATCTGACAGCGCCAGCCCACCCTGCCAATTAGGTGATCAAATGAGGGAAACAGAACTCTTCATCAGCAAACTGCTCATTGCACAGGCTTTCCTACATGGGACCAGCTCAGGTGGACACCAGATCTCTCTCACCCCAGCCGAGGGGGACAGATAGCTCCCCAGACTGGAAATAGGTGTCCAACCGGCCAGGCAGGCCAGCTGCCTTTGCATTTTCTTTATCAGCCACCTGCTGTATGACCCCAGTCCTGTACTGTGCACTTGTGATGGGAGCAAAGAGATCTCCTTGCTATCTGTACAAGACAATCGAGTCATTTAGCAGCAATTAGGCTCCCTACCAGCTTAAGTCATTTACAATTATACAATGGCTCCTAACAGCTCCAGAGTCCCAAGACACTATTTGAGGGAGGTCATAAACCAGGCAGGGGTGTTGGCAGAGCTGAAAAGGAGCATGAAGCTAAATAAGGAAAAATGAGGTGGCCCATAAGGTTTAACCCTGAAGTGCCTCAGTGAGAACCACTCTTCTACCATTCAAACACTCGGCAGCCCCTTTCCAGAGTGAAGATAATAGTCAGCCGACTCACTTTTCCAACTTCTGCTTCTGTGTCTATGTAAAAGCATAAAGATGAAAGGGACTTTTTAAAAATTTCCTGGGAAGCAGAACTGTACAGTGCACTCTAAGCATTTTATTTTTTTTATTTATGCGTGATGCTCCTTGTATGCATTTATCTGGTTGCTTTTTATCAAGACACTGGGACTTCTGGAGGTGCTGTGGCTGACACTTAACCTCACATACTAGGTAAAACTTCAGGCCCCCTCAACAGACCTTGCAAAGGCATGGACTCCATTTTAGGTGCTCTAAAACCTTCCACAGAGAGTGCAGAGGGAGATCGTTTTCATAGGCTAAACTGACCCATGCAAACTGTTTCCTTGGAAATCCACCATGAAGAGCCTTGCAAATGAGAGGTTTTGGTATCTGTGCTCACATCCATAACACTTCTTGTTTTCTGTTTGCCAGTGTGCTATTTTCTGTTGCTAGCACTTGCCACACAAGCCATTACAAGAACATTGCTACCCTGACCAGTTTGGCCAATCTCCATTTGCAGGTCCTAACATCCACAGCAATAAGAGCTATTGCTGAGATAGTGAGGCCTGATCTTGTGTGCTATCAACCATTCACCTGTCCATGATGTCCTGAAGGACAGCAAGGATGCAGATAAAATGCTGCAACCAATTTCTATATTGCTTGAGACAATGCTAAATTTGTTCTCTAAATGTTTGCCTCCAGTGCATGAGCCATCCTATATGCGATGCTTCCGCTCAGCTGCTGGTAAAGCTGGAGGAAATTTTTTGGCTCAGTTGTGTCATGCAGCAGTGCTTAGAGAGCAGAGCCATCCTCTCAAGGGAATGAGACTTCCTAAAGATCTCAGGGAGACGAAACAGAGATCAGCAGATGAATTCTCTTCTCCCAATGGCAATATTTCTTCAGATACGCCATTAACTGGGGCCTGTCTGGGAGCACAGCCTTCATTTTCTGTAAGTAGTTGAGATTGTCAAGGTTAATGAAGTTAAAAAGTGTCAAGGACCAAGCAGTGCTGAAGTTCTTGAGTTGAACATATCATTGCTATCTCCGCTCTGCTAGCAGAATGCTAGAAATGCTCCCTGAAGAAACTGAGTCCATTTTATTGAGAGAAAGTACACTCTGTTTATTAGCAGCTCTCACACCTTCTAATCATTTCTTCTTTAAACAATAATTACGAAATGAAGCATAGGGCAAAGTTATCTTCTTATCCAGTGAGCAACCTTACAACTTATCACCTGTTGTCATCATTAGAGCAAGGTTCAGGCAGGATGATAAGTAATGCAGCTCAGAGGCAGAACTGACAACAGCCGTGGGTTCCCGTATGGTATATGTCTCAGCGCTTTGGGCCAGCACCACTCAGCAGAAAGGACCTGCAGTTTCAGTCCAGTCCCGTGACATACGCTTTGTGTTGTTTCTGAGACCTAGATTCTATTTACTTTCATTCTTCTGATCCTTAAACCCGTAAGCAAAAGAGGCACAAGAAGACAGGCTCAAACTCTCAAGGACAGAGCAGGTATTTTCTGCTTTGGCACATTGAAGACATATAGCAAAGTCATTGCCCAACTTAGAATGGCTTGTAGCTGTAGTTTCTAGAAATTACTACTTGCTAGAAGTGACATAAACTGCAACATAAGCAATATGCACGTAAGCTTGGAGGGGCGTTAGGTGCCAATAAAAACAGAGCCCAGTCCTATTTGCATCACACATTTAGTGGTGTCCATTAGCATTGTCCATGAGTGCCGTGTTTGACATAGAAAGCTTTTTCTCTTCACACAGGGCTGCAGAGGCAGATATTTGGATTCATTTCCTTTTCAGTGACCTTTTCAACAGTCGTCACCACTACCCTGCTAAATAATGTGATCTTTAGAGAGGGTACATTAAAAGTAATAGATCTGAACAAACCATGGTCTCAAAAATACAAGTAGAGAGCTGAGAATAGTACTGGGCTTTCATTACTGGTACCATGTCAGTAGGGGATTTTCTGTTTGTCTTAGGAATCTGCCAGGAAACATATTTAAATGCTGAACTTCTGAACTTCTCCTTTCACCTGTATTTGAACCCTGTTAAATGATTTTACAACTATTATTGCTTTATAACCCATGACTCTAAATTCTTCCATTAGATTTTATTACTTAAGGATAAAAATGTGTGCCTGGAGTTTGTATTTATATTTAATAATACGTATATGCGCTCCCACAAAGTGGCTGAGAGATAAGATAGAAGCGACGAACGGCTGTTTCCATCTGAGGACGGTGACGTCCCTCATTGGGAGTCCATTTCGGACTGCAGTGTGGAGATCTGACAAACTGAACCTGTAGTCACCTTGCCAAATGGTCCCCAGAAGCCAGAAAACCTTTAGGCTGGTAGAGGAAGGAAAAAAGAGATTTGCCAGGCTCAAGTAACAAGAAAATGGTGAAATTGTTTCAAACGAAAAGGGGTGAGATTTAGACTGGATATAAGGAAGATGTTTTTTACAGTAAGGATGGTGAGGCACTGACACAGGTTGCCCAAAACATGGTGGTGCCTGGAGACATCCAAGGTCAGGATGGAGGGGCTCTGAGCACCCTGATTGAGTTGTAGGTGTCCCTGTTCACTGCAGGGGAGTTGGATCAGATGGTCTTTAAGGATCCCTTCCAGCTCAAACAATTCTGTAAAAATTGTAAATTTGCCCCTATAAAAATTTTGCAATATTTAAAACTGTCACTTAAAACACAAGACTCTTTTGGTTTTGTTCTCTTTTCTGAGGTTGCAGGGCTAATGATTTCAAGCTTTCCTCCGTTATCTAAAGAGCTAAATTTCATTTTTAACAAACCCTGAATTATGAAATAATAGCAGGATTCTAAAAGCATTTCTCTCTCTGACAGGAAAAAAAAAAACAAAACCTAACTATCATTGTAAAACAGCTGACAAAAATGATGACAATGGATACCATTGCTCCTCAATATGCCCACTTCTTCTATATGAACCCTGTCCCTCACGTAATAAACTTCAGAGGGATAAAACTGTGTTTTAGTCAATTGGTTTCTTCCAGTTTTGTGTGTGTGTGTGTGTGTGTGTGTGCGTGCGTATTGTTGCCAAATAGAAATATCGAGAAAAGGTGAAGATGAAGATTTCTGCCAAGCTCTTGCTGAGGAGTCCTCAGGGTGCTGACATCCAAGCAGGCACTGTCTTTCTCTCCACCAGTTGGCAGGAAGTCAAAGCTTTGTGGGGTACAGATTGAGCCCCAGGCAGGAGAAGTAAAGATGCACACCTAGAGAAGACTGCAGTGTTGCAGCCACACAAAAACAAGGACAATGTGCACAGAAAGCACAGAGACAGACAGCCTGAGAAGCAGGCAGCCAGACACAAAACAAATTCAATCTTTGCTCATCTGACAGTGATTTTGCCACTGCTGGGAGAGGATTAGCTTTGCTTCAGGACAGTTTGACATCTTTCAAAGGCTTCTGCTTTTCCTCCTTAAAGGGAAGCCTGGAGGAGCTCTATCCAAAAATACCCATTTCCACCGACAGCACTGACTCTCCGCCAAAGGTCTTGTGAAGAACTCAGTTGGGGGGGGAGGTCTAAAGCACAGAGAACATCAACTTCAGCCTGAGAAACAGTTGAGAAAGGGGAGAGAAAGGGGTTTCTTTTCTTCCCAGAATAGTTCTCTCATTTCTGCCAACACTTCAAGATAAAATCAGGTTTGACAAAAGTAGAAGGGTTTCCATAAGTAGCTTCAAAGAGATGAGCTACTCAGAGGTTCAGGCAGACTAGGGAAACTCCACTCCCTGACAGACAAAAAGTACTTCAAGCATGGGGGTCTGGATGGGCACCGAAAGTTTGCAGAGTGCTTTGGAGTATTTTGATTTCATAAGCACACCTTCTGTTTCAGATAGTATAGAACTCACGCTTCACAGTTTGCTCCCTGTTTCTCCACCTCATCTGTCTCCATTACTCAATTGTTCCAAGTAAAACTCAAAAGGATTTGCTCTGCAAAATGAAGAATTGGTTTGCAAGATCCCAGAAGAGAAGAAATGTGCACTGATAGCGTTTTTAAAATGGTATTATCATTCTGCTTTAACAAAGTTTAAGGCAATTAACTCCCTAAGAGCCTCAGGTGGCTGATTTCCTGATTACTCAGCCAGAGGGAATGTCATCGCAACTGCAGCAATTAATTAATTAACTCACGCCAATTGATTGGAAGAGTCACTCCATTATAAAGACCTTGCTTCAGTCTCTTGTCATTTTTCTGATACTGCTGGGAGTTTTTTTAAAGGATTTCCTGAGGTTTTTTTTTCAGCCCAAAGGCAGACTCCTTTTAACACTCACAGCCAAAGCAACACATCAATTTTTGCCTTGGACTACAGTGAAAAATACCTGGGTGCTCATATCTAGTGAGCACCAGCTATGTTCAGATAACATGGCTAAATACTTTGGAAAAAGTCAACTACAGGGCTACGTGCCCCACCAGGATTGATTGTGCTGGTCTTGTGATTTCTACCCATCAGTTGGCAGCTCAGGGAGCGAAGTAATAGCATAGCTGGCAGCCTCAGTTCTGCTCCCAGAGGCACTGTTTCCTGCAGCAACTGGTTTCATCTAAGGTAGCAGGGTGGAAAGATAGAGCTCTCTCCATGCACTGTTGGTGATGTTAGGAGAGTATGAGGAGGCAAGCAGGTCAGGCATGTAAGTCTGGGCACTGAAAGCATAGTTTTTCCCTGAGGGTCAGCAGAAGGATTGGGGGCCTTTGTCTCCAAGCCCCTCACTCCTCTCCGCTGAGCTCTGATAGCACTTACTTTCTCTGGAAGTTATCTGAATTGTGCAGACACTTGTCTCCTGCCAAGAAGTAGCTGTGTTGGGACTGCGTGCCATTATTTCTCTCTTTGTTCCCTTCCCATGCTGATGGTGGATTTCAACTTTTTGGGCTCTTCTCCAGCTGCTGTCAGAGTTCTTTGTTTACTAAACAATTTCTTTGCCTTTTCCCCTGTGGAAAGGACAGCTTGGGGAGCACGCATAGCAGGGGTCTCCAGCCCCGATTCAAGAGAGGTACTGGGGATCTCACCACATCTCATTTGGCTTCCTTGTGGTGCTCAGGTTTATCACACTCCTTCAGCTGCTGATTGTAAGAAACAAAAGGTGTGCAGCATCACCTCTGCATGCAAAGCTCTGTGTGCGGTGCTCCTGGCGTTCTGTGCTCTGCACGCTCTGCTGACCATTTGGTGCCAAACTAAGAAGTGTAGGCTGCCAAGCTGGGCAAGGACTAACACTGACAAAAATACAGCAGACCTCCACTGGGCTTTCAGCTTGTCTTTGTTTGTTTGTTTGTTTGTGAAAGCATGCAACCAAAAATGTTTCTATGTTTTCTGTGGATAGTTGTACTTTGCACAAGGGTGTTGTGACTGGAGAGTACGTGGAGATCCTCACCACCCACTTCTCCTCTCCTGGCATGGGTTCCAGCAGCTGTGCAGGCAGCCTCTGCAATCACCGTTTGCCATCTTCACTTCTCTCTTTCAGCCTCATGCTTCACTGCCACCTCATGCCCTCCTGGTAATGGAAAAGACATAGACAGGATTTGTAATGCTCTCATTCTTGTCAAGGCCATATCCTCCAGTAGTAATGGATCACCCAGCAGGAAGCACGGTCTTGGGTGATGGGAAGATCCTGTCACCTGCTCCAACTTTGAGTCTAGGAACAAGGCAGAGCAGAATAAGACTATAGTGTTGAGAGCACCCTTGAGGTACTGCTACCTCTCCCCTTCACAGACCATGCATCCCAGGGCAGGCAACTGTAATGGGGCTGGCTATCCCCCTCTGAGGCTGCTCTCTGTTTTTCTTTCTCTAGATGTGAAATCGATGTACATCGATGGTACACAGCATATTGCTGTGAGGCTGTCTGATGGAGTCTGGTTTTCTTTCAAGTAAATACAGAGCATTGTCTTACAGGTCTCACTGTGTTTCACAGCCCTGAGCTGATCACATTCAGATATGGTTTGTCCAGCACTCAATGATGTCCTGTCTGGTTAGTGTTTCTCCCAGCAAGCCCATCTCCAACGTTTTCCTTTTGGTGGCTTTGGCAGGAAAGTCTGGAGCTCATCCTCCAGGGTGTGACTTTTCTTTAAACAACCTGGAAAACCAAACTCAGAAAGGTGCCTAAAACTCTTAGAAACTGTGATGCTACTGCTTCAAGAAAATGACAAGAACTATCCTCTCTAAGGCAAGGAGGGGTGACAAGCAACAGGGATTTATTACTCCTTTTAGGTGTAATGTCATTGAGTACTGAGCATCTCACTCATGACTGATTTGGTCCTGAGATGTGTGGAAGTCACAGCACTGAGCACTACCCACTATTGCCATGTTGGTCCCCTTTCCACAAACCACTTCAGACTTCTCTCATTCCCTTCCTTCTCATTGGCCTGCATCTTCAATGAGTTTCCAAAATAGCCACTCTGTGCCCCTTCCTAAGAAAAATACCTAGTCTAGGTGAATGACGGTAACCTGCAGCACGAGAGCATGAATAATACTTCATGGAGATAGCACCATGAGTGACTTGAAATAATATCAGCCTGGGAATCTCTGGCAGTGACCTGTTGTGTATCCTCAGACATGCATGTCTCTACTTCCTTTGATAAAAGCTGTTGCTTTTAACCTCAAGTTCCTGCTCTGTCTCTTTTAACCTCAAGCTCTTTAGGGTGAGGATCGTTTCCAGCTTTGGCGTTGCAAAGCTCTTAACGCAACTTGCTCTTGTTCAAAGACTACAAGCATTCTAATCTAAGTAATAATTATTATCTGTTCATGGAACTGTATAAACATTAATCATTTTTTCTCTGTCCTTTGCAAAAGAATGGTTGCCAGAGAAGGGTTACACCACCCACTTTCAGATAGGGTTATATTTCAGGAGAATATCACTACACTTAATTGATCATTTCTTTAGCACTGAAAAAAGAAACGTTCCATCTCTTTTAATCTATCCCACTTTGTTTGCTACATTGTCAAAAGTTATATTTAATTTTTATCTTTCTATATCATTATAACACTTAGGGACTTCCATTAAAGAGCACGACTATGCTGTTTCATGAGCAAGGAAGAAAAAGCAGTCTTTGCCCCAGAGAGAGATATAAATGGTTATAAAAACGGTGATAATTCATTCTCCTAACACTTTTGTAAAGTAAGCAAATACGATTATCATCCTCATTTTACAGATGGGGAAGTATGTCATGGAAAGGTTAAGTGATTTATCTGTCACTACGCAGTACATAACGACAAGAAAAGACTAAAACTGTGCCTGATCTCAGAACTAGGCACAGTTCTCTCTTCTATGACATGAGTCATTAGCAGCAAAAAAAAACAGAAAAGGGAACCAAAGTTTCTGACACAATCGGTTAAAAAATTCCCATCTATTTGTTGAGAGATAAAACAAGAATTTCCCAGAATTACTTTCATCTTTTGGCAGTAGTTCAAATCCTTAAACTGAGAAATCCTGAATTTCCAAAACCTGTTTTCAAACAAACAAACTGATGTCCACCACATTGTGCTGCTTCTCTCTCATTCCTTCATTTTCATTTCAAAACATCATATCTAAAAATATTAACATAAAGTGGCAAGGTTGACATACCATATATGTTTCCCTTCCTATTTTTTCCTGATGAGACCCAAGCAGCCATCCTTGCTCAGAACTATCTTTCTGGGACATGTTCCCATATGGGTCTTACCAGAGTTGGTTTCCAAGGTAAGCCAGCTCTGCGTATGGCTCCCATGGGCCCCCATGCCTGATGGGCTACATATAGGAAGAGACTCCTTTCTACCACTGCTGCAGGTAGCCTGGGAGATGGATAAGCTGGTGTTTTGCCATTACCTGTCAGATGTCCCCATGGTGGGACTGCTTGAGGGTCATGTCTGCGATTTAGGAACTGTGTGATCAATTTCAGACCAGCATGTCTACATTCCTTCAGGAAGCCTTGTCCTCCACAGCAAGGTGCTGAGCTTCACTACAATCCAAACTCTCTGTGCCTTCTTTCTCATTACAGTTGGCTGTCATCATAGTTCAACTGACATTACAGTAGCAGATGCTCTCCTGCAGCTTCAGGTCACAAAGAAACGTTTGTCTGTTTTCTGAAACACGCTTAATATTTAACTGATGCAAAGTAAAATCCCTCTCCAGCTGGTAGATGTGAAACCTCAGGTGTAGCAACAGCAAAGCACCCCTTCCACGCTGCTGGGAGGACCAGGACAGGAGCTAGTCCCGAAGTGTGTCCTTCCTGCATGCATGCAGCTCCCATTCCCTCTGGAAAAGTTTCTTACTTAGGGAAATGGAGTCCAGAAATGTCTCCTCTGTCACGTTCCCCAAAGGGCATCATTGTTTATTTCCTCTTTACCTTTTCACCTCTGCTTGCCCTGTTTGTAATGTGGAGTTTATGATGTAATTATATCTCACACAGCTGAAATTGTCCCCTTATCACCAGACTGATTACACTTAACAAGGCATAAACTCCCTCTCTCATTCTCTGCCAGGAGTCCAATTTTAAGCTCTAATTGTTTTATAGGCCTTTTGCACTCAGGAGAGAGAAAAAAAAAAGAAAAATTGGTTGCAATTTACATATGTTGTGTAAGGCACATTTCTCACCCTCCCATCTACACGAATGCCTCTTGGGGACTGCCCAAATGACCAACAATCCTACAGCTTATATGCCTCAGTGCTTTCCTAATGATTGCTAGAAGCCTCAGCTTTTCTCCTTCTCAAGAATAAACTATTTCTTAGAGGTGAACAGCGAGAGCCCCTTTCCAGGGAGAGAGCTGTAGTTTCTGGTCAGAGTCAAGAGCAAACAGCAGGAGAGCACCTAGCTCTGTTCTGACCACCATATGCAAGGGCTCAGCAAGGACACTTGATCCTGTGCTAAGTGATGGCAAGCAGGGAGTTACATGGGCCAGCTGGGACCCTCCGGGAGATCTGGATCTCTAGGATAGTAGTTGTGGGATTTCACAAACAGCACCTGAATTATTCATAGAATCAGAAAATCATTAAGTTTGGAAAAGAACATTAAGATCACGTCCAATAGTCGACCCGTCCCCACCATGCCCATTAACCATGTCCCTCAGTGCCACATCCACACAGTTCCTGAACATCTCCAGGGACAGGGACAGGTATCCTCCTTTTTTTTTTTGACAGTAATAGTCTGTTGCCTGTCTGCATCCACCTGTTGCAGGCCATATTCAGATTTCAAGGGTAAACTTTAGGTCCTTTAGTACATGTGCAGTACCTTTCACAGTAAGAGTCTGCTATATGAGCATATGTACTGCTGTAGTACAAGCAAACGAGTGGTGACACAATGCTAAGAAAAAGAGCTCATGTAAGGGAGGGCTGGGTGGCCTATCAGAATAAGGAGCAGAGACCAGCACAAGGAGAAAAGCGGTGTCATGCTCAGAGTAGAGAGGTCCCTGCTAACAGTTTTTTCTGTCTTACCTGGTCCTCCTCCAGTTCCTTTGGCTGCTAGAACTGGCTTATTCTACAATTGCTTATTCTATTTTCTCCTTTCTTCCCCAAGCTCACTTGGCCCTAGGGATGTTCAGTGCCATATTTGCAGTCCAAGCAAATAGCCTTTCATAAAATCCAAGCCAGATGCCCAGCTGGTGAACAAATCACATAGCTCAATTGACTTCTGTGGTGCTATGACAATTTATAGCAGCTGAGGCTCTGGTTCTGTAAACTGCAGTGAGCTTGGAAAGGGAACTGAAAGGGCTGTGTACACCATAGGTTGAGGATGTATATCAGTGTGTGAGAAGTTGTGAAGGGCTTTGGAGAGAAATGCTGTGAAGCAAAGCTGAGGAGTACAACTAAAGAAAGCGAGCTGCCAAGAGAAGAATACAGAGGAGCACTGTGGGTTAGGTGTGATGGGAAATAATTAAACCCACCTGGGCATGCAGGCTTGCTTTCCTAACACACTTGCCAAGATGGTGATGATGGAGAATGAAAATGCACTAGATGCCATTCTGTCAGTCCCGTACGGATGGCATTTTGTATAGAGCATCTTGTGGATTCTTACAGTGCCAAACAAATCCAAGAGGGCATAGATGTGAACATGATAGAGCGTGAAAGCTAACTACAGGCCATGGGCACTGGTGTGCACCCAGTAAGGAAAGCATCAGGAGAGGAGTTGCAGGGAAGCCGCTATTGTTTCATTGTTTACTCTGGTTTCATTAATATCTTCACTGAAGATTTGGAACAGTTTGGAGGAATGAACAGAGAGGATGTGAAGATCTGCTTTCAAAGGCAGCCAAGGAGGAGAAATTACGAACTGAGAACAGGAGAAATTGAAACAATGGGAAGAAATTACCCAAATGAAACATTCAGCTTGGCAAAAAATGTAACTGATGAGATCAAGGGAGAGAGGGAGGGAGGAAAGTAACCCAAACCACAAGTGCTCAATGGGAAAGAGAGAGAGCTGTAACACTGGAAGATGATTATGGGTCATAATAGAGGGCAAATTGCATATGACTTTGGCAAGGCAATAAAACACTCTTCTCCATGCACAGAAGCACTGTATGCATTATACAGCAGCAAGCCCTGCTCTTCTTTCTCTACAGATGCCACACCTAAAGTATTATTTTCAGTTCTGAGCACTTCAATAACCAAAAGCTATTGACATAGCAATATACATTGATTACTGGAATGGAGACATCTAATTACAAGGAAAGGTGAAAAGAGCAAAGTATGCATCAGTTCACTAAGCAATGACTAAAAATAAATGGGATAATTGCTGACATGTAGTCAGATATAAAGGAGGGACAGCAATATTATAAGAAGGAAGAGAAGTATAACTAGGGATAAAAGAAAAAATTAATTTGTAAAGTCTCAGGAAACCCTTCCAGGTAGTGATAATGTGTTACTTTTTGTAATAAGTTTCCCCTATGAAAGGTAGTGGATCTCTGCAATGTGAGATATTGAAAGGTGCCATAAATCAGCAAAGACATTTTGTAGGCAGCATAAGTGAATCTGCTTGAAAAGAATAGTTTGTAAGACTTCCTAGCATCTTGGGAACAGAGACCAACACTATAGAAGACTAGAATAGCCAGCCTTGCTGCAAGTCAGGGTCAAGGCATTACTAGCAAATTGTCCAAAGGCCAGCTCTGATGATGGGATTAGGTGAGATTGCGGGGCCTGTGTAAAGCCACAGTTTGCTTAGTAGCTGCTTATGTTTGACTGGCCAGCGCTACTCTGTGCCAAAGCAACACACACTGCACATATCCGTATCAGGGAATGCCATCCAACCACACCTCTTGTTAAGCCACCACCGCAATGCCACCCCAAGGCTGGAGGAAACAACCACTCTCCACATGGATTGCATATGGATGGGGCTGGAGGACTCATTTCTACCTTGTACCAAGTGTTTTAGCACAAAGCAGAAAGCACATACAGTCCTTCAGTTGTTTGGTGCCTCTCGAGATGTTGCACTTGCAGCCCAAAAGGCCAACAGTATCCTGAACTCACCAAAAAAAGAGTGGCCAGCGGGGAGGGGGAGGGGACTGTCCTTCTCTACTCTGCCCTCATGAGGCCCCATCTGGAGTACTGCACCCAGGATTTGGGCACAATAACAGTATTTGATAAAGCAAATTCTCAACTACAAAACACTATTTCTCCACATAGTCACCATCATGAGCTATGCACTTTTGCCAGTGATGAACAAGAGCCTTCACACCATGCTTGTAAAAATTTGTACCAGCAGAGGTCACCCACCGTTGCTGTTGCCAATACTGACAAAACCACCCATTGCCTCACTGTATTCACATGCACTGTTTGGTTTCCACAAACATTCAGCAAGCATCAATGAATGTCAGTGGGTGACATTTTTCTGCATGGAGGAATTCAGTGACACACCTTTGCTTCATACACACTTCCATGTCAGACACCATTTTGTCGAACCGCCCTTCTGCTGCTATCTGTCACACAGCAACAATATGTAATGGAATATTGGTGGGAAGGTTCAGCCTCTACTGTCGTACCACCAACATATGCCTCTTATGCCATCAGCCAACACAATATAGGAGGCATAAGTTTCCAAGCAACCTTCATTAAATATATTATATAGTCAATGTATATAGGGGCCAGGCCACTCAGCAGAGAAGAACCACTGCCATTATGGTTTTATGGCATGTGGCGGGCTGCACTGTGAGCTGCGCTGGGCCTCATGCAGCCCATGGGCCATGGGTTGAACATGCTTGGTATGCCATTATGACATTAGGGTATGACGTTAGGAGGAAATTCATTACTCAGAGGGCAGTGAGGCACTGGCACAGGCTGCCCAGAGAAGCTGTGGTACCCCATCCCTGGAGATTCATGGCCAGGTTAGATGGGGCCCTGGACAGCCTGAGCTTTATTCTTCTCTTCATACTTCTTACTCTCCTCTTCATTTTGCTATTATGAGAGGCCAGAAGGACAGAAAAGCCTATATATTTCCTTCACTTCAGTTGATATGATCTGTCCCCAAGGGACTCCTCCCTTTTGTATTTCCTCATTTCCCAGGCCCTTCTTCTTTCAGACTCTCCTTTTCCATTACACCCCAATTATTGTGTCTGATAAAAAATCAGTTATTCCACTCAATCTTCCCCAGACAGCTCCAATTCTGAGTGGATAGAACACGTTTAACCTGCTACCAACTTGCTAAAAAGAAAGCTCTTAAATCAACCCAGGAAACTGGAGCCGGTTGAGACCCATCTGAAGCACACACAGACCTCCTCATTTAATGCCGAATTGTTCATTCTTATAGCAGGTAGAGTTATTTTTCAGAGTGCAGTGATCTAAACTGAAATAGGAATTACATATCTTTCTCTCTCAGCCTTTTCCTTTATCTTTCCCTTTTTTTTTTTTTTTTTTTAAATTTTTTCATCATTGCCTAGACAATCAGTGGCAACAAGGTGTTTCATCACAGGGAGAAATCAGTATTAACTTAGCATTAGATCTGACATTCCTAAGGCGGTTCTGACTTTCTGGAAAGAGAAACAAATTCAGCCCCACTTTACATATAGGATTGTGGGTGCAGCACATGATCCCATATGCAAAGGCATTACCAGAGAAACAAGAGAATCTGAAGGGCCATTTTAAGGATGTGCCAGCACTTAGTTGGCTGAGGTTTCTCTTTGTTGTTGTTTTGGAAGAAACCCTGGGAAAATAGCCAACATATCTGCAGCCAGCATTGCAAATAAGTGGCAAATTATTAGCGTATATCTGCAAAACACAAAATGTACATCCATCTTGACTCATTATGAAGAACTAATCATAGAATCATAGAATGGTTCGGGTTGGAAGGGACCTTAAAGATCATAATGCTCCAACCCCCTGCCATGGGCACCAGCTCAGGCTGCCCAGGGCCCCATTCAGCCTGGCCTTGAACGCCTCCAGGGATGGGGCATCCACAGCTCTCTGAACAGTCTGCACCAGTGCCTCACAGCCCTCTGTAACATGCATCATCAAGCATGGACTTTGCAGCTCAGCTTCCTCTTTCCACAAAGCCTGCCCCACACTCTGCCACCCACCAAGGCAAGCAACTCACATGACATGAATCCTTGAGGTTACAGAAGAGGTCACCAGAGTATTTTGATGGTGTGCAGCAATAGAGCAAGGACCAACAGGGAGAAATTAGAAAACAGGAAGTTCCATGTTAACACAAGGAAGATCTCCTTCACTGTCAGAGTGACAGAGTGCTCATTGTGGAGTCTCCTCTGGAGATATTCAAAATCCATCTAGGCACCTACCTGTGTGACCTGCTGTAGAGTTGGACTCAACGATCTTTATAGGTCCCTCCCAAACCCCACAGTTCTGCAATTCTGTGATTCTGTGTGATTTCAGACACCTCTTTGCTGTGTCATGGAAGCAGTCAGAGAACTCTAGTTTCCATGAGCAAGCTGATTAGTCAGCCTACCTCACATGTGAACATACACGGCTCAAAATTTTACTGTATGTATAATTCTGTGTATTGTGCATTTATAAAGCCAATGAGGGCCTGCTAAAGAATTCAAAGTCCTGCAAGAGAATACCAGTCAGAAGATAAACCATTTCAGCTTATCTCAACAGGATTCTTGTCCATGCAGCTCTATCCTGTGTACGACACATGACAGCTGCTGTAACAGCTGAAGAGCAGCCCTTCCTGTTTTCGCACTGTTTTTCAGGTTCTGCACATGTTTTGTTTCACCACTCTGTTAACCACAGCATTGGTTCAGAGACATCCCTGTCACAGGAGCAGCCTGATTGTCCCCTCTCCAGGGCACCAGCTCAAGGGTGCTGTCACCTTTCATATGGTACAACTTTCTGGTGCAGGAGGCACATTGCTTGTTGGGTTGGCTGGGATACCTTGTCCCAGGAACCACTAGGATGTTTGTGACTGTGAGCAGGATGCAGCTGGAGTGCCAGATTTGGCGCTTAGCAGCAGGCTCAGGAACAAACATTCGGACTACAAAATGAATCCTTGCAAATTGCCAGGGAGAAAGATTTGAAAGTGCCCCATCTACCTGCTGCTTTTTATCAGGGGTGTGTTTCACAAATCAGCAATCATTTGCAGCCATTACCTGGGGGGGAATATTTGCTGGAGATACAGCCTTCCATAAAGCTTTCGGATTAAGAGACATGGATATTTGCAAATGCCATCTTATTTCAAAAGCTGTCATAACATTAGCAGCAGACACATTAGTCAGGAAACTAAGTTTTCTAGCAACAGTGCAGTATCTCCTGATACAAGAAAGATGCAGAGCAGTTGGACTGGATTCAGAGCAAGATCACAAAGATAATAAGAGGGCTGGAGCACCTCTGCTAAGAAGACAGGCTGAGGGAGCTGGGTTTGTTCAGCCTGGAGAAGAGAATGCTCCAGGGATACCTCATTTCAGCCTTCCAGTACTTAAAAACAAGAGAGAAAACAACTTTCTACATGGGCAGATAGTGATAGGTCAAGGTGAACTGGCTTTGAACTAAAAGAGGGAGATTTTGATTAGATGTTTGGAGGAAATTCTTTACTCAGAGGGCGGTGAGGCACTGGCACAGCTGCCCAGAGAAGCTGTGGGTGCCTCATCCCTGGAGACTCAAGGCCAGGTTGGATGGGGCCCCAGGCTTCCTGAGCTGGTGAGGGGTAGTCCTGCCCATGGAGATGGGTGGGAACTGTCTGGGCTTTAATGTCCCTTCCAACCCAAGCCATTCTATGATTCTACAATCTACGAATTTTTGCATCCGGATTTTTTAATGTGCAGCCTGACCTTGTAAGCTTTATATCTCTGCACACAATGGCCTTTAACTAGGAACATTTATTTTATGGAAAATAAATAAATAAACCATTTCACAGAGCTTAAGCAGACAAGCTACGGCTGACCAGCCCCACAGAAAGAGACATCATTACAATTACAGCCGCAGCAGACCGTGATGGTATCTCAGGAGTCAAGGCTGTGCACTGTGCTAGTGCTGCTCAGACTACAGCAAGGCAAACCTTTTAGCTTCATTACTTTGGCTGTGCCCTGTTGACATCCTGAGGATTTTCCCTTTCCTTTATTTATGTTTCTGCCTTTTTGGTCACGAAGTCACAGCTGCCACAAGTAGTCAAAGGAGTGAGAAGGAAGAATATCAAACCTGGGGAGATTGTAATCTGGAGTGGGAAAAAAATGTATTCCATCTCAGATGAAAAATGCAAGGGAAATGTGGAGGGGGAGGGGGAAAAAAAAAAGAAAAGAAAAGTGATCTGTAACAGGCATTCGAAAGGAGGGATGAAAAATCAGAAAAGTGTAGAAGGGAAGGAGCCTTGGCAGTGACAGGTAGTAAATTCATGCAGGCCATGAAATACAACATGATAAAAAACCATAGGAACTTTGCCTCCGTAGTCTGGCCATGGCTGTTGCAAATGAGAGGAGTCACTGCTCGCTTGTGCAGGCTCATCCTCTCCTCCTCCAGCCTCCCTGGCTGGTACTGGCACAAGACAAGGCTGGGCACCAGTGCTGTGCCTAAGTGTGGTGCCCACAGTGAGTGAGCAAGGCAGCTCTGCTTTGTCTATGGCAGCTTTTCTCAGCTGTTAAAAGGAGACTTCTTAGGATGGGAGCATGGGGTAGCCTAGGAGAAAGAAGTTACATGACTGGTTTGCAGCAGCAGTAGCAGCAGCTTGCAGCTCCTAGAGCAGGAAGTCACATTCCTTCTGTCCCTGAGGTGCTTTCCAGCAGGACAACACTCAGAGCTGAGAGGAAAACTGGGGGGAAAAAAAGAACAGCTGTTTAGCTTGTCTCAGCAGTGACTGTGAGGATATTAGCAGGTAACCCAAAGAGTTCTGAAAGCTGTAGCCAGTAAAGGGGAATGTGAAAGTTGGAGAGGAAAGTTTGTAGGGATAGGAAGGGGGATCACTGTTTGACACAGTAGCAGGCTGAGAATGACTCAGACTGAAGATCTCCACCAGAGATGTCTACAGAGCCAGAGATATCTTTGGGCAGCCACTGGTTCTGGCTGATACTTAGATGTGTTGCTGTGATACCCACCAGGTGTGGGCAGGGAAACCCTGCAGCTTATCCACACCATCTCTGAACAAGGAGTCTGCGACCTCACAGTGTGAAATAAGGTCATTCCTCCTCTCACTTGATGCTATGGGCAATTCCAGTAAAGCAAGTTCACCAAAACTGGGATTTAGTTCTACATAATGTAGCAGCAGTAAAATACATCCTTTTTCTGACTGTGCCAGTACTAGCAACCTTCCAGTTATCATCCCACTGCAGAAATGACCTGCTTGGATTCCAAGACTCTGGGGAAAATTGCCCAGAATGTGTTTCAGGAGGAGCGTGTGTCATCCTCTGATAACTACCTGCAGTGCAAAGTGCTACAGCTGATGCAGTGAGTCTATGAACCTACCCTTAGCATACGATCAAGCAGATTCCCCAGGTTTAAGAGCAATAATGCAAAAGCTGTTCCATGCATTTAGTTATTTTTCTGCATATTCAACCATCATGGATGCCAACAGACGTGGAGATGTGTTGCATTTTTTTACGACCCATTCTTTGTTGCTGGGCCTGCTTACTGGCAATGAACAGTGATTCAGGCTGCATACACATCATTTCAGCTTGCTGCCCATTGGCAAGAGCAAGCAGGCAAATGCATGCTGAAAACCACTTCTCACAGGTGGTCCTCCATGAGCTAAGGCCCAGTGGGGTGTAGAAGTAATATCTCTGCCCTTTGATGACCATGTTCCCAGATTTCAGTCCAGCTGAACAGCAAATAAAAATATAGCAGCGGGAGAGGGTTGTAATACTTGCTTTGTACATGGTTTTCTGTCACATCACAGCTCCCCTGGAATAACAGTGAGATGTGTGATTTTGCCTGCCTAGAGATATATCCTCTCCTTTCTCCCTCCTGTTGAAAAAGCTCGTGGTCATTTGAGAGCACTGAGGTGGAAATGAGGTCTTATGAATGCTGTGGCCAGCATATAATGGATGGAGCCCAAGTTGGCCTTCAGCCACAGCAGCCACCCATCAGTCACAGGTGAGCGTATCCTGCTCTTTATGCGGGATGATCTTTTGGCAGTGTCCACAAAGACATCTCCAAGCTGCTGAAGCTGGCAATGGCCTTTCCCAGCCCAAGAAACCATGTCTGAAGGAAATGAAGAGGTTACCCAGAGCAATGTCTGTGAACAGACAAGGTTTGGGAGGCTGTTCAGAAGACCGTAACAGATAAGAGTTCATTTTTAAGCAAAATTATTGGATCTATTCATTGATCCAAGCACCATAAGAAGCAAGAACAACTTCATAGGGAATACATCATACGTACAGTACACAATGTGTAACAGATTCTGAGGAATAAGAGCAGGTAGTCCCGTACTCGGGAGAAGTGTTAGTAATTCTTCACTGAATGGAGGTCACAGAAAGAGAAAGGATAGCATCAAAAGATCAAATAAGGGTTTTTCCACATGATATATCCCCTGAACACTGTGCATAAAATCACTTGGGAAAATATCTCTTCTGCAGTATATGGCTCCTTCATTCCTCTATAGCACAACACAGAATCCAGAGAATATAAACTTCCATGAAAGACTGAAGCATCTCTTTGCAAAACCCATGGCACCCATCCATCTCAAGCATAGCCCATATCACTTAATATCCCTCCACAAGACCAGCTTTAGGACTGATCAAAGTTCATCAGCAAACTGAGACTCAGAGTTCCTCAGGCTTTGGAAAACAACTTTTTGTGTATCTTTGTCATTCCTGGAACAAATCTAGAGTGTCTGGTCCATCTCCAGACATGTCCCTTGTTTTAGTGTACCATGAAGAGCACAACCTTCCCATGCTGTGTGATAGGAGTCCTGTAGTACCCAAAGCACAGCCTTCACCCTTCAGTAGTAAAACTGAGTTGCTCATCTCCAGGTACCAGAAAATTCAGCACAATCCCAAGGAAAACAAGGGGTGAGCAAACCTTGGGCGAGCTCATATCATCCACCCATTTGGGTTTTCCCCAGAGAAGAGCTGAGCCACATGGCTGGAGAGCTTGTGTTTCCCTTCCCACTCTACTCACTGGCAACAAAAAACAACAAAAAAAAAAAAGGTCAAAACTTCTGGATTTCAGTTTCTGAGGCGTTCAGTCTGATGTCAGTTCAAAATGCATACCCATCGCAACTGCACAGCATACTGTTCATCAGCACTGGTTTAAAGGAGCTACTTCAGCTACATTCATTTATACCTGGAGAGATAGCTTCTAAAACATTTCTTTGGAAGTAAGACTTCTGATAATATGGGAAAATAAACCAATGCAAACTCCCACAGATTGCTGCAGCAAGAGGGGTCAGGTTAGTTTTCATAACCTATAAATCTAACACATGATATCCTTCTTTTCATTCTTTTTTTTCTCCATAATTATTTCTGTATTTGCCAATTACTAGTACCACAGCATCATGTGTTCAAACAAACTCAAGTCTTCCTGGCCTCTCCTTGCATCTTATTAGATCCAGCAGTGAAATCATCATGCTAAATTTGTGCCTTCCTGTTTATTTCTACCTTGCCAGATTGCAAGGAGCTGCAAACTGTGTGTTCTTTATAAATAATGATAGCGCTTTGCATTTATATAACTTTCCATCTGTGGATCAAAGAACTACACAAAACAAGGTTTGATATTCACAGTTTATTACCATTTTCACTTCAAGCATAGGGAGAGAGGAAGTGTGAAGTTGAAGGTTTCCATTTACAAGCTAGCTTTGTTGGCTA
This sequence comes from Tragopan temminckii, assembly GCA_028571105.1. Taxonomy (NCBI): domain Eukaryota; kingdom Metazoa; phylum Chordata; class Aves; order Galliformes; family Phasianidae; genus Tragopan; species Tragopan temminckii. The sequence continues at coordinate 46,248,404 of JAOWBP010000001.1, read as the reverse complement.
GGGAAAGACTTCTTTTGATTCTCTGATTTGACAAGCCCAGGGTAAGGCCACACCTGAAATGAAGAGAGTAGCTACCATAGAACTGGCAGGGCTGCCACCCACCAGATCAAGCAGCCCAGGGACCCATCCAACCTGGCCTTGAGTGCCTCCAGGGATGGGGCACCCACAGCTGCACTGGGCAGCCTGTGCTGGTGCCTCACCACCCTCTAAACAATGAATTGCCTTCAAACATCTAATCAAAATCTTCCCTCATTTAGTTTAAAGCCATTCCTCCTTGACCTATCACTATCTGCCCATGTAAAATTTGATTTCCCTCCTGCTTATAAGCTCCCTTCAAGTACTGGAAGACTGCAGTGAGGTCTCCCGGGATCCTTCTTTTCTACAGGCTGAACAAGCCTAACTCCCTCAGCCTGTTGCCATAAGAAAGGTGCTCCAACCCTCTGATCATCTTCATGGCCCTCCTCTGGACCCACATCTTTCTTGTATTTGGAGCCCCAGGCCTGGATGCAATACTGAACATGGGGCCTCATGAGGGCAGAGTAGAAAAGGACAGTCACTTCCCTCTTCCTGCTGCCACCCCTC
>JAOWBP010000001.1:46221692-46244852 GCA_028571105.1 Tragopan temminckii | reverse complement strand
GGCGTTGGATTGATGGTTGGACTAGATGATCTTAGTGGTCATTACAGCCTTAATGATTCTATGATTCTATGATCTCAGAGCATGGGGTGGAGCTAAGATCTCTGAGACAGCACGTGTTGGTGAACAGGTAGAAATACTTTATGGCAATGCTTGACCACAGTCAGATGGCTTCAATAGTACATACTTCCCTGTGGTTAACGCTTCCTGTTGGTTGGCTTTGACTGCAGTTTCACTCCACACCTTATTTATGCGCACAGAAAAATTTCATACAATCCCCAGTGAGCAATGAGTAGCACAGAAATTGTGATGAAATGCCTGTGCACAGCCATGTCTCTGTGCTGGGAGCTCTGCATAATGTCAGCAGGCCAGGGTTAGGTTTGCACCTCTACTAGCCGCATAGGAGCTACTTGTATGATGTCATGAGGTTAGTTGCATATCTCAAGAGTGACACGGGTAGAGTAGGACTACCAGCTCAGGAAGGATAAGCATAGGGTGGCAAAGGTGAAGTAAGCAGCAGTGCCTCAGCGTGGAACAACTTTTCAGTGCAGCTTAGATTTGTTTCTTATCACTCTTCTCTGCTTGTTGCATCACTTAATGTTCATGGATCACACAGTCCATTGCTGTCTGACACATTCCTTCCCTGGAGACACAACCATGCTACTGTTCTTTTAAAGAGAGTTACATAATGGAGAGTGCTTCTTTTTGGATGGGATTTAGTGCCTAGAAGGTCAAGGTCTTCATGAAGATCCTGCTGTACCTGCTTTTACTATCAACACTCCATCCCTTGCATACTGGCTGCCTGAGTCTGCTCTTCTTGGCATTTGTGCTGAACCAGGTTTGAAATGTCCAAGTCAAACCAAACAATGTGTCAGCCCAGGCAAATCCAGCATCAGAACAGCAAGGCAAGCATTAGCTGGAGCGGGCCAGAAGTGTGCCTGAGAAGCCTCTAACTCTTTAACAGGATAGCCAACCATATTGTCATATCTCACGGTGTTCCTGGGTACTGCTTAGTTTAACTGCTGTAAATGCAGTCACCTTGTCCCACTCTGCTAAAACCATATTCCCTCACAAGTACCTTTCCTGATACTTTCATCTTCTCTCAGAGCTTTGGTAATAAACAAACCAATTCACCACCTGTTAGGAAGACTGCTAGACCTGCAAAGATTAGCATTAAAAAAGAGCAGAAACAATGATGCATGTCTGAGATTAAATAATTCATGATCAGAAACATAAGAAAAGCCAGAAGTGAGGAGAAAAGACAAGCTACAAGCACTTCAAACCCACAGTGTGTTAGGCACTGCTGCCATCAGTCACAATACGTTCAAGAGGGGAGTGCCATGTTCACATGCCAGTGAGCTCAAGCGATGCTGAGTACCAGGGTGGAGGAGAAATCTCCCTCCTCTTGAAGTCAGAGAAGAACCTCTGGGTCTGCCTCATGTCTCTGCATGACCTGTCCAGCCAGACACCTAAAACACAACTGACAGCACCTGCACCAAGCTTCTTCATCTAACTGAAGAGGGTTTCTAGGGTGGTCAGATAGCTTAATCCTGGGTTGTGGTCTGCAGGTATGACTTCGAAGCTAGTGAGAAACTGAAGGCATACTTCTGGGCAGACCAAAGTATCATTTAGTCTCCCTTTAGAGTATTCCATGTTTTCAATATAAGTGGCCAAGGAAGTGAGTGCTCTTCTGCACTGAGAGCTTCACTGTGGGAAGTCAGGCCTCTTTATTACTCGATAGCATCCTATTTAGCAGCAAGCTCTGCTGAGTTCAGGGGCTTTATCCCAGGGTAAGTCACTAATTAAAATCAACATGCTCCACTCTGTTTTACAGTTTATTAACTTAGCTATGTTTTGTAGACAAATCTAAGGATTAACTCTTACTGTTTGTCTGCTTTGAGGCCTTTTTTTGTTGTTGTTGTTTAAAAGTAGGGCATTTATTGAGAAATCATTGACCGAACGCAGCCTTGTGCTCCCTGTGAGAATCTGATAACGAGATGAATGCCTGAACTGCTTTGAAATGGACAGATCGATGCTGCAATATGAAAGTGAGAAAATGATTTAGGGTTAGAGGTGGCAAGCCTTGTTCTGATCTCACAAGGGACATAAATCAGATATTATACCACTGCAGTCAGTGTCAGTGCCCTGGGGTAGATCTGTTAACACAATCCTGAATCAAACCCAATGATTTTCAGAGTTTTGGACAGTGAGGAGGGATAGTTAAATGGGACAAAAAAAAAAAAAAAGCAAATGAGATAATGTATGGGTCTGTTACAGAATGCTGAAAGAAAGAGTCCTGCTTTTCACTTTTGCTTAAAATTGAGATGCTGTGTATTTCTTCTGGGGAGAGGGGAGAGTAGCAGAGAACATATTTTTGCATTTATTTCTGAAATGAGCTGAAGTGCATCGTCCCTGTATGTGTATGTAATACAACCAAAGCTCCATGGGGCAAAAATCTAAGTTCTGTTTCAGGAGAAATCCTTTGAGTCACTCCACTGGTGGAAGGAGGGGTTTCAAAGCTGAGCCAGCCCAAAGAAGTACTCTTTGATGCAGTGTTCCTTTGGCCTGAGGAGCTAACTCATATCTGCCAGATTGCCCTGGGCAGCAGCTTTTCTTGTCTCTAAATATCTCTCTCCACAACAGCCTTAATTTTTCTTTTCAGAAAGAAAAAGGTTGGTGACCCCTCAGCATTACCCAGGCCTGCAATTGCTACTGCCCATCAAGCACACGGCACCAGGAACATGCTCCCTGATTACCAAAGCACCCATCCAGTCCGTCCCACTTACAGTGTGACTTTTTTTTTTAGCTACTTTGCAGCGGACTTTTTCCTAGCATCACTGCCCTGCCTTGCTTTATTATCTCTACCATGCAACATGCACTCAGAATCTGGACGACTGTCTGTAAAGACAATCCCCTTCCGTCCTTAGACAAGCAACAGCCACACCAGGATTAAAGTGTTCATTTAAGAGCAATCAAGTCTACACGTGTTGTGTTTTCTTTTATTTTACCAAAGGAAACACACGAGTGAGTGATTAAACCAGACACTTGGGTCGGCGCAATTCATTGAGATTGCTGTTGTTTGCTTTGATGAGATTCCAGTCCGCGGCAAATTTCCTCCCCATGATTAGCCTGGTGTGGAATACACAATGTTCGCTCCACTGGAATAAGACCTGGGGAGAGCGCAGACTGCATGTTTATGCACTGATGTGCTTGATTATTTATTGCAGTGTCATCTCGGCGGGATAGCTCAGGTTAGTGCAGGGGTTGCAGCTAATCCGCGCTAGAGCTGCTATTGAGCCCTTCATCAGGCATTACGGGAGGATCCTGGCTAGAGAAACAGAGCCGGTTCTCACTGAACTGATCACCTCTGCACCCCACAAATGGCCCGTGGCAATTTCCAGCCCTATTTGATAGTCACAGATTCTCACCAGAGAAAAGCAGGGATTAAATGCAACAATATGTGGCTGCCCAGTATGTTTCTCTCTCTGTCAGGGATTTCTGCCTGCTGTTCTAGTTTCATAATTATGCAGAGTTTTGTGACGGGAGGGGTTAGTCAAGAAGAAAGCCCACAGCCCAGACCTGCTCTCCTTGTCCCTGTGCCCACAGATTTAGGTGGTAGCATCTCTTCCCCAAACAAGCATTATTCCCCGTTATCTCAAGGCAACACAGAAAACTCGCTTCCTGACAAGAGATTAGCATGAAAGACTGTGCGTCTGCTGCAGCATTAAGGATGGACTCAAATCAACTTAAACATGACAAGTTCATGACTCGCATGCTGCCTGCCTCGAGCTGCTCTTCCAGCTGTGCCTACAGTGCATCTGGAGGACCACCTCCAGGTCACCACCACATACAGACTAACTTTCTGTAAGCACAGTTGGAGGGTGGGAAGCTACACACAGCATCCCCTCAGATTGTCTGTCACCCAGTTGGACAACTGATCCTAACTGGAGTGAGGGTGACAACGTCCAGTATGCCCAACTGGGCAGGGATGCAGCCAAAGATCCAAAGAGCTGATCTAGCAAATTATCAGCCCTCTGGAGAAGAGCACCTCTCCATCCCCTTCCTCCACTACAGCCTACCAGGAGATGGCCAGGTGAATCTGGGCATGACTCAGCCTTTTAACCCCTCCTGTGCAACCAGCCAGCTTTTGTTCGGGCTTGCCATGCTTCCCAGGGGTGTCAGTGCTTTGCCTGGCTGAACAGTTCACCAGCCACTAGACCAGAGCAAGATATGTTATTATTTATGCGTATAATCTGTATTTATTCATAGAATCATAAAATCATTTGACTTGGAAGGGACCTTTAAAGGCCATCTGATCCAACTCCCCTGCAGTAAACAGGGACACCTACAGCCAGTCAGCAGATGTTCTCTCAGCTGTTCCCTGTTGTAGAGTGGTCCCTTGGTGAGGGACATCCACAGCAACGGGAGTAACTCCAGCATTGCAGAAGGTATGACAGGTTTGCATTTGGCTAACAGGTCACACAAAAGCCAACTTATCTGTAACTCAATTATTCGTTGTTAAATAGTTTGTTTGCAAGAAACTTCCAGCTTTGCCATGCTGGTGAAATGAGCCTACAGCCCACTCCCGTGCCCCAAACCCAGCCCATCACTGAGCAAATATCATGACCATGCAGCAGCAATTTGTCCCCTCCTCCTCTGTGCCTACAGAGAGATCCTTGTGTCCTAGAGGGAGTTTCAGAAGAGCTTTATCCGAGGCAAACAAGGCAAGGGAGATAAGGAGGAAGGCATTCCCTTTGAAAAGCAGGTTTACATAAATAACCTACCCCTCAGAGTCAGATGCTGCTGTCTTTATGACAGCACATAGAATAGAGGAGGCTGTAAGAGGGAAAGCCAGTGTTAAAATAACAGCATCCTTTCCTGCATGCATTTAGCTTAGGCTTCATTCCAGAGAGCAATGGGGGAACCTGGCTGATCTGGGCTCAGGTTGGCATTCATGTCTCAGGCACATGCAAAAATACTGGCATTGAAAAGGCCCTTCCCAAGTGAGCAACCATCACAGGCTTTTGGTTCTGCTCATTTTCTGAGCTAATTTGCCCACAAGTCCTGGTCTTCAGAGAAGATTAAGAGAAGTGAAGGAAAAAAAAAGACCTGAATATAAAATGTCAGTCATTCTCACTCTTAGACCAATTGTTTAATTTGTTTGGCAATTCTATTTTTTCCTATCACTTTGTAATTACAATATTATACAAAGTGTAAGATAACATTCAATCACAGTAAAATAAGATTTAATTATGTCATGATTAGATTCATTAGTTAATATTTGTATAGCACACTGAACATGTAAAACAGCTAGCCAGTGCTAAGTTCTGATATTGCTCTTTCAGAAAACAGAAGGGAATTCACTTCTGGGAGTGGTAAAAGCATGCTAAACATAAGCATTTGGGGTGGGTCTTCAGCTGGAGTACATTAGCACTAGCTCTTTGTTCCGGCCACTTTTGCCCCTCAGGTGGTGGGATGCTTTGATCTCCTTATCTTCTACCCTTCAGGATTTCTCCCTAAGAAAGTAGAGGACAGACTCTTTAGCAGGATCTGTTGTGACAGAACAAGGGAAAATGGTTTCAAACTTGAAGAAGGGAGATTTAGACTGTATGTAAGGAAAAAAGTTTCCACAGTGAGGGCAATGAAGCGCTGGAACAGGTTGCCCAGAGAGGTGGTGTATGCCCCTTTGCTGAAGACAGCCAAGGTCAGGTTGGAGGGGTGCTGAGCACTCTGATCTACCTGTGGATGTCCCTGTTCATTGCAGGGGAGTTGGGCCAGGTGACCTATTAAAAGTTCCTGACAACTCAAACAGTTCTATGAGTCTATGATTCTATTTCCACACCTCCGAAGATACCATGTGAACATATGGTGAGAGGCAACCTCAGCCCCTAACCCAATGCTTGCAATAATTGTAATGACATTTTCTCTGCAAAGGGCTGGGACACCACAAAGCTAATTTGGTAGCAGGCTCAGGGATACAGGCTCCCAGCTTACAAATCTTTCAGTACCTCTGCTCACATTATGATATTTACAAGGCATAACACTTGTCCACAGAGAAAAGGAAATAGAGGAGATCTAAGAGATGATGGTCTTTCTCTGTGCTCTGATGTTATTTCTCACCTATGGCAGTTATTTCTCTGTTAGTAGCAGCTATCATTATTTCTGTAGCACAAAGTAAAATAAAATCAGCATAAGGGATGTACTGTAGGACACCAGTTCTGACATTCCCACAACTTTCTTTCTAACCACTGTGAGACGTGGAATGGAAAACAAGAGGTACTTAACTCCACCGTTATGAGGTAGACCATTGTGACACCACGAGCAACATCTTACAATATGTAAGCAAAGCGGTGGGTCCGGACCCTGATACTTTTGTTTCAACAGGCAGTCTGTGGAGAAGCATGGAAGATGATATGGTCCCTCCAGCAACGTCACTTCGACTGTGATGCATGGCCCCTAGTATGCAATAGATGTGTAATAAGATCCACCAAGAACTGAATGATAAAATGAAAATGTAAAAGCTGTAGGGAAAATGCACTTTTGAGAAGGAACCTATTAATATTTAATAATTAGTGACTCCTAATGTGTGCAATGAAAGGGCTAACCTAATGCCCAAACTTGACTTACAGGAGCATGTAGAAAAAAATGCTACATGGCCATGTCATTATTAGCTGGCTATCTGCATCTCAACCTGTCACCTGTCTTTTGTGAGAAATAGCACAATTCACCCACTCTAAGAAGTGCCTTGAGGCTGCAGTCTCCTAAAACTGCCTGCCCTGACCTCCTGGCTTAGCTTCAGCACCCAGGACGCTGAGATGCTGCAGTGACAGGGCTGGCCAGTGGTCTAGAAGGTTTTCTTGACAGAGCTGCCCAAAAGAGAGCATCCCTTCAGACAAAAAATACAATGGAGTTGTCCCTGTTTGCCATAGGTTAACTTGCTGAGCTCCTGCTTGCTTCAGCCTTCCCAAGATTTGTATGGAGGAGCTTGAACTGTTTGTCCCCTGAGATCAGAGTTCTTCCTTACGGTTCCAGGAATAAGTCATAGAATCACAGAATCACAGTCAAGACGGAAAAGACCTCTAAGATCACCTAGTTCAACCACCAAGCCATCCCACCATTCCCACTGACCATGTCCCTCAGTGTCACATCCACACATTTCTTGAACACCTCCAGGGACAGTGACTCCACCACCTCTCTGGGCAAAGAGTTCTTTTAAAGGCATTCACTCATTTCCATCCTCCCCATCCTCTCTCAAGCATGCAGTGTTCCTACTAGGTGGTGTTGAGCTCTCAGTGCCCAGGCTTCTCCATGAGCTGGGTGGCACAGGGATACTCCACTGCAGTATCCCTGTCTGTGTACATCAAGAATTGCTATATTGTCCAGGTTCACCACCTAGCCTCTCCAAACTTGTTTATACACCTTTAGGTACAGAATCACAGTGCTCAGGCAGACTGCATGCAATGCAGAAGTCCTGTGAATCCTGTGATGTAAGGTATCTAATGACTGAGACTGCACACTGAAATATTTATCATTATTGGAGTGCTTTAATTAAGTGGGGACTGTTTGGAGAGTAAATACAGGTGTAAAGCAGCAGCTTCCCATGCAGAAACACCTTCCTCCACCAGCTGGCTATCCTGGCTGCAAAGGAGCTCCCCACACTCCGAGAGAGGTGAGGAGGCAATGGGGCTGGCATGGCTAAAACTGGGTCACTGGGAGGCAAAGAACCCAAACTGATCACAAAATAGCTCCTTTTCTCCATAATGTTCATCTTATCATATAATTGTAGAATGGTTTGAGTTGGAAGAGAACTTTAAAGTCCATGTAATCTATCTCCCAAGGGACACCTGCAGCTAGATAAGGTTGCTCAGGGCCCACTCCTGCCTGACCTGGGATGTTTCCAGGTTCAAGACATCCACCACCTCTCTGTACCACTTGTTCAATCTTGGTTCTGCCAGTGAAATTGAGGGGACTGCAGGGAGAACCCTGAAAGGGCTTGTGAGCCCCTGAGGTACCAGGAGAGCACGGCAGGCTGGGATTAGCACATGCTGGTCCCTGCTGCCAAGGAGGTGGTTGGCTGTTGTTCTGTTTGTTAAGGCACTTGAAAGAGCAGTATTTTCCAAACTGCTGATCACAGCAGGAACTCTGAAGTTGCCAGCATTTCTTGGAGCTGGCTTCTTTATGGGGCTCCCCCAATGAGTTGCTTACTCACCTCCATTTCAGTTGCATTTTCTTTCTTTATTTTAATCAACAGCAACTCCTAAAGCAATGCGCCGGTAAAAGGAGCGCCTCCTCCAACAGTGCCTTGCACAAATATTCTTAAAGACAGAGCAAGCAAGGAGCTCAGGGCTTGCTTCTCTCTCTGCTCACCATCTCCCAGCTCGCTCAGCCAACACTTCCACCTAGCGGCCTGCCCAACGCACGCTGCAACCTCCGTGGCTGTGAGATATGATCAGGACTTTCTGCAGAGGAAAAACGACTGTTTTATGAAATAATCATATTGCTTGTCTGCTGAAGAGGGGGTCTGGGTGATGGCGGGCCACTCAGCGTTGCCCTTTGAAGCATAGAGCTGATTGCAATGTAATACCATGCAGCTGCATGCAACTAGCATGCATATTATAAAAGTAATCAGTAGTAAATTACTTCTGAGACAATATTCGGTGGCATGTAAATGATTACTTTGGGTAGTCATTTGGAATAGATGAGTTTTGAAAAGCAAGTTTAAATAACCCTAGCAGGGGGCTTTGCTCTCCCGGAGGAGATGAGTTGCACTGCTCACAGCTGGCACAGAGATGTGCATTCATGCAGGTCGATCTGAGCTCTGCTCTCTCCCTGCTCCCAGGCCATGTGCTTTCTGCAGTCATATGTACCCCACACTACAGGAAAGACATGGATGTCCTGGAGCATGTCCAGAGAAGGGCAACGGAGCTGCAATGGGTCTGGAGCACAAGTCTGATGGGGAGTGGCTGAGGGAACTGGGGTTGTTCAGTCTGGAGAAGAGGAGGCTCAGGGGAGACCTCACTGCTCACTACAGTGACCTGAAAGGAGGTTGTGATGAGGTGGGGGTTGGCCTCTTCTCCCAAATAACAGCGATAGGACAAGAGCTAATGGACTCAAGTTGCACTAGATTAGGTTCGTTTTGATATGAGGAAAAATTTATTCTCAGAAGGTGTAGTGCTGCAGTGGCACAGGCTGCCCAGGGAGGTGGTGCAGTCACTGTCCCTGGAGGTGTTCCAGAGCCATGTGGATGTGGCACTGAGGGACATGGTCAGCAGGCATGGACTGGAAGCTTTATGTACTTAATGGTCTTATCCAATCTTAATGATTCCATGATTCTCTGATTCTATTCCTTCAAACATCTTACTGTGGGATAGGGCCTCCAGGCAGTTACAAGACAAAGCTTTACTATTATTCTTTCTTTCAGGGCAGAACAGCTCTGCTTAATACATTTTTAAAGACTACATTCATCTAGGAAGGCTATCAATAATTAAAAGAAGAAAACAATATTATTATGGAAATTAAAGTACGTCTGAGTCTGTGAGAACTCAGTGTTTCCTGGTGGCATACTGGCATCCCTTCTGGCATCAGGACAAGCAGCACAGAGAGCAGGAGACATTGGTACTTCAAATGGGGAGCTGCTCCGTACAGGCTGGTGCACAGGGCTGATGCTCTGTAGTGCAAAATATGCTGGCCAAGGATTTTTCACAGTTTTTTAGGGTTTTGTTTTGCTATTTACGTTAAGCAACAAGAAATCCTCCCTCCTTGGTACAATGAGACTTGCCAGGCTCTGTACACCTTCATGCACATTGCTGACAGTGATGGTAGTAGTGAACATCAAGCCTTCAATGCTCTTCATGATAACATGAGAGTTTCCCAGTACTCAGCACTGACCTCTCTTTCATGAGGGCCAGGGCAGACTCTGGGCATGTCAAGATGTGCTAGTGATAGGAAAATCTGTTGCTGCTTTGATGCCCTTTTGGAGGTTAATCATAGCGAATAGAGCAGTGCCATAGGAGGAAATGTGTTATTTCTCTGATTTTCTTAATATCAAATCATTTCCTTTGGACTGAGCTAGGTCTGGCAGTATTCATCTAATCTGTGAAAGAAAAAGCTGCACAGTGAAAAACCACCAATGCCCCAGCACCACACCACCAGCAAGGACTAGAGGCACCAACAGGACAATTCTTCTGTAGTTTTTCTCCTTCTTTCCTTCACACCCATTTCCCATTCCTTTAAAGCAGTGCTGGGATGAGTGCTATATCTGAAGCACATCGGTGACAGAGTGGCCACCAGAAATTGAATTGCCACTCATCAGTAGATCTGACACAAATGATTGAGCACAGGTATTCCTAGTTCAGTTCAACAGTAAAATATCTCAACTCAGATGGGATCCAGAAAGCCATTGAGCTACCTTAATGCGTTTGCCTGTGCCCTTAAATGCTGCGTGAGTAAAAGATTTCAGCCTTTTCATACAAGTTTTGCATCTACGGAAACTTTTACTGGTGTCTCCACTGTATCAACAGCACTATACAAGCTCCAAAAGGCTTTGCTTGAGCTTTAAATGTGTCTCCCTCCTCTCTAAGTGATTCACAAAAGGACAGGTCTGTCAGGTCTTAGTACCCTGTGGCCTTCCAGTGTCTCCAGTAGATACCAGTATCCTCACCTCAGGATGTTAATCACTAAACAATTCCAGTTCCAGCTCGGGCTTGTTTACCTGCAGGGAAGGAAGAGTTAATGCTATCATAATGCTTCCCCAGGGTGCACTAGGTTGTTATCCTAAGGTAGGTGCTTTACAGTCGATGAGTATCTTCTGTGCTACTCAGTGCCACTTTATTTATTTACCATCAGAAACACAGAGAAACAAATTGTGTGTCAGTGTCTACCTATTCTTTAGGGTTCATCCCAGAGAGAGGAATGCAATGGCTCAGCCTTTTCTTGAAGCATCTACACCAAAACTGAGAGAGTGAAGTCTGACATTTTGTGTGTGCGCACGTCTGTGCTTCAGAATTGCCATTCATCTTCAGTCTCCAAATCAACAATTATATGGAGTCCCCCAGGAGGGAAATGTGTTCCTGTCATAAGCATGGAGTAATGACTTGGAAGCAGTGGTGTGTAACAGGATCCCTAGTGCTAGGCTTTGCTGATAACCACACGCACTAATAAAATAACCTGGAGTTGGTTCCAGCCCTTAACGTTGCCTTATTACTATTCTATGGGGTCTGCATTGGGAAAAGAAACACCAATTGCGTGCGAAGTAATATCCAGATGCAAGCCGTGCCTGGCATCTTCACAGGCCCTCATAAATTTGAGAAAGTGCCTGGTGTCCCTTCCATCTCATTGACCTGACAGAGTGATCACTCCCAGCTATTGCACTGCCCGCATCCCCCATTGACAGCCTGTGAGGACAAATGCTACACTGACATATTTTCTTCCTAATTTCTTAATGTGTAACATTTTTTCACAGTTTCTCACAGCCTAACTCAATTGCCTCTGAGAGTAAAGTGCAGTAGCCCTTGAAGATTTTTCTCTAAACACCAGACCTCTTCTTCCTCCAGAGGTCCAAAGGAAAAATCGAAGGAGGTCAGCGCAGGAGGTCTGTGGAGGACCTTGAAATAGAAAATTCTTGGCTTTGAGATGAAATGGTGCAGTGCACCCAGAGGCACAGATCAGAAGCAAATGTTGAAATACACATCTAAAAAATAAAATAAAATAAAATAAAATAATAAAATAAAATAAAATAAAATAAAATAAAATAAAATAAATCCACAACAAACCAACTATTAAACTAAGGGTTGCATCTAACCTGGCTTGACATAGGATTCCCTTTTAGTACCTCTGTGCTCCACCTATTTACTGACTCTTATCTCTTACAGAGAGTAGAAGCTTGTGTATTTCCTCTATGATGCTATTGATATTATTGATTATGAACTCTTTCCTGTACATGTTTGCTTGCCTCCTGACAGAATTTATAGTTATAAATGCCAATTTTTAGTTGTATATTAAAGGGTGTCTGTCTCTCACCCAGGGGACCTTGACATCAGTTGAAAATGCAGCCTACACATAGGAGAAGACCTTCAGAGCATGAAAACCACAGCTCTCATCTTGTGGTCCGGCATGCTATGGAGCCCTGTGCCTACGTGTGTGCACATTTGTTTCAGTCAGACTCTGTCTGGAGATTATAACAGCACAGCAAAAGTCCAGACAAAGACAAGAAATATGAAGCCGGCAGAAACAGAGAAGAGACTGTGGGGAAAGGGGCAGGGGGAGAAGGAAACAAACAAATTAAAAAAAGACATTTACTTCCCCTCATTTAAAGACCATGGAAGCCAGGCAAATGAGAGACTGTGGCATAAGCCCTACTTTCCTGAGTATGTGTGACAGTGTCAGGGAGACTGAGGGACATTGTATAGACTCCCTGTACTATGAAGGTTTATTCTCCATAACTCATGGAACAGCAGGAAATTTCCACAGGATTGACAGAAAGCTTGTCTTGAGCTAATATTTTAAAAAGGTAAAGGAGACGACCCAGGTAATTATAGGCTTGTCAGCCTGACATCGATCCCAGGTAAAATAATGGAGCAGCTAATAGAGGGAATATAATTCATGCCCATCAGCAGAGGTTTATAGAAAACAAACCCTGTCAAATGAACTTAATATCTTTCTTTGCCTCAATTACAAGTTTGGTAGATGAAGTCAACAGGGTTGATGAAAAAATACTTAGATTTCTCCAAAGCATTCAGCTTGGTATCACGCACCATTTGGGTTTAAATGCTAAAACAATACAAAGCCAACGGGGTATGTAGTAAATGGAACAAACTGACAGGTGACTCCGAAAATATGACTGAACAGAGGACGTTTTCATCCTGATGATGTGGTATATGTTGGGATCCACGAAGTCTGGTGGATGTCATGGTGGTAGTTTACATTCATACCTGTAATCTACTAAAATCTGTTACTGAAAACTGTGATATCAATAAGAATGGAAGGATGGAAATTTGCAAGGAGAGGTCACTGGTATAGACACATTTTTAATTTCAGCATCGAGTAAGGTAGAATTAGATAAAAGTTTCAGTTGAGTCATATGTGAAGACACCTAGGAACAGAAAATGTAGGCAGTGTTTACAGGACAGGGGAAAATGTTTGCAAAAATAAGTTATGGACCCCAGTTTGTCAAGCAGAAAGTGTCCAGTGTGACACTGTGACCAAAACACTTGGTAAAATATTGATTAGGGCCATTTCTGAGGACAGTAGAGAGGCAATTCCATCTTTTCTTTGAAACTGGTGTAACCATACCAGGAACTCGGACTGCTCAGCTCAAGAAATAGTCGTGCGTTAGAGATGCTCTAGAGGAGACTGACGAGTGTTCCTGGGATGAGCAAACCTCCTTTCAATGCACGACTCCAATAGCCAGTGTTTGCTTTGCCAGAGTGATGGCTGCAAGGGTGATCCTCCCACCGTCCATCAGCATCCAGCAGAGAAGAACATTTCCGAGGGTCAATAGCCATATTAGTTTTTTATTTCTGTGGACTCTGGAGCAGCTCCTTGCTGAGCGATGCCTGCTTCTGAAGCTGGTCTTTGATGCATGATTCTGCTCCTGGTACTTATCTCCTGTGTCTATTGGAAACTAACATTTACTTGTCCGCTGCATCAGGACACTGTGGGAACAACTAAGATAACGGTTGAAAAGTGCTGCCTTGGTGCCAACTCAATATATAGTTATGTATTTTATTACTGTGTTTGCTCAGCACCAAGCAAACTGCGGTTCTCCCTTTGCCCCAGATGGCTTTTTTCACTTGAGAGGCACCAGGAAAGGCTCAAGATAACTGGAGAAACTCTCACAAAACCTTGCTGCTAGGAATACTAATGTCCACCAAGCACTGCCCAGTTGCATACCCTGTACTGTGGTTTAAGTCATCATACCAAGGTGAACTAGCACAGATGGTGGTGTGTTATTAATTAATTAGTAATAGTAATAAATGGCTCTGCACTGTGGACTTAAGAGCTTATAAATAAAATCCTCAGCATCTACACTGACTGCAGGCAGCATGTGGAAATGTTCTGGAGAAAGGTGAGCTTCTAGTCCCTGTGGAATGCAAGCTGCCACTCAGCATCTTAACTGAGTGACTATTTATTTCTTATTTCAGTTAGAAAAGAGCTCACCACATCCTTTGGGGAAAAAAAAAAAAAAAAAAAAAATTAAAAAATGGAGATGACCTCTAAGCCCACTCTGGGGGCTGGATTTTCCTATTTGCTTAACATTTCCCATGTCCAGAAATAGAAAGGGTGGGTGACTAATAGACTTAAGTACTGCTAGGTGAGATGATGCTAGTGACTGAGGAATATGCATTAGCTGGCACCAGCACAGCCAGAAAAAGGAGAAATCCACTTAGAGCTGCCTCTCCAGTAAGATAAGTCCCAGGTTCACAGAGTGAGATGCCTCCTCCCTGCTGCAGCACTGAATTAAGTTTGTCATTTGTTATTGTGTCTTGCCAGAGCACAAAATAGCAGCTCTGGGCTGTAATCTCCACTCATCTGAGTCTGCACAGTAATTGCTGGCAGCCATGGAAACCAAACTTCCCACAGTCATTTATAAACTTGACCCTCCTTGCTTCCTTATTGCTGTATTCAGCCAAGCCCTTGACGGGGGTAAGTGAAGAGAGAGGAAATCATAAACTGCATTTGCAAACTAAAGTTGGCGGAGCACAGAGAACTGGCCAGCAGCCCATTGTGTGAGTAGGAGCCCTTCCAGCAGCACCACTCAGCTCAGCAGTGGGCTGCTGATGAAGAAGATAGAGCAGTGCCATCCGCTGCGATAAGCTCCAGTTAATGACTAACCAGCCTTTGTCTGCATTGCATGGAATGCAAGTATGGCTTCCTTGCCTCCAGATCCTGCCACAGGCTTTCTCATGAGCCGTAGCCATGCCACCCAACTCACCTCCTTCCTGAGTTCCTCCACCTGGACATGGCAACAGCCCCTATTTCACAGCATCATGGTGAAGGTGAAACAATGAAGGCCCCCATGCAGCTCAATGATTTGAGTCATAGAAAGCCAAAGTACTCAGGTTGTTATTTTCCTCACGAGATGCTCAAGGGTACAATAAAACATTTGAAAATGCTTCTGGCTGGAGGACCATTTCTTCTTAATATGCTGCGCTAGGTTATTATACCTTGTCGTGACGCGTTAAACCAGGCTGAGTTAAGTTAGAAATTGACACATCTGTAGCAGCTCGGGCATTCAAAGGTGACCCTTTCAGGCAAGGTGAACTAAGGAGCATACTCTCTCATTCAATTTTTTCCTTTGGGCAGGTGGAAGATAATTAAGATACGGTAAGCTTGGTCATTTATTCTCAAAGACAGATCTCAGTAGCTATTTGACCCTTACTTGAAAGAAAAATACTATATTATGGTATTGTTATTTATCCAAGAGCTGTGTGCCAAACATCAAGTTTGGTTCTAGAGGTTAAATTCTCTCAAGCTGGATTTATTCTGAGCCAGGGCTTTCTGCTTGAGACTGATGCAATGTGCTACAGACCTGGGAAGGATTTTGTCTCTTTCTTCCTTTTTTTTAGGCTCTACCTGATGCAATGCATTACTCCAGGTCATAGGAAAGAACAGCACTGCTTAACTCTCTTTTCTTTCCCCCTTTCAGTCCGTGTAGCCCCTAGGTCACTCCACAACCTCCTCATTTAAGTTTTCCACCTCTCTCCACTGCTAAAACGTCTCTGTGGGGCTTGTAAGAGCTTTTGCACATCTGTGCTGTCACATCAGAGACTGGAAATGTTGCAGGAGGGGAGTTCAAGCAGCAGCATTTGCTGTGCCCAGTTGCATCCACTCAAATCTGGCTTGTTAAAAATAGTTGAATATCAACATTTCCCATCTGTGTTTTCCTCTGTAGAACTTGCTAGTGGCTGGTTACTAAACTTAGTTAGAGAAACGATGCAGGGGGAATTTGGAAAAATTAGCATGTGGTCATGTAGTTAATGAGTGCCATAATAAACTGGCATGAAGAATCAGAATAAAGCTTGGAGGGAGATCTTTAACTCTTGTGTTTTTAGTCTTTAGGGTGTTTGGCTTAATAAGCTGAGTTATCTTTGACTTGCTTTGTTTTACAGAGGGACAGAGCTCTTTCCTCTCAGACAAGCCCACTTGCCCTGGAGCTCATAGAATAGGCTAGTTCATGCATGAACTGACCTGCTTTAGAGCTGCACAAATGCGGGTCAAACTTAAGCACCAGAAGAACGTTCATAGCCAGGAGTCTTAGGGGACACTACAAGGACAACACACAAACAAGGACACAGGGTCAACAAACATGCCAATAGAACCTTTTTCACAGATTCTAGTCCCATCTGAATACATCCTGTGACTTAGAACACGTACCAGGTCATGACCAGTGGGGTTCTGTCTGCCCCTGGAGTCAGCTCCATTTTTGGTGGTTACTAATGCCTTACTCGCAGCACTACTCACCACCTGGATGGACAAAGCAGCCTCTGATTTGCCCTAACAAATTTACATTCTTCAGGTACAACACTGAATGAAATCAAATAAACCTACAACTTTCTCAGCACCCCCTTAATTCAGTTGCTGTGATTTCTGTGTATTGAATTGATCTAAATTATTCAGCAGGGTAAGTTTATTAGCAGAAGCAGCGCATAAGCTTGCCTTGTTCTTATTCTTCCCCAGGCATCTGCTTATGGCCCCTGTTTGGCTGGGGTGAGGAAAAGCTGCTGCTTCTTGCTTGTCTTTTGGTAGAATGTTTTGTTGTGGGTTCTGTTTGCTTGTTTCCAGGATGACATATTTATTAATGAGAACAAAAGATTTTTTATGGATGAAGTGGAAGAAGACATACTGAAATGTTTAGTGGGCTGCGGGAACATCCAACAGGGATGGGCTGGGCAGGCAGGACTGGCCCCATTCTTCCCTCTTCTCACTCAGGCCCATGAAGGTGCTGTCTTGCAGACATACCAGGCCATGGCAGCCATGTCCCAGCAGCCCTGGAGGACAGCGATATGTCCCTAGACAGGAGGAGGGAAACTGGAGGCCAGCACTACTGTTGTATAGTCTCAACCCTGGAAGTCTGGAGGACAGGGTAGGAGCAGCCCACAACATCAAGCCCAGACTCTCGCAACCACAGGCAGAAAGTATGAGATAATGAAACCCTGAAGTAAATCCCCAAAACTTCTTCTGGTGGGCCTTCTGCTCATCCTAAATGACCATCCCCTCCCACCAAAGTGTTAGCCATGGTAATGTCCACTTAGTGTAGCATTTGTTAGCTTCACTGCAGCTAATGTTTTACAGCTGTCTCCAAAATCAGGCTGCGCATAGGAAAATGAGTGGGCAAAGCATGGATTTCTGTGTCAAGTTGGACTTAGGAGGACTAGCACTAATAGCCCAGCACTAACCCAATAAAGAACTTTAGCAAACAAGGCTAGAAGGGTTCAAATAATATTTTGTCCACCCCATTTCCACAAGGCACCTTCCATTGTTAATACAGTGTACTCTTCAAAGCTTCCCATGATGGAGATGTCACTGCCTTCCTGGGCAGTCTACTCCACCACTTCATCTGCCACTGGTAATTTGTCTGGTAATTTTGTCCTAATGCCAAGCCTAAATCTCTCTTCCTACAGCTTAAGGCCACCACGGTAGAAAAACAGTGGCTGTGTGTTTAGAAATCACTGTGATATCTATCTTCATTCGTCTCTTACCAAAATTAAGCCCAGTTATTTCACTCTTTCTGCAGCCATCATATTTTCCACACTCTCTGCTCTCTAACTGCCAGCAGTTGGCTCAGACCTCTCTCAAAGTGAGGTGATACCATGTCCAGGAAAGGACCCAGGAGTCTTGCAAACAGAATTCTGATGGATAGTGGCATAGAGATGGATTTTGACTTTTTTCAACAATTTGACACTGATGACCCCCATGTGATATTTGAATATTAGGAAAATCTTGTTCTCCAAAGGAGTGGTGATGCAATGGAAGACTGCACAGGGAGGTGATGGAGCTGCTGTCTTTGGAGGTGTTCAAGAACCTTGTAGATGCAGTACTTAGGGACACGGTTGGTGGGTAACACTGGTGGTAGGTGGGTGATTGGATTAAATGATCTTGGAGGTCTTTTCCAACCTTAATGATTTTATGATTTTATGATTCTATGATTTGAGACCATCAGCAGGACTTATGACAAATTTGTATTTGTGGAATTTATTGCTCGCGCCTGTCCTTTGTTCATGCTTGTTAATTACTCCTGCCCACTTGCAGAGCTGGTGGCAGTCTTTCTTGAATCACGCATGGTTTTACAGGGCCATGTTTCCAGTCAGCCATTTCAAATTCTAACACTGCCTTTGAGGCAAGTGTAGATCTCCTTCCAGCTCACTACCATCTGCAGATATAATTCCCTAGTGCATCCAGCAAGCTGATAATGAAAACATGGGATTATAGGAGACCCAGAGTACCCACTCAATAAATCTTTACAATCTGACAGTAAATCATTGAAAACTTATCTTCAGATCTGTTTATCCCTTTTTAGCTAGACTATTTTCTAGTTTGCATAGCTTGATGGCTACAGCAGACTGAAATCCTCCTGCTGCCACAGTTTGTGTGTGCAGTCACAGCACAGGCAGTGAGCAGTGTGAGAGTAACCTTTCCAAAGGGTTTACTATATGTACACCCCTCCCAGGAGAAAGATTTTTCCTTCAGAGGAGCTCTCAGCACAGGAGCACAGCTATGGTTGTCTGGTCTTCACTTCTCCTAACTGCAGTAAATGAAAGACAAAACTCCACAGTGTATTTAAGAAGGGAAAGCCTTCTGGACCCATTAAGTTACTAACGTCCATGTACGCAGACCTGAAAGAAAGGTGCTGAGTTGATGGATGTACTTGTCATATTTATGGTTTGTAGCAGAGTGATGAATGTGCTTTGTGGTTTATAATGCGATGCTCATTTAACTCTGCTTTTTAAGATCAGGCTGATTTATAGAATTCAACATCACTACTGCATTTCAGTGGGGTGACATGGATAATATTATATCAGAGAGGTTTGTCAATTAGTCTCACGTGACAAAGTCAGGCTGCAAAAGAGAGTACTCAGAGAAGATTTACCCCTGGCAGAGCTGAATTCCTCTTAAGTACATCTCTGTTGCTGGGCTTACCCACTGATTTATACCCTTGCCCACTAGATTAGCAGGCATCAATGACCTTGATTTGAATTCTGTTCAGCCATTGAATCTCTTCTGACTTATCTTAGCAAGTCTTCTGCATCAGCCACATCTTTGCCCTCTTTTTAAAGCTAGTGGAAGTATATTCCTCATACAAGTAATTAATGATTGGGCAAGCACCCTAAGACAAACAGGCACATATGTGTCTTAAGCTTTTTCACCCTGGTGGTGAAACCAGTGGAAAAATAAGCTAAAATCTAACATGAAATAACATGTATTGTTTTTGGTCAGATCTTTCATATTCATTTAGCTCAAAATGAAGCATACTAGAAACACAGTTAGTTATCAGTCTAAATACAGCAAAACATCGGAAGCAAAGGCAAGAAATTTGGCAAAGTTAAAATGTGTGCTGACAGAGAAGCCAAGATGGCCCATTCACATAGTCAACAAGCTTAGTCATTCTTCACTCACTTTCTTGGATTCTTTGACCTGGAGTTCAGTTTGCAGAAGCACAAAGTAGGGACAGAGAGGAGCAAGCAGACACAGCCAAAAATGCCATCAGGGAAAGCAGGCAGGAATGGTGATGGGGAGGTGCCCACCAGTGGAGGGTTCCTGGGAACAGTGCTGCAGGGCTGGTGGGATAAAGATGCGGTTGGGTTTGGGGAGCAACCTCATCCATTGACTCATACAGAACTCAGACCATCATGATCTGCAATGGTTTGAAGGTTGGTGAGAGTACCCCAGCTCTAGCACCTCCCAAAATAAACCCAGAAAAATGCCTGCCTATCAGTGGAAAATGCTAACAATAAGCCATCTGCTAGCAGTGATGTAGCAGTTGGGCTCTGTCAGAAGAAAGGCCACAAACAGCCCATATATTGCTCTGATGTGGGTCTCCTGCTGGTTAGTTCGCACAGCTATTTTTAGGTCTAGACACTTTATGCCTTTAACTTTCCCCCTTTTCTTCTTTTCCCTCACCATGAAATGGCCATGAACTCACTCACAGTCGGAAGGAATTTGTATCCTTTGGCAGTAATAGATCCATCAAGAATAGGCTGAGGTAACTGAATGTAGAAATGCATATTTGAGATGCTGTTCATTTTAATAAACTACACTGCATGAATGGAATAGATATTGAATTTAACACATACTGGCATGAAATAATTCTTACTAAGTGGTGTCTGGAGTCAGTTTTCAATCTAATTTCCCCTTTGTAGATTTTGTTATAGATAGATATTAGAACAGATCAGCAAATCAGATTTTTTTTAGCATGTAGCACTTTTTACCTATGATGAGGACCACAAGTCCGATTAAGCATCCACCTGTACACTTAAAGGACTGAAATAGTCGTCTCTGATAAACTGAAACTTATCTGAATGCACCTCATCAGGGAAAAAATTGAATTTTACAGAGGTTCAGCAGGCTTTTGGAAATTGAAGGCTTGTGTCAAGGTTAATTGGGAGATAATATTGGAATGGCACCAAGGTAGCTGGCCTGACAATGAAGATAGAAATATCGGGCTGGCACTCACTCAGGCCTAATGAAGCCAGGTGCAGCAGTGGAGATGAAGAGGCTCCTTCTCTTGCCCTGGGATGATCTGGTGGGAGCAATGGTTTTGCTAAGGGTCAAGGCAGCTCTCTGAAGTGACCTCTCTCAGTACTTCTGCTCTCTCTCCACATTGCACTCCTCCAAATGGGGCTCCAGAAGGAGTGTTTGAGCTCCACATAGATATGATTTCCTTCACTAGACCTTTTTTCTTCTTGTATCCCATAAAGCCTGCAGATTCAAAGCTATGGGGAACATTCAGATTATCCAGCCCGGGCAGTAGGAACAGGGGTGGCATTTGTTCCCACTGCCATCCATCAGAAAGAACAGTAGAGATGCTACCCTCAGGCACACAGGCTGTACGCAGAGTAGATGAACACATTCGGTGGATATTTACCATTAAAAAAAATAGGAGGACAACATAATGTGTTGTGTTTGTTAAAAAAAGAAAGATGCTGATTTCCCTGAAGACCTTACTCCAGGCCATCAGCCCAAAGTACCATCATTTCATGCCACATGGCCTTCATCCAGCACAATATTTCACCCCCTCACTAGAAGAGGGAGACCTGGAGACCTTTCTGAGCACACCCACTGCCTGTCTTTCTGGCTGCTGGTTTGATAGTGAAATCTCAGCCAACCTTTTCCTCTACAACAACATGCTGAATCCAGCCCAGCTTCTTAGCAACTAGAGCTCCTGCCATCTGACGAGTGGTTGGGCTCAGTCCAGTTCCTTGCTGGGGAAAAAAAAAACAAGCATGCCTCACCAGAGGGCTTCTCAGCTTTTGCCAGAGCCCCCAACATGAGACATCACCCCACCACCCTCAGAATGTACCTCCAGGCTCAGGACACTGAGCATATTGGCCTTAATCCACAGGTTCTGGGACTTGAAGCACACATAACCTTACCACAACCTTGACAAGTCAGAGCAGACTTGAGTGGAAAAAGGACTGTCCTCTGCTCCAAATTCTTGCAGCTCCAACCCAACAACAAAGCTGTGACAAGTAGCAGAGACAAAGTTGCAGGCACATCAACAAATAACTGCTGTACAGACTGTTTATTGTCCACTTGATGCCAGCCCTTGTCAGCATCAATATCCCAATTTCTCTTGCTACAGACAAAGGTTAAGTGAGTCCAATTACTCCAGTAAGGTAATATCAATAATACTTCTGATTACAGCAATTGCATTATGGATCATTACTTAGTGATTATGACTTCGTCAAGTGCTTGGCAGTTTTATGCAAGCATCACTCATGAAGTGTCATGGAAAAGAAATATCTTCTCAGTATTTCTAGTTTTCATTATGTATAAATGATCTTAAAATTTTGAATAAAGACTGCCAGAAGTTTCTTAAGGAAAGAGATATCTGCCTAATACTTGTAGTTCTGCAGTAAAAAATAGCAAAAGGATGACGATAAGAGAGTGGAGGACTTCCACGACAAGGAAATATGTGTCCTTATTTTGAGTCCTGAAGAACTCAAGAAGTCAGCATCCCCAACAAAATGGCCTAAGTTTATGAGATGTTGACACATTTTTTTCTAATAAGAAGCACCAATATCCTTACAGCCACCCTGGAGAATATTGGTATGTCTTATTTTATTTGAATAAATAATTAATTTATTTTAATTAAGATCATCCAGCAGCTTGGAGACAGGACTTCTTTGCTGATTTGAACACCTTTTCCAGGGCTTTTCAAAAGACCTTTTCCACCTAATCTTATCCTGTATTTTCAACCCCCTGCTTAGGTGAGTAACAAAGTCAGTCAAATTCAACTTTTATGAAAGATAAAAGGAAAATTTAATTTGAAAGCAGAGAAAAGACCATTAACATCCATTAGTTTCACTCCTGCACACAACAGAAAGTACATTTCACCCTTCACTTCTTGCACCAAGTAATATGCAGTACGATTAAAATGCCTCACCTAGAAAAGGGTCTTGTCTGGAAGGTGATGAGTTTCCTCATCTCATTATCCCAGTAAAAACTTCAAGAACTCTTTAACATTCTGGGAGATCTTATGAAGGTCTTGAAAACTTATGAGTCCAGGACAAAGACCTGGAAGCTAGGTGCATTCTCAGACGAACCCCAGAGTGCTGGAATATCCCTGAAGGATGTACTCACCTTGCCTACAGAGGTCCTGACCTATATATTGTGCTCCTAACTGGCCTTCTGCACTTGCTGTAGGAGTCAAACTAGTGAAATCTCAATACACAGGAGAGCTATAGCCTACTACAAATCAAAATATTTTCAAAAAATGGGAAATAGGTATGTGGCTGAACAAGGAGATCAAAAAGTAAGTAAAAGCAAGTACCGTGTCCAAGCCTAGGGCCGCTGCACAAGAAAGACATGGAGTTGTTGCAGTGGGTCCAAAGAAGGCCACGATGATGATCAAAGGGCTGAAGCACCTCTCTTATGAAGAAAGGTTGAGGGAGCTGGGCTTGTTCAGCCTGGAGAAGAGACAGCTCTGGAGAGACCTCACTGCAG
>JAOWBP010000001.1:46207780-46221592 GCA_028571105.1 Tragopan temminckii | reverse complement strand
CTCCTATGAAGAAAGGTTGAGGGAGCTGGGCTTGTTCAGCCTGGAGAAGAGACAGCTCTGGAGAGACCTCACTGCAGCTTTCCAGTGCTTGAGAGGAGGTTATAAACAAGAGAGTCACTTTACTGGACTTTACATGGTCCAGTAGTGATAGACCAAGGGATTGCAAAGTTCATGAAATAGTAAACTTGAGCTGAACATGACTGTTGAAAAGCGGTGCCCATCAAACACAACCTCTTAGACAAATTTGTCACTTTCTGTCAAAAAAAATCTCAATAGACATTTCCACTCTGTTGGCCATAAGGATGTAATACAAGCAATATCATATTTGTACCACTTCTGTCAGAGTTACAGCAAGCCAAAGCAGTAGGTGGGAAATCTAGCTCCTCACTGTTCTGAATATACTGCAGTAAAACTGAAAATACAGGGGCATGATCCCATTTAGCGACACAAAACACCTCCGACTTTGAATGGTAGCTCATGCAGAGCTGATAGCAATATTTGGTGCATAATCCTGTGAGATAGTTAATAAAGTGAACGCTTGCTCAGATTATAAACTATTTGCTGGAGAAAACCTTACGTAAAAGACAATAAACACAAGCACACTAAACAGGAAAGCATCATCTTTTTTCCTATTTCCATTTCAACGTACAAGCAAGCAACTAAAGAAAAAGAAATTTTTAAACTGTTGTAATAATGCAGCTCCTCTCCACATCATAGGAGCTGGAAAAATGACAGATAATTCACCTCCATTTTCATTTGACAATTCAAATTATTTGTGATGGTGAGCAGCTTTGGGTCACAAGTGTAAAACTACACTGTTTGTTCTCTGTAGTCAGCACTGGCTTACTCTCACTTGATCTAAGAGGTTATTTAAGCAGTGATTTCAGCTTCCTGCAACACAGAAGCAATAAGTGCATTCTCTTGTGCATTGGAGACATTTTTACTGAGCACATCCATGGGGAGACAACTGTTGATTATACTCCAAGGCACCTGAAATAATAATTATGATAACAAAATGTCACAAGAAAAACATCCCTTCTAAAGGCATTCTAGCATGTCTGCTGCTGGTTTCTCTTTTATCTCTCTGACGCATTCATAAATATCCACATCCCTTCTCTTCCTTCCCATGGCTCCAGGCAGAGATGTGGCAGAGGGGAGAGAAGGAGGTGAAACTGAGGCAGTGGGGCTGTCTGACATCCTCAATTACTGGAGTAACAAAGTCTTCACAGAATCACAGGCATTGGATGGACCTCAAGAGATCATTGAATCCAGCCCTTCTGCTAAAACAGATACCCTACAATATGTTGCACAGGTAGGCATCCAGACAGGTCTTGAATATGTCCACAGAAGGAGACTTCACTACCTCTCTGGGCAACCTGTTCAAGTGCTCCATCACCCTTACAGTAAAGAAGGTCTTTCATTAGTATGTGTTGAGCAGCAATATTGAGCAGCAGCTACATGGGAAGTCATAAGAAGGTTACTTGGCCTGTTCCACAGACCCTGTGTCCAGCAGATTGGTTGGTTGTGCTTGAAATAAGCTAAAACACCTAGACTTGAAGTTATAATTTGCCCCCAAGTTTCCATGCCTTCAAAGTTGCAGCAGGGACCACGGCCTAGTCATACTCCTCAGTATGCTTGTAGTCCATGACAGGTGGATGAATACCATTGCTATCCTGACATCTAAAAGATATGTCTCACGCATAAAATTAAAGAATCATAGAATTATTAAGGTTGGGAAGACCACTAAGATCATATAGTCCAACCACCAGCCCATCCCCACCATGCCCACTGACCATGTCCCTCAGTGCCACATCCACACGGTTCTGGAACACCTCCAGGGACGGTGACTCCACCACCTCCCTGGGCAGCCTGTGCCACTGCAGCACCGCTCTTTGGGAGAAATGATTTTTCCTAATATCCAACCTGAAATGTAGCTGAAACAGAGATCTGCAAAGTTGCAGAGCTGCCACTCTGTCCCCAGCTGAGATCATGAGCTGCACCAGAATGGACTAAAAGAAAGAGGTGCAGCTGTCTGATTCCTTCTTCCTCAGTAACTCTACCTAGAGCAAAGCATCCCTCACTCACAGTGTGCTAGGACTAGCTCCCTGGCTGAATAAAACACTCCAGGCTGCAGAGATGTCATTTTGGCACCACTCACAAGTACTAAAATCAATTTCAAAAAGGAAAACAAAAGGTAAGAACATATCTTTTGGTTTTTGGCATTAGTCAGTGAAAATGACTTCACTTGTGGCACCAAATGAACATAAAGATAATTGAAGTGCTGCAATGGCCAGCAGGCTGACCATCTCTAACTCAATAGAAGTATTGTCTTTGTGCCAATTTAAGAATTACTTGAATTTTCTCAAGGGGGAGTCATATATAAAATTACATTTACATATATGTCCCCTGTAATACTCCAAGCCAGCAGCCCACAGTCCTCTGTTTTTAAACAAGAGATTTAATCCAGGGAACAGACGCATGAAACAGCCCTCGCAGAGAGTCTCAGCCTGACCATCAGATACACAGCTATTCTAGATTAGATGAGGTATTTGTTGATGTCTTGGAACAGGCTGCCCAGGGAGTTGGTGGAGTCACCCTGGAGGTGTTCCAGAACAATGCGGATGTGGCACTGAGGGACATGGTCAGTGGGCATGGTGGGGATGGGCTGATTCTTGGACTAGGTGATCTTAGCGGTCTTTCCCAGACTTAATGACTCTATGATTCTGTTCTAAATTATTGTATAGCTACTGATCTGCACTGGTACAAGTGTTAGAGAAGATTAAGCAAAGGTGTTTATCATCACATCTGTGTTTTACTACACCTGGCTTTAATTGGGAGCCACTGGCCCATGTTCTTGAGCCAAGACTCCTGAGCAATCAATGAAGCTCAAGCTTAGGGGTAATCCCACAGCAGAGGCACAACTAGGGCAGGGGCTGTGAAGGAAAATTAATCATATCATCCCAGCCCTCTCCTCACATCTGAATTAGATCAATCCCCTCTCACCATGGAGAAATAGGACTCCTGGCCAGCCTTTGTCAGTCCCTGCCTGAAAACCATTCCTAGCATTTCTCTCCGATTTGACTACAGAAAGTGCATGATATCTGCTGATTCTTGGGTGCAGAAAGATGTTGACGTGACTTCATAGAGTGAGGAAAATTGCACCGATCAATACCACAGGCAGAATTATGTGGTCAGAAGAGTTTCTAACAAAGATGGTCCATTTGAGGCAAGGGAACTGCCTACTCACCAGACCTGCTTAGCTCTTGACCATGCTTGAAAAAAGCTCATACAGGGGGTTCTAGTGTTTCTTAGAGCCATGTGCATTTGTCCGCAGAGACTATAGCTAACTTGGCTTTTATAGGATTTCCAGAGAGGTTCCACACATCTTGTTGAATGCTGAGGACTGCTGATGTCTTGGAGTCTCTGAGGAAGACAGGCATCTTTACAGTCCTTCAGCAGAAGAACCTTTCCCATCCAGAACACTGCCCTGCAGCTCCTTCCCCAAATGAAAGCCAAAGCTCCAGCTGTGGCCTATCCCTCTCCCCTATCAGCTGATGGAAGGTGGGACTGTTTCATCTCCCAGACATGCTGTGGCCCAGCACTAGATCCATAACTTTCCAACAGAGGCCCTGTGCAAAACTGCCATGCTGGCTCAGGAAACCATACCACCTCTCTGTGACAGAAGAGGCCCAAAACCACTGTCAACTCCAGGCTTCTCTGAGTCTGAGCCAGGAGAATTTTTTTTATTTTTCTTTCTTAATTCCCCAAACACAGCTTGTCTTGGAGTGGATGCACTTTTGAGATTTCCTGCATGGCAGAACAAGAGAAGTGGCTTGTTAAAAAGTAGAGACAGG
This sequence comes from Tragopan temminckii, assembly GCA_028571105.1. Lineage (NCBI taxonomy): Eukaryota > Metazoa > Chordata > Aves > Galliformes > Phasianidae > Tragopan > Tragopan temminckii. Next base: position 46,217,738 of record JAOWBP010000001.1, on the reverse strand, counting down.
AAGGTTTAGCTGCACTGAGCACCTCCTGTATCTATAATTTAGGCAGAGAATGGAGGGTACCACACACAGCATGGAGAGCAACATTATTGTATTTTCAGGAACAATTCAAGCTGGCAAATTCTAAGCTCTTTCTTCTGATTATGAAATGACTGCAAACACATCAAGATTTTAGCACCTGCACTCATTATTCCGAATTATTTGATGAGCATTTTGTGCAAACATGTTTAGCTGCATGTGGATCATCCACAAATCATTTGGTGTGACCTTCATTCAAGAGCTCAGTGTTTGCAGACTGCCAAAGGACCTGTCAGCCACGCTGCTTTTTCAGCCCCAATTTCTTCAGGCTGAAAAGGGGAGCTGTGTCCAGGAAGAAGGAACTGGTGGCAAAGACAAGCCTAAAAGATCATGGGATGTTTTGTTTTTCCTTGAGACAAAGTATTCCCTCAGACCATGAAGGCAGGATCCAAATTCAGAAATATTTCTATTCCTTCCTGACTGAAAGATAGAAATAATGCAGCTATAAGAAGCATAAGAAATAGTGCAGCCAGCAGAAGGAGAGAGGTGAACATCCCTCTGCACTTGGCACTGGTGAGGCCACACCTTGACCTCTGTGTTCACTTCTGGGCCCCTCACTGCAAGAAAGACTTGGAGGCCCTGGAGTTGTGTCCAGAGAAGGGCAGCAGAGGTGTGAGGGGTCTGGAGCACAAGTCTGATGGGGAGCAGCTGAGGGAACTGGGGTTGTTCAGTCTGGAGGAGGCCCAGGGGAGACCTCATTGCTCACTACAACGACCTGAAAAGAGGTTGTGGCAAGGAAGGGTCAGACTCTTCTCCCAGGTAACAGTGATAAGACAAGAAGTAACTGCCTCAAGTTGCACCAGAGGTTAGATATGAGGAAAGATTTCTTCTCAGAAAGAGCGGTGCTGCAGTGGCACAGGCTGCCCAGGGAGGTGGTGGAGTCACCATCCCTGGAGGTGCTCAAGAACCGTGTGGATGTGGCACTGAGAGACATAGTCAGCGAGTATGGGTGGGCTGGTGGTCGGACTGTATGATCTGAGTGATCTTTCCAACCTTTATGATTCTATGATTCTGCAATCAAGGAGATGTTTAGAAAACCTTTGCCTCCCATTTCCTCCTCAGGGTCTGAAAAAGTAATCACCCTTTCATACACGCTCTTTGCAGTCAAATATCTCTCTGGCTAGAGCTATTGCAGTGCTGTGCTGTGTGGTGCAGACACCTCCATAACACAGCTGCTACAGGTGCATCCAGTCTCCTCCTCCTTCTGTTTGTTTTTTCTCTCTTTCTCCTGGAGCCAGGAAAAGAGGAAAATGAAAAGCAGCACCCACGACAGATGCCAGTGGAATTGCTTGACAAAAGGTGCTCCTACACTGCAATGATGGGTGAGAGGTACCTAGAGAAAATGAAATTTGACTGACAGCATCAGTGCTGGATCTCTCCCCTTGGGGTATTGGCATTACAGCGCTGAAGGTCCCATCTCTAACACAATAATATTTCATACACCTGCCAAGCACACCGATTTGAATGTATTCATCTCCAGCTTTCTGTCACCACCTATCATGGTTCATCACAGTCACTGATGCATTATTAATAACACTTCCTCTGTGTGGATGTGCATGTTTGTAACCCAGATGGAAAAGGGCTCCACTTGATCAACAGCAATCTCAGCGGAGGACACCTTCTGAGGATGTGGAAAAAATTCACAGGTCTGCTTTACCATGTCAGTTGGTCCAGTTCTACTTACAGCTACCTCTTCAGCAAGTCATGCGCAATACAGGTGGAGGATAGGGTGATGGGGAAGGAGAAAAGGGTTTACACATTGAAATACCCCTTCGAGCAAGAAATGGGAAGCAATTCCGTTAAGATTATTATATGAAGTGTGTGCAGTTGAGTGGTGATTTTACCCCCAAAACACTGCAGGAAAACAGAAAGTTGACAGCTTTGCCTAGCCAAAGTTGTCACTGGGAGGACACCGTGCGATGTCCTGCAGCATTTTAGTGAACTGACAGCATTGTCAGTGGGATGACATAATCCCATGATTTCTGACGGGTGAGATGGGAAAACTTATGTTTGGTGGCAGAGCAGAGCAATAAAGAACCTCAGCTGTTAGTGATGGCTGCTGTCAAAAAAAAGAAAAAAAAAAGAAAAAAAGATTAGATTAACCAGACCATTGGCATGAAAATACATGTTGTGGGCACTGACACTTAATCGCTACTCCAGAAAATACCAAGGGAAGAGCACTATTTTAAAAGCCCTCTGTTTCTTCTAACACTGGAAATGGCTGACGACTCTCCAGGACATAAGAATGTGATCACCGATGTTTTTTCAGTGTAGAGTCTGGTGCTAATAAACTTTCTTAATCTATGATTTGCTGGAGGACAAGTTCTCCTTCCAATCACCATCTTCCTTTCGTGAAGATGAAATTGCAAGTGAAACTCAATCCCAGTCCCCAGTATTGAAAGTCCAGCGCACATTTTCCTTCTGTGATTTATCTGTGGCACATGGGGCTGTAATTTTATCCCTACGGCCCAGCTCTCTAAATGGCTAGATCTTTATCCATGGCTGGCTCTCACAGGGATTCATGTCACAGTAGATTTGCAGCCTTACCTGTCCTTTGTTCACTATACTCCTAAGCAGATGGAGTTTCATGGCCAATGAATAATGAAACCATCTCTTCCCTAGGAACAAAACATGATGGTTGCTACCTTGCTTAAGAAAGCACAAGGCCAAGACAAATCTGAGAGCTGAATCCATTCTTCAGCTCTAAGCCCCATTTCTCTGGAGAGCACTCAAGAGCCACGTGCTGGGCTTGGCATGTATTTATTTCTTTGACATAGAGCTCATCTTGTCAGCATGACAATAGCGATTGATTCTCATGAGAGCTTTGCAAACCAGCACATGCATCATTAATGCCTCTCAGTCCATTCCAATTTAAGGCAACTGTGAAAGTGAGTTTTCATTAAGACACCATTGCAAGAATGGGAGAAGCTGTGCTGAGCCTCATGATCCCTTCAGTTACTTCCACAGTGAAACAGAAGCCCCGCAGAGAGGAATGGTGCACAGAGGTGAGCATGGTTAAATCCATTCCAGCCATTCAGTGTACTCTGATGAGGTTTCCATCCTGGCTCAGGAGCACTGAGGTTTTGCCCCAGAGCATATGATTCAATTCCCATCTTTTTTTTTTTTTGCCTTTCCCCAGGTAGCCACAAATGTTGTAAAGGATTGTGAAATTAGTCTGGCCTCTTTAAAATCCATCCACAGCCTTTGCCCCTGTGACCTCAGGGAAAGGGACAATAAATTCCATGGGTAAACTACATGCAGCATTTTCAAAAGTAAAAGGTTTCTTTTATCGGCTCTAAAGCTGCTGCCCTTCAATTTCAGCCAGTGACCCCTTCCTTGTTCCCATGTTGCAGGACAGGGTTGGGAAAAAAAAAAAAAGAAATAAAAGAAAGGAAGGAGCAATCAATTTCTCTTTCCATCTTTAATCATTGTGAATGTCTCAGACAAGTTTCCCTCTAACTAGTCATCATTTCTGGCTAAAGAGACCCTACGATCTCTCATCATCTATAAATTCAATGGCACTTCTATCGTCATTGACCTCCTCTGGACCTTTCAATATCTCCACCATTTTCCTCACCTGATAAACAACCATTTCTGACCCACAGCACATAGGCAGCTCAGTCCTTCCCATCCTCCTCTGGAACAGAGCCTGCTGCAGAGTTCAGCCAGTCACTGCCCATTGCTTCCTTACTGCTTCTTGAAAAATAATTTTCAAAGGAAATCCTTCATTTTAGACAGATATTCAGTGCAAGAAGAAGCAGATAAAATCTCTCTGCATAAGCCTTAAAGGAAAGCTTTCAAAGTTAGTTATCACTTCATTTCTACTTCTAATGTACATCCAGAGCTGGAACCTAGTACTGCTGTTGACAAGCCTGGAGGGAATAATGGAGTTTTCATCACTATGACATCAACTTTGGAAGCTGAGTGTTGCTTAGCTCTTTTGAGGTTATTTGCCTTTAAAGGAGGCTGTTGTTTTGGGGTCAGGCACATTATGGGTCATAAAAAACATGGTATCTCTTGCTAGCAGAGACTGACTGCGTTGCTCTGTGTATTCTCGTGCTTCATTGTCCCTCTCTATAAAATAATCAATGATGCTGTTGACCTGCTTTGAACAGCATTGATGGCTGCTAATGAGGAGCATTACAAGAGAGCTGGCTGTTATCTCAGCAGCTTTCCCTTAGCTCTGGACTGATGGGCACACAGAAGAGCCACGCCTCCAGAACATTAGGCCTCTCCATCCCCATGGGACATGGAAGCAAGGATACATTCTCCCCTAGCTCCCTCTACTGCTGTCTTAGAGAATGTATCCTAAGGCAGTGCATAAGAATCATAGAATCATAAAACTGTTTGAGTTGTAACGGACCTTTAAAGGTTGTCTGGTTCAACTCCCCTGCAATGAACAAGAAAGCCACTGGTCTGTCCAAGAACACCCACTCTGTAAGACCACCATTCTCCCTTTTCTGCTGAGGTTTCATTCTACAACACCTTTCGTAGAATCATAGAATCATGGAATCATAGAATGCCCTGGGTTGAAAAGGACCATAATAATCATCATCCAGTTTCAACCCCCTTGCCATGGGCAGGGTTGCCAACCACTAGACCAGGCTGCCCAGAGCCACATCTACCCTTCCATGTTGAAGACACTGAGAGCATCATCATGTGCTGTGGAGATGGCATCTACAGAAACAAATTGACGTCATTCACATCCCAAAGCTGTTTGCAGGCTGCCTGCAAACTTGCTCAGTGCTGCAACACTAGACTTACTCTTTCTTTTGAAATTTGCTGCAGAGCCCTGGCAGCAAAGCACTTATTTTTTCCCAAGAAACCTGAAGTGCTGAAAAGCAGCTAGAGGGTTCTGCCAACCCTTCCCTTTCATCTCCTTGCTGAGGCTCCCTGCTTCCCACAGTACAACAGTAACATCACTCAAACTCACCCAGCTTAACTAGTTTTTGCTGCCAACCTATAGGACAGCTCTCTGATAGCACTGAGACAAGAAGAAAAACTTTCTCAGCTATGCCTGGCAATTGGAGAAGTGGGTGAAAATGGTGAAAATGGAAATCTAATGCCATATCCCTTTCATTCTGTGGACCGCTGACCTTGAGCAGAAAATGATCTGCTGCTGAGCAATGTGCAACATGCAAGGTGGGCACCTCTGCTGATATTTGCTATCTTTGTTTTACTATTTATATCTGTAATCGTCCTCGAGTGAGAAATTAATTACAGCCTGTCTCCCTATCCAGAGATCCTGCTCATATTACAAACCCCTGAAAGCGCAACTCAAGCAGTTTCTGATTATCAGTGAAAGCCTCAGACTGAAATACAAGCTTCTTAATTAATCTCTCCCTCTCTCCTGCTTTCTGAGAAATGAATTTATGATGTTTATGAAAAAGAGAGAGAGAGGGTGAAGAAGAAAGCAGCAGTGAAAGATTGAGAGGAGAAAAAAATTTTCCTTCATTTAAAACATTGTTGTAGAGAAGCAGCTCAAGGCGGATGCTGGCAGATTTCAGGCGTCTCAGGTGTGGCATTTCTCCTCCTGAGCAAGAAAAACTGAGCACCCTGGGTGGGTGGTCCTTTATTTCCTCAGGGCTGTCAGGATGCTTCAATCCACGTTCCACTTGCTGAAAAATTAGAGATTTTGGTCCAGAATTTCTAAGGAAATGGTATTCACACAGCTTTGTTCTTTGTGCAGATGAGTGTCCACTCTGTCTTCCTTCTTGTCATTCCCCTGAGCTCACTGTACAATTTCAGCTAAATTTCACTGGAATGACAGGATTAAATGGAAGCTTAAACTAAAAAAAAAAAAAAAAAAAAAAAAAAAAAAAAAAGAAGAAGAAGAAGAAAAAGAAGAGGTCTGAGTAGAGGACAGAGTCCAGGTGACCCCAGTGATGGAATATCTACATGCTGAACTCACAGTTCATTAGACACAAGAGACCCCATATAGATGAGAAGCTTTATAAATGTCTCAAGCACTGGAAAAGTTTCAGCTGGACTGACTATTGACCATAAGACAAAAATGTATTGAAATCTCATTAGTTCCACTCTTAGCAGACTATTTATTTATTCCTTCTAGTGTCACCAGTAGTGTCCATTCCAGGCAACAGCTCCTCTCTATCTCTTTTCTAATAGTGGGGTATGGGGACAGGGAAGGGGAGAATTGCCCCTTCTGCTCCCACCACATCTAGTTGCCCCTCTGGATGCACTGGCAGAGCAGAAGTTCTGTTTTCCCTGTTCCTTGTATAATTATACAAAGGGAAGAGACTACTCTCTGTTTCCATCCTCCTCTAACCAGCCATTAAGAGTGAGGATGACTACTTGCTTTGTATTGCTACCCCATGGGTGAGTAAAGTTGTGCCAGGGGAGGTTTAAGTTGGACATTAGGAAAAAATTGTTCTCTGAAAGAGCAGTGCTGCAGTGGCACAGGCTGCCCAGGGAGGTGGTGCAGTCACCGTCCCTGGAGGTGTTCCAGAACCGTGTGGATGTGGCACTGAGGACATGGTCAGTGGGCATGGTGGGGATGGACAGATGGTTGGATCAGGTGATCTTAGAGGTCTTTTCCAACCTTAATGATTCTATCATTCTATGATTTTACTCTTAACAGACCCATCCCTGAACCTGGTTTATTGTGGACATTTCCATTCCATTTGTGTGAACTGACTGAGGAAAGCAGCCCCAAAATCTGGGCAACAGTGTTAGGTCCCTCAGGCATCTCTTCTGTCAGTGTTGAGCTGCAGTGAATGGTAGGCCAGCAAATTGGCCACCCTGCACTAACTAATTCACTCTTTGGAGCCTGGAAGAGGAAAGCTGGCAGAAAACCTCAAAATAGATTGCAAATAGACATTACCTGCATTATCTTTTCATGTCTGGAAAATGAACTTTAATGGAAGGGTTATGCAAAAGAAGATGAAACACCTTTGCTAGGCAACAAGAGTTAACCCCAATGTTTCCAGAGTAGTATGTTTAATAGATAGAAATCTCTACAGGCATATGGGTTTCTCCGCACCCCACGAGTGACACAGTCTCAGCACATTAGGGCCAGCCTCACACCACAGACTCCAGCTGACACAGAAAGAAGCAAAGTAGGATAAGTCCAAGAGAGGAGAAAAAATGTTCCCCTGCTGAAGTTTCACTACTTGGCTGCTTGGTTTGGAGGGAAAGTGTGTAATGGAGTGCCTCTTAAGGGGTTCCTGCACAAGGCCTCTGCCCAGCACTCAGATAAGCAGCTTCCAAAACCTTGGAGATTAGGGAGGGATTTGATCAATTCAGTCTCAGGAGGAAGTGAGAAGGATTCTCTCATTGTGATTTTATACATGGGATGCCCCAAAGCAGACTGGTGCTTCCTACCATACTCCTGGTTGAAATTCAAGTCAGCAAGAGTTGTGCTGCTACAGCTGAGGAAGATTCATCCTCCAGTTTTGGAAGGGAGGGATGAACTCACTGTTAATTAAAACAAGTGTAATTTTTTCTGTTAAGATAGTGAAGATATGACCTCACACGAGATCATGGTCTCATTGCAAGGCAGATTAGGAAGAAAACAAACAAGCATGTTGGGAAGACCACATGGGAAAAGCATAGATTGTTTACTATCACCATTTACTGTTTCCTAGAACAGTCTTCAGAGTAGATTGGAAGACCTGCAGGCACATTAGAAGGAACAAGAAGCATCAGTAGTATAAGCCATCTCCCTAGTTTGTGGAAAACTCGTTGGACCATTACTTGTTATTTTGATATCGCATGGAAGCAACGCTAATAAACAAAGCTAATAGAACCAAAACTTTTCCCTGCCCTCGTGTGAGTATTTTCTGAGCCTTCTGATTGATACCACCCAGGTTGGACAGAGAAGGTCAGAATGTGTGATGTTCCAACAAGTCAACAAAAAAGCTGAGTGATGGGGACACGTGACAATACCCCAACCACGAGAAGATCCTGAGGTGGAACTTAGCACTTCACAAAACACAAATCCCAGGAACACTGCATTGCACTGAGAAAGAAGAGGAGGGATAGGAAACAGCTACATGAGATTCAGAAGGCCCAGTTGGCAGCTACCAAAAGGGAAAAAAGTGTTGCATTGCACTGCAATGAAATGTTATGTATGCTTTTCTCACAGATGTTTCTGATAGATGTGTTCAACACTCTGTCTCACTTCTTTTGGCTGTCCTCTCATTTGATAGCAAGATTCATGCAAGCATGAGCAAATGAGATCCTTTGGTGTCTAGAGGTGTTTTCACCCAGACCTTGGAATTCTGAGGCTGGACAGGGCTTTGATGAGGGAAATGAAAAGAAGGAGGCCACACCATAGCTTCTTAGCTCACTGACCAATCTGTGAGCTGCCTTACCTTGAAACACAGCTCAAAGTGCTGCAGCCGTTCATCCTAGGACTAACTGCATTCATCTAAAATGACACCAAGCAGGGAAGCTGAAGTTGGCTTCTGTAAAAAGCAAACACTGTGGTGAATGCTCCAGCAGCAGTGTTACTAGTTGACACAAGGAGGATTGTCCCAGCATAGTGGAAAACATTACGGGATTAAATCATTTGACCATCATTTATCTGCTCTGATTTGACATGAAACAGCAATTCATCTTTCCTCTCTGATCCCACCTTGAGCTGACAAACAGCAGGAAAAAAGCATCTTCCTTTAAGCTGTATGATGTTGTAAGGACTGGAGCAGGGCAATAAACAGGGAACCACACCAAGAGCTTTTTAGAGCCTGCTTTTCAGAGCAGAACAGCAATTTAAGGCAAACCTCATGGAGTTCTACAGACCTGACAATGCAGCTATCTGAATGCAACTTGGCTGATCTTTGCAGTATGTGTCATGTTGAATGCACTAAATTGCACTGCTAATTGACTCTAGATTCCTAGCTCTTTGATGGTTGGTCAAATAAAGTAAAATCCAGCTTTATACGTAATAAGCATCAAAAATGTTGTCATGAGTTATTCTCCTATACATTAAACAAGCTGTGAACAAATGGACACAAATAAACTCTATGATCAAAGCTTTCAACGTTCAAAACTTTATTTGACCATGTTTCCAAGCAAGCTCTTGCCTTCATGTCCATATCAAACTGTTATGCTGGGGCCCTGAAGGAGCAGCAATTAGGTCTGAAACCACAGCCACTGATTTTTTTTTTCTTCTTGGTATACATTGTATACTGGGAAGGCTTCAGCTTGCTATGCATTTTGTTCCTTCACACCTCAGCACTCTCCCCAGTGTCACTCCCCTAGACTCCTGTCCAGTCTTGCTTTTTGTTTCCCACAGCCAATGTAGCATCCTGCTTCATAAGACATTGTGGCTTAGACTTTCCATCTTTTACCCTACACCAAGCGATTTCCCCTCCTTCCTGCAATGCTGGTGCATGTGCCAATGTTGCCTGCTTGTCTCTTTGAAATTGGAAAGGCTGTCAAGGGAAATGAAGTATGCAGACCTTCAGAAGACTCATCTGTGTTCTCTCAACCCACTAGGAGGGGGTTTCACTGGGGTAAAAAGGAACAAGAAACCTTTCTACAAATACATCAACGGTAAGAGGAGGACTCAGGAGAATCTTCATTCTTTACTGTATGAGGCTGAGAACGTGACCACTGAGGATAAGGAAAAGGCAGAGGTTCTGAATGTCTTCTTTATGTCTGTCTTTAAAGGTCACACCAGTTATCCTCAGGGTACTCCACTCTCTGACCTGGTCTCGACTGGAGGGCGGACAGAAACACCCGCGATTCAGGAGGATGCAGTCAGAGACCCACTACTCCAACTGGACTGTCGCAAGTCCATGGGACCGGATGGGATTCACCCGAGAGTGCTGAGGGAACTGGCGGAGGTGATAGCCGAGCCGCTCGCCATTATCTATCAGTGCTCTTTGTTGACTGGTGAGGTCCCAGAAGACTGGAGGCT
>JAOWBP010000001.1:46181398-46194162 GCA_028571105.1 Tragopan temminckii | reverse complement strand
GCGAAGCGGCGGCGCGGAGTGAGGCGGCCGCGCGCCTCCTACCTTCCCCTCCCTCCGTTCGGCACCGCAGGCCGACAGCGCTCGCCGCCACGGGGGCACGCCCAGGCCTGCTGCAGGGGCGGAGCCGCGGGCTGGAGTGAGGCCGAGGCCCGCTCGGGTGAGAGAACGAGCGAGCGGGCGGGCGGGAACGAGCGGGGCGGCTGAGCCCGCTTTAAACGGAGGCGGCGGGGCCGGGGCTTGTGCCTGAGCCCGGGATGTGGGGCGTCGGCGGGCCTGGGCTCGCGTCAGGCTCTGGGAGCGGCGGCGGGAAGTGAGGCGAGGGAGCCGGTCCTCCCCGGGAGAACAGAAACGCGTCAGCCCCCCCGGGAGCGCACGCAGGGCCTCGGTCCTGCAGCCGTAGGTGTGAGGGAACGGGGGCCTGAGGAGAGCGCTGCTCCCAGTGCTTCCTCAGTGCTGGAGCAGTGGAACCTCATGGGGAGTTGTAGTGCAAGACAAGTTCAGGCTACGTTCTGTATGAGCAGGGTCTAGGTCATGAGTTCTTTTGGGTGTTATCTACCAGCCAATATATCTGACAGGCTGCTTGCCTAAGTTTCAAAAGGAGAGTGGAAGCTGTGCTTACAGCTATCATAGTGTTACAGAGGGATCCATGAGTCCAACCCCTGGCTCCACACTGGACCACCCAAAACTCAAACTCTGTGTCTGAGAGTGTTGCCCATGTATTCTCCAAGTCATCTTTTCATGAATGACTGTCATCAGCTTTGTTTTGCTGAGCAGTATTTATCACTGAACATCCCAAGTTGGAAGGGATCCACAAAGATCATTGAGTCCAGCTTCTGGCTCCATTCTGGACCACCCAAAATCAGACCCTCTGTCTGAGAGCACTGTGTGAACACTCCTTGAACTCAGGCAGCTTGAGTCTGTGACCACTGCCCTGAGGAGCCTGTACCAGGACCTGACCACCCTCAATATTTAGAGTAGGCCCTGAGCACAGTGCTTCGGTACTGTGTGTGCTCCTGCTGAAGTCAATCAGACTACAGAGAGCTGAGCATCAAGAGGTGTTTTCAAGATCTCCTTTAAGATTGTCAGATCTCATAGTGGCAAGATTCTTGTGAAGCTGTTGGGTGCATACATAAATTCTGCCTACAAATTGCAGTGTTTACTAGCAACGATGTCTGGTGGTCAGAATGCTGACTGGAAACATCTTGAGTTGGGTGGTTTCCCAAAACTTCTATTCTCTTGAATTCTCACAAACCTCAGCAGAAACATTTGTGTATCCCTTAACTTGAATTAGTTCCAACTTTGTTCTTTCACATAAGTAACCACAATCAGATGAATACTTTGTACATTCTCAGCCATTTGTTTATTGAGTCAGTGTATACACAGAGATGCAGTGCAAGTTCCCTAATCTCAAAGTAACTTAAATGTGGCTCCATGCCTCTGACAGCTGGAAAGGGCAAACTGCATCATCTTTGTGGCTGAGCATTCACACACAAACAGCAATAAAAGATCATTTAAGTGCAATTGGTTTAATCTCTTATGAGGTCATGTTTTCATGTTAAGCCATTTGCTTACCTTACTTTTGAAAAACAAAATCAGATTCCTTAGAGAACCAAAGTGCAGCTGTTGCATAGTGGTACTGTCTTCCTGTATGCTAGCAGCTGTAGAATAGAATGACTCGGAAGAGACCTGAAATTTGGAAGCTGCCAGGGGGAAGGCTGCTGCAGAAGTCCTAGTAAAAAGGAGCACTTTCCTCTGTTTCCTTTCCCAGGCTGACATCCAGAATGGCTGCAGTGGTAGTGTCAGGAAACTCATCAGCAAGATGTACACCTTCACTACAAAATGTGCAACCCTTAAGCTCAAAAGATTTGAAACAATCCTTATAAAGCACAATGATTCATGCCTGTTTTTGTCTTTTCCTTTGCTTCATCTGAAATTCAAGAACTCATTATTTCTCTTTAAGGATCTCACTCTTTGCTACAGTGTTTCTGACAAAACATGTCTTTAATACAAGTTCAGGTACAATTTTGTTTGTGACAAAAATCAAACAGCTATATTCTCCCCTGTTTCCATTTCTGTGGATAAATTATTTAAGTGACATGGAGATTTTACAAGGAAGAAGTGGTCTTGTTACATTTTTTAAAATAACAAACAACAAAAAATCTCCATCTTAATTAAAAAAAAAATCCGTCACGCTTGAAGGATGAGTGAGGAAGAAGACTTTCCTTTCCCAGTGTCTTCCAGAGAATCTTCATTTTGTTCAGGCATTGTTTCCCATTTTACATCATGATTCTTCCTTATGGGAGGGTTATTTTCATTCTCTGTTTCTCAGAACTTTTCCTGTAGATGGGAACAGGGGAAGGAGCCCAGACGTGGCAACATATTCTCAGGCTCCTGCAGGACCACCATGGCTTATGATGACTCCAAGAAGAAAGAAGGTATGACTGCTTCATAATCTCAGAAGAAGTAGCCAAGAAAAAGGGTACCCTCTGCAGCCCTTGCCAGGTCACAGAGTCAGAGAGTGGGAAAGGAAGTTAGTCTCCTATGGAGCATTGAAGGGTATTAACCTTTCAATTTCATCTGGACTAGTTTCTGCAGGATCCCAAACCCTTGACTTCCAGATGGAAAGTAATGGGATTAGAGAAACGGGTGGTATTTCATAGAGCAAACACCACAATTGGGAACTCTGCCACTGCAGCCTTTCTCCTCCCAGCCAGGTCAATGAAACGGGAGGCCAGGGGTATGGTTAGTCATGGCAACATTTTTAAGTTCAGTTATCTTTAGAAAGAATAACTTCCTTTCTTGAATGTTTTGAGAACCTGTGTTATAGTATTAGAGCACTGAACCCTGTCCCGTGTCAGAAAGTACAGAATATTATCTCTTAATCTCTAGTGCTTGCTGGGTTTTGTGCATCATTCTGTGCCAATGTTCCGTGCTGTCTTATTTTGTATGTAGTCCATGTGTCTGTTGTCTCTTAACATGGTATCTCATTTTTCTTTCTTTTCTTGTTTCACATTCATCTTAGAATTCCTAGAGAGTGACCGAAGTGCTGATGACATCAGAGCACATCGAGAGAAAAAGCGATATTACAAGGATCTTGTGCAAGAGGAGGAGAAGATAACAGCTCAGGTCAGAAAGCCTGCAGAGAAAACTTTGGAGGTGTAAGAAAGTGTAAAAAGCTTGAGACAACATGGGATGGGTTGCTTAAAAGTCCTTTTGTATAGAAAAATTCCTGTAGAAGAAAGCAAGAGCTGTTAATTGTGTCTTGAATTGTTCAGTAGCTTTGCTGGGTAAATGGAGGGGGTCAGTCCCAGTTAAAACTGATTCTGATTTCTTTGCCTCAGAAAATAGAGCAGTAGTATCTTTTTGGAGACTTGATGTACAGCCCTACAAGTACTGAGATAGTCTGAATGACTTTTTACACAAAAAGTAATATTTTTAGAATCTGTAGTTGCATAAAAAGGCAGCAAAGTATGAATAAAATGTGAACTCGTGTGCTGTTGCAGACAGCCTGAAATAATAGCTCTTGGGAGGTATAAATTTGCCCTGTTTCCCTGGGGCCTTAACTCCAAAATCATGTAGCAACAGCTTAAGTTTCTTTAAAACTTTCCTCTTTGAGCTGAAGATTCTGCTTTTAGCTCAAAGGTGACTACTTGTGATTGTTTTTAAAATTTTCAATTCTGGAAAAGAAGTTTTAGTTAAAAAATGAAAATCTTTTGCCACATATTTGAAATTCTATAGAGGAGCTTCATTTTCAGACCATAAATTGGTCAGGAGATTATAATTGGCTTACATGAGCTCCTAAGGTCCATTTTCTGGCCCATCATTTTTATTGTCACCTCTCTGTACCTTCTTTCACTTCTTTTATCTTCTTCACTGTATTAAACATGCGCTGCTCACTTCCATTTTTAAGGCTTGACAGCCTGTGCACACTTAGTTATTTCTCAGCTTGATTAAGAAGTGGATCTCTTTTACCAACTCATCAGCTGACATCCAAGTGCTGTCTTTCATTGTCTGTTTCTTCTCAAATGTACTTTCTCAAGTATTCCTGTGTATTAATTCTTTCACTGGAGGAGGGATCCCTTTAGAGATTTGTATTTCAGTTTCCTTATGGTCCTGTTGTACTGCAGTTTCCAAAGAAAGCTTGATGCCTCTTAGTTGTCTGGTATGCTGAAGCCTATTCTAAAACTGCACTTTTTTGTTCCCTCATGTATCTGTGCCATGCTTTTTGCCTTCTACCTTAAACCTACACTGTGGGTTCTTGGTGACATACTATGTTTTCATTGCTGATTTAGCACCTAGAATAAGAATACTGATTCATACATAGGCTTATTTGACATTATAGTAGTACTAGTATCTCTTGATACCTTCCACAAATTATCATCTCTGTCAACAGTCCATGTGAATCTCATATTATTTCCATCTTGTTTGTCAGCTTTTTTTTTTCTTTTCTTTTCTTATTATTCTAGGACAGTGAGCTCTTTTCGGGGACAGAACATCACAAAAAGAAGAGGAAGCATTCCTCCGATGAGTTCTGCTCCAGGGGTAAGACAGCAATCAGGCAGGGGAAGCGGATAATGAACTTGGAGGAAAGGATGCTGTTAAACCAATGGCATCAAATGCTGTGGTTAGCACTTTATCAGGGGGAAAGTACACCAACTGGTCTTAGGCCAAGTAGTCAGACACCTGACTGATCGGGTTTCTTCTGCACCAAACAGCAAAAGATCAGTAAATGATGTTTTCAGAGTTTAGCTTAACAAGTTGCTGTTGTTGGAGCAGAGATCTTCCACTCGGCTTTTCACTGACAAGTTGTAGTTTTCTAACTCGTGCCTTCCTTTATGGCATTTGCATTCTTTTTTTCCCTATTGCATTACAAGCTGTAGTCTTACTTGCAGATAGCACTAATTAATTTATCTGAATTTATAAAAATAGGATGTGTCAGAATACAATATGATTGCTTTTGGGTTCAGATTGTATACAGAAGCATTATTCTCACAATGAAAAAGCTGCCCAGAAAATGACAGTCCTGTTCATAAAAGCTTAACAGGCTTAAGATTTATTTTTGTCCCAACGTGAAAAGAAAGCCAAGTCTTTGGAATATCTTTGCAAGCTGAAATTAGTAAAAAAAATCTGTTTTCAGAATGAAAAAGCTTATGCTTTCAGTTCATTGGTCCCTCCAGGGCTAAAAGTGATGTTATAAGCTTGTAATATTTCAGGCTTAGTAAGATATATTTTTATCAAAATATGCTGGTTTGTGTTAGAACACAAACTTCGAAATGCAAGAACTTTCCCATTCTGTCTTTCTTCATTAAATAGATTGACCAGCTCTGGTGTTACAGCTCCTGAATTGTTTTCTGTAAGGACACACTGAGCTGACTGCAAGTTTCAGAGACCTCCTTCAGCCAAGATGAAAATCACTTAGCTGTAATAATAAGTATTGCAGGATTCCCACTTCACTTTTGGTTTGTGTAATGCTATCTTTAAGAGAATTGTCTTGATGAGCAGCTCTCTTGACCTTTTTCAGGTCTTTCATCTTTGGATTTACCATCAAAGAAGAAGAAAAAAGCAGTTTCTAGCCCATCCTCCACTGACAAAAACATGGATCTACTCAAAGCTATTGCCACACCTTTGTCCACAAGCTCTAAGTCTTCAAAGAAGACCTCTGAAAAATCGTCTTATTCTTCCTCTGGACATTCTGAAAGCAGAAAGGAGCACCACAAGAAGAAGATGAGTGGAAGCAGTGCAGAGCACTCAGTGGACGACGGCAGCTTCCACAAAACTAAAAAAATGAAACCTCTTTACGTGAACACAGAGACACTTACTCTTCGTGAGCCTGATGGCTTGAAGATGAAACTTATCCTTTCACCAAAAGAGAAAAGCAGTGCAACAGATGATGATTCTTTCTCAAAAAAATCCTCAAAGAAATCGTCTCGAGATGAGCAAGGGTCATTTCATCTGGGTCACGAACTGCATAGCTTCCTGAAGTCATCTCGGAAGAAGCACAAACCTCCAGACTCACATCCGCCTTCTGAGACTTTTGGTACTGACACATCTGTTTTTTCAGAAGGCCATGGGAGTGAGTATGAGATTTCAGGTATGGAGGCACAGCCAGAATCGGGATCCTCTTCTGGTGGAGAACTGGAGGCTGGTGAGCTAGTGATAGATGACTCCTACCGGGAAATCAAGAAGAAAAAGAAGTCAAAAAAAAGTAAGAAAAAAAAAGACAAGGAGAGGCACAGAGAGAAGAGGCACTCTAAGTCTAAAAGGAGTTCAGGGCACTCTTCTGTGGCAGTAACGGAAATCACAGTATCACCACCTCCTCCTCCCAGCGCTCCCTATGTTCTTCCTCCACCTCATCCTACTGTTTTTCACTCAGATGGACAAAATGAGAAGAGGAGGAAAAAGGAAGAAAAAGAGAAGGAAAGAACTGAGAAGTGGGAAAAAGAAAAGGAAAGAGAAAAGGAGAAAGAAAGAGAAAAAGAGAAGGATAGAGAAAAGGAAAAGGAAAGAGAAAAGGAAAGAGAAAAAGAAAGAGAAAAGGAAAGAGAAAAAGAAAGAGAAAAGGAAAGAGAAAAAGAAAAGGAAAGAGAAAGAGAAAAAGAAAAGGAAAGAGAAAGAGAAAAAGAAAAGGAGAGAGAAAAGGAAAAAGAAAAGGAAAAAGAAAAAGAAAAGGAGAGAGAAAAAGAAAGGGACAGAGAAAGAGAAAAAGTAAGGAAAAACGAGGGGAACTAGAAATTGGTTGTTGGGTACTGTTGAATTACACAATGTTACAAAGACATTTTAAATTGGAGATTAAGTAATGATAGCACTGACATCACAGCATGTTTGGTGGAAATGTTTCCACTACTGTGTTCCAAGTTTTTAGCAGAAGGAATATTAATTATTGTTTCTTTGTTTTGTGACATAAGCAGTCTTTAGCCAATATAACTCCTTTCAAAATGTTATATTTTATATACTTGGTACAGGTTATGCCACCACTGCATCATTTACTAAGGTAGCTGGTTCTAGCTATTACCAGTAGAATTCTGGGCTGTTCTGGTTGTCACGTAGTCCATCATGACAGTTCCTGTAGGAAGGAACTGAGTTGTAAGCTCGAATACTGAAGTTATTTATCCATTTATTGGAGTACATCTAAGATTTCCAGTCAGAATAATTTTCAATGTATATATATATAGATAGATAGATAGGGAAAAGAAATTTTTGTACATCCACATAGACAAATGTTACTTTGTGTCAACAAATGGGCAGACATAGCCCAAATTTATTCAGCTATTCTGCTTTATGTGTAGTTTTCTTTGATCAGAGCTTGACAATTGCTTATGCATCTATTATCAGTGTACTTGTACAGACTATTTTCCTGAAAATATGAAGTAATTTGTAAGGATTGTTTAGAAAGAACAAAACATGAACACTGAAATAGAACAAAACCTGAACTGCTTTGACAGATCCATGTTGGTACTGTGGGACAGTTGTGG
This sequence comes from Tragopan temminckii, assembly GCA_028571105.1. Classification (NCBI taxonomy): domain Eukaryota; kingdom Metazoa; phylum Chordata; class Aves; order Galliformes; family Phasianidae; genus Tragopan; species Tragopan temminckii. Next base: position 46,186,690 of record JAOWBP010000001.1, on the reverse strand, counting down.
GTTTTTTTCAGTTTTAAAACTGAGATATGTTATTTGCTGCTCCTGGATTTAGAATAGCAAAAGTTTTGACTTAGGAATGTAATGCATCAGTAGTTGTTGCAGAACAAGTCTTCTATTAAAACTGGTTCTGGCCAGTTTCTATTGCTTTCAAAACTGCTAAATTTGGCCACAGTGTGTAAAACATGGCTATTTTATCTTCCTTATCTAATCACCGTGTCTTTCTTTAAGTCTTTGATAAATGTCAAATTATTAATAAAGTTGAGTATGTCTCTTTATAATTCAAAATCTTTGTTTCCTTTTTTCTTCTGTCTAGCCAAAGAAGAAAAACATGTCTGCCTATCAAGTGTTCTGTAAAGAATATCGTACAAATATTGTGTCTGAGCACCCTGGGATAGGTGAGAGAAAAATGTAGCTTCTCTTCTCTTCTCTTGACTGTACATCGGTCTAATTAATTAGCAGGACATACCTTCTCTTTCATACTAACCTCTGATTTTTTGAGGCAGTAAAAAGGACAGAAATTGATTTTGTGATTTGCTTCATTGTATTTTAACCAAGCTGTGAATCTGGATGAAGAAATTACCTACTCTTTCTTTCATTTACTTGAAGAACTGTTTTCTTTGTGTTACTTTTCTGCATATGCATGTGTGATCTTTTATTCCCTGTGTCATTCACAGTAAGGAAATGCACAATGGAAATCATTTTTAGACAGTGTGGAATGTTTCACGTGTAAAAGGCATTGCTTTCTAAATGTGTATGCATTGGCCAGTTTTCCACACTGTTGAAATTCACATAAATTCCCTGTATCCTTACCGTGATTTTATCCTTTAATCTATTTTGAGCATTTCTATTTTTCCTCCTAACAGATTTTGGAGACCTTAGCAAAAAGCTGGCAGAAGTGTGGAAGCAGCTACCTGACAAGGATAAACTGGTAAATGCACGTGAGATGTTTCTTTGAAATGATTTTTGTAAACTAGGTGCTTAGGTCAGAACACAGCAGCATTATTGCCACAATACCTTAAAAAAATGTTACCTCTGTCCCCAAACTGTGGGAAAGTTGATGATTTTGCCTGTGTGTTCATAAAAGCATTCATTTACTTCTCGTGGCTTTGCTTCACCACTTGGTTACATAATGTTATTCTGCCCTGAGGTCTTGGCATCAGGTAAACTAATTATCTAACATTATGAATCTGTTTTTATACCATGGTAACTGCAGATCTGGAAACAAAAAGCTCAGTATCTGCAACACAAGCAAAATAAAGCAGAGGCCACCACTGTGAAGAGAAAGGCATCATCTTCAGATGGGGCTCCAAAAATAAAAGGTAATTGCCACAATAGTTGCTCTACTCGTCGGGTTTATTACGGAGTGGGGAAGGTGGTGCCTTTACATTTAACTCATCACTCAACAACAGTGTTTCTTGAAGAGCAAGAATGATACCAGCACTTTTCAAAAAGTCTAGTTAGCAGAATGGTATTGGTTTTAGCAATTCAGGAATTGAAACATGAAGCAAGACTCAGGGAAGTTCTAGTGAGAATATCTTGCTGCAATATGAAAAAGGGTTGTTCTTGGTTTGGCATCTCCATTTACCAAATCTCTCAAAGCTATCAAATCACATTCAGCTGAGGTACTTGCTTTGCACAACAGTGAAGGCAGGCTCTGTTCTCCAAAGGTCCACATAACTATTAAGCATCTAATACCTTTGATATTTGATCTTCAGAAAGTAAATAGACTTTCAGGTAAAAGAGTCAAAGTAGGTGATACAGAATTTTAATTCCTATGTTTCTAGCTTCTCCACCAGGAGCCATTTCTCCTCATAAGAAATCTCCCACCAGCACTGTGGTGTTGCCTTCCTCACCAGCCAAAGCCCCTGAAACAGAGCCTATAGATGTAGCTGCACACTTGCAGTTGCTGGGTGAATCTCTGAGCCTCATTGGACACAGACTGCAGGAAACAGAGGTGAGTTTGTCCCCAGCAGTGGTGTCATGCCATCATACATAGGACTGGGGGGATTATTATTTTTGTCTCAAGCCTTTAGGAAAAAAAAAAACAACATCAGAGAAGGCCTTTACCAAGATGTTTTAGCATGTCCTGTTGTTTTCTCGTAGTATCATGCTCCCATGCTTTGGTTAGCCACTACTATGATTTCAACTTATGTGCTAATGTAGGAGATATCATCTTTTCCATGGTTTCCTAATGTTAGATGATAGTAATTGTCTGCATAGATGCGCGCGCCTGCACACACACAGGTTTAAAACTCAGCCCAGCTTGTAAGCAGAGGACATATTTGGCTAAAATAACAAACATCAGTGAATTTTATGGCTAACAAGGTCATCTCACTATGCTTTTTTGTTTTAACAGCAATAAAATAAATGTTAATGCATTTTGTTTCTGGTACGACCTCATTGAGGTTATTCTTCAAAAGAACAAATGGAGTAAAAATCAATCCCTTTACAGAATGGCATGCAAACACATTCCCTTTTTGAAAGTATATTGATAACTAAAGCATTTTTACAGACTTACCATTTCTTTAGGCTTCAATAATAAAACATTATTGCCTCTAGCTAATATAGTAGAAGGTACAAAATGGAAAGGAAATTACATGGCATAAACTGTGGAATTAAATTATACACAAAACTGACAACTTTCTAACATTTTCTGCTGTTCCTGCATCAGAATGTTGCCTGTTGAAATCTTGATATTTTTTTTTTTTCTTTTTCTGAACTAAGAGACTCTCTGTGAAGTGCTTGGCATAGTTTTGTTGCCATGTAAATAATGGAAGTGGACTAGGGAAGCTCAGTAGTGAGGATTGTGTGAATGAGAATCAATATAGTTGCGAAGGATCCATAATTTCCGCTATTTGTCCCTCTCCAATTTTTCTTTCCTTACTTCCAGGGAATGGTGGCTGTTTCGGGAAGTTTGTCAGTACTTCTGGATTCTATCCTCTGTGCTTTGGGGCCGTTAGCATGTCTGACTACACAACTACCTGAGTTGAATGGCTGCCCTAAGCATGTTTTGGTAAGTTTCTTGTCATTATTTCCATTCTAGCCCTGTTAATTTCAGTAGAGACCAGCTAAAGTTTTCTGATGAATCAGTCCTGGAATGCAATTAAAATTCCAGTGCCATAAGAAAGTTTTATTGGTCAAGCATTTTTAGTGCGAGATATCTCTTGAAATTCTTTGAGGTGTCAGTGTTGCAGGGTATTGTACAACTTTGCATTGTTCTTTTTTTTTTTCACTGGGAACTGACCTAATATTTGTTCCATATATGCAGTGCATATAGGTCCTGTTTTAATGACTGAATCAATCTATCTAAATCAAATAAAAGCACCTGTACACATACCAATTATTTTTGAAAGCTCTAATTTTCCTTAAAAATATAAAAAGCATCTTCCAGCTGCTTTGTATTATTCATACATCCTGTTCTGAGTTGGCAACGTTGAAAATAACGTGATCTCCATTAAGATTCCTAATGTGACTGAGTAGGGCCTTTCACATGTAGCTGTTTCCTTATCCAAGGAAAGGAAAATAGTTTCTGTTTGGAGGAACTGGGTAGCTACGGGTTCTTTTTCATATTAAATTACAGTTGCAACTGAGCCCTGATTTAGCAACAGCTTGTGACCTCACTGTAGCACAGTGTGGACATAGATGAAGATGGCAGTACTATAAACTGAATCAGAAGTTGTACCTCCAGCAGGAGGCATGAATAAGTGATTAAGTAGAGCAAAAATGAAAAATAAGTTTGTAGTCCACAAAAGCTGAGAGACTGAAATAATATTTGGGATCTGGACAAGAGAATAACAAAAGTGGGACGTGAATTAGTGTGTTCTGACAGGACAGCCCAATCAGTGATTCATTTTGTGAAACTGTTAACAACAAGAACAAATCTGAGAGCTTAGGCTGCGAGTTCCTACAAACTGGCTGTCTATACAGAAGCTGAGTCAACAGGGTGTTCCCATTATAAGCCATGGAAAAACATCCAATTCTTTTCTCCTTGCTAGCCAAGTTAATTTAAAACGTTACACCCCTTTTCCGCGTGACTAATGGCTCATATCTTGGAGACTTGATCAGTTTATTGTTACAAAGGGCAATGATGCTGCAGGTAGATTAAAGCAGTGACCTGTCACTTCTGAAAGCTGGTATTCAAACTTGATAAGAAAGAAATTATTCTGATTTTTTACGGTCAGGTATGTAAAGAGAGTGCTATCTTAAGAGGAGTAAAATTGTTTGTGGTCATGTTGCACGTAGTATGCAGTTTATCTTTTCGGTCAGTAGGTGGCATTGTTGAATTTTAGAATCACTCTTGGTACAGATCCAGTTCTCTGTCTTCAGCAATTAAAAGGCAATTGTTCTTAAGGCCTTCAGCCGCCTAACCATAGATCTGAGGTTACTGAAATGCTGCATTTGAAGAACATACAGATAATATAGTGATTAGTGTTGTTTTCTGATGTGTAAAAAGAAAAAAGGACTCAATCTCAGAATTCTATTAAATTTGCAGGGAAGACTGGAGGGACACTTCTTTTTCCCTTCTGACACCCTGCTAGTAGGTGTTTTTTCTCTTATATACTGCAGAATGTCTTAAAGGACTTGTGAGTATAATTGCAGGGATTTTTGGTGAGATTTTTTTGCTTATTTTTTCTTGTGTTTTTTTCACACTATACAACTTTGATCACTTAAGTACTTCACCACATCTTCCATGCAGTTGATGTGATGTAGCCAGTGTAGTGTGTTTCAACTTGAAAGGTAGAGTGTAAGGTTCATTAGGAAGAAGTCACTTGAGGAAAGCCTCAAGCATTTTGTTTCCAAGTGCTTCCAAGTGTTAAGGCTACCTTTGTGCTGAGTTCTAAATTTCCAAATATGTGACAGTAAGCCAGTAATAAGGTAGTGGTAGGCTAGTGATGGCTTATCACTTTGGTTGTCTCTTGATATAGTGACTTGTAAGACAAATAAATGTGCTTAGTACCCTCATCTGTGTCATTTTGGGGGATTTTGAGTCACTGCTGGACATTAAAATGTTGGTTTTTTTCCCCAGTCAAACACACTAGACAACATCGCTTACATCATGCCTGGACTTTGATGGGAAAGGATCCTGGGATTTACTCAACTTCTGCGTAACTGACCTGTGTACATGTGCATTACACCGGCACTCCCTAGGGGCTCCACGTGTAGTGTTTTTAAAGTTTTATATATGTATATTATATGCATAGGATTGTATTTTATGAAAAGTTGTGAAGCTGAGAGAACCATATTCTCTTGGTGGATAAAATGTGATCCGATATGGAAGTATTGTAAAAAGAA
>JAOWBP010000001.1:46157878-46173274 GCA_028571105.1 Tragopan temminckii | reverse complement strand
AAGCTGGAACATGACTTCAGCCCGCAGTCCTTGTCTGTCAATACTCCCCAGAGGCCAGAAATTCAGGCAAAAGATGCAAATGTTAAACAAGTCCTGTTTTTTTAGGTTTTGCTTGCTTATTTGTTTTTATAGGACTTGTAAAAACAGGGGGGCTAATTCATTTGTTTTCTTAATTTGATGCAAACAAAAGCAATGCTGATGGCATTAGATACATGTCAGCATGAGCGGGCCAAACTCATGGTTTCCTTTGCTGGCCCTGCAGCAACAAAGCAAATAATCCCCCTTTTCTTCAGTTGTGCAGCTGAAGTCATTTGTTTTCTACTGAGGCCCTCTCCCTTTGTGTGTAGGACACCAGAGATCATGCAGTGTGTGTTTGTGAGTTTGCAGCATGCGTGATGTGGGCAAAGCTGTGCAACTGCCCATCCCAACACCAGCCAGCGATGTGCTTTGTGGTGGTGACACCTAGTGGGAAGCACTTGGTGGCTCAGGCTTTGCAGCTTGATTCATGTTGCTAAATGTTATGGTAGAATCCAGGGTCACAGCTGAAGAGCAGCCCATGAGAGTGCCAGGGCCTCTTTTAGCTTTATCCTGTCTTGGTTTCTGTTTTCCAGAGAGAGCTACTGATGGATCCTTGCGGGGCGAGGACTGGTCTCTCAACATGGAGATCTGCGACATCATTAATGAGACTGAAGAAGGGTAAGGGAGCTGGCAAAGGTTCTCATTCAGCAGCAGGTCCCAGCACACTTCCTGTAACTATATCCCTACGCTGCAATGATAGCATGCAGTGGTGGAGGTAATAAGCTGGGCTGCCCAGCGGTCCCCTGGATGAGACTCTGCTGGGACATCTAGAGACAGAGCAGAGCTGTCAGAGCATCTGTTAGATGCTTCTCTGTGATCTTTGTGAGCACAAGGAGCCATTCAAACAGGCCTTCGGGGTCCCCAGAGAAATCTTGATTCAAGCCAGGCTGCCTCCCATCTCCCAAAGACACGTTTGCAATTCTTCCACTTTGATTTATTCCTCTTCCTTATCCCTCTCTCTCCACTGGGAATGTAAAAGTCTTCAGGCCAATGACTGAGGAGAGAGGAAAATCTCAAGCAAGTCCTGCTGGGGTTATGTTCTCAGTTATTTTCATAGACAGTCACTCTGACATGCACAAATGTGGGCATTCCCCCCTGAGAAGGGATGTTAGAAATCTGCCAAACATGTTAACTCTGGAGCTGGGGATTTGCCAGTGAATCCTAGGGGGTCTGCTCCATCTCACAGTGGAGATGTCAAGAACAGCATGTAAAAAAGAAGGTGATACATGGAATGAAAAATGTAGGTTTCACTCCTGCTGTCCCACCTCACAGGGAGGCTGATAGATAGCAAGCTCAGTTTGAAACTTCACAGTTGTATGGAAACAAAGTCAAACGTCTTTTCTTACAGATCTGTCACACCTTCCCTGCTCTCCCCGTGGTACAAATATGCCTGTCTTTGCCAACAGTTCTCAGTCCCAAGCTGTTACCACTTTGTGTTTCATTTCTGGGCTGCTGCTAGCACAGCTGTCTCTCCCACCCTCCTGCTAATGCCCATCTATTGTAGCTTTGCTGCCCCACGGACCCCCAGGTGCTTCCTTATTATCTTGGTGCCTCCATCTCATTCTTATCTTCCAGTGCTGCTGCTCTTCCAGCCCAGCCTTTGTTTCCCTGCTCTACTGGAGCATGTTAGTCCTTTTGTGCCCTCTCACAAGACCACAGTTGTCCTGCTATGCTGCCATATATGCAAGATTTTGCCACTGCATCTCCCAAACTTCTTTTTAGCCTCCTTTCCTTCAGGGAAAAGTTTAACAGTTTCTTTCTAAACATTACAAGGATTGCTTCTCCTCTGTCCTATGCCAAGCTTTTTGTGATCTTGTCTGCATTGTCACTGCCATGGGATTTTGCTTTACCCCAAACAGTACATTTCTGGTGTTGCTTTTACTCTCTATTTTGTCTGTACACCTTGCATTGTTGCAAACATCAGCACAGAAGCCTCCAGTTTCAGCACCAACGCTCAGCAGCAGGACCTAGCTCCTCTTACAGAACTAAAGGCAAAAACTGCTTTATCAGTCATTGCTTCAAGATGCACTGAAAATGTGAGGGGGAAGATCACCTATTGAGTGCAAGACTCTGGATATCAATGGCTGTTTGCTTTGCTTCTGCCTAGGTGGGTCACACCCTTCTTATGATCTTTCTCTATTTGCATTTTCCTGCAGGCCCAAGGATGCCTTCCGAGCCATAAAGAAGAGAATTGTAGGAAATAAGAATTTCCATGAAGTTATGCTGGCTTTGACGGTGAGTGGTCACTATTCTTTCTTAGTTCCGTGATTCTTGCTGTAAAGCTGAGTCCCTGAGTGCAAAAACATGGGCACCCAAAGAAAACAAAACTAATACATGCAGGCAGAGAAGACTGTAACTAATGCTTCTTTGCCTTCAAAGGTCTTGGAGACATGCGTCAAAAACTGCAGCCATCGCTTCCATATCCTTGTAGCCAGCCAGGACTTTGTAGAAAGCGTCCTGGTGAGGACAATCCTGCCGAAGAATAACCCACCTGCCATAGTACACGACAAGGTGCTGACCCTCATCCAGGTGAGCAAAAAAGAATGAGCATCTGCACCAGCGAAGGGATCAATTGTCTTTAGGTATTTGTATATTAGTGTACTGTAAATTATGTAAATGATGATGTGAATGGTGAATGATTATCTCCTTCTCCCTAGTCCTGGGCGGATGCTTTCCGCAGCTCACCGGACTTAACTGGTGTTGTTGCTGTCTATGAAGACCTTAGACGGAAAGGCCTTGAGTTCCCCATGACTGATCTGGACATGCTGTCACCCATCCACACACCACGGAGGGTATGGAAGCATTTCTGAGGAGAAGGGAGGTGTACTGCTGCTGTTCTAGAGCTCTGAGGGTGCTACAGTAGCTCTGGATTGCAGTTAGAGGAAGTGGGAAGTGAGAAGCTGAAGGAGGGTCTCTTTACAAGGCCATGGTGGACAAAGTGACTTACAGCTACAGGGTAAGAGCTTTGAGGGAGGTGAGGCAGAGAAGATGGAAAACTTATTGAAAGCAGATGGGGACTCGACATTAACATTTCTTTCATAATTGTTCTATCCTGTCAACTGTGAGTGCCTAACATCTCTGCCGCTGTTCCCACCTCTGTCCATAGTCTGTATATAGCTCCAACTCCCAGTCTGGACAGAACTCACCTGCGGTCAACTCCCCTCAGCAGATGGAGTCCATCCTCCACCCTGTCACCCTGCCCTCTGGGAGAGACACTTCCAGCAATGCGCCCATCACACCCACACAAGAGCAGGTGAGTTGGACACACACCCTCTGCTGCTGCTGGCTGTCCCTCCACTTGGGATCTGTTTCACAGATGCTGTTCTGAGACTGCTGTCCTGCTCCTTCCCCAGCCTAGGTCCTTAAGGAGCTGTTTGAAAGCATCATCCTTCAGGGATTTTCTCCATCATGGTCACAGTGGTGAACTGAGATACCACAAACGCACAGTGGTTACTCTTCCCTAAGACAGGACTGCTTGCAGCTACTGGGAGGATCTCCAGGCTATAGGGAAGTGAGGAGCCTGAGACCTACAGGCTTTGAGCAAGGTCTTTGTAGTGCAGTGGAGCAGAATTTTGCTTTGTAGATGCCTCTGTACCATCTTTGTTTATCTTGCCTCAAAAGTGACTCCATACGAATCAATCCTAACTGGATACGCAGCTTGCAGAGAACAGGGCTTTCTCAGTTGTTTCTTCATCCTCTTTTCTCCTTCCTCACCCTGACTTAAGACACCAAGTTCAGCATCAATTCTCCAGCTGCTAGTAGGCTGCATCCTCTTGAGGAACAGAGGGTAGAAACTGCTCTCAAAGAGCTCATTAGTAGCCTCTGAAACCAGAGAGAAAAAGCTTCAACTGCGCTCTTAGTCTGCTGCCCAGACTCACCTTCTGAATGGGAATTCATTTTTTCTTCTGCTGCTGCTGAAATGAAATCATGTGAGTGGCTGCCACAGAGGAGCTGCTAGCTGGGGTGAGATTGAATCATAACAGCAGCCTTTGCTGGTTATTAAAAATCAAGGTTAGGTATAGTGGCAAAGGTCCCCAGTGAGAGCCTGGCATCTTTTACCAACGAGTGAATTTGATGGTAAGTAATAAGGCTTCCTTCTGCTGAGAGCTCCCGGGAACCAAACAGAGCAGTGACAAATGAGTTCTCCAGTGGCTTTTGCCTTCAGCTTTGTGAATGCATCCACACTGTGCGCTGCTCTTCACAGCTACCTCAGCTATCCCCTGGCCTTCACAGGGTAAGCAGTCACTGTCACTCCCTTCTGCAGATCAAGAAGCTGCGCAGTGAGCTGGAAGTGGTGAATGGGAATGTGAAGGTCATGTCAGAAATGCTGACAGAGCTGGTGCCATCCCAGGCTGAGACTTCTGACTTGGAGCTGCTGCAAGTAAGGAACACAAGGCAATTACTGGTGGGACAGAGGGCTGGCACATGGAACTCAGTTTAGCAATGAGCTGATGAACTGAGACATTATACATGCCGGGCATGGGGGACAATTGCACTGGAACAGTTCAGCGTGGGACTTCTCAGGGAGTGATGGGATAAGGGAGACATGGGGGTTTCAGTGGCCAAGGGAATTTGCCCTGTTGAGGCTGGAGTCATCTCACACGAGGACTTCTAATCACTGAGGGCCTTTATTCCTGAATAATATGTTAAGCAAGTGGTATGCAATTATTGCAAGGACAGAGAAAACTAGTAACTATAAATCCCAGACTTGGTTTATGTCTCATACCAACTTCTTTTCCTCCTCTACACTTGCTGATAGACTCCAGTCGGCTCTGGAGTCTGTCTGTTGTATTCAGACTTCCAAATCTGCAAGTGCTCAGCCTGAGTCTGACCTTTGTGGTAACTTTTCTTGCTGTGAGCAGGAGCTGAATCGGACATGCAGAGCCATGCAGCAGCGTGTGCTAGAGCTGATTCCCCGTGTCCAGCATGAGCAGCTCACTGAGGAGCTACTCCTCATCAATGACAACCTCAACAACGTGTTTCTACGCCATGAAAGGTACCTCTCTCCTCCCTGCTCTGCTCTTCCACAAGAGTTGACTGCCCTTTGGTAGTCTATCCCAGCTTTTGATCTGCCCATGAATGTAATGCTCAAGGTGTGTCAGCCTGTATTACCCATCTTAGAAAGAAGAGCCAGTCCTCAGATCTTGCTGACTTATCCATGCCCCTTCAATACACTGTGTTTGTTGCTGATAGAATATAAACATAACCCAGAAGAAGAAAGGGACTGCATGAAAAGAGCTGGCTTTCTAGCTCTGAGGCAGACAGACATAGAAAGGACTTGCCTAGGTAGAATCATCACCTATTTTTGTCCTCCATTTCACCAAATTCCTCTCTTCTACTGGGGTGAAGAGTATTTGGTCTCCTCTGTCTAGGAGAGCTAGGTTTGAACCATTTTGATTAGAAGTAGCTTTGAAGTGTCACAAGAAGCTTTTTTATGTCACATCTTTGGAGACGTATCTTTGGAAACATCAACTCTGAGGGCCCTTTTGTGGTGTCTTCTGTGTAGGGGAGAAATTGGGCCCTGAACATGGCCCCCCTTTTCTAGTATGTAAGAAGGGGCAGGCTATGCCACGCCTTACTGAGAAATCTCTTGGGCTGAGGGTGAATTAGTACACACTACTGAAATGCATCCTGTTGCATCCTGTCATCTTCCTTGCAGGTTCGAGCGTGTTCGGACAGGACAGACTGTTAAGGTAATTCAAAGCTACTGCCTTTTGTATGGCTCAGTTTGCATCCTGCACGACCTGTGATGTCTTGCTGAGCTGAAAAGAGATTCAGACTGCCCCATTTGCAAGCTATAGGCTTTTCTCTCCCAGCCCAGACACACCAGACCTCATCTGTGTGTAGGATGCTCCATTTCCCATTGCTAGACTTTCCTTGCAGTAGGCCCCTTCCCCTCACCTGAAGAATAAGAACAGACTAATAGTAGATGTGGTTTCTGGTTTTGAGCATGAACATTTCTCAAATGGGCCTCCTTGCATCATCACTGGTCTGCTGTCTGAGCCTAACCTACTGACATCCCAGCAGAACTGGGACTTGGGTACCAAGATGTATTCTGCCCTATTCCCAGCCAGTTCTCTCATCATTGTCCCACTTCTCCTATGGACAGGCTCCCCAGTTGATATCTTTCAATGGGTACAGTAGGGCTTCCCTTTTCAGTGTTAATAAGCTAGGACTGGGGAGTCAAAGTGTCCAAGCCTCACAAACTCTTCACTATCTTCCATTTTTTTTCTCCAAAGGCACCAAGTGAGGCAGAGAATAACTTGATTGACCTGAGACCCAGTACTCCGTCTGCAGTGAGACAACCTGAAGTCACCAACAACCTCTCCTCTCAGCTGGCTGGAATGAGTATGTTGCCACACAGTGTTCTCCTCAGTCTTTCTCCTGTGCTGCTGTAAGAAACCTGTAATGCACTTCAGTTACCAATTTAGTCATATTCATAAAGTAGCCTAGACAAATTGAGTATACTGTCAACTAATAAACTAATGAAGAAACCTCTGCATGCCAAGAGATGCAAGCACATGTCTCAATATTAACATCTCAGATTGTGCAGGAGGTGGACCTTCTTATGGAAGGACCTCAGTGCTAGGTTGTGGCTAAGAACTGGGCTTTCCAGCAGGGAAGAAAGTTGCACTCCCTCCCCTCCTATCCCTAGTAACAGTGCAGTTGTTTCTCTTGCCATGTGGTGTCAGGCTGACCACCAAGGTCTGGGAGAAGAAAAGCCACTGAACTGTACTGCAAAGGCAGCCATGAGCATTTTGGGCTCGGGACCCAGATCTTGACAGGCTGTCAGAAAGCTCGAGGGATCCTGAGGGGTATTCAGGACATACCAACAGTCTACAAAGTCATGCCTGAAACTCTCATTGACTGTGAGCATGCTCAGTACAACTTAGATGCAGTTGAAGAAAACTAACAGTACTGTATTTACAAACAAACCAGTGGAAATATTTTTCAGTTCAGAGTTTTTCAGGTGATACTTAATTCCTGAAAATCCATTCCAGTGGATAACACAGGTTATCCTCTTCCACGGGTTATGGACCAATTCCCTGTGTTAAATGATCAGGAACATCTGCCTTTCAGAATCAGTGCAGTAAATTGCTGCTGCTGCTGCTGCTGCCAGAGACTAAGCTAAAAATATCTGCTGAGTAGGAGAAGAAACTGATTCTGTCACATCACCCATGACACTGATACACTGTGCTGCTTCTGAGGGCCAGAATCGATTAGTGGGCCTGGAGCAGTTTAACCTGTTTGAATGTTAGCCTTCCACTTAGCACCTCCAAGCCCATGGCCCTCCACTCATGTCTCCATGCTGCTTGCTCACTCTCTTTTCTCTCCCATAGCCCTGGGCTCGAGGAGCGTGAGTGCAGGGCTGCACTCCCTCGACACGTCTGGCAAGCTGGAGGAAGAGTTTGACATGTTTGCTGTGACACGTGGCAGCTCGCTGGCTGAGCAACGCAGAGAGTGAGTGTAGCTGCCCCTCTGTGCTTGCCTTCTTCCAAGTAGGGAGGTTGCGGGGGAACTGGTGCCGTGATTCCAGCCAGCAACAGTAGGGTGAAACAGAAATGCACTCTTCCCACACACAGTGTTTGTAGGATGTCTTCTGTAGTCCTAGGCATTCTCCGTTGCTGCCATTGCCCCCCCTTTACAGTGTTCTTCTGGTCAAGTGGAAAAGAAAGTGGTCTCTGTGTACACGTACATCACCAATGGACATTGCAGTGCTTTATGTGGTGGCAAGACTCAACATCAGAGATAAAGGTACAGAATGGGACTGCCTCAGTTTTCTTGTCTATTTCTAAAATCATGAGTTCCTCTGTGCACTGACTGGGCTGATATTGAACTTGGTTATCACTGAATATCAATGGAGTCTGATGGACAGAATATTCAGCTGGAGCGCAGGAAGTGCACAATCCATTGTGGTTTCAAGGCAGGGCATTGATCTAGGCCTCAGCTTCCCTCTTGTTAAGTGGAACTGGTTTTTCTTCCTCTGTAGTGTGGTTGAGACCTCCTGATGTAAAGCAGTAAGAGTTGGATTTCATAGTACTGTCTACACTGAAGAGGTCTCTTCTCTTCTTCAAAGAGTGAATTTTCTGAATTCTTTAACTGGGAAGAGCCAACAAGAGCTGTGCTGACTGGATCCTTTTGACTTGACAGACTTGACAATGATACTCTGTTTCACTTGTCTGAATCACCCAATGTTCTTCATAGGTTATCAAACAGTAGAGCCCATAGGCTTATGGCTGCCTCCGGCCCTCAGAGACCTGTGCTCCTGATCTCCATCCATTGGAGTGCCTTCCTCTGCAGCTGGACAGTGGCAAGTTAACATCTCATAACGATGTCTCCTTTCACTCCCTTGCCTCAGTCTGCATCTAGTAGCTCATGGACAGCACACAATTTATTCCTGGTCATCTTGTCCAAGCACTGAGCTCCCCAAGCTGATTGCCCTGGCAGGCCTTGCTAGGAAGGGATTCTGCTCCTGCCTCATTGACTGTCCTCTGTACTGTCTCCAGTCTACACCGCCCTTCAGGGCACCACACTAAAGGGCTGTGAGCACATTAGGCTGTTGGGAAGCAGTGTTTGAATACACATGGCTGTTTTTGGGTTCAGCCTGAATATGACTGCCAACATTTGCAGCTCTGAACCACTTTAGTCAGGGCTGTGAACCCATGTGCAGAGTCCCTCAGGGTGTATGAGACTGCTGCATGGCGGGTACTCCCAACACACCACAGGGTGTGATGCCTGAGGATGGGACAGAAACACTGGTGCCAACAGCCTCTCTGAAACCCAAGCTGCTGGTATGTGCTCAGTGCTAGAGGCTGAAGAACAGTTGGGCTGGGGTGGAATCATATCCTCTCCAATGTGGCGCAATCCTTAACGGACTGAAGCTTGTGATCTTTGCGGTAATGAGGCGTCTTCTATTTATTCCTCACTGCCCTCCATCTGCTTGCACTTGCTGCCCTGCCAGGTAGTCTCTATTCTCACTGGCTCAGGTTTCCCATTTCACTCAGCACCCTCTGCTCTCAGTATCTCCCTCTCCCTGAACAGACCCACTTCTCTGCTGCTCCCAGACAGGATGTGCTGGCAGGAGACACAAGCAAGGCAGCTAAGGTCTGTTCCTGATTCTTGATGCTTCATGGGTGTCTCAGCGAAGCAGTGCTTGAAACACCTCAAGCCTTTCCTGCCGTTTTTCCTCATCAGTGGCATGGTAGTGGTGCTGTACTTCATCCTTGATGCCATTGTCCACAGCGGCCCCTTCACTGATGAGCACTTTTTTGAGAAGTTTGATCAACGGTGGCCCAAGCCTTCAGCCCCCAACAAAAACAGCTCCACGTGATGATCTGCTACAGCTACAAGAAGGGGCCTGGCTGGAGGGAAAACCTGAGGAGAGCTTCTGGGAGAGGCTTCATTCTCCTAGCATGGATGGATTGTTTTCCCCAGTCTGCGTGGATCAGATGGTGAAGCATGCCATTAGCGTGTGTGGTAGCAGCCTGGAGGGGACGCAGAAATGGGATAAAGGAGATGCTGGGTGGGACTTGTCTGTGTGTAGAAAGATCTTGCTGTAATGAGACTCTGAAGCAACACCAGGCTTTTCTGATCATCCAGCTTAACCTCCTACATGGTATGAGCCTGTGAGTCTCTGCCACCATCAGAGTGGTGTTGGTTAGAGATAGGATTTTGAGATGTGTTTCTGCTGTGAAGATATATGAGTAATACAGGGGCTTTGTCGCTCAAATCCATTCTATAGCAACTGTGATCTACTGTGCAGTCTGTGTTAGTTATCTCTCTTCTGTAGTCAAGCCCAGGGAAGATCAGTGTCATGTTAGATGCACTTAGCACTGTAAGACTGAGTTTTAGTCTGCTGGACAGTTGTTTTTAGGTGATGCCTTGTCGTCCCCTTGTCAAGTGCCAGAGCTGTCCTCTGGTATCCATAGTGATGTTGCACTGAGTAGATTAGTCTGTTTTATGGTGGATTGCATTCTTCTTTAGCAGGAGTTCTGTACACCTTTCTAGAAGCTCTTGGGAGGAGTATGGTGAGAGATGAAAAGTTGTGCAGTCAGCAGCCCTGAGTATATATTTAGAACTTCCCAATCTTCACTCACAGACATTATATCAACCTGTATGTTATCTAACTTCATGCTTTCAGGGTAAAGTACGAAGATCCCCAAGCCACCAAAGGACTTGCTGGTGCCCTGGATGCCCGGCAGCAGAACACAGGAGCGGTAAGTGGCTACAGAAACTTTAATGTGTGACCAGGAGTGGGAGTATCCTCCTTGCTCACCAACACAGTAAACTTGCTGTCTTTTTGGAAAAAAAAATCAAGCATTTAACATGACCGATGATAACTCCTAGGCTCTACCAACCTGCGTTTACTATCTGGGCTCCATATCCCATTATTTACAACCCAGGAACGGGGAAATGTGACACGTCTGAACTTGACTCAGACAGATATAGGATGGCCTCCTTACATCTGCAGGAAATAACCACTTGGAAATACGGTTTATTACACTTCAATAGCTTTCCAAGTCCATTTGCCTCCTCTCTGCAGCCAGAGAAGTGGGCCACCAGTAACAGTGTGCACTTTCCACTACCCTAAACCCACTGCCTCCCTTTTCCCTGACCTTCTGCAACAACAGCATTCAGTACAGACTCTCTCTCGACCAGGAGGAGTCTAGTGCCTCCAGTGATGGAGCCCAGCTGACTAACTGGATGATGCGGCAAGGAATGGTGAGATAGTGGAGCATCAGTAGGGAGAAAGGAGGTTGGGGCTGCTGGGTTGCAGGTGGCACTGGCACAGCACGTGTGGATGCACTGCAGACATCAGGAGAGACTGCAAACTGAAATGGAGCAACCCTGGTCTGGGCCAGTTATGGAGACCAGGGTTGGGAAGGAAGTAGGCAGTGTCAGTCCTTCCTCAAACATGTCAGTAGGGAAAAATCCCAGAAGCTCTGAGGCCAAAAGAGCATGTGCCGTACAAAGACTGGCCTGTAACAGGGTGGATATCTGGGTCAAAGGCATGAAACAGTGGTATAGGGAAGGCTGCAGCTTCTTCTGCCTAGCATGAGCTGCCACATTTGGAAGAGAACATATTCTGGCTTTTATCACATTGGAGGCCTTCTCCTGCAGGTAAAGTGTTCAAGCTTTCAAATTTGGTCTTTTGGCAGCAGGAATTCCTGCATTTGCATCCCCTCAGACATGCTGAGGTTTTGACAGTGTCCCAGGTGCGAAGTTTGCTAGCCTTTCTTCCTAAAATGGGCACTGCCTAGATTTATGTCTGCTCTAGGAAGTTTCCCCACATGCTGTCCTGTTGGCTTGAATGCACTACCCAGAGAGTTCCTCTCCGGGTAGGCAAAGCCACTTCCCTTTGAAGCTTCCCTAATTTTACACATCCTCTTCCATCCCCACTCATACATCTGCCTGCTGGGGTAACTATCTGAACTTGCTAGCTGGTTTGGGGAAGTCTGCCTGTCCTTGGTGAGAAAGGGTTGCTTTTTCTCTTGATCTTGCCATTTTCTGAGGGTGAGGGAATTATTCATATGAGGAGGCTAAGAAATAAGTTCCTACACATACCCTCTGACGCTTCTGCTTGTGAAGCTTCTAGCTTCTCAGCTTTGTTCAGGAGCTCATGACTGGAGAAAAGGATCTGGGGGTTTGAATTGGTCTTGGTTTCTGTCAAGGATATCTCTGTCCATTAAAAAGGTGTCTCTGCTTCTTAAATTGGCCATGTGATTTGTAGTAGAGATGTAGTCTTCTGTGCTAAGTCTTTTTTTTACTTTAATTTTAATTACGATTTAATCATAGAGGACTTTATCTTTAATTGATTTGTGTCTGTTGTTTGGTGTGATGTCAAATACTGCCTTGCTCCATAATCCTACCAGGGAATCAATTCTTGGCCCTTCTCCCTCTGTATGGCATCAAACATTTGTTATCTTAAGCACCACAGACTTTGACATCAGACTGTCACTGCTTTGTGGAAGGGAGGTGGTGTGGAGTAAAGCGCGTATGCTGTTCACTGGCTTCCTCACACAAGCAGCCAGCTTCCACCTTTTGGGTCCTTACCAAAGCCTCATCTTGTGCTAATACCCCAAAGTCAGTTGCCAAACCCCAGATGCTTTTAATGTCATGTATCCTGGAAATTATGCATGCCTGGGTGTGGATGGGGCAGAGGAAGGAGGTGAACCATTGACAGCTGGGAGAGCTTTGCAATGGCAGTAGTGGGATTTTGAAGGGCTTGAACTGATTGAGTGATGGGGCAAGAGGGTTAGATTTTGGGTTGGGCTTTCCTTTTGCAGAGTGGATTTCAAGAACATTCTTTCAGCCTCTCTTTCCTCTGTCCCAGGTGCCAGTTCCCCAGGCAAATTTCATGGAAGACATAGAAAAGTGGCTGTCTACTGACGTGGTAAGTGAAGGGCTGCTTATCTGTAAGCAGCGGTGCTGTCAGAGTTGCCTGTGAGGTTGGATCTTGGGCAGTGTACAACAGCACTGGCACTGCTGTGCGTGTGGCACAGGCTGCTTGGAAGGACCAGGTCAGGAAAAGCTGAGGACACAGGATCTGGGCTACCTTATCAGTATAAAAAGCCTCTAATCATGCCCTTCTCCTTCTCCAGGGAGAGTCAGAGGATGGAAAAGGTGTCACCAGTGAAGGTAAGAGTCACCAGCAAACGGCTTTTCCAGCTGGCAGCACTTTGGCTTTTCCACAAACTGCCCTCCTTGTTAATGCTCCACTCTGCTTTTGCCCCAGAGTTTGACAAGTTTCTGGAAGAACGAGCAAAAGTTGCGGACCGACTGCCCACTTTGTCCAGCTCTTCAGCGGGGACGTCCGTCTCCCCTGCTGCTGCCAGCCGTCATCAGAAGCAAGCAAAAGAAGATGATGCTATGTTTGCCTTGTGAACACAACTGACTGGTGTGCTGTGGAGCAAGAGGCTGTGTGTGCTGTTTTGCTCGCCTCCAACCAGGGGCCAGCAGGGGAAGGACTCTATCCCCTTCCTCCACTCTCTTCCTGTTTTCTTTTTGAGTTGTTTTTATTTTAAAGCTGCTTTCAGATTTCAGATAATCATTGTTGTGTTCAGGGACATTCTATGTCACACGATAGGCTTGTGAAGAGGGTTTTCAAAGCTGCTAGAGAACATGGGAGTTCAGTGGGTGGTTTTTTTGGTATGGTGTGGGGAAAGCAGAAACTCCCCATCCTCCTCTCCTGTGAGTCAATCAGAGATCTTGCCCAAGAAAAAGGAGAGCCTGCAGCCTGCTGCTGAAATCATGCCTGCCTGCCTCTTTCCTAGCTCCCTCTCTAGAGTGGGCCTCCAGCCCTCTGCCTGCCGCTGTTAGCCTGGAAAGCAAAGGTGGTACGACACGTTACAAGTGGCGGAGGAGAAACACTAATGGCAGTGGAGCCCTATTGCTCTAGTTTTTCTTGTACAAGTGCTTGTGGCATGCAGCACCTCAATCAAAACCCCTTCTCTTCCTTTCCTACCCATCCGTTTATCTGGAATCCTACCCACAGCCCTTGTTTCTGTTGCATGCCAGCTAGTTACCAAAGCCCCTGGCAGCACGCAAGCCTTGAGCTGCAAGTGGTACACAGCCTGCAGACTGAAGGGGTTGTCTGCTGTGGGTTAGGATGTGCCTTCAGCAAAGTCTTTGCAGTTAATTTAATTCCCCTATTACTATCCTTTCCTTCCTTCTTTCCCCAGTATGACCCTGCCTCCATCTTGCTTCCGCTGATGCCTTCCACCACATCCCGCTGTGATGCAGGGAGGATCTCTTAGCCTCAGATCCAGCTAACAGCTGTTGACTCCCTGTGTGCTGTGGCAGAGAGCTGTGTTCCCTAAAGCAGGAGGCCCTCATAGGCACTGTTACACTGGTGGGAGCATGCTGTTGCTGGGAGAGCTTGTTCAAGCTGGTGAGCACAAGAGGGAAAGCAAGACATCGATCATCTCGCAACAGCAAAGCTGCCCTACAGCAGCCAGGAGCGACTTGCACTTGGGGGTGAAACCCCTTCTGAGCAAACCACACACTGTGCCTGATCCTGTATGGCAGCTGGGGAGATGGGTGCCGAGCCTGGGGCTCCTGCTCATGGGATTTCCTGTTGAACGTGGGAGAGTTGCCTTTTTTATTGCACATTAAAGGAGCAAACTCTTGAACCTCCGCTGAAGGAACATGCGTGTTCTCTGTGCCGGTGTGGGGAAGGGAGAAGAGGAATGCAGCCATGTGGCCACATTTGCTCTCCAAATGAGGGCACAGTGTTGCTGAGAGGAGGCATGGCATGGGTCTGAGGGTGCTGTGAGTCAAGGCAGGTGCTGGTTCCTGGGGAGGTGGCTCCAACCCATCCCAAAATAGCAAGAGAGTGAGCTACCTCCTCCCCATCCCCCTTCTGCCTTGTGACCAGACCCAAATACGCATCTCAATCCATAAATCACTCAAAGACGTGCAAGAAACAGTTGCTCTGAAAGGGCTCTGTGGTATCCACAGCTGTCCCTGTGCCATCTCCTGGTGTCAAACTGGGTGGGAGCTTGGAAAACCCTCCTAAGTGGTGGAGTCGCATCCCTGAAGGTGTTCCAGAACTGTGTGCATGCGGCACTGAAGGACACGATTAGTAGGCATGGTAGGAGTGGGCTGATGGTTGGACTGAGTGATCTTAGCAGTCTAGTCTTCTCCACCCTTAATGATTCTATAGTCATTTGATTCCATTGGAAAAAAAACAAACAAACAAACAAAAAAAAAAAAAAAAAAAACCCACAAGGCTTGCTAATTTCTCCCAGCAGATGGCTGTAGTGCCTCACACGCTGGCTGCCTGAGTTCTGCAAGCTGCAGAGGAATCCCTCTCTCTTTGCAGTGACCCGCTCAGAGCAGGCTGCGCTACACAGGACACCGAACCAAACACATTTGTGCCTTATTCTAGGAATTACGCCGCAACCTTTAGCCTGGCACAGCCTCACACGGTGACCGCTCCGGAGTGTGCACGTGAGTGCTGTGTGCACGCATAGGCTGAAACACCCATTAAAAACCACCCTGGGAACAAGAGCATGACCCACATAGACCTTTTGCGTGTTCCGGAGTGCTTGTTTTTATGTCAGCTGAAAAAAGCCAGAACTTCCCTGCGTTGGGTCAAATTTGCTCCTTATCTCTAAAAATTAAGCACAT
This sequence comes from Tragopan temminckii, assembly GCA_028571105.1. Classification (NCBI taxonomy): domain Eukaryota; kingdom Metazoa; phylum Chordata; class Aves; order Galliformes; family Phasianidae; genus Tragopan; species Tragopan temminckii. The sequence goes on along the minus strand of JAOWBP010000001.1, from coordinate 46,158,064 downwards.
ATTAAAAGCTCATGAGAATTTCCATGATGTTTGCGTTGTGCAGTACTTGGCATATCAGCATCATGTTCCTCAAGGCAAAAAAAAATAAAAAATAAAAAAATTTGACTTCCTCAAAGCTCATTTGGGACAACAAGATTCCCTCTTCCTTCCCAAATGAGAATAAAGCCTCTTCCATTTCTGTTCAGG
>JAOWBP010000001.1:46090047-46137610 GCA_028571105.1 Tragopan temminckii | reverse complement strand
CCAGAAGGATGCATGGGCCCAACTCCTTGGTGCCCCTCATGATGGACGGTCCCTCTCCAGTGTGGGACTGTTACAGTGCAATTGAGTGTTACTTAAATGGACTTTACTTAAGTATAAGTGCTTGAGGATGAGTTCATGCGTAACGCCTAGGAGTTCATACTAGAAGACTACTAACTCCTAGCCCTACTGTTGTATGGACACGATCTTGACCCTGATTCCTTTTTCCCCACAGGCAGGAATCACAACCACACTGAACTCCCGCTGCTCAGTGCTTGCAGCTGCCAACTCTGTCTTTGGACGCTGGGATGAGACTAAGGGCGAGGACAATATTGATTTTATGCCCACCATTCTGTCCCGATTTGACATGATCTTCATTGTCAAGGATGAGCACAATGAAGAACGTGACATGGTGAGTTGGGGCTGTGGGCTCAGCTGGGGCTTGAGGCATGGCAGCTTACACAGCCATAGCATGGGGCTGAGAGCCTGGGGAAGAAGCAAAGCAAGGCTCTGGGCAGACCTGATAGCAGCCTGAAATTCTCTGAAGGGGGACAGTAAGAAGGAAGGGGACAGACTCTTTAGAAGGGTCTGTTGTGATGCGACAGGGGGAAATGGTTTCAAACTAAAGGAGGGAAATTTAAGTTGGATATAAGGAAGAAGGTGTTTTTTACAGTCAAGGTGGTGAGGCACTGGAACAGATTGCCTAGAAAGGCGGTGTGTGTCCTATCCCTGGAGACATCCAACGTCAGGCTGGAGGGGCTCTGAGCACCCTGCTCTAGCTGTGGGTGTCTCTGTTTATTGCATGGGAGTTGGATTAGATGGCCTTTAAGGTTTCCTTCCAGCTCAAGGGATTCTATGATTCTAAGACCTCTTCCTTGCTACACTGAAGCAAGGCAAGCTTCTTGTGGTCTCATAGTTCTGCTTGTCACCACAGAGCCAGGCACGACCACTGGGGGTAGGGCTGGGGAATGCCTTCTACAGTATCAACAGAGCTGCGCTCCCTGAACTGCTGTGCTGCTGCCCTGTTTTTGGGGAGCATTGGATGACAGGGAGGTTTCCTGTGGTCTGACTGCTCCCTGCTCTCCTAGACACTGGCCAAGCACGTGATGTCCTTGCATGTGAGCGCCCTGACGCAGACACAGGCTGTGGAAGGTGAAATCGAACTGAACAAGCTGAAGAAGCTCATCTCCTTCTGCCGGACGTGAGTGAGGGGTGATTTTAGGCTGTGCCCATGTCACATGGCGCTGCTGGGGTTGCATTGTGCAGTGAGGCAGATGTGTGGCCTCGGTCTGCAACCTGGTGCATCTGCACCCGGCACCGGGAGAATGGAGTGGGTTGTGAGGCAGCACAGGCACCTTTGAGTGAAAGGTGTCTCTGAGGACTGAATTCTTGGGTTGATAGGGGTTAGGTTTGGAAGGGCTTTCCCCTAGAAGGGATGTGAGTGAGAACAGCTTGGAGCGCACAAGGGACATCCTACCCAGGTTGCCACCTCTCCTGTCCCCTCTTGCAGGAAGTGCGGTCCTCGGCTGTCTGTAGCAGCAGCAGAGAAGCTGAAAAACCGCTACATCCTGATGCGGAGCGGCAGTCGGCAGCACGAGCAGGAGAGTGATCGCCGCTCCAGCATCCCCATCACTGTCAGGTGAGTGCTGTGGGGCCTGGTCCTGTGTGGGGAGGGAGAGCACTGCTGCCCTCCTGTACCCACTGAAACCCTCAGGCTTGGGATTAAGTCATAGTGTCACCTGGGATAACCTGAAAATTTGGAGTGCTGGGGTTTGGGAGAGCCCACTATGAATGGGGCAGCAATGGAGATGCTGTGAGTGGGGGGAGTGTCAGGGAAAGGAGAAAACCCCTTGGGGCTACAGTGGAAAGTGGGGAATGGGAGCATCTTCATTACCCACAGGCAACTGGAGGCCATTGTGCGCATCGCCGAGTCCCTCAGCAAGATGAAGCTGCAGCCCTTTGCCACTGAGGCTGATGTTGAAGAGGCCTTGAGGCTCTTCCAGGTGTCCACACTCGATGCAGCCATGTCAGGCAGCCTGTCAGGTGAGGATGGACGATGCTGTATTGGCTTACAGCTTCTCTCTGAGATGTGTGTGTGTGTGTGTGTGTGTGTGTGTGTGGTGGGAGGCACGAGAGATGGCTTTTTGGCTTTGAGAGTGACATCTGGTTGCTCATGCAACCTCTTCCCCCCAGGGGCAGAAGGCTTCACGACGCAGGAGGACCAAGAGATGCTGTCCCGTATTGAGAAGCAACTCAAGCGCCGCTTTGCTATTGGCTCACAGGTGTCAGAGCACAGCATCGTGCAGGACTTCATGCGGCAGGTGGGCAAGGGCTGGGCTCTGCAACCAGGCAGCCCACGGTGCTGCTGTGGGGAATCCGTTTCCTGGGAAGCAGCTGCAGAGCCCCTTGGTCATATTTGCTTTTGAAGTTGTTCATAGAGAGCAGCGTCTGTTGTGTTTGTGGAGTTGGAGGGGAGTGAGGAGAGGTTTTTTCCTGTATTAACGTGCTGGGGTTCAGGTTTGGGGCTGTTCAGGTACCCTGCAATACCTGCTAATAGACTGAAGTCCAGCATTGAATCCAGAACGTTTTGACTCACAAAAGTGGCTGCACTGAGTTCTGAAATGGTGAAATGGGGAAGTAGCAGCAGCTCCTGCTGTCCTGCAGAGAGGCACAGCCTTTGGCAGTGGCTGCAGTTCTTGCAGGGCTGCATTGAGCTTTTCCCTGCCCGTTCATCTCACCCCCTCTCTCCCTCTCCAGAAATACCCTGAACACGCCATCTACAAGGTGCTGCAGCTGATGATGCGCCGTGGGGAGATCCAGCACCGCATGCAACGCAAAGTCCTCTACCGCATCAAGTAACGCTGTGTCCCTTGCCTGGGAGGCGCAGCTGCTAATCTGCTTGATGAGAGCTCCATGGAGCCACTGCCAACACCTGAAAGCTTTTCCTTGGGGAGCCAACCAACCGGGGCCTCTGGAATCAAGATCTGAGGCAGCCAGGCTTCCCTTTGGATGTTCTGTTGAAGTTTTTTCTTGAAACTCCAGAAGCTTTTAGTTTGTTTTAAAATAAAAGCTTGTACTGATACCTTAGGGTCCTTGTCTGTCTGGAGGGGAGAGAGGGGTTGTATCTCCATCTCTCTTTTGGAGGCGGTGTGGGGTTGGGATTGGAGGCTTTGCAACCTACTGCTTCCTGCTTCAGAGCTGGAGTTGGTTCATCCCTTCTTTGCATCTCAAAGGACTCTGGGAGGCAAAAACACATCACCCTGTAATGGAAAAGGCTGTGCAAAAGCCTTGATGAAGCGTGGTGGAGCCCTGAGCCCTGCTGGCACCAACTGAGAAAGCATTAGTGTACAGGAAAGGAACAGTGGTAAAAAGCTGCCACCTCACATGTGTGTTAGCAGGAGGGACATCCCGCTTAGCAGAAGCTTCACTGGGGCTCTGCATGTTTTCTGGTGGGGGAAATGGGATGCATTTGTGCTGTGTGTGGCAGCTGTCTTGCATTGCTGGATTTCCTTTGCACCCTTGCACTGTCAATCTGATTTTTTATTATTTTGTGCTTCCCAGCTATCACAGCTCTGGGCATGTGAAGCTGCTGTGCAGGTGGAAGAGGCTGCTGCATGTCTCAGAGCGACCTTGAGGTTGCAAAAAAAAAAAAAAAAAAAAAAAAAAAAAAAAAAAAAAAAAAAACTACAAAAACCCACCCAGGAGTACACTGTACAGGCTTTGTTAGTGGAATAGATGCTCAGGGCCAGCAGAGGGAACTCGAGCCTTGAGGATGCTGGGCTGCACTCTACCGGGGCTCTACAACATCCTTGTGTGCTTCTGTGTGAGTGCTTGGAGATGCACCTGGTGCACTTGGGACAGGGCCAGAGCTGGCTGAAGAGTTGGGTGTACCTTCCCAGGCAGTGGTGACCTTCATGAGGCTGGCAAACGGTCTTCTGCCCTCCAGCCTCTGTTTTGTTGTGTTTTTTTCTGGATGGGTCTGGTGTTTGCTAAGGATGGAAAGGGAAAGGAGGTTCTGTGTGATGATGGGTGTGTGGAAAACTCATCCCAGCTGTCTCCATGCCTCACTGCAGGAGGCACACCAAACTTCCCAGCTGTGTTTTACCACACTGCATCCAGGCACAGCTCGAAGCAGGGCCATCACCGCCCTGAATCAACATAATATCATGGCTGCTATCCAGCCACATGCTATAGCCCAGGTCTGACAGGTGTGCCATGCATCTTGTAGCCCCTGCCACCCCTTCCCAGTGCCTCCATCTCTGCTCTGAAGGCTCTGGCAGTACCAGTCTACTTAATGCTTACTTGACTGTTGACTTCTGGTATTCATGAAGCCTACAGTGGTGCTTGCAGGGCTCAAAGGAAGCATCATCTCAAGGTGTGTCAATCTATGCTGGGCGTTTTTTTGTTATTGTTGTTGTTTTCATGACTTGATATGGAACGGAAGAATGTTTCAGTGGCAGGAATCAGAATGATTGATCTCTTCGTACTATGAAATGTGTTGATTATATGGTATGAGATTATGTAAGCGTACATACAGCTTGGAACAACGTCAGATCAGTCACAAGAAGTGGAGCTGGGATACACGCAACTCTGGCATTATTTTGGAACTTGAGATTACTGACTACAAGTAGCACTGCAGAGGAGAATCTAGGGGGGGGAAATAGCAGTTCTCAGTCAGGTAAAGGTGTAATTACTGGAATATCTACCTTGATAAGGGGTTAGTGGTATCCCTAGAGAAAAGCACCAGGCCTTTCCTCAGCTGCTTGAAAAAGAGTTAGCTATACTTCTTGGTCATCTCTGATGTTCTGGTGTGCTGAAGTGTGGGGCAAAGTCACTGGGTGTCCTTAGCTGACCAGACATACTCTTCCTCGCTGCTAGGCCAGCAGAGAGCAAAACCAGTCTGACACTTGGCACCTTCCAGCAGTGCAGCACTCCCTCAGCCTACAGAGGTGACTTTGCACCTTCTTTAACTCACTGCTGTTACAGGCACAGGACCAGGTCTGGGAGTGCCAGGCTGAGATTCATCTGACTCTGTGATGAGAGCTGAGCAGAGCTCAGGCTGTGTCGTTGCCAGGACAGAGAGCAGGTTTTATCCAAAGTAAATGTTTAAAAGAGGCCAGAGGATTCACTCTGTTGACTGTGGAAAGAATCCAGGGCAACCAAATGGGGTGGGTACTCCTGCAAGCATAGGCATCAAACAGGAGGCAGAATCTCCCCATGTGTATCAGAGAAGAGCTTCGTTGAAGGCTTGTTTTGGGCTCCTGGCTCTGGAAGCTGAGTCATCACATCTGTGCTGCTCCGCTCTGTTCCATCTCTGTGTGGGATGAGAGCTGTTGCAATGCAGCAGTGCGAACTCTGAGCGTGTTGTGAGTGTCACTTCCTCCATAAAATAAAACAAAACCAAACTGTGGAGTCCTAAGGACCATGGCTCAAGGATGTGAGATGAACACATTGTTCCCGTTGCTGTTTGTCCCAGAGAAGAGGAGGCTGAGGGGAGGCCTCATGGCGACCTACAGCTTCCTCACAAGGAGAGCAGAGGGGTCTGCCAGTTCACAGGCAAACAGGGCACTGGTCTAAATGTGCTGGATCAGCTCTCAGGGCTTCCTGGTAGAAATGGGTCACTAAGGAACGCTCGTCAGAGAATCTCCTCTGGACCATCTGCTGCTTCCTGCCCAGGCAATGCTGATTTAGCTGCCTTTTGCACCAGACAACTTGGGGCCCTTGGAATGAAAGCAAAGGAGCCTTATCTGCCCACCTCGATCAAAGCACCTTTGGAATACTTGCTAAAGGAAAAGCAGGTCTATCCACAGTTGGCCACATGCTGTGTGCTCATCAGCATCCAGTACCTCTGCGGTATAAATAGGTATCTATAAATAGGTAGGCATCTTTCCTGCCTGGAAACCTTCACCTGATGGGATCTGTCAGGTTTCAAACTGCACCTGGTACTTTGCAGGCTCTGTCACAACCGATCGCAAGGATGAAATTCCTTATGTCACTGGGACTGAGGAGTTAAATGAACACTGCGCAAGATATTTTGAAGTTTCTAGAGCAATAGTTGACAGGTTACCTAGCACAGAGGTAATATCGCTGTCCTAGACCGTCATGTCAGAATAAGGTGCACGTTCAGTATTCATTTATCTTCTACGTGAAAGGCAGGTCCTACTTCACCAACCTCATTTCCTTCCATGACCTGGTGACTGCTTGGTGGATGATGGAAAGACTGTGGATTTAGCCCACCTAGACTTCAGTGGAGCCCTTGACTCTCCCATAGTATTGTCCTGGAGAAGCTGGCAACCCATGGCTTGGACAGATGTATTCTTTGCTGAGTAAAAAAACTGGCTGGAGAGCCTTGCCCAGACTGGTGGTGAATGAGTTAAATCCAGCTGGTGACTGGTCACAAGTGATGTTTCCCAGGGGTCAGTACTGGGGCTGGCCCTATTTAATATCTTTATTGATGATATGGACAAGGGGATTGAGAGCACCGTCAGTAAGTTTGCAGATGACACCAAGCTGGGAGGAAATGTTGATCTGCCTGAGGGTAGGAAGTCCCTACAGAGGGATCCGGGCAGGCTGGATTGATTGGCTGAGGCCAGTGGGATGAAAAAAATATTCTTCTCAGAAAGAGCAGTGCTGCAGTGGAAAAGGAACGGGTTGCCCAGGGAGGTGGTGGAGTCACTGTCGTTGATGGTGTTTAAGGAAAGGGTAGTTGCAGTACTTAGGGACATGGTTTAGTGGGCAATATTGGTGGTAGGTGGATAGTTGGACAAGATGATATTAGAGGTCTTCTCCAACCTTAATGATTCTTTGATTCTATGATGCGTATGTTTTGTGTTGAGGAGGCGTTTGATGATCTGATCAGGATGTCATGTCCAAATGGAGTGTCAGTGTAGGAGGTTTGCCAGCTGTATGGGTCCAGCAGGCAAAGGATGATGGCTTGGGTTGAGGAGGACCAAAGGGTATGAAGGTGGGAATGGATTTCCCAGTGACACGTAGCCTTCACAAGTGGCAGAGCTCTGCATAGCAGTCCAGATCTTTTTGGCAGCAGAGTGGTTGTTATGGTGAAAACACAATGCCTGATTTACCTGGCTTCTCCTGAATCAGGCAATTAAAATATCATGGTTTCCACAGCAACATTTCTATCGCCGTGCTGCACCAGCATCATTTTACTGTACCATGTTCAGCTGCAGATGCAACCCACAGTAATGAATGCATCAAAGGGACAGACGGTGAAGCTACCGTAGTCTTGAGCTGGACTGAAAGTCAAGGTGTTGAGGCTCATCAAACCTGGCTCACCTGACCTCCTGCAAGCCACAGGCCCTCCAGCTCTAGCCAAGGAATCCAGCAGTTTTGGAGCAAATTCTCACTGGCTGCCTTTGTCTGAAGTACAGCCCTCTTTGCCTTCCTAGAGGGTGAAAAGACTCTAAAACGGCCAATAGAAGTTGATGACAGAGGAGCTTGGAGTTTTCCCCGATGAACATCACCAGCTGGCAGGAATGCAAAGTGCAGAAGTATGTACATTTGTGGCCAGGTCCACACAACACAACCGCATGTGGTGGTGCAGAGTCAGATGAGACAGATTTGCATCTGCATTTCCTGGGACCTGGCAGGCACATTGCTGCAGTGCATCTCCATGCCATGCTATCTGACTTCTTTCCTTCAAAACCTCAGCAGTGAGGCTAGGATTTTGCTTTTTTGTCTTTTGCACAGGAGAAGAGGGTAACATTAAGTCAGAGAATCAGCTCAGAGGGGGAAGGCCAACTTTTGTGTCCCTGCTGTATGAGAAAAAGCAGAAAATCTATCTGTCTGTGGCTCTTGCTGCATGCTTCAAACCCAGAGACACACAATTTGCAGTTGTGATCCCTTCACCTTTCCTGCTCCTCAGAGGATAAAATGGTTTCCTGTTTATTCCAATGGGCAGCTGTTGTATCCACAGGGGAGAGCTGTGCTCATGGTTAATGTGGCTGTTGTCCAGATATGTTTTGCAGAAGTTGCTAGGCCATTCAGCAGCTGAAAGTCATGCTTTTGGGAGGAGGATAATCCCAGGCAACTCTCAGATGTCTGAGCATGAGAGAAGACTGCCTTTCCACCCACTGATATGGGCAAGCAGGGGAGAGAACCTGAGACTTTCCTCAGATCCTCTTCTAAATGCCATGTGCTGGAGTATGTCAAGAGCTTTGGGGCTCCTCTTCCCTCCTGCTCCTGGTGCAGCTGTGCTCCAGGGGTGGTCTGCATCACCCATGGGACAGAACCATGCAGTGTCCCAGGGTCTCATCCCCTTGGCCAAAGCTCCTAGTGATGAACTGAAGTGCCCAAAGCAATGAGACATCCAGTACTGGTGAGGGAAACTCCCTGTGGTCAAGTTCTCTTGTGCCTGGACAAGAGAAAACTGGGCACATGTGCAATCCCTGGAAATCATCTGAGAAATATCATCATCCCTCCTCAGGCTGCTTTTGCAGTCACTTGTACAGAAGAAAACGTCCCAGGATGCAGAGGATGCAGCCCCTGGGGAGTGCCTTGCCAGACACATGAGGGCCATAGGCCAATTTTGGACTCCTCCATCAACATGGAAGAGGCAGTTAAAATTCCACGCCCTTGGGCAGGAAGCGTCATAGATAAATAAATGCAAGAAAAAGACAGAGCCTGCTGCTTCTTGTGTCTGTATGTTTCTCTTCTGACATCAAGAGTTCTTCTCATGTTTGCTTACTGTGTTTGCTTCGGCCTGGCAGGGCTGTGTTGGCTGCTTGTGTTTTTAAATGCCAAAATGACCCAGATTCAGAACAGGCAGGTGGTGATCCAGGCAGCGGGCTTGTATCTGACTCCAGTTATTCAGTTAGCTATGAATTGCTGAAATGGAAAGAAATCAGTGACCCATACACAGGCATCAGAGTCATCACTGGTCTGGAAGTGGGGCACTGAGACACGGCCTGCAAAGTGGAGACATGGCAAGTGAATCCAATGAATCAGAGATGCCCTCTGGACAAGCAGGATCTGGTACCAACCCCAGCCCTTCATGTACTCATCAGGTTTATTTTTCAGCAGCATCCACTGTGTACATCTCCAGGTAGGAAAGATGCTAGCTCACAGGCAGGACAAGAACAAGGGTTTTGGAGAACTCTTATTGAAGCAATACACACTCTATCTGAAACATTTCCATCCCAGCTCCTGTGTCAATAGAGGATGCAGTAGATGAGAGAACTTTCCACACCTCTCTTTTATCCATGCTTGATCCCAGCATGCTTCTCGTTGCTTCAGACAAGTACCTTCTAGCCAGGTCTTCTGACTTTTCTGGCCACTTCTGTGGACTCTGCCTGTGAGGATTTGCTTCCTCCTAGAGATGCCACATCTTCAGTGCTTTTCAATCCCATCTTCCATTCTCAGTCCCTACACCAGCAGCATCTGTCAGCTGTCCTCATACCTGTCATGTCATCCTGTCACCATCCCCTGCTTGTTTTCATCATTTCCTGTATCCCTTATCCTAATTCCATTCCTGAGGCACGTGCATGGCTTCCTGTTGTGCATTTCCTCATCGCTCAGCCCATCACCCCCCTCCGGGGCCTCCTGCACTACTTGTGTGTTGATTTCAGGAAGAGTATGCATCAGGGCTGTCCAGAAAGAGGGCTCCCTGCTTCAGTGCATTTCAGGCCAAATACACTGACAAATAGCAGAGGTGAGGACTGTAATGTGTTAGCTAGAGAAAAAGTGATTGCAGTGCTTCTCCGCAGAAGGCAGATGGGTTTCTATTTAAGCGTAAGCTAAATATCAAAGAAATGATGATCTTACAAATGAAACACAACACCTCCGGGGGCTTCTTCCTATATGAGCCACTAATTCACCGCGTGACCTTTAGCAGTTCATTCAAACTCTCCCCGCCTCAGTCACTTCTTGTGCCAAACCAACCCAGTGACAAATTCCTTCCTTGTGGAGGTCCTGTGAGGACTATGCATCTCCATGAGAACCCGAAGGGATATGTCGCAGGCAAGGCGTTGCCACACTGAGACCTCATTTCATATTCCCACTGATGTAATGCGGCACATTATCTCGCCTGTGCTAAGCCTAGAGCCTCCCACTCGGAGCCCATCCCACCTGCCTCCTGCAAAGGCGTGTGGTGGCCCTCCAGACCCACTTCTCAGCACCGTTCCTTCCTCTCACCCTGCTTTCCTGATATATTTTAGCCTTCCTAACACCTCCTCCCTTCCTGTAGCATGCTGGTCTTCAAAGAACAGCCCTTGTCTTGGTACAGATGGGCACAGCCAATTGCTTCCCTTCAAGGGGAGATGTTGCCTCAGCAACCAAAGTTTTGAAGTTGGGCAAAGTTCTGGGGAAAAAAAAAAAAAAAAGCCAATTGTGATGGAAAATGACACTCGGGAACAAATGCACCATGTTGCCATGGCAGCCTGAATACTTGCATGGAACTTGGTGTTTTGAAAATATAAAAAGGCTGTGCTTCAAGTGAGTCCAACTAACTTAATGCCTTTGTCAGGTAGCTGCACAATGCCGAGTGTCTGGCGTTTATATTTTATACCTGGCGTGTGACTGACTCTATCACTTCTGAAATGGGAGAAACTTCTGCTCTCAATCTGACGGAGGACTATTTGAGATTGCAGGCTTTGCTGTGCTGCCTCGTCTGGTATTGATCTGTTGAGGTTATTTCTGTCACCTGAAGTCCATAGTTCTTGGTTGTCTTGGTTTCCATGTCTGTGTTTTATCTGCTATTTCATTTGGCGCACTTTTATCCCACAGCGTCTGAGCAAAGGCCAGCAGGTGATTTGTTCAAAAGCATGGATCCTCTTCCTAGTCTCACAAAAATCCATGTCATGCCTTGAGCGATGAACACTATGAGGGTTTCAGGGGCCACAACCTGCTTCACTCATCACTGAGAGCTGAACCAAGTATGATTTTTCACCATCAGGTAGGTTTCTTCCCCTAACTGCAGTGAGGAAGAGGAATAAGTAGCCTAGACAATATTCTACTGCCCACAGAATGGACTCTTTCTGTAAACCCAGAGAAGACACCTGAACTTTTGCAAGTTAGGAAAACCATCCAGATCTTGAGTTCACCACCGTTCCTCCTAGAAAGGCCCGAATGTCGCGGCATTTGGCTTCTACTTTGTATGGCTCTCTAGCCTGGGAGGCTGGGGACAGCAGGAGAAGAGAGGGAAACAGAATTTCAGTGACCTCTTGCTGTTCTTCAGTGCCTCGGGGAGACAGTACTTTGGGAAAAGTGGCGTGTAGGAAAAGGTCTACATGATGCAGAATCCAATAAGGACTGACATGATGTGGACCAGCCACGGGTCCAGTGCTGAGAAGTTTAAATCCTAATAATTCACAGAAAAAGGGGGTTCTCCAACCTCAGCCATCCTACGACTATGACTATGATTCTTACCATCTAAACAAGGAACAACTTGGGACCCTGACACTGCATTTCACTCCTTGCTGGCAGACCCTTACCAGGAGCTAGGTGTGCTTGGATCAGGCCTCCAAGCAGGGAAAATGTCTTTGGCAGAGTCAATCCTTTGCTGTTGGCAGGAAAACAGCTCAGCTGAGGACTCACCAGATGCAGAGAGGCCAACTGTATGCCAGCTTGTATTGGGTGCATGCACAGAACACTACACCATCAGGACTTCCCACCCCAGGCTGGGCCACAGCTCAGAGGTTGTGTTGCATTATCATCGGTGAGGTCTTCTTGTTTTCCCTTGCCAACCAGAGGGCATGCTTCTATTGCCCAATACGCCTTGCCTTGCATCATCTGAACTTCTGCTTTATCTGTGTTAGTCTCCTCATTGCCCTGGGTGGTCCAGCACTGGCTGCTTTGCAGGAGGCATCTCATTTGAAGAGACTATGGAAGAAGGATGAGGAGGCACAGAGGGGAGCAAGGATTTCAGTGCTCCTTGGCAGGAGCTCAAGCCACATACCCAATGCAAGCATCTCCTTGGGCTCTCTTCCCCAGGACACCACACTGAGATTCCCACTCCCCCACTCCACATGCGCATCTCAACCCAAACTGCTCCTTTCCAACTACAGCATTAAGGAGACAGTTTATGTCAAGCATTTTGGAGAGGACGTCTCTGTTCTAACTTAATTACTTGGCATTACAAAGGCCCTTTCCCCCATGACAGTTTTATTATGGAAATATTTTTTACCCTGGGCTCTCTCCTTTGTGTTTTTGTATGGCGTTTACAATAGGGGCTCCTCGGTGCTTGTTTTCATGAAGCTCAAATGAGAGATTGGTTTCAGACAAAACACGCAGCTGGCTCTGAGGAGAGGAGCAGAGGAATGCCGAGTGCTGCATAAAGCTACACTGTGCTCAGCTCCATCATCCCAGCCACCAGTCCCTACATCTTCCTTTTTTTTCCTTCCGGCCTTGGCATATGCCAGGTCCTTCTTTGCAGCAGTGCCTTCTGCAGTTTGGGACCATGGGGCTATGAGCTTCATCTCTCACGAGCTTGCCCTGTATGTACAAGTCTGGATGGGCAGAATTGTGCCCACCATGCTGCAGTGCACTGAGCCTCCTCCCAGCAGTACCTGGCTGTGCTGCCCTGCCTAGTTCCTTCTTCTTATCTACTGTTCATACAGAGCCATGCAAATGGGCGGAAAGTTATGGCGATCACTGGGCAGATGAAGACGGGCTCCAAGGAAGGGTAGGAGAAGAAATGGAAAGGATGTGAGGTCACTTTAAATATTTACTTGAAATGGAGCCCTTGATCTGAGCTTGTTTGATGTCTGTGGCAGTTTTCCTGGAGACTAATTCCAAAATTGTGCCATGAAAACTGTATAAAATCCATAACCATAAGCACATTTGTGTTTGTGCCAGTTTACAAGAAAAGCACTTGCTTATGCTCAAGCCAACAGCAATCCCGTTTAGGAGGTTTATTTTGTAGCATAAGGGTGAAATATGTTTCTGAAACCCACACTTCACAGAGTTAGAGGAACAGAAACCTCTTTACAATCTATAGAAGCAAAAAGGAAAAGCTTACTTCTGATAAACACCATTTTCTGAAATTAAAATATCACTCTGCCTGTGATTCTTCCCACTGCTTTTTGTTATTTTACATGAAATGGGTTTGTATAGGAGCATCACAGGCACCAGCAAAGGACAGAGCATAGAAGTAGACGGTGTATGTCTTGGCTGAGCAGATCACCCTGCCCCTGCAGCTGAAGCTTTCAAGGAATATGGCTCTCAGACAAGAAGTGAAAGTTGGTTTCATGGTAGTGTTTTCCCTGGATTAAGGGAGGCAAATAAAGCTGGATAGGTGGGAATGGAGCAGAAATCCCAGCAGATCCATGTGGGCGTTGCTTTGCTAATACTTCGTTGCTCAGAATGGACCTGATCTGCAGTGGCAGAGCCTGCCTTTCAGGACCAAGCTCAGGGATATGGATTCTTCCATAGAGGTGCCGTTGCCTCCAAGAGTTCCTCATGGGACTTGGAAGAAAGTTTTTTTGCAGTTAGGAAATGTTGCGTGACTACATGGTCGCCTACAGTTTTTGGTGCACTGGCTCATTGATTGGGTTTTGATGCATTTAATATGTGCAAGGGTGCCTGTGTGTGCATGCAAAATCTCATCTTTAAGTTGTAAATCACCATGCCCCTCAGGCAAAGGAAACTACAGCTCCTCGTTCCAAAAGACCCCTGAGAACTGCCAGCTGAAAGCACTACCAGCATAAATAACCAGGGATATTTTCAATTTCCCACATCCCAAAATAGGCAAATGGCTACAATTTCTCACCATCCTTAGTTTATTTATTATTTTTTTTATTATAAAAAGACCCATGGCTGAATGAACCCCTGCTTCCTAGCCCCAGCAGCTGGCACAAACGTTTATTAATAGTGTGTATACAGATGTGTAGAACCAGCTGTTAGCCAGACAACAGGCTTCTGTAACCCCTGGACTGCTGCTAAGCTGAAACTATAGAAATTAATTATTAAGGCAGGGAAGATACAGAAAGCTGAAGGTCACACCATATTTTGGCAACTATGGGACAGAAGGAAGAGTGGCATCACACTCAGTGCCCAAAAGAAGGAGGAAGGGCAGATGAGCGAGGATACATTAGGTGCTCTGTGCTAGTGGTTGGCACAGACTATGCAGGAGGAAATATAAGAAAGGTCAAGGGAAACCTAAGGAGGAAGATCAGGAAGGGACATTGCAGAGATGTCAAAGGAAAAGGTGGTATATAAGAGGACAAGAACAAGGTTGTACTGGAGGAAGCAGTCAGTGCAAGTTGTCAATGAGGAGTGAGGCAAGTTGAGCAGATGAAGGCAGGGGTCATTAGCACGTACCATTGGGCTGCTGTAGGGTTGCTGCAGGATGTTTGGTGGTTCCAGGAGTGACAGCAGAGCACAGTGCAAGCAGAAGATTTGTAGCTAAGGGTCACAGATCCCATTGAATCTGCAGAAGGTAGCTGGTAGGGTTTGAGTGGGGAGGGAAAAACAGAAAACACAAGCAGTGATAGAGCAATGTGAGCAGAGTTGGGTTGGGGCCAAACACAGCTTGCAACCATTATAAGAAATATTGCTGCACACTCACAGTAAACAGATGCTAGCTGTTGGCCAGCTTCATGCTTGGCCAAGTTAGGAAAAAGACCAGCACACACCATAATAAACACAACCCTGAACAGCATGCTTTGTCCCTGGCCTCCTTGATGCCACTGGGACATGTAGTCCTTAAAAACATGACACTGGTTACGAGGAGATATGATCTCCTTCTGGACATTTCCTCTCCGTTCATCTCTCTTCCAGCAAGGTAGGCTGTAATATGCATGAGGTAATGGGGATAGATGCAGAATAGCTCCTTACAGCCGAGGCAGAGCCTACACGGGCCCCAGTAGAGCTGGTCTGTAATCTTGCTTCATAGACTCAGAGAATCGTTGAGGTTGGAAAAGACGCCTAAGAACATCAAATCCATCCATCTCCCCATCCCCACCATGCCCACTGACCATGTCCCTCAGTGCCACACCCACATGGTTCTGGAACACCTCCAGGGACGGTGACTGCACCACCAACATGGGCAGCCTGTGCCACTGCAGCACAACTCTTTCAGAGAAGTTGTTCCTAATATCCAACTTGAACTTCCTCTGGTCCAACTTAAAGGCATTTCCTCACTGGGAGAAGAGGCTGACCCCCACCTTGCTACAACAAGACCTCTAGTTTGGCGCTGCACTGATCTGCGCTTCGTGTGCTACTGTGTACTAATGGCCAGTGTAAGGTGCAGTGGTAACATGGGGATTCCAGTAACTGTTGTTTCAGCAGAGCTATTATCCCAAAAGAGGGGAAGACCAGCATTTCTTGATACAGGTTTGGATCCAGTCCCAAGCCCAAAAACACAGTTACTGTGCAGAAGTGGTGGCACCACAGCTCTTGACATTCAGAAGAACTTGCATAACATAGAAAAAAGAGGTAGAGGTGTGTGATGAAGTTAACATCTAGGAACACCTGACACAACACAAGAGGAGCGAAGCTTTATCGCTAAGTGGCTTGGCCATCAGGATGGACCTCCTGTGTACGGCCGAGTAGAACAAGCAGTGACAGCTATACTAGAATAAATAACTCAGAAAAAGGTCAGTCTTACCTGATTTGCCAGAGCCAATTTGTAGGCTGTGATATGCAGCGGTGTCCACTTTCAGATGGTTCGTTTTGAGGCAACTTTGAATTTATTGTCTTGGGAACCATTGCCCTGAGAGGCTTTCAGGCAGTGATGTCTAACTGTGAAAAGGGTGGATTTCAGTACAAACGAGATGGAGAGGGCACAGACAGGGGCCTTTGCAATGCTGGTGGGTGACCCCCATCAGCAAATGGAAAATATGCCTGAAATTTTAAAAGAATTTTTTTTTTTTTCAAATCTCCATGGTTTCAGTCTTTGCTTTATCATAGAGAAAAGAAGAATGCTGAGATTCCATTTTAGTTTCCATTTTAGTTTCATATTTTCCAACAAGACCACGAATGAAAATTGCTGAAAACAGCTATCCATCTTGGCAGGAAGAAAACAGATTATCACTGGAGCATTTTAAAGGAAAATTCAGATGGGTTTTCATAATGGTTTTGTCATTCTGTGTCCCAGATGTTCCTCAGCTTGGGCAGAGGGCCATTCCATGAAGGCCCACCTAGGACACCCTTTGGTAACAGCATCCTCTTAGTAGGGTCTTCCCAGGATAGACCGGATAACAGAACAAAATATTTCTTCTTCTAAAAACAGCTCTCAGAGTCTCTGGGTGCTCTCAGCCTGGTTATATAAGTGAGTTTTGAGTACAAGATGTTGTTTGGTCATTGCAGACTCCCATCCTTAAATAAATTTACGTTGGTGTTTCATGGGGAGTGTTTACTCCTGCTTTCCTGAGTTCCAGACATCAAACAAATGGGTTTCGCTTAATGAAAAGCACTCCGCAGAACATCTCCCTTAGCTGGGATATAGGGGGTGAGGAAAGGAAAGAACAGGGAAACAGGGAAGGAAAAATTGTATTTCTTCTTTTCTTTGAGCTGCAGATTTGTGGCAGGATTCCCCATTCCATGAATTCATTATTCATGGAATTGTTTGACTGCAGAGTTAAAATCCATAAAATAAACTAATTCATTTTAAGCTTCCCATGTAGACCTCAGAAAGAACAAGATATTCTATGAGCACTGCAACACAGTGAGGAGTCTTTCATTATTTCAATAATGAAATAATTTTTTTTTTTTTCATTTCTTAACCTAGCTGGGTAGAGTGTTTTTTTGAAGGTTGTGATATCTCTTTCCTGTCTGAGCAAGACTTCCTGTTCCATGGAGGAAAAAGTCCAACTGCGAGAGGAGCTGGAAACCTTAGGGAAAAGGGATGTGTTACCAGACTGCAGAAAGGATGATTTAGCAGAGGGATAGTTAACATCACAACTGACCCTATAAATTAATGTTTTCAAATGTAAACCTCAAAGATTTTGAAAGATGCAAATATGAACTATTCAATGGAGTTCAACGGTTTAGAAAATGTTCTGAAGATCAATGCTGGTGTTGTAGCAGCCTCCAGACTGCAGTTCCCAGTCCTTTTTGCTGGTGCACTGCATTTAGTCTGGCTTTAGGAATGGCGTTGCTCAGACAACAGTCTCAGCACAGCTGTAGTCACAGATCAGTGCTCTCTGAGATCCCACACCCTGAAGGCGTGAGAGCAATTACTAGCTAAAACTACATAAACTGTTAAAGCGTGGTTATATTCATAGAAGTGAGCTGCAAGATGAGAACACCTTTTAGCAGGCACACACTTAGATGTATCCAATGCAGTTGAGAGTTGGGATTCCCAAAGCAGATTCACATTATTTGTGTCAGCAGAACTGATGTGAACATAAGGTTGTGTCAACAGCTATAGTGGTGCAAACGCAAGACACAGCTTTCCTTCTTTTCTTCCAATGGACAGCTTTGCATGCACAGAGAAGAGAATACAGAATACAGCATGAGTGAGTGCTCTTGCACAAGGAGAACCATGCCAAAAATCCATGGTTATGGGAATTTCTGAGCTGAGAGATGTTTCTGGATGACCACGCTTAATGACATCTGGAGAACCCAGCTAAAGATTCCACACCACCTTAGCAAGAAGTTCCACTGCGCAATAGTGAACACTTTGGGCAAGATTCAGATATTATTTAATGCTATCATTTTATGTAGGTCACTCAGTAGATAATACTTCCTATTTATTTCCATGGAAACTACAACAGATACAAGGAGTGCAATAACACTACTTAATAGAGAAAATTCTCAGCTACAGAACGTGATTTTTCAACATAGTTGCCACCACTGGCTATGCATTTTCACTAGCTTCAACCAAGAGCCCGCATGCTGTGCTCATAAAAATCTGCATCTGTGGAGATGACCCACTGTTTCACAGCTGATATGGCAGCATCACTGCTAGGAAAATTTTGCCCACACAGTCCATCTTTCATTGGCCCAAACAGATGAAAGTCAGATCCAAATTGTGTGGTGGATGTAGTAGGTCAGTCCAGCCAAGACTGGCAATGTGCTCCACAGTCTTCAAATTGACATGGGGCCTGGTGTTACTGTGTTGCAAGAGAAAGGCTGTCTTCTTCTCCAGCCTGACTCTGCAAGTTAAAGCCTTCAGCTTAGTCAGTGCTGTAAAGCAGCAGACAGAGTTGATGGTCTATCCAGGTTCCAGGAAATCCAGAAGGATTGCTCCTTTCCTATCCCAAATGACACTGCACATCACTTTACCCATTAAGGGTTGCATCTTGAACTTTTTCTTCTACATAGAATTTTCATGTTGCCACTCCACGCACTGCTATTTTGACTCTGGCACATAATAGAGACACCACGTCTCATCACCAGAAATGATGTGATTGAGGAAACTGTCACCTTCATCCTCATATTGATTCAATATGTCCTGACATATTTGCATACAGTGTTCTTTCTGTCCCTGTGTGAGCATTCATGAGACCCATCTGGCACAAACTTTGTGATAGTCCTGTGTTGTCACCATCATTTCCAATAAACTGAAGCTGATACACAGTTTACTGGTCATAATCTGCTGATTCACGTGGATGAGCTAGTCAAGGCACTCTTCATTTTGTGGTGTGACAGATGTGCATGGCCATCCAGAATGTTGTTTGCCTTTCACATCACTGTCACCACTGCTGAAACACAGCACCCCCCCCCCTGATGTTCACATTGATTATTTGGTCTCCATAAACATTCAGCAAGTGTCAATAAATATCAGTGGCTACCATTTTTTGGACATGAAGAAATTCAGTGGCACACTGAAATTTGTTTCCTATGCGCTTTCATGCCAGGTGCCATTTTGTCAGACTGCCCCTCTGCTGCCATCTGTTGCAAGGCAACAACATGTAACAGGATACTAACAGGAAGATTCATCCTCTACTGCCGTAACACCACCAACTGCCTCTGACATTTTGGGCTGACATCTTAAAATAGAAGGCATTACTTTTGGAGCAGTCCTCATAGTTACAGTTTTATATTTGAACACATTGTAAAATTATAAGAGAGTGGACTGGATGCAGTTCTGCATATGTTGGATTGTGGACTGAATTTAGTGTTCCAACTTAGACTCTTTATTGCTACGGTGATAAATATTCCAGGCCAAATTACCACTCAGCAGCCTGAGTGGTATAGCAGTCTCACAAACGTCAAGAAAACGGAGAGAAAAAATAACTCCAAACTTTGTTATTCATATTTGTAAATTAGAATATTACATTCCTGAGGGGAAAAAGAAAAGAAAAAAAAGAAAGAAAAAAAAAAAACACCATGCAAAGTTATTTTCATTGAATAGTCTTGCATTCAGAATAGAATTTAGTCCTAAATTCTATTACCAAGAAAATGTTTCTTGGTATTTCTGAAGTGCTTTTCCCAAGTTCAGGTAACACACAGGATTTTCAAGGTAGTCTTAAACTCTTACTTGGCCAATGAGAGCATGGGATGTCACAGTGTACTGGAGCCAAATGATATTCCAACAGCCATGCATGCAAGTAGAGGCAACTGCGGAGCTTTCGACTTTGGAAAATGTTCCAAGAGCGATGGAAGAGGGAGAGCTTTAAACATTGTTGAAAAAAGAGGGTCACATGGGAATGAAATGTTTCACATGATAGCAAAACCAAAACAATAAACCAAATATTAGAAATGAACAAAGCAACAGAAATAAAAACAAGAAATATTTTGAAATGAATCAGTGCATCCTTGTGGAGATGCCCTTTGTACAAGCCAGCACCACTGGGTTTGCTCTTTACTCACCATTTAAGGAGCTCCTTGCATTATCTGTGCATCATTGCAACACTGATCCTAGTATGCAATGAGTAATTTTGTTTTCTTTCAGTGGAAGGCTCCAGCCCCCTAGCTGGGTTTCTACACCCTTGTTCTTGTAACCACTCTTGAGATGGTGCCTGATATTGTTCTGCTTATTCATTAATAACATGTGTTGTGGCTTCTTCTGATGTAAACATTAGCCAGGCTTTCATGAAGGTTTTAATAAACTTCTCCACCACTGCATACATTACAATGAAAAATTATTGATGACCCCTTTTGAAGGCCATTAATGATGGCACGCAATTTGGCTGATGAATCACAAGTTTGCTGTAGACTAAGGCTATGTTTGTGTCCGTCTCAATAGAGTCTGTCCCCTTCTCCATGGTAACTGTTCTGCCTCTGACATCACTAGCCAGAATAGAGCATGGAGGTTATAAAATCCTGAGGGGGTGTGGGAAGGGGAATGGTAACGACAGAATGAAAATGCAGTTCAATAAAGGAAACTTTTTAACACTTCAGACGCTGGACAGCATCAGGCAAGGGATGTCTGAAATCTGAGAAGTGGGGACATCAACATTACAGAGTTGGAAATTTGGGTATGATTATTGAGACTAACTTGGAAAGCGAAACAATCTGGGACTCCTTTTTGGAGCGAGTCATGATGCATTCAATCCATATGATATTCTTTCTTGACATATGAAATCCTCTACATCACAATGAGGGTAAATGACCCCGTACTGGAAGTCACGAAAGCTCTTTGGCAACTCAAGACAAGACAGTCCAGAAATCTTAAAGTAAGTGTTCTAAAGCAGTTACCAGCACTGCTCAATCTTTGTCATGAATCTTGTGATCTGGGATGCTGCATTTTAAAGTTCATCTCAGGAACCAGGAGATAGATGATCATCTATCAGACTTTTTGATTTAGACAGAAGAAATAAATCTGACAAAGAAAGACCAACACACTTCCGAAGTTCAAAATCAGGAGGGAAAGAAAGAGAACCTAAAGTTTCTCAGTCATTTGCATTTCTTATTTCGAAGCCAGTACTGCAATTTGGATGCCACTGGATGACAGGAGAACTTAGAAGGTGCAATGCATGGTGGAGGGTAGGAAAGAGTGGGCACAAGGACGGGTCAGGGGAATGGGAGAATGCTTAAGCACATCTCTGTTCGCTTTAACAAGGCTGTCAGTCTTAGGAGGTAAAATGTTTCCAAGGGAATGGAAACTCAGCTCCAGCTTTGTCAGACGCTGACGAGTCGACACATAAAATAAACGGTCGTGGAGCGCTGAGATAATGCACATGCACCAGATCTGTGCAATGTCGGGATCATTTTGGTTCACTTCACACAACTATTATCCCTCCTTGACTTGCACTGTAAGCCAATTTTAAATGTCTTGTAGACTGTTTCATTTATGAGACAAAAAAAAAAAGCAAATATTGGAGCCCTGTATTTCCTTACTGCAGCCCTGCTTTATTTACAAAGAAGATACATGGAGCCCTGTGTTCTTGAACAAAACAGGAATGAAACAGCAGGAAATGGCTCCTTTGTTCACAATTCTGAGCCAAAATCTTTTCCTCTATGTTCCTTCATTCTTGTGTTTTCCCTTTCTTAGAGTTAGCTTTTATTCATAAACCAGATGTAATTAGAGATTTTGTTTATTTTACTTTCGAATGTATGTCTTCTAGGAAATTTAGGAAGCAAGTTGTCCTACAAACAGCAGAACGAATGTAATGTGAATGTAATTCTTAAATATTTGTGCCCACTGCCCCTGTAGTTATTTCCATTCAGAGCACAGACAATAGAGATCACCTGGCTGATATGCACTTGAAGTTTGACTTGATGACATACTGAACTGTGAAGATAACTGATAACTACACACTGTGGCCTTTCCCTCAGCAAGTTCCTAGCTTGGATGTCTTTGCCTGGTCACCGATTTTCACAGAACTTGAGAGGATGTGCTATCTTCACCAAGAGAGTGGTGAGGTGCTGGAACAGGCTGCACAGAGAGGTTGTGGATGCCCCGTCCCTGGAGGTGTTCAAGGCCAGGTTGGATTGGGCCTGGGCAGCCTGGTCTAGTATTAAATATGGAGGTTGGTGGCCGTGCATGCAGCAGGGGGGTTGGAGCTTCATGATCCTTGAGGTCCCTTCCAGCCCGGGCCATTCTATGATTCTATGATGATTCTATGATCTTTGTGACTTTCACTGTAGAAATTAAAGAGACTGCTGGACAGACAGCCTTGTCTTGTAATTCCTTAGAACAGCCAGATGAAAAATCCAAAAACACCTTTCTTCTAATGATTTAAATGAGCTACAGAAGCAGTGAATCAATGAAAGGGGGAGAGAGGAAGGGAGGAAGGAGTGGACAAATACGGCAAACGGAGTAAAGCTATACTTGAAGCCAACATGAGAAAAGAATGAAAAAACATAACAAGCAACCAAGGAGGAATAGGGGTGAATTAAGGATGATCTACAGATATAAATTAGGGAAAAGATTTTTTGCACTGCTTATTTTATAAAATGAATTAAAGCTGCCTTGCAAATACTGGTGCAATTAAATCATATTTCTCTCTTGAAGTCAAACATAAAAAAAATAATAAAATTTAGCTATGCCATCTGTAGAAACAGCTGTCAAATGTCTGCTATCTCTATTTATTTTGGTAAAACGGAGTGAGTTGGGGCCACTGTCTGTAAGTGCAGCATATATATAATTAGATTAAGAGGAGAGGTGACACAATGCCATCCTTTTTATGGAGCCTGGTTTATCCTGGTGCTGAAATGTTCTTGTTCCACAAAGGTTTTGGCTGAAAGGATGCATCTCACACAGTGGTTGAGGAGCTGGTGTCAAGGTCTGCAACGGGGCTGAGGGCAATGGCTCTGTCAGGGATGTCAGAGAGAGGCAGCAGGTCCCATTTGGATCCCGCCTGCTCATTGTAGAGTTGCCCAGAGACCCAACCAGCTCCCATGGGAGCTTCCAACCACTGCCTAACCTGGCGGCCTCTCCCTTGTCCTGGATGAAGAAGTAGATATGTCAAATGACAAACGTAGGTGTGCTCCTGTCATGTGACAGTGAATAAACCCTAACTGTATGATTCACACCACTCAGATGCTGTGTAATCAGAGCTAAGATGCAGGGGCTGGTGCGTAGGTCAGAAGAAAGTGGGAGAACCTGCAAACTGGTTTTCTCCCCATCAGGCCAGGATGAAGGTGCTGATTAGAAGACATTTGGTTTTTCAAGCCCTGTGTCCCCAGATTTGTGATCTGCTTCAAGAGACTTGTAGTGATCCACGCTTCACAGTGCCAGGCATGTGCTAGTGGGAAAGGTAGGGTGGGATTTAAGCAAGTTCTGCGTGAACAGCAGATTTAGATATAAAAAGAATGACAAGGAAGGTAAGGAGATCATCTTAATTGTGGAGGCCATGGATTTCCTGATGATTTCTGGCAGCTGTATTCAATATTTCTCCATAGAATCATAGAATATACTGAGCTGGAAGCGAACCACAAGGGTTATTGATTGCAACACTTGGCTCCACGTAGCACATAGCACAAAATTCAAACCCTGTGTCTGAGAGCAGTGTCCAAAGCTTCTGGAACTTGGGCAGCTCTGGACTGTGTCCACTGCCCTGAGGAACCTACTTCACGCTCGCCACCCTCTGGAAAGAACTTTCTCCTAATACCCAGCCTGCCCCTTTTCCTAATATCCAATCCAAATGTGGCAAAAGCCACATTTCTGAGAGTGGGGTGGAAATGCCATTTCTGCCTGGCTGGGAGAAGCATTTTTCAGATGCTAGAGGCCAGGTGCTGTAGTGTGGTTGTGGAGAAGGTGCTTTGAGAGGCAGAGGGTGCCTGCATGCTGATAAGCAGAAGATGAGATGTAATAGTGTGTCTCGCTACCATTGGACCCAAGTTGTAGCAATTGCTGCAGATAATTACAGGTGTTGCAGTTTTATCAGTATGTCAGTATGCTTCTTTCAAAACTGTATATCTTAGCACATTCTAGAAAAAGTAAGCAACCCACAATCAGCATGCTAATTAGCAGGCAGTGCTATAAGAAACAGTGAAGAGGAGTTGGAGAAAAAAAGTGCTGCAAATTGCTCATGGGACGAGGCATCACTGCTCTCAGCCAAACATAAAGTCAAAGTCTTCTCTTTCACGTTCCCATAAACCACACAAAATTTGCCCTTTCTTTTAATTTCTTCCGCTTTCTGGGCTCTCTCCCAAGTTCTTCCTCAGAATTTCCATGAAAACTAGCTCACAGCATAATGGAAATAGAATTTAAAAATACATTAAACCTTTCACCTCTCCCTACCCCCAAGCATCTGGAGTCATTTTTTTGCTCACCTCATTTTTTTGGAGGTGAGAATGTCATGATGAATGAATGAGAAAGCTCATTTTCATTTTAATATTAAATCACAGTGGAGTGGGGCATCCACACTTTGCTCTCTGAATGATCCAGTGTTTGCTGAAAGTTGTTATCCTTAGGCTCACCTGTAGTAAGAAGTGCATTAACTTCAATTCTTTTCACATTATAACTAAACTGCTACCAATCTCTGGGTGCCTACCACGTGGATTTGCCAAAGCTGCTGTTAGCCTAGCAAAGTCAATCTCTCTCAAGGAGATGGCTTTATAGCTAAAGGCCCAAAATTCATTTAAAACATTGGAAATCAAGGCTCTGACAGGGAGCGAGTGAAAGATCATTCTTCTCAGTGCACATTTTCATTGGGTAAGTACTGAGATTTTGCAGCATTAAGGAGGAAAGGTAAAGGGAACCGTCTGAACCAAAGTGGAGGAGAAAGTTTTACATATTTTTTTCTCAATAAACAAAATATAGAAACATGACAAAAGGTGTTTCAGCTCATCCTGAAGCCTTTTCTCCTCGGACCAGGAGCAAACATTTCACTGTTAGATTGTTTATCTTCTGAAAATCTTCCCCTTTGTTTTTTTAAACAGAAATGCTGGTCAGCTCTTCCGTCATAAACAGTTCTGAAATTCAATGGTTTGAATGCAGTTTGAATGCCTGAAATCAGACTGAAAAACGTTCATGCAACTTAGACTTTCCAAACTGAAACATCTCATTTTTCACATATCTAAGTGACAGTGCATGGCATTTTCAAAATTCCTCCTTCTCTTCACACTTTTTCTTTCCTAGCCAAACTTCTTGGTTGGCTTTGACCTAATTTTACAAGCAGCTGCGTGTACAATTTGCCAAAATTTTTCCAGGTGCTCTGTTTGGGCTGGGGGACAGAAGAAGGCATAGGTTGGAACAACATGGGCTGTGTGAGAAAGGAGTGGAGGGCGGTTCAGCAACCTTGATGGTTACCAAGGGCACAGCTGGGTGTCCCTGGTGTTCAGCAGCCGTGTGGATGTGGCACTGAGGGACATGGTTAGTGGGCATGGTGTGGATGGATCAATGGTTGGACTAGGTGACCTCAGTGGTCTTTTCCAACCTTAATGATTCTGTGATTTTATGACACCTGAGGGCCCTGGCCACTGTCCTCCTTTGGGTGCTTACATTCAGGCAGTGGATATTTTTTTGAGCATACAGTGTGCCAGGAGATAGGTAGATAGCTAATCTGCTTCTCCTTGGGTAAACGCCATGCTTCCTGAAGGTAAAGCCCTTGAACTCAGGCACTAGCTGTGTTTCTTTAGAGAAGTTGCATAGGGATGTCACAGCAGCTAGAGAGAAACAAGTCCTTTAGGCCCATGGGGACCTGGCCTCTCTCCTGTTATTTACGATTTGGGCTGGCTTCCATGGCAAATGACTGCAAATCTGTTTCTCTTCACATCTGTGTTGTTCTGTGATATTTAAGCAGAAGAGACTTATCCATGGGAAAGAGGACTTGGCCACAGAGCTGAAGAAAACCTACATATTTTAAGTATTCCTCAATGATACTGAAGATATCCAGGGATAAAGGAAGCCTGGCAGTTTCAGACTTGGCAGTAGAGTAGAGTAGAGTCGTAGTGAGACAGGATACCGAAGCACTGCAATTATCATTTGAAATTTTTAATCGTCTCACTTTCCCTTGCTGCAGGATGGACGTCCCATGTACCTTGCACAGAACAAGGCACTCTGGATCTCTCATTTGGCATAGCCTCCTTTGTGCCAGAAAGAGTTGGACATCCCAGGTGGCTTCAGGTTTACAATGCCTGGGGTGGGAGAGGTCATGCAGTGCTACATCATTCCCACAGCCCCTCCCTGACACGCTGGTTGTGTCCCATCATATAGTATGACCCCTCAAGCATCACGCAGGAGGACGCTTGGGAGATCTGGGCAAGGAAGATAAACCTCTAACTGAAAAGAGGGGGAAAAATCTGAAAAGAGGAGGAAGGAGTTATTGCAAGCTATAGTTTTCTCTCTGTATGGAGGAGTAATGGGTTAGATACTCAGCTGGAATGAATCAGCATTGCCACACAGCCAAATGAGCATCCCTCACCATGTACGGCAAGCTGTTTTCACACAGAGCTTCCTCCGCCAGTAAATCCAGAGCACCCCTCTCACTTCAACATAAGATTAAATCTCTAATTCCTGACGGTGCCATTGCTCTGGCAGCTCTCTCTGGCTTTGGATCATATGGTATCCATATGTCCTGTGTACATTGTCCTTAATTCCCCGATCCTTATATGTCACTTTTTCATTATACGAAAGCTTTTCCAGTGAAAATAACAACAGAGGAAAACAGAGAGATCCTGGACTTATTTAGAAAGGAAGAACAACCTCATGGTGAGGGCTGCAGCTTGGCCTCACCATGCTCAAGTCCCTGCCCTAAGCACCCCAGGCAAATCCCCTGGCTTTTAATCCAAGAAAACAACCTCCTGTCAAAATAGTAGCTGGAAGCAAAAAGCCCAGTGCTGTGGAGAACCTCAACACCCTCACTCAGTCACCACCTCATCCCACAAGTCATAAGTGCAATTCTGCCCTGACTGCACAGTGCCTCATGCACAGATAATGGAAATGTGCCTTGGGGAGTCTCTCAGCAGCACCAGGTGGAACAAGGATCTGGGTTGTGCAGAGGGTGGTGTTGTACAAGGCTCACCTCTTAAAGAAGAGTTTCTTGGCTTCGGGCAATCATAAAACATCATTGCCTCAGCAGGAGATGGAGACAGTAGAAACCCCAACCTGAGCTAGGATTGTTTGGAAATGTAAAATCGAAGGACAAAATTGTGCTGCATTCTGTATTTACAAGCAGGGAATGCCGGGGCTGGGGAGGGGGAAATAGACTGGTAGAAAAATGTCAAGGTTGAAATGGAACATCAGAGTGATGTGTTTGTAAACAAAGTGAAAAGATCTGGTAGAAACAGTAGAAAAGTTTTATTTCTAAAAAAACAGCGCTGCAAGCCAAGCTAGCTGATTGCCTGGACTAATCTCTTCACTTAAATTCGTGAAAGCATTTTTGTCATGGCAGTGGCTGCAGGCATACAAATCCAGTGCTGGGATGTAGTAGATCCAGGAAATCCCCTTCACTGAGGGGGATGGCAGTGACCCTCTGCATACTGCCCCACACAGTTCTGGCATGCATTGAACTTCTTGGTTTGCTGATTTGACTCACTAAGTTGGCAGAAAATTAGCTCAACCACAAAATATAAATGGTTAGCCTGATGCTAAGGTACTGAGCTCAGCGTGGGAAGAACAAGAGCTTGTGGATGGGCTGGATTTTGGTTCAGGAGAGGGTGGGACCTGGGTGCTAAGGAGCACAAGGACCTCTGAGCTGTATGGTTTTGGGGGAGAATGAGTGAACATCAGAGGACTGATATACAAAGCACACAGTACAAGGTGCTTGACTCCATCCAAACACCTCCACAGATTTTCATTTGTAAGTACAAGTTATTCAGCCTGAGTTTGTCGCATCCTCTCCCTGCCATCCTGGGGTGTATCTGTCAGTGCTGCTATTGGTGTTCAGCTCTTTTCTCACTGGCAAACTGTAAGAAAATTTCTGTTAGCCCCAAACTGCCTGTCTGTAGCGGACTGAAGACCATGATATGGTGCTTTCCATTCATCCTGCCCATGCATCCCCTTACTGATCTCTTTCCCCAGAGTAACACAGAGATGCCACTCCCTGGCTTATTGTGTACAGAGCCAACAAGGCTAAGCTTCTCAAACAGAAATGTCCTTGGAGTGGTTCACAAGCTTTTAAAATCCAAGAACAACCTTTCATTTCTGTAAGGGCTCCAAGGACATCTTATGCTATGTGCCACCATGGGGATTTTCATTTTACCATCAAATAACAGTTAAACCATTAGAAATGCTTCTCTTAGTTTTGTTTATCCCACTTCTGTGTGTATTTTCCAGCTCCTACAGCAGGCAAATGGTGAGTGGGAGGAGGTTAAAAAAGAAGCAGATTTGCAATCATTTTCCTGGCCACAGTCTGATGTTTCTCAAGGATATCATCCTATAAGGTACGTTTCTTTCTTTCTCTACAACGACAACTACCACGTCCCCTCCTTCTCAATGGGACCAGGGCTGATTTGATCCTTCAGTATGCTGGTTTAGAGACCAAAAACAATGGTCCTTGTGCTCTGGGTCACCCCAAGGGCAGAGAATCACCAGTGTGAGGACAAGGGAAGGGGTGAGAGCATGTGGCTTGGGACTGCATACAGGAGCCTTCCCAGAGGCAGGTGGCCACTGGATTTGAGACTACACCACTCACACTGTACTGATCTGGTGAAGGGGAGCACTGCCCAAGGACCTTCATTCTGAGTGAGATGCTGAACTGCTACTCCCTTCCATTTGCCTAAAACTGTTGAGCTTCCCTGGCATCCTTCTTCCCTCACTGTAGATATTCAGGAAAAATAGTCATATTATCGTATGCTCTCTACAACAACCTAAAAAGAAGTTGTAGCAAGGTGAGGGTCAGCTCTTCTGTCAGGTAATAGTGATAGGAGAAGGAAGTTCAGATTGGACACTAGGGAAAATTTACTCTTCGAAAGAGCAGGCTGCCCAGGGAGGTGGTGCAGTCACCATCCCTGGAAGTGTTCCAGAACCGTGTGGATGTGGCTCTGAGGGACATGGTCAGTGGGCATGGTGGGGATGGGCTGGTGGTTGGACTAGGTGATCTTAGAGGTCTTTTTCAACCCTAATGATTCTGTGATTCAAACTGAAAAATTTTCTCTAGCAATAGTAATCAAATCCTCACTAATGCAAGGTACAGATTTGAGAGACCTTGCAAAAAGGATTGAATGTGTTTCCTCCACCATCCATTCATTCAAACCCCACCTCAGCTATTAGTAACTGCAACTGGTTCCTGTCAGATGGATTTTTTCATTGATCTACAATAAAAAAAGAGAAAAAATATGAAATGAAGAAGATCCTTAACCCAGCAGCCAGATGCCAACACCACAGCCCTTGACACCACTTTCAGTAGAACTGAATAGATCAAATGGATTATGAACAGCACCTTTTTCACTCGGTCTAAATATTTTACTCTTGGGTCCTCTCCTGGTGGAGAGTAGCTTGTCTCACTTCAACTGCAGCTGTAGTTTTTTTGTGTGTGGATAAATGGAAGATCTCACTTTTCTGGGCTGTCAATTAGGTGGTTTTCACTAACAGCTAGAGTCAAGGGAACGATTAAAATGAAGCACAGAGTTCTGTACCTGTCCTTTGCAAAAGGAACAAGCAGATATTCAGGATAAGAACAGAGACTTCTCCCACTTCCAGCAGTCTGAAATATGGAATAAAGTAACTTTCAGAACATTAGAAATGTATATATTGATATATCACAATTTTTGTCTTCTATTTAAAGAAGCAAGTTGTCTTTTTTCTGTGACTCTTGACATTTTTATTGAAGTGTTTCACCTTTGTCCTGGACCTCTGCTCACAGAGGGTAACAGCAAATATTAGTGACCAGCTCTAGCCTATCTCTCACTCACAAAACAGTAATTTCCTTTGCCACTACTCAGAGTAACTGTACAATTTTCTGTTCTCAGAAATCTGTGAGTATCTTTCACAGGAAACTGACATTCAGGTATCAAAAGACCTTCTAAATTCCGATCAGAAAATTTGAAAAAAGACAAGAAAACCTATTTATGGCAATTCACAAGTAAAAAGTGTTTTCTCAAAGAGTAGCAGCCAGTTTATATCCTGGCCAGATCCCAGTCTGGTAAACTTGGATTTCAGTTTGGGCTAGAATATTCTTTTTCACTCCCAACACTAAAGCTTTCTGCAGGCTGTTAAGCAGATGCCACATTTCATACCAGATGTGAGTTTCCTCAAGTAATTCCTGCTGTATACAGAGAGGATGAATCCAAAGCCTTTGAAGTAAACAGTAAGATCTGCTGTTGACTTTGGATCACATATATATGGGCTGCAAATATATTTGCAATTTTGGGGGGATAAGAAAACTGAACATTACCACAGGCTTGTATAAGAGGCTGTGATTCATTGAAGATGAGAATCTCCTGCCTGCTTTTCTCAATGGAAGATACATTTCAGACTAAATCTGGAGAGTACATCTATTTTTCCACCATGACAAGTTTTTGGAGTTTCAAATCATAGAATCATTAAGGTTGGAAAAGACCTCTGAGATCACCTGGTCCAACCACCAGCCCATTCCCACCATGCCCACTGACCATGTCCTCAGTGCCACATCCACAAAGGTCTGGAACACCCTAGGGATGACGACTCCACCACTCACTTGGGTAGAACGCTCTTCTGTTTCTGCACCAGTACAACTCAAAGATGTCTCAAAGTTTCTGAGGAGAATGCGCACATTCCAGTGCAAGAATGAGCTCCTTTGCCAGTATGTAGGCTTCAGCCTTTGCTCTTCCTGATAAACCTGTTATTAGAGTCAGCAGGACATAAGGTCAACAACAAATACACAATGTGGTGCTGAACAACAACAAAGACACCCCAAGGACAATTTCATCCTAAGTGGCAAAAAAAAAATCTTCAAAAATTCTGCCATTTCACTGGATGGGCATGGCAAGATGTAAAGACAAATGCTTCTTTGGAAAATTCCTGACCAGGAGTTTTGTTACAGGCAGTTCTGAGCAGAAGCTACTACTGAGAGGGAGACTCGGAGGTATTTGGCTCCTGCCAGGCATTGTTTCTCAGTTTGATTAAGCTCTTAATCTTGTGTTTCCTCTGTGGGTATCAAGCTCCAGGAAACTGCCTCGTGATAAAGGATTCAGATGCCTAAAGGGAAATAAAATTCAACTTCAAACAAACAATAATCACCGCTCCATTTTTGATCGTGATCTGGGGGGAAATGTATCATGAAGCACCGCAGCCCAATACCTCCAAAAATCAACTTTGGGAGTCAGAATTTAAGAATCTGTCAAAGCTAATCACTTCAAATAATGCTGCAATAGAAAATTGGACTCACCACAAGAAGCAATTGCGGCAGGAGATAAAAAGATTACATGCTGAATGATCTGATGTGAATAGGAAAGATGCTATTCTTAAAGCTCTGAGCTCCCATGATGCATTATTTTAGCTTTGGGCTGAAGTGGCAAAGATAAACTAGAGCTGTGCAACGATAACGTCAGAGCAATCAGGCGCTGGGACGGGAGGAGAATTCCTACTCCAAAAGCATTTTTTGTTGAATCGGGATTACTAGTATTTAGAACACAGCAGCAACTGGAGTTACTGAAGCTGAGCTGCGTTGTGCTAGGCTTTGTTCCATACATTATAATGCACAGCCATTGCCCCAGGGAGCACTGATGCATAAAAAAGAGAAAACAGACATATGGTTGGAGGGGACATGGAGAAGTAATGATCTGCCTAATGCTTCATAACAGATCAGTGTCAGAGCCAAAAATGTGATACAGGGTTCTAGTATTCCACCTGCTTCAACCAAACATCTCCCACAGCTGCCTTCCACTGAGGATTCACATTTTACATTAAAGGAGTCTCATCATGATGAGACTTAACCTTGGCAGAAAAGGGGAGGGAAATGACTGCCTCTTCTATAAGATAAATCCCCTGGATTAAATTACCTGTTCAACTTTCACCTCTGAAATGAAAAGCCTTTCGGAAAGACATTCCGAAGGGAACAGGGTTTGAGTCCAAGCCTTACTAGCATATATCTGGGCACCTCTTTGGAAAATTAAAATTACTCTGCAGATGCTCAAACATCTGAAGGATGGTGGGTATCAGCTGTGGTGAAACCTGGGCTGGCAAGCTGCACCCAACCCAATCCAAGCCATGGCCAGGAAAGATGAGTTCAACAGATTGAGAGAGGAGTTTCTTGGGAAGGTTAAGGAAATGGAAATCTGGCGTACGAGGAGAGAGCAGAAGAACCTATCTGTTTAGCCTGGCTCCAGCTAAGCACAGCAGGAGGAAAATGCCAATTTGGGAGAGCAGATGTTAAAGCCACAGGAGAATGTTAACAAAGCAGAAAATGGGAAAAAGTTTTTCACCAGTGAATTTAACCTTATATCAACACCCACTGATAGGACTAGTAGGGCCAAAACTACTGATGATTTCAAAATGGAGCTAGGAAAGCTGATGAAATGGGTATTGAGTTGTGCTCATGCATGGAAAAGGGAATGGAGTTAGTTGGCCCTCCCAGGCTTTTGTTCCTAAGATGCTACTGTTCTTCAGAAGCTACTATTTTACCCAAAATAAATAAATGAAGCTCTGCTTTTCTCAGATATCTTGTAGAGTCTGCCTTCCATCATGACATCGTGAAACAGCTTATGAAACATGGGAATATCCGATAACGCCTTTGAAAGGCTCATGTGATCATGAACTCACTTAGTTTTGTTTTGGGTTTTTCAGCACAACCTTT
This sequence comes from Tragopan temminckii, assembly GCA_028571105.1. Classification (NCBI taxonomy): domain Eukaryota; kingdom Metazoa; phylum Chordata; class Aves; order Galliformes; family Phasianidae; genus Tragopan; species Tragopan temminckii. The sequence goes on along the minus strand of JAOWBP010000001.1, from coordinate 46,105,166 downwards.
CACATTTTCAGGATTTATACTTTTAAATCCCAAATCCTTTCAGCCAAAAAAAGCTCAGACTTCCCCCAAAATGCAGGAAACTGAAAGAACAACTGTCCCCATCCGAAATACAAGCCGGTGAACTGCAGTTATCTCAGAGTTTGTAACAGATGTATTTATAGCGATCTTTTGGCCCACCCCTCAAGATGATTCATTTTTTGAGAAACTTTGAAGCCTGCCTTTAAAGGATATCTTCACTACCACACACACCTCTATCTGTTGCCTCTGGAAAAAACTGAAAACACCTTTATAATACAGTGTGTTATATTGGTATATTAATCACACGTATGTGATGATTATTCTTGATCATACAGCTTAACAATACAATGCAGCATTAAGGTAGGGGTCTGATTACTTGTCATTCAGCAAGGATTGAGCTGCTATATTTAGATGCTGACTAATTTGGGAGAGCTTGTATCCATATTTCTTAGGGATTTCGTAGCTCACCTTCCTGAGGTATCTGAAGGCTTCGCAGTCTCCTGGGTGTTTCGGTGCTAGTACTCCTGCACACCGGACAATGCTGCCCTTTCCAGCCTCGTATCTGCTTTGTGGGGATACCTGCCTTCATGTGCCACCATGGCCTGCAGGTATCACTCCTTCTCCTGGCTTTCTTTAGGGTAACAAAGTCCTCACTCTGGACACTGTGATGAGGGTTGAACTTTCCCAATAAAGCAGTATCTGTGATGATGTGGATATGATTCCTCTGCTAGGGCATCACACGTAAGCTTGCTTAAAATATTGGTTTGATTTGAGTGAGCCTGATTCTTAGCACCTTCCTTTGCTCTGGCAGTGCGTGTAGGAAAAGAGGAGTAGAGAGCTCTTGAGAGAGTGTAAATATTTTCATCTATATTCCCTTCAGAGTGTCCCAGAGTGTATTTCTAGCTAGGCCACTCTGTCTCACTGCAAGGTAGAATCACAGAATCAAAGAATGGCTCAAGTTGGAAGGGATTTCAAAGATCATCCAGTTCCAACCCATTCCATGGGCATGATTGCCAACCACTAAATCAATCTGGAACAGATTGCCCCTGGCCCCCTCCAACCTGGCCTTGAACACCTTCAGGGTTGAGGCATTCACAGCTTCTCTTGGCATCACCTCATCACTCTCTCATTGAAAATTTTTGCCCTGACATGTCATCTAAATCTCCCCTCTTTTAGTTCAAAACCATTTCCCCCTGTTCTATCACTATCTACTTGTATAAAAAGTTGGTCCTCCTCCTTCTTGTAAACTCCCTTCAAGTACTGGCAGGCTGTAATGATGTTTCTCCACAGCCTTCTCTTCTCCAGGCTGAACAAGCCAAACTCCCTCAGCTTTTCTTCACAGGAGAGACGCTCCAGCCGTCTGATGTTCCTCATGGCCCTCCTCTGGCCCCACTCCAACATCTCTACGTATTTCTTGCGTTGGAAGCCCCAGATTTGGATGCAGTCCTCCAGATGGGGCCTCATGAGGGCAGAGATGAGGGGGACAATCACTTCCCTCTTTTCCCTCTGGCCACCCCTCTTTTGATACAGCCTAGGATTCTGTTGGCCTTCCGGGCTGCAAGCGTACACAAGCTAGCTCCAAGAAAACTTAGATCATGAAGGCGTGAGGTCCCCATGTCCCCAGTGCTGCTGAAACAGGCTTGCTAGGGGCTGGCAGAAACACTGCTCACCTCTGAGGCAAGGAGCCAGGGTTGCAAAGCCCTCAGGGACAGCAGTAGTCAACTAAAACAGTAACTTTCTCAGACTGATATATCCCTATGCCTGGGGCAGACCCAAGGACTTGTTCCAAAGCTTTTTTCAGAGCTGGTGAGCAGATCACACAGGCAGTCCTCATCAGCGGCCAAAACTGGAAGAGGCAACAAGTGGTTGGCAGCCAGGTTGACAGGGAGAGGTTGCAGGGGTGAGTCCGGGCCAAGAGAGCCAGGGCTCACCCATCACTCAGCTCAGAGCTATAGCAACATGAAGAGACAAGACAATCAATCTTTCTAGCTTACTTGGCTACATTATCGAAGAACATTGAGCACTGCATCATAAGGTTGCTGTACTTGGAAAGATATTTCAAGGCCACAGTGTACTGAACCGTAGCATACTGAGCAAGGATGGATGGGAGATTATTGAGTGCTTTGTACCGAGACAGTGAGCTTCTTGGTGCAGCAAGAAAGGACCACACAAAGATCAGAGACATGACCTATACCGATCTTACGCTCATTTAATCATGCCCCAGGATCCATGTAATGAAATACATCTGAATCTCTCTGGCAAGAACGCAATCCTGCAGAGCGCAAAGACACCGTGGTACACGCAAGGTTAGAGATGGCTGAGACAGAGGACATAGGAACTAAATCTCACTTTGGCACAAGGACCCATCTATCCCTGCCTTGTAACAGGTGGAAGACCGAATAACAGGATGGTGTTTGACAGCTCCCCACAGAAATGTCAGGTCGCCACTCACAAGGGCAACTGGATTAAATGAATGTGATTTTTAAATTAACATCTTTAGCTGTGATTAAAGCTAGCGAACAAAAAACATTGACTTATTATTACTGATACATATTTTTTTGTTTTTTTTCTGTTAACTTGCTTCTCAGGGAAAAAAAAGTTGCTAGCCTTTGTGGCTAATAAACAGATTCACATTTTACTACAACTCGAATAATAAATAAGACATATACTTTCATTAATCAAGGTGATAACCTGTGTGCATTTTTAAACATGTTAATATATTGGAGCTGCCATTCACAACTGTCTAAAAAGACCTGTTCCTTTTAATCATAATCCATGTAAAGATCATTCTGGATAAAGATTAAGAAACAACTAGGATTCAGAAAACAAACATTTGAACTGATGTTATTAACTAAGTCAAACAATATTTGTACTAGATAGATGTACTAGCTAGAAGTCAAAATATCAAAATATTATACATTAATACATTTGGTTTGTTTTATAAGGGAAGCATCTTAATGGAAATCGTTGTCCCCTTGGCTTTCATCAGGGTTGTAGAACTAATAGAGCTCAGTCTAATTGTCGGTTCTAGCTTGGAAGAGAAAAGCAAATTTTTCCAGTGTTGGTTCTGTCTCTTACCTTTGAGTAACTGTTGGACTGAAGTAAACTGGGGGAAAAAAAAAAAAAAGTTACTCGTCTGTGAAGGGAATCTCAGTTATCAAAGTGATCCGCTAACTTGATGCACTCTTGATCCTGGCAATTAGCCAGCTCAGCTGTTCTTTTAATTATCTCTAAATGTAGAGTGGCTCATATCCCTTGACAACTATCATCATTAAACCTTGGCCCTTCATCCTTCTCATCCCCAAGAGGAAACAGCCCAGGTCTCCCAGGCTGGCAGCAGCCCATCCCATCCCATCCCTTGTTCCCTGGCAGGCAAATGCTGCCAGCAGGGTATGGAAATTCACAGGGAGAATTAGGATTTGCAACTGGATTTCTCATAAGCTGAACAAGGCAGTGCCCAAACTAGCCCATAAGTGCCTGAGAGCTATGGATAAATGCCATCACTCCTGAGCGGCAAAGATGAAGGAGTAGATGCTGCAAAAAGATAAAGGTGTTCAGATATCACTGCAAGAAGCAGTTAGGGGCTGACTGCAATTTAAAGCATGTACGTAACCATGACTTATTTTTGTTCTGAAAGCAACTTATGTTCTTCCCATATGGGTGTTTTTGAACACAGCCCCAAAATAACAACCTCCAATTTGTTGGAAGTGAGAGTATGGAAGAGCAGCAAATAGCCAGATTCTCCAGGAAAATAAGTAGCAGTTAGGAGATCCTAATCAAAGGCTACTTTATCTCTAGGAATATAGGACTAGTACTATAGGACTCTTAAAGGAGGACGTTTGTCTTGGGAAATCCCTATCTGTGTGATTTCCTCTGGCAAGAAAATCTTAGATGCAAATTACAAGATATCTCACCACCAAGTCTCATGCTTGAAGAGCACTGGCTACCAGTTGCTGAGGACATTGGCTGTTCCCCAAAAAAAGCAGCTCAAAAGCTGTTCCCACAGATCTGGAAGGTGCATAAAACTGCTGTGGGGACTGTGGAGGCTGCCGAGTGATTATCTCAAGGCTCATAGCAGATGTTCAGTGACAGGAAAGACAGAAAAGTGCCCTGTCAGAAGATTTTGACTACACTGTGAGGAAGACTTCTCCATTCCCTGGCCATACAGTGCACTGTGAGTTGTGCACCTTGCCAGGAGCCACCATGAGAGGGGCCTGGATGCATCTACATGCCATGGCCTTCAGCCTTGAGTCTTTTCAGGCACCTATGTGCGCTAAAGACACATTTATGTGTGTTTAAATGACCCTTCTGGATGCTTTCCTGTGCAACCTACTGTAGGAAATCTGTTTTAGCAGGGAGCTTGGATTTGATCTTCAGAGATCCCTTCCAAATTCTACAACTCTGCAATTCTGTGATTTATTACCATTATTACTATCCTGTTGTGTCCACTCTTCCCCCACCAGCCCATGTGCTGCTTCAGAAGCAGGTGGTTTACTCATTCTAAAAGAGAAGCCAGAAGCGAGTTAACATACGTGCAGTGGGGATGATCCCACAACCAGCACTCAGGAACAAGGCTGGGAGCCAAGTTACTGGCATTGTGGATGTACTCTGTGATGTCCTGTCTCCAAGAAAAGCTGCACAGTGCCATTGTGCTGCACAGCATTTGGGAGATGTTGGGTCCCATCTCCCACACATGCACAGGCAGCTCTCAGAATCACACCATCATGGAACAGAACTGTTCCATCCATCAGCCCCTGCTATTTATTTTCATCTGACAAGAAACAAATCTGAGCCTGAAGGCTCCAGGAAGATCCTGGGGCCAGGCTCCAGACTGAGATGAGAAAAATCGGAAGTCACAGGTATTTATATTAGCATGTACAGTTCTGTGCATTTTACGGAAGACAGAAATATCAAACATCCAGCAGATTTGTATTGTATCGTTAATGTTTAGCTCGGCATCTGTGCTTAAGTTCAGGTTCAATAATGTGTTTTGCAATCATCAGATGCTGTATTTTGGTCCTGGTGTTAAAGAGGGGTCTTTCATTTAAATAGTCCTGAAAGAATAATCTGGTCTACCAGTTGTGAGTACAAATAATAGGAGGACTTACATCTCAAAGGCTTAACCAGTGAGACAGAGATGCAAGGTGGAAAGGACTGCTTAATCCCCATGTCTCTTTTAGGACTAGGCATTACCTTCAAATTCTCCCTAAATGTGAATACAAGGCAGCCTCCAGAAAGGACTCCAGTCAATGTATCCATGTATCCATGATATGTCTCTTCCCAAAACCTTTTCCTTAAACCTTCCCCTTTGAAGAATATTTTCCTGGACTGTGCCAGTGCACAGACCACTCAGGAGCCAGGCTCTAACAGTTATTTCAGGCTGTAAGGTCCACACAAAGCTTAGACCATGGATGTGGATTATGTCAATGGAAACCACAGCAATCTTTCACTAGTGGGTACGTAATTCCCCATGATACATCAGGATACTTCACAGGTCAGGAATGGCTTTGAATGTAAACCACGTCAGTCTGTCCATATATCATGCATTCTGACTCTAAGGGCAAAAAGAAAGCCTCTTAGTTCCTTGCACTTAAAATCTAGTGTAAACTGTGAATTACAAATTTGAATATCTTATCCAGGGTAGATTAACATGTTCTAACTCTACCCTCTTTTAACTCTGATGGGGATTTGCAGCTGTGTAAACGAACTGAGAATTACATCCATATCTGTGCCAAAAAAAAAAAAACATGCTAAATATACAAATAGGCTCAACAGAATATGATTTAATCTTCAAAGCAGACACGTTTTGAAGGTTTTTATTTCCTTTTCCTTCTAAAAGTCAAGATCCAGGGTGTACAGAAGCGAGCCAGGATGTACAGAAAGAGACTCTCCACAGGGATCCACCAGCTTTTCCATTGTCCGAAGGAGAACCACGACCTACATGAGAGAATGGAGCAGTCTCTGCCTCAAGGACCTAATAAAGAATGGGGACACCTCAGAGGAGCTTGCTGAGTGAAAATGATGATAGCACTGAGCTGAGTGCAGGGCAGAGGAGATGAGATTATTGTAAACGTTCATCCAAACAGTGCTGCCTCTATACACCCAGTGGTGCCAATATACAGCCAGTTTGCCTTTATGTCCTGAGTCTTTAAAGGAGCAGAGATAGCCTATATAGGCTCAAAGAATCATAGTATCACTGAGGTTGGAGAAGACCTCTAAGATCACCAAGCCCAACAGTCAGCCCACCCCCACCATGCCCGCTGACCATGTCCCTCAGTGCCACATCCACACGATTCTTGAACATCTCCAGGGATGGTGACTGCACCACCTCCCTGGGCAGCCTGTTCTGATGCCTCACCACTCTTTTGGAGAAGAAATGTTTCCTAATACCCAACCTTAACCTCCCCTGGTGCAACTTTCGGCCATTAAGCAAAACCTTCCCGTATTTTGGTGGATATTAGACTGAAATCTGGTACCAGGAGCCCTGTGGTCATTCAGAGACTCGCTATCTTCAAGCAGCTTGCAAAGGGGGAACCTGCTGGACTAGGTTATCCAGTCTGCTATGAAAGGCAACCTGTCAGTGCACTCAGCTAATGGAGGCTTAGGACAGGTGTTGCATGCCTGGATTAGCTCTGCAACAAGGATGCCTGTTTCTCTGTACCACAACGTTTCATCTTCCAGAAGCTGGAGAGGCCATGGCTCAGTCAGCCATGCACTCATGCCCTTTCTGGAGACACACTGGGAGCTTGGGCTTGGGGCCGTTCTGGCAATGTTGGTGGCTTGAGTCAAGTCCATCTACTTATTAAGGTGACATTTGCCCAAACGCCCTCCAGAGCTCTGCCACCACTGCCTGCATGGATGGTCTCTTAGTATTTCTGCATTTTTACTGTCTAAAGAAGATTTTTGTTCGAGAATGTCCCTGGTTTGCTTCAAGTGCTGGGAACGTTAAAGGAACTGCTGCTGGCAGTCTCAGCCAAGGGCCACCAAAGCGCTTCGTATGCTGAGTTTCCTGTAAGGGAAAGAGGTTCTTGTGTAGGTGCCAGACTGGTGAGTAGAATGGACAGGAGAAGAGCAGAGATGGTTGTATCCATTGCTGGCAATAACATCACTAGGAAGATGGGATGGGTGGGCAGAAGAGGTCTGTACCCACCTACAAACGTGGACAGGGACCCCATTCCATCTGTGATGTGGCATTTAGGTGAATTTCTGCCATGTCTGTGTTAACACTGCTTATGCGTGATAAAGCTTTCAGCTGCAAAATGTCACATTCTTTAAAGCCTAACCAGTCAGTCATGCTCTAGGCTTTAACAGCTGTAACTCTAATTGGACCATGAAAATTAATTGGTCTGCAGCACGAAAACAGAAGACACAGCAAAAAGAAACCTAACTGCGTTTGCATGGTGAGAGGATGTGCACCACATGGGTGCTCCCCTTCATTGTCACCTCCCCAGCTGACAGAACCCTCCAAAACACTACAGCCTCTGAGATGCAACTATCACAACAATCTGCCCCATAAGCAATGCAGTATTGCTGCTATCAATCAGCTGGTGAGCAGCTCAGCCGGGTGATTTGCCTTCCTGCAGCTGCAAGGGCATAAGGTCAGCATCATCAAGGAATGCAAACACAGGCTGACATCTTCCCACCCTCACCTGGCTGCTGCCTACTTTCTGGGGAGAAGAGCAAGCATCCCTGTGTCCATACTGACAGCATCGTACACCATCTCTCAGCAAAATTATTTCTCCTGCAATATGCATCCCATCATGCTAACAAGAACAGCTCCAGACCTCAGCATGGGGAGGGGAATGTACAGGGTTGCATTACAGAAGCAAAGAAGATTCTTCCAAGAGACACTCAAATGCACAGGCTCCCATTTCTTATTTATTTATTCTCATTGCCACAGAGCAGATCTGGAAATCTGCAGTGGAGAGTGCTGAGGGCTGAGGTGTGCTGCAGCCTGCCATGGGAGGGCTGCTGGGTCCTGTCACAGGGCTGTCCCCAGTGAGCGCAGTGGTGAATGTTCCTGGGTTGCTTAGGGGCCAGGAAGGCTGGTGTTCATAGCAATGGCATGTTTACTTGCCAAGTCCTAGAGATGGGAGAGGTGCTGAGATGGTAACTCATTGCACATCCCGGAGTCTGAGTCACATGAGGTGTGCAAGTGATAGAAAGCAGTGTGACTCTCATCGCTTCCCTTGGAGATGAGCCCAAATCCAGCCAAATCCCAGCTTCCAGACACTGTCAGGGCATCAGATTAAGTGTTCTGCTTTCAGACTCACACTTAACAGTTCTCCCTCCTCCTTGATGTCTGCATCCTTGGAGTGCTTTTGGACTGTGGTTCTATCCTCTGTTAATCTTCCCGTATCAAACATGTCCTACGTGTGAAGGTTTTACCACTTACAGAGGGACAGATTAACAGCTGTTATCCCCCTTCAACCACAGGGACTTGTATTTGAGGTAGAGAATGCTCTTGTTTTAGTTACTGACTTCATAAAAGAGCTTATCTGCTCTCTTGTAGGAAAGGCTTGATGGTTGCTTCATATATAAAGTTGCTTAATTCCTTGATTTGCTGAGGGATCACAAAGATCTTCGTGAGATCCATGTGAGCAGCTCAAGAGGCCAGAGAGGGAAAGGGAAAGGAATTTCTCCAGGGAGTATTGAAGAACTGCACTGCCATCTCTGCTCTCAGCAGTAACGGATTTTTGGACAGGTGTGGCCTCATCAGGACGCAAAGTCTTCTGTTCTTGAAATATCAGAGTCAGACCATGATCCCAGGGGTGTGGGCTCAATCCTCACTCTATGTAAGGCAAAATGGGCATCTCAAAAGCAGGCGTCTCCTCTACGTATTTTTGTGGTTGATTCTGGCAGGGTATAGCTGAGAGAACAAAGAGATGTTGTCCCCTGCAAGAAGAGGGTGATTTCAGCTGGGTTCCAGGCAGAGGAGTCACAAGGCACTCCACAGTTCCCAAAACCTTGCTGGTAACAAAAGGACCACACATTAGCTCATCTTTTTCCAATGATTTACTGGCCAGAATTATGTAAAGAGAAGGTATTGCCTTTCAAGGCTGTGACAGAAACCAATGTAGGCCAAATTGTGTTTGTTTTCTGGCTGACACACATGGCCTGCACAGCCAAGATCAATTTGCTGCCCTTTATTTCTCTCAAGTGGCTCTTTAGACACTGATGCTTCGCATTTCTCCCTCCCAGGGCACGTCTTTTCTTTTTGCTGTTTTCAACAGTTAGTGTTCTATGCAATGTGACCTTACTGTCCTCTTATACATATACCTTCCCTCTCTAGGCTGTTGATGTGCTGATGCTTTTGAGCTTGGATTGGTGAACATATCTCAAGACCATTTGTGGCTGTAGGCTGGTTTTCAGAATCAAGTGCTTTGTTGGGGTCCTTTCTGAGAACTGGAGGAGGGCCAGGCATGTCCACTTCACTATGCAGCCATCCATCTCCCTAGAGTTTCATAATAATACCCGTCTGTTCTCTAGCTTGCTTACAAGAAAGGACCGTGGGGTTACAGTGGTACCAATTAGCACATCTTGTTGAGACTGCATTTAAAAATATTCACTGCCCATCTGCGTGGAGAGAAAAATCCATTTCTGTTAACGAGGTTGTTCTCCTGACTCTTGCTGTCTGCATGGTACAGTGAGACTTGGGAGGAGAGCCTTACACCAGGGGGACCAGTGCCTTACTTTGAATGAAACTGGGCAGAGTCAGCTCTGGGGGGTGAGAGAAGAGTTCTAGGATGTGACAAGTGACAGATGAACATGAAGTAGGGGTAATGTTTGTAATGTTCTCCCTTCTCATCCCCAAATCCCACTGGAGACGAAGCCTACAAAGGTATGTTGCTATGCTTGGTGTGCTCTATCAGGCAGGACTCTGCTAAATGCATGCTCACTTACATTCTGCTGATTAAAAAAAAGGACCCTGAAGAGCAGTTTAGTGGTTTTTACATAACACAGCTGCTGCACAAAACTCAACTGAGATATGCTTGTCTTACAGAGGCCCTTAGAGATCTCATGGCAAGTGTGTCAGACATACCTCACATCCAGTGACTCCAGCTCCATATTGTTTGAGTGCTTTGTGTAGGATCGTTTTTACTCTCCATGACAATGGCAGACAACAGAAAGCAGCAGAGATGTGAAGGAATTTGGCTGTACTCTCATCTGAGGGCAGCTTTGGCAGTCAGGCTAAGCTCAAGAAAATGGCTGGCATTCTCTCACTGTGCAAGCAGACAGACGTCAGGGTGGCAGCGGATCAATGAGAAGGCTCTCCACAGCTCAGGAGCCACCCCCCTCCAAGAGCTCTTCATTCCATTTTTAGATCTATTCACTGATGACTTCCTCCTCTAAGCTGACAGTAGCAGTGAAGCGCCATGAAGGCACTGATGGTGTCTCCTGTACCTCCTCTGAATGCCTAGCATCTGACTTCATAGCTGTGTCCAAATGCCAGGCTGGGCTTGCTACTGGTGCCACAGCAGGAGGAACGCAAAGCAACCATGGCTAAAGAAGGCCCTGATGGACAAAGAAGTGGACATGAGACAGCACTGTGCTCTTGCAGTCCAGAAGGCCAACGGTATCCTAGGCTGCATCAAAAGAAGGGCAGCCAGCAGGGAGAGGGAAGGGATTGCCACTTTCTGTTCCACTCTCATGAGGCCTCATCTGGAGTATTGCATCCAGGCTTTGGGCCCCAGCACAGGAAGGATGGGGAGCTGTTGAAGTTGGGTCCAGAGGAGGGCCACAATGATGATAAGAGGGGTGGAACACCTCTCATGAGAAGAAAGGTTGAGGGAGTTGAGTTCGTTCAGACTGGAGAAGAGACAGCTCCGGGGAGACCTCATTGCTGCCTTCCAGTACTTGAAGGGAGCTTACAGGCAGGAGGAGGACTGACTTTTTACAAGGTCTGATAGTGAAAGGACAAGGGGGAATGGCATTAAACTAAAAGAGGCAAGATTTAGGCTAGATGTTAGGAAGAAAATTTTTACTCAGAGTGTGGTGAGGCACTGGCACAGCTGCCCAGAGAGACTGCAGGTGCTCCATCCCTGGAGGCTCAAGGCCAGGTTGGATGAGGCCCTGGGCAGCCTGAGCTGGTAGGTGGCAGCCCTGCCCATGGCAGGGGGTTGGAACTGCATGATCTTTAAGGTCCCCTAAGCCATTCTATGATTCTATGATTCTATGACTCTATGAAATAGCCAGCAGCAAATATATATATATCACATATATATATGTATATAACACAGCTTGACTATGTGGTATATATGTCTGCCAGCCAGAAAACCAAATGCATCCTTGGCCTACATTATGCATTATCCTCTGTCACAGCTTCAAAAGGCCATACCTTCTCTTTACAAGAGTCTCCATCACCATAAGCAGATGCAGGCGATATTCCAGGACTACTCTATGTCTGTGGGACAGTAAGAAAACGCCTTTAGTTAGACAGTTAGAAAACCTTTAGTGCAAGCAAGAGTTAAAAACTGAGTTGCAACATGTTTCTCAACTATTTATGATTTGTGTGATCTCAGGGGAGTTGCTAGTGACGTGCTTCAGTCGTAGGTCTGCCTACCTTCCTTCAGCAATGAGCAGAGTGAGGTGACAGTACCTGCCATCTCACTCTTGCTGCTACCCACTATTTTCTCCTTAATGTCATAACATGGGTTTGATCAAACAAGTGAGCTGAGTGGAGCTTACAGACACAGGCCACTGAAGCTGAGGACCTTTTGGGCTGGACTACATTCAGGTATTATCTCACCCAGGCAATGATGAACAAACAGTAACTTTCTTCTCACCTGTGAGCCCACTGAGTCTGGGCTTATTGTGAGCAGGCTATAGGAGCAGCATTCCCCTATGGAGGTGGCAGGGCATGGTGTGGCCATCCCTCCCTCCTTTCCCATCACAGATCCATTTTTAGGAGTCCTGTGGGCCATACACAGGCCGGCTGTGAGACAGAAGTTGGGACAGAGCATGTCCCAGGGCCTGAAACAAACTCTCCTGACTTCAGTCCATCACAGCAACCTATTTGTGACAGTCTTCCTTATGTTGCATCTCAGGTGCCTCTTCAGCTGATATCTCAGCTGGATTTGTGGGATGCGTTTTTAACAGCTGTTAAAGGACATTGAAGGCAGCTTGTATAACTGTTCCCCTTTCATAGGCACATGTGGATTTATGTCAGATCAGCTGGGATGAGCTCACTGACTCCCTCTGCCACCTTCCCCTGCTCCCTGCCATCCAGAAGATGAGAAGTGCCTAGACATACCACCAAAAAAAAAAAAAAAAAATCATATATGTTATCTTTCTCCCAGCAAACCGTATAACAAAGGCCCTGAAGCTCAGAGTCTGGAGTGCTGGAAAGCTGCATCCTGTTGAAAGGTGCTTTACATAAAGAAAGAAGCTGTCCAGACACAGTTAGAGAACAGGCTAAGCTTTGCCCAGCCAAATGCTCCCCACATCTTCTGATAATTCATTGCTTAAAGAAGCCTGGCCAGCTTCACTGAGAAACATAGCAGGGCATGCTTGGCAAACCAAGGCAGTAAGGATATCAAAATGTTAAGATCTGGGCAGTCAAGGCTCTGTGCTTATGTGGTGGCTATGCAGGAAGCCCAGCACCTCCAACTAGGTGTTAATGGGGCACTGAAGTTGTTCCCATCAGTGTCAATACCACCTCTCCAAACATTTTGAAGCATGAGTCACTTTCCCCGGAATCATGAGACTGGCTTGCATGTTATTAATATTTATTTTCTAATTGAAAATAGGAAGAACCTGTCATTACTTCCAAACCTTTGGGTTCATAGGGTAAATTTAAATGACACAGTGATGTTTCTGTAAGTGCAGAGACTTTGGCTTGTTGTCTTCGTGTTGCTTTTCCTGCTTTAAATGGAAGCTGAGATTTCTTTTTCTCATCACATGGATCCAAATCTGGGACAGATTGAATCTCGTCAGCTGTTAGGAGATTTACCATAAAATCACAGGGATTTGCACTGGTTATTGAGCAGTGATATGCCAGGCTCAGTGCAGCGCCCTTTTGCAACTCTGCCCAAGCTTCCTATCTGTCCACTTTAAAGCTCTCCTTGCTGGCAGGAGCTTAAACTAGTTCAGATAGAGTGAGGACAACATATTTATTCTCTCTTTGCCCTTTTCAGTATTCTCAAATAAACATGATAGATACAGCTGCTAAAAAACTCATAACTAAGGATGCAATGAGCAAAGACAGCTGATGAAAGCAAATCACCAGTTGTCTCTGTAAACTGCCTTATGATGGAAGAACCACTTGGCAATCCATTCTGCAAACAAAAGCCCCGTCTTCTCACTGCCTTTCTTGCAGGGGAGAAGAGAAAAACGGGCAAGAAGACCGAGCTGGTCACCCTTATCAGTGCAGTCCTGGCTGTGCTCTGGTGGGTGACAGATGGGGTGAGGGGTTCTTTGGAGGTCTCTGTTGTTGCCCAAAGGCTTGCAAAGCCAGAAGGAAAAGCATGGCAAGGTGAGGACTTTTGGGGAAGCACAAAGCTCTGGCAGACTGGTGATTTCCACACAGCTGCCTGGAATGCAAAGTGCACACCAATGAGGCTTTGTGCAAAGTGCCCTTTCACACCTTCCCAACCTGTGTGTGATTGCATAAGTCCGAAGAGGCAGACACTGGGGTTGTCATGCCAACTGGTGTCCCCAGTTCCTTCCATTCATCTCCCCAACAGAAAAAGCACCCAGGGATGGTCCAGGTGCCATACTCATTGGTGGGATAGGCTCTAGGGCCTGAGAATTGTGCATCCCCATTGCCCTTGTGCCTCTGATGAGGCATCACAGACCAGCAGCAGCTCTACATCATCCTCCCAGTGTGTCACCTGGGCTGCTGAACTGGTTTCCAATATGCACCAGCACCCTTGATCCTGTGCTGTCACTCAACAGAGGAATTGCAAGCATGGCATGAATCCGTGTGCCTGGTTTCCTTTCTGCCGCATTAAAATAGCATGAAGTGTCTCTCGGAGACAACAAGAAGAAGGAATTGCTATTTTGGGGCACTTATGTAAACTGACTTCAAACGCAAAAATGAAAAAAAAATCAAACTCCTTATGTTTCTTCCCCTGCCCCCTCCCTTATAAAGAGCACTGTACAGAGTTTTTCTGCATGATATAAGGGTCAAATCCTCAAGACAGAACAAAAAGGCGAAGTGGCTTAGGTCTGTACGGCATGGAGCTGCCTGGCAGATGAAGCAGCTCCGAGTTTTTGCATCCTATCCCAATTAGCAGAGATTTCCAGCAGTGAACAAATTCTTGTGGTTATCCTCTTCCTTTCCCTGCCTTTGTTTGACCTGCCACATAAATCAGAGCTCCTTTTCTCTGCACTCCGCCACTATCAGGAGTGGGAATCCTGATGGGTGAGTTTGGCACTAATTAAATTTGTCCCTTCTGTTCCTTTCACGGATGTAGTTGCTCTCTGCTTTGAAGCAAAGCGCAGGTCAGAGCCAATGGGAGCCTTTAACAACGTGGCCGTCTCATCTGGCGCTGAAGGCAGAAAGTTTTCTTGCTAATTGGATTGTTGTGAGATTATCTGAGGAGGAACAAGCTCCTCTGGACAGAGGAGGGCTGAGAGCACACAGAGCCGTGGAGAAGGTAATGGGCAAATTTATACTCCTGTACACGTCCTCTGAGCCTTCAGCCAGAACAAACACATAGAAAATGCCTTGGGCCTGATTTCCTATGCCTCAGCAGCTTGCTTAGTCATTTGAACCAGAGTAAAAGCAATTGTGATAGGCTTCCATGTCAAAATGATAGCTTTTTACACCACTGAAAGCAGGGTTCTAGGTTTGTACAGCATGGCAAGAGTGCTTGCAGCAAAGCTATGTTGGTGCTGCCTTACAGCGCCTGTTCTGAAGGGCATTGCCCCAGCCTCAGGACCCCCATGAAAATACAGGAGTTTAGTCTGGGTTCTGATTTTTTACTTTAAAACTGAGATGATGGTCTCTGCTGCTGCAGAGAAAAACCTGACCTTGCAGAACCCCGAGGGCTTCTTTCCTCTTTTCTAGTTTGTTTGAATCTTGCAGCTTTTCAGGCTGCCTCGTGCTATTGAGGGTCTGACATACATTCGTGGCGAGCTTGCAGCAGGCAACACAG
>JAOWBP010000001.1:46070084-46090037 GCA_028571105.1 Tragopan temminckii | reverse complement strand
ACACAGCCTTCTGAAAGCCAAAGTGGATTTGTGTGCAGGTTCCCTCCAAGGACACAGACGAGGTTATCAATGCATCCATTATTAGCTTTACTTCCCTGGGAGGTTTTGGTACTCCACAGCCAGTGTTTGCTATATACACACCTCCTGGCCATCCAGCTGGTGCCCTGCACAGAGGAGGAGATGAGGACTCTATTTCCAGCCCTGCTGCCTGGAGGCTGCTATTTGCATGGTCCTTTGCAGACAGATACAACTTATTCTGCTCACGCTCTGAGCTGGCCAACAGCCACAGAGCTGATTTGCTCAGGCTCAACAACTCCTCACTGATGGTTGCTCAGTTTCCAGATAGTTTCAAGTGTGGGCAGAGGGAGCTCACATCTGGAGGTGCTCACTCTCCTGAGTCAACCGAGACTCATCTCTTAAAACCTGCATCCTCTTTTGGTTTTCCCTTCTCTAACCTGTCCCTGTTTGGTGCAGGGGAGTTGAACTATATGGCCTTTAATGGTCCCTTCCAGCTCAAATGATTCTATGACTCTATGATTCTACAAAAATGCTGAAATATTTGTGCTCCGGCTCCTTTCTAGGTATTTGCAGTGCGTGTGGAGATATTAGCAGAAGTTGCACTAAGAGTACATAGTATTACCATCATTATTATTATAATGGATTTCATTCCGGATCTTGAGTACATGATTGCAGTCCTCTGAGAGGGGAAAACTGAACAAGAACAAAAAGAAATATAAAAAATGATCTGTCATTCTCACCTGTTCTTTACTCTGGAATTATTCTCATTCACTGACTCCCTTTGATTATAAATAAAGGCGTATAATATTTCTTGGATCAAAGGAATAAGACGTTTTTCAATCCCCCAAACTTCCTTTTTTTTTCTTTTCTTAATGAAAGGAGCAGTAAAAAAAAAAAGAACAGGGAGCAATAGAAAAAAAGAAAAAGCACTGTACTCACACAAGCTCTAGCGTAAGACGGGTCTGCTATATAGAGGAGGGCACAGCAACAATCAACCCCATGCTGAGGACACAGCATCCATACTGACCATCAGCAGGCAGCAGCTGTTCTTCTGGAAGGAGCCAGTGAAGCTCAGAGCCAAATAAAAGGTGCCCAGAGTCACAGAGATGTGCAGCCAGTACCAACATGCAGCATCAGAGAAGGCAACTGAAGAAGGTCTCTTCATACTGCACAGCTTCAGTGGAAGATAAGGACCATCAAGACCAAATCTTGGCTCTACACAGAACCACTCAAAAGTCAGACCGTATGTCTGAGTGCGATGACCAGATGCTCCTTGAACTCTGGCATCTCAGGGCTGTGCCCACTGCCCTGGGCAGCCTGTTCCATGTCCACCACCCTCTGGTGAAGGACCACGTCCTAACCTCCAAGCTGACCTTCCCCTGACACAGCTCCATGCTGTTCCCTCAGGCCCTATCGCTGTCACAGAGAGCAAGCTCAGTGTTTCCCCTCCTCTCCCCAAATGGAGACCAAAATAGAACAACTGGTCACGGTTAGCAGAGCGTGTGCTATGGAGGGCTCAAGCTCATCAGTCTGTCTCCATTTCATGCATTTTTCATGCATCGCTTCTTACTTCTGAGCTATTCATTATATATTTGTTTTTACCTGCATCTAATGAGCCTTTACTGTGCTTTTGATGAGAGATTTTTCTGTGAAGACTTTTGCAAGGCTATTCTCATCTTCCTCAACTCCTCCTTCTCTTCTGCCCTCCTTAGTTGTTCATTTCCCATCACAGGTAAAAATCTTTGAGAGACAATCATCAGCCCTGGTAAGTGAGTCAGGATAGTGAAAGGGAGGAAATAAGGGCACATCCTGTGGTGCCAAATAGCAGCAGCTATAGAAATGGCCCCAAAAGCATCCTTTCTCTCTCTCTTCTGGAAGAACTGGGATGGTGCCATCCAGAGGAGAGTCTTGGGGGCTTGCTGAATGAACCTTCCTCCCAGCATCATACACCAGCAGAGACAAGCATGGGTTCACTGCCATCCGTGCCATTATCACTGGGCCAGGAGCAGCTAGGAAGATGGGTCCTGAATGGGGACAGAACATCATGATTTCTCCCTACGCCTACTCCTTCCTGCAATGTCAGTACAGTCACTGTCAGGTGAGTGCATCACTTCTCCTTCTGCATGGGTAGGACATGATTTGGTGGCTTTTTCTCCAGTAAGGACTGGGAGACCACATAACAACCCCCTTAGTACTCACTGAGTGCACAGAAATGAATTGTTATCCACTTCACCCAAAGAAGGGCAACGAAGCTGGTGAGGGGTCTGAGCACAAGCCTGATGGGGAGCAGCTGAGGGAACTGGAATTGTTTAGTCTGGAGAAGAGGAGCTCAGGGGAGATCTTATGGCTCTCTATAGTGACATGAAACGAGGTTGTAGCAAGGTCAGCCTCTGCTTCCAGGTAACAGTGATAGAACGAGAGGGAATGGCTGAAAGTTGCACCAGGGGAGGTTCAAGTTGGGTATTAAGGAAGAAATTCTTCTCAGAAAGAGCGGTGCTGCAGTGGCACAGGCTGCCCAGGGAGGTGGTGCAGTCACCGTCCCTGGAGGTGTTCCAGAATCGTGTGGATGTGGCACTGAGGACATGGTCAGTGGGCATGGTGGGGATGGGCTGATAGTTGGAATAAATGATTCTGTGACTCATTATTTTTCCTCGTGTTCTTCCCTGAAATCTTATTGAACACTCTTTTATTGATGGTTTTTGGAGGGTTTTTTTTTAGCCTTAAATCTTGATTCCTACCAATTTTCCAGAGATGGGGAAAGTTTTAAAAAGTTTCAACAATGGGATGAAAATGAAAGGGTGCGTGCATATCTGTGAGTAAATCCAGATGTGCTGTGCCCTTAGTGGCAAAAGGAAAGAGAGAGCCTAGAAATGCAATCTTTTTTCCATAATATTTCATTAGAATATAATTTAAAAATGATTCATAGCAAATGCAGCAAATAAGAAGTGATCTGGATGCTCTTCACAGCAAAGTAATTCTTTTTCATTTTGCAGAGATCTCAGTAAATATTATTAACCCATCTCACACCCTGGGACGCTGAGAAATTACAGATTCATAAAGAAATGTGGACAGTTGCCCTTTGAAGGGAACAGTAAGGCAAGCTAGATCACCATCTTCTCAAATGTGTGCCTTCTCCACCTGTATTCTCCCCAAGTACTACTGCTCTCACTCACAACTGATTATTGTCACCTAATTTCCTGCACCCCATAATACCCCTGGAGGAGTTTATATGCCCAGGGAGTACAAGTAATTCAGGGGAAGCATTGTATTTGCCCATCTATGTGCTGTTTGGGGCATAATACCTACCTGCAGCTGAGTGGCTCCTGAACATTAAATTTCCAGCATTGCCTGAAGGGAGGAGCACCACGAAGAAGAAATGAATGTGGGAGGGAAGGAGGGAAGGTGAGGGGGTGGAAAAATGAGCCTGCTTTACTGAATAACGAGGGGAGTGAAAATGAACGGGAAGAGAGAGAGAATAGCTGGTTTAAATATTTAATCTCTGTTGCATATGCTTTTGAAAAGGAGACAAAAGCCGTGGAACATCTTTTGTCTTGAACTAATTCTGACCAGAACTGAACAGCATGTGATTGTCACTTCTGTCGTTTTCCTTAAGGTGGAGAGAAACAGATTGGTCCTGCTGCATCAGCCCATCGTATCAGTCTGCATCTCCAACTGCAGCCAGCATCGGGAGCTGGAGAAGGGATGGCTGCAGATGGTGACACCTCTGCTCCATGAGTGTGCACTGCCCAAATGCTGATGCTGGTGAGTGCACCAAGCAGGCAGGCATAGCCCCTAGTAGTCATGGTGGTTCTTGCAGCCACAGTCTGCAATGCTCTGTGACTGCATTAGGCACATGAGAAGCTCAGCTTGGATTCCTTTATACAGTAAGAGTAGGAGGAATAAATGCCTCCAGAGCATATTTCATTGTATGTCTGACTTTTATATCAGTAAATAGCCACAAGCTCTAAGAAAGGTTGATGGTTTCTGATTGACCGGAGAAAACTGCTGAGATGGGGAACTTCTCTTCTTATGGCCATAGCTTTAACACTCTGATTCACTTATTCCCTTTTCAGCCCTGGAAGCAGAGAGGTGCTGCCAAACCTGCTTCTCCAATGGGCAAATACTGAGAATTAACCTTATTTCTCCACAAGGTACCCCTTGAAGCCAAGAAGCCATGGGAAAAGTAGGGATACTTGAGCTGCAAGGGAAGTCTTGGCCTTTTGTTAACTGCTGAGCACACTCAGGAAAAAAAAAAGGGAAAAAAAAGAAAAAAATACCCAACAACATAGCCACAGCAATATCTGTGAGCCTCTGAAGACTCATAGCCAGCAACTATCTTTTGAAGGCTTTCTTAAAAAGTAACTTCTTACTAGCTATCTGCTGAGAGACCAGATAATGCCAAGGTGCCTAGCTGAGAATGTTCTCATCCTATTTTGATGTGCTTAAAGGAAATGGAACGGCTAGCTTAAATGCTGGAGAAGACAACTGAGTGGGAGTCTGGACTTGGTGAAGGCAACTAGACAAGAGTTTTGCATTTGGTTTACAAAGATCTTGAGTAGGCTGAGATTCCAGGCTGATGAGATGGTCTCTACAATGACTACACTTCTCTACACCTTTTTTTTTTTTTTTTTTTGCAAAGAACTCAGGTTCTTGCAAGCTATAGACATGAAAGAGGAGTATATTCTCTGCAGCAGTATAGAACTTGAATTTTATGCTGATTTTGTCAGCAACAATTCTTCCTGTGGCATCAACACCAGCATGCTGGTCACTTAGTTTGGATCTAAGCAACACAGATTGCAGACAAGTCACCAAAGATGACACCTTTCAATGAAGGTTTGATCTGAACCAATGGCTTAGGAGCGAAAAGCATCATATCTTATTTCTATCTGAGCTGTAAAAATGCTCATCAGCTTTGTACCAAAGAGAAAAGACTCGAGTGGACAGTGGTGTTGTGGTCTTAAAAGAGCTGAGTTCAGATTGTGACCCATTAGCAGTTCACTGGCTCCTGGAAGAAGCCAGCAACGTTTTGGTGGTGCTGTGCCAAGCTGTGCTCTTCCTTCCCAAATTTGAAGCTGTCTGTACAAGGAGGAAGCCAGGAGCTGCTGCTTCCCAAAAGAAAAGAACCTATGGAATTCCACCAAAACAGCACAAATTCTTGTGGGGATTCTTGAGAGGAAACAGATGATGAAGTTGGACGATTATTTTCTTCAAAGAATAGTAAATTTGCTCAAAGAGAAAGTGAGAGAAAATGTTGAGAGACTTGAAACTACGAGTATATCTGGATTTGAGAAATCATACCTCCCTTCTGTTTTTGTTTTTTTTTTTTATTATTGTCAAAATATCTTGAAAATCTCAGTGTTTTTCTTCCTTTTATCTGATTAGAAGTCGTAAGTAGGCAATGCTGAAATACTTCATTTTAACTCTTTTTAAAATGATTTTAGTTTCATCTTTTATAATAGACATTACGGTCTAAACTATTACTTCTTCAGCTCAAAAAGGAGAAAAGCAGAGTTAGCAAATGATGAAATAAATTGCAAACATACTTCTTTAACAAGGGCAGAGCAAACTGCCTGAATTCACTCTAATTTTCCTTTGTTACTCTGATTTGTCTGCCTCCCCACAGTGTTTGTTTAGCTTATTTAAATATTAATGAATTAACAGCAGTCACACATCACCCTTATTTCTTAATCAGACCAACTAGCAATCCCAAGAGAATGACACTGAGGGTGAGGGAACGGGAGATTGTATTCCATACGGCAGAAGTTACAGGAATTCTGGACAGAAAGCCCCTACTTGGGAAATGAGTCAGTCCACTTCTGCCTCGCAGAAAATATCAGTGCTGAACTATAGAAGCAGTCTTTAGAAACAGCTTCTGAATTTGCAGCTGGCAAAGTGAAGTCTCTGTCTCTCATACACATCCACTAACTCGCTCCCCACACATGCATGCGTACAGGTCTCTGGTGGGAAGAAAAGGAATGTGCAGTCTGGAATGCATATGAACTTTCTGCTCAGAAGGAAAAAAATAAAAGATTTTTCAACAGGCTCAAAATCCCACCCCCTCAGCACCCCTCCTTCCCCTGTGTCTGACACTGACTTCAAGGGAGGAGTTGAGCCAATTATCTGTGAGTCCTACAGAAGGGAAATCTGCAATTTGC
Organism: Tragopan temminckii; assembly: GCA_028571105.1. Taxonomy (NCBI): domain Eukaryota; kingdom Metazoa; phylum Chordata; class Aves; order Galliformes; family Phasianidae; genus Tragopan; species Tragopan temminckii. The sequence continues at coordinate 46,083,864 of JAOWBP010000001.1, read as the reverse complement.
CAGTAGTTGTGAGAGCCAGGGAGAGAAAGGCAGGGAGGGAAGGAGAAAAACTTAATTGGCAAACGTAAAGGAAAGCCCCTTCTGTCCTGGAAAGAGAATAGCACAATACCAATCCCAGGTCAGAAGAAAAGAAGCTTGTGGGGAGGGGTGTGTGTGCAAGGCAAGATCTGGGGAAGCTTAGGCTCGGCGTAGATAACTTCCATGCCCTCAGTGATTTTTCCCCATAGGGTCTGAGGTGGCATAGAGTGGATGAACCCTCAGCCCTGCAGGACTAGGTGTTGCTCGAGGTACCCCTACCACAGCAGAGTTGCCCAGAGGAGACTCTGCCTCTCCTCCTTGCCTGAGGCTGGGAGCAGAAGAGCTCATCTCACTAAAGAGAAAAGCTGCTGCTGGTCCGGAGACCCTTCTTTAGCCCTGATCTAGTTATTGCCTTCCATGGGGGGACGTCCTCTGGAGCCCTGCAGTCCCTCCCAGTCCTGCTAAGTTCCCAGGAAATACTGGTGAAGAGCTGAGCCCCAGGCAAGCAACGTGGGATCCACAGAACGACAGCCTTCTACAGCATAGCTGCCTCTGATTAAAATTACCGACTTCATCAGACAACGCCCAGATCCAGGGCTGCTCCTCAGAGGAGAGAGAGGTAAGAGAGCAGCAGTTTGGGATAGCAGTGGGAGACAAATATCCCAAAGGAGTGATTTGAGTGTGCATGGGAACTGAGGGGTACTAGTGGTGACTAACAGGTGCCAGGTCTGTTACGCACGATGCAGTTTGTATCTGCTTATGTTGTTTTCAGCTGGATGCACTGAAGTACGTTTGGATGGCAAACGGAAGCATCAAACTGTAGCTAAAGAAAGTGGAGTGCAAGAAGGGTGCTCTGGGAATGTGTTTGTGGATGGGGAGCAGTAGGGAGGATAAGCAGATGTCACTGCGTTTCCTGATGGGAGCTGGGGAGCTTGGGTGGAAAAGCTGCTGGCAGGTTGAATGAGGAATGTCTTTCTTAGGTAGTTCTCTCCAGGTGCTCAGGACTAAACCTGGCAGCACCTCACTGGAATTCAGACAAGTGTTTTTCGGAGTGAGGAAAATCAGGTGCATTGTCATTTGCTCTGATGTGCACCTACAAAACAGGCAGCGGGGGTCAGCAGGTAGAAGATGCGGGGAGTCCAAAGAAATGAGGCTTAATGCTGATTTTGGACAGCTGTTTCATTTCTCTATGGGCACACAAGCCTTTCCCTTTATTAACTGGAGATAATACTCACTGCCTGTATTTCTCTGGCATTCTGAAATCCCTTTACCAATATAAAATACTAATGCAAAGTTTCTGCCATGGAGACAGTGCATAAAGAAAAAGGTACCACTGAGAATTAATCTATGCTTAAGCATTTAATAAACTGGAAGGAAAAGATGTAGATTAAAGCCAGCTGGAGGTTGTTTGCCTCCTCATTCTCTTCTGATTGATTTTGCTTTATTTAGTACATGAGCATGTGGCTCCTTTCTAGTTCCTTTCCTCTGTCTTTAATCTTTTTCAATGTATGAGTCCCTGTGCTGGGAGCGAGGGCTGAAGTTTCTTTCCTTTTGTGAGGAGGAAAGAAGGAAGACTGCGCTGAACTGGAGAAAACTGAAGTGGGGGGATAAGGAGAGAGCACACAAAAAAACATAAGCTCCCAGCTCAGTGGCATGCTCTGAGTCAGATTTGCAGCAGAGGTGATGAGATGAATAGAAACTCCAGGAATCAAAGTGCTGAAAAGCACCGTTAGACTCCATGTGAAATGAAAAGCAGCCAGGAAAGCATAGGAGACCTCTTAACTGAATGCCTGGACAGGCAGAATGAGGACGGTACAGAGTGACTATTTGATACATTGAAATCCACATGTCCTTACCTCCCCTCCTTCTCAGTGCATGTACACCTTTGGGGCAAAGTGTCCTGAAACGCATACGCCTGCAGATAGGATTTTGTCTTTGATGGAGGTGGGAGGCAGCATGATTTAGTGGCCAAAGGTGCCACAGTGGCAATTCCACCTCCAAGGTGTTTGGGGTCCTGTAGCATTAGAATCATAGAACCACTGAGGTTGGAAAAGACTTCTGGTCCTACAGTCAATTCATCACCACCTGCTCACAAATTAGCTGAGATCTAAGACAATGGAGTCCATGTCAAGGAAGAAGACAGAAGCACCTCTTGCCCTCGGGGTGCAAAACCAGCTGTAAAAGAAGCATGGTAACACATCCAACTCCCTTGATGCCTGATGGGAGTTTCTGATGTCCAGCAGCTCGGTGGTTACCTGGCAGAAAACAGTACACATAGCAGGAGTCAGCCAGGAGTGCAGCTATACCAGTCCCTCCTGGTCTGAGGAGCTGACTCATTTCTAAGCACTGAGCACAGACTGTAGAGAAGCTGGTGTTTTTTCTCATAAAATCTATCTTCCTGCTTTTCTCTGTCAGCTAAATATAGCCTGAGAGGGTGAAAGGAAGTATCCCATAGCTGTTCTGTTGACATTTATCTGGCCCATGGATGCATGACAGCATTGGACTGGCCATGTAGGATAGAGCCACTGCACGTGGAAGTGTTGTTTCAGATTAAATTTGGTGTTTCTGCAGTGCTGGAGATGGGTCCTATTCTAAATAAAGCAGTCCAATCCATAACAGGTGTGCTCCTTGTTGTCACTTCAGCAGCACCGTAACTGTGTGTGTGTTTACATCCAAAGCTATACTCTGACATTACTGTCTGCCTCTAATATTGTGCAGCCCTGACCTCTGTGTGTAATTTAGACCATAAGATACTTCAAGGAAAGTGCTGCATTTTCTTCTATGCTTTATATAGGGATGAATGTGCTGCTAGCAAATGATAGCAATAATCATAAATAGTCATGTTTTGCTGTTGCCTCGGGCTGTAGCACTTGTAATGATTCTGGATTAGAATTCCAGAGACTCCTTTATTTAGCAGTGGCCTTATCTTCACTTCTGCTTTGGTGCTTTGTACATGTTAAACAAAGTCAAAGATTTTAAGCTCTTGTCTGAGATGAGTGTCAGCTGCGTAAACGCTTGGGAGATAAAATTCACTCGAGGAAAAGACAAGAATCCAGATCTGAACCCAGAGATGATATTTCAGTGTACATAAAGTGTTCAAATTGTAATATTAAGTAAACAACACCTAAGTTAAATAAACGGCACAGTGGGAACTTGATTATTCTTTAATAAGATCCTAGTAACCAAAATAAACTCTGCCCAGAATGTACTTTCTTTGCTTTAATGTTAGCCTTCCCCACACTGGGGTTGTATTTTTCTTTTCAGCACACAAAGTATTTGAAATAGTACATGTAAAACGTCTGTGCAACCCTCCTTTTTATTTCCCCATCAAAGTTTCCTGCATCTGAGTAGCATCAAAACATGATCTCCAAGGTCTCGAGACACATTTTCCTTGTCAGGGGTTGGAAATCTAGTCAGATAGTAATTTAAGATGGCTGTCCTTTGTGCTTTCTCCTCCTGTACTAGCACGCTCAATGACTGTGACACCCACAACATCTGTGTACGTATAAAGATTGAAACTCCTATGAAATCTTTATTACTGCAACTCTATCCATTGTCAGCCATCCTATTGCAAGGCAGTGATAATTGCAGCACTGACGATTTCTTGGTAGGGAGCTCCCACACCATCAGTCCAAGCAGCTAGATTAAATTCTGATTTCTGAAAGGTCACTGAAGGCACAGAATTTATCACTACTCAGTGCTATTTTGCGTCTTGAACTCCTCACGCCAGCAATGTAGGCTATATGGGACCAGCTATTTAAAATAACTGAGATGTCTAGCTTCCACAGATGTCAAACATGATTTGGGCCTCTGTCTGACTTTTGGTTGATCTCAGAAAATGAATGCTGTGAGCTGTTCTTATTTAGGCAACCAAATGAAGTGGTCTAGGTCCTGACGACAGCTGCAGTGGATGTAGTACATTAGGAAATGTGATGGTAACCTCAGTGGGTGCAGTATATTGGGAAATCTGACCTCTGTGTTTATGCATCTAAAACAGAACCAGAATTGAAAAATCTGGTAATGTCTAAGTGACGCAAATGGTGGGAAGGAACCTGGTGTCCAAGTTCAAACACAGCCAATAAAATTAGCCCTTAATGCTTAAACAAAATAGCAAATTACAGTTAAAAACCATGCTATCTTCAGTGTAAATGCCAGAGCGCTCTTCGACCAACTCATGGTATGGAACATCCCTACTCTGTCCTCCACACAGTTTCTTACCTTCGACTTTGTCATTTCCTCCTTCAGGTCCAAGCAATGATGAAAACCATGTCCAGTGGAAACTGCACCCTGAATGTGCCAGCCAAGAATTCGTACCGCATGGTGGTGCTGGGAGCCTCCAGGGTGGGGAAAAGCTCCATAGTCTCACGCTTTCTCAATGGCCGGTTTGAGGATCAGTACACTCCCACCATTGAGGATTTTCACCGCAAGGTCTACAACATCCGGGGAGATATGTATCAGCTGGACATACTGGATACCTCAGGGAATCACCCTTTCCCTGCTATGAGGAGGCTTTCTATCCTGACAGGTGAGAAAGTGAAGAAAGTTTGCAAACAGGGAACAATGGATAAAATATTATAATGACAAAGTGTAGCTTGAAAACTGTATCATGGAGATGAGTGTTTCTTTGGGATCAGATGCATTTGGGAGGCAGCAAAATGGGCTGTGGGATTTCACTGCAAGATTCACTTCTCCAGAGGGATGTTTCCTGGCTGGTATGCTTCCTATGCTGTATGGAATGCACTAGCCACAGAGGAGAAGTCCACTGGGTGAAGGTCTGAAATTAAGATTTCCCCCTAGTTTATTCCCCTGCTCTACCACCTCCCTCTCCTGCAACATATTTTTTTCCTGCCGTCACAAATGAATGGTTGAATAAAATCTCGTGGGCAATAAAGAGCAGCAAGGGACAAAACAGGCATGTCATTATAAGACACCAGCAGTGAAAAGCAAATGTAAAATGCACAGGCAGGGAATTCAAACTGAGAAAAGTTCAAAGATTTTTTTTTTCTTAAAAGTCCCAGCCTGATTCCCTTGATTTAATATTCCAGTGAAAAAGATCACTTTACTTTTACCCTTTCTCCTTAAGTCTACAATTAGTCAAATGAATTAAAGAGGGAAAATAGTGGACTCATTTTGTACATCGCCATTGTCGAGCAGTTCCTGTAGTGAGCTAAGATATGTTCTTGAACTGCAAAAGTGACAATGGAGATATATATTCAGCCACAGCTCACAACAAACCAACTTTCTGGGTCTGCTATCTTCCCTTCTAGATAACCAGTGAAACGTGACATTCGTATCAGACCAGGCTACCATCTGCATTGAGGGAGGTCCTAGGGCCAGCTTCTGGGACGTGGATGTGAGCTTTTGTCCATGAAATCTCTTCACACTTTCAACATGACTGCCATTCAACAGGCAGCGATTCCTTTGCAAAAGGAACTGTATGTCAGGAAATGTCAAAAGGAAATGCCAGGGGATCTGTGTCATTTATGTATTTCTTTTTTTCCATGGTCTATTTCTCTCAAGAAAATGAAATGGCAGCAGAGCAGTGAACATTGGGAAAGCACTCATTCCTCATTTAGGCGTTTGGGACTGACTAGCTGGAAATCTTCCACTCAGGTGTTTCTTGTACTGCATAATCAAAAGGCCAAGGCTGAATGGGTACTAGTTCTCCACTCTTCCTAGTGTAAGAATAGCTGTTTTACATAGCAATACAGACAAAATGAAGAAAAAGAAAAGCAATGCAGCAGAGCTGGATAGAAACTTGTTTACAAAGAACAGTACAAATGGGCAATAACCTGCAAGTCCAGTGCAATCTAGGGGTATGTACTCAGCTATGGCTGAAATAACATCAAAGCCATAAGCAATTGCCCTACAGAAATGAGTGGGGAGTTGGATTGGAAGAACTGGAACTAAAGTAAAACAGAATTAAGAGATTCAAAAGGACCACAGGAAAAAAAAAAAAAAAGAAAAAAAAAAAGAACAACTATGGGGAGGAGACAGCGAATAAATGTATTGTTTTTTGAAAATTAGCTTATCTGACACAGGTTGTTCTAAACATTTACAGTTTCCTTTTTCAATTGCAGGTGATGTTTTCATCCTGGTATTCAGCTTGGATAACAGAGAATCCTTTGATGAGGTCAAGAGACTCCAGAAGCAGATCCTCGAGGTCAAATCCTGCCTGAAGAACAAGACCAAGGAATCAGCTGACCTCCCCATGGTGATCTGTGGCAACAAAAATGACCACAGTGAAGTCTATCGCAAAGTGCGCTCAGACGAAGGTGAGAACCTTGTGTCCAGTGATGAAAACTGTGCTTACTTCGAAGTTTCAGCTAAGAAGAACACCAACGTGGATGAGATGTTCTATGTTCTCTTCAGCATGGCCAAGTTACCTCATGAGATGAGCCCTGCTCTCCACAGGAAAATCTCCATCCAGTATGGGGACACTTTCCAGCAGAAATCCTTCCGGATGCGGCGAGTAAAGGACATGGATGCCTATGGCATGATCTCTCCCTTTGCTCGCCGGCCAAGTGTCAACAGTGACCTGAAGTACATCAAATCGAAAGTTCTCAGGGAAGGTCAGTCAAGGGAGAGGGAGAAATGCACAATCCAGTGAAGAAGGCTTGTGCTTCCGGCTGAAGTCATCATTCACATGAAGTGCCTTAAAGAAAAATGGTCTGTGGAAGCACAGAATGGGCTCACTGGCTTCATCGAGAAACCCTACACAGCAAAAGGGTAACTCTTCCTGCGGATTCTGCTGAGTCAACGAATGTAAATAACATCAACCTCACAAGCAACTAGGAAAAATTATATGCCTGAGTGTGCATTTCTCTATAATGTAGTCCATCTTCATTCCCCTTTTTGTCTAAAGAAAACTGACTTGAGAAGTAAAGAAAAATCAACCTCATCCTTACAAAGAAAGTAGGTCAAAAATGCACAGAAGGCATCAGCAGTTACCCAGTGTGGAGGACTTGCTAAGAGAGGAGGTTATGTCTTTGTATGTGTGTGTGTATGTGCATGCGAGGAGCACTCCTTTCAAAAAAATGGGACTTTCATTTCAAAGGCCAGCAGTCTTACCAAGGGAGTAGACTCTGCGTATGGACACAAGGCTCTAAGTCACTTCTGAGGGGCCTGCAAGAGGGTCTTGATTTTATGTTTGCTGGGACAGTTATTGACATGAATGTTGTTTTGTATTATAGACTTTATTTGGGATTTGCTTTTTTTATTGTGCGGGTTCTTAGCAAAATCAGATGGCAGGTGTGCTTGATATCAAAACAGTGTCTACTTTCTAGAAGTGAAAGGTGTTTTCCATCTGTAAAACAACGTAATATTTACATTGATTGAAAATGAAATTGTTCTGCAAAAGGCCCATACATTTGACTGCTTTGCAAGCCTGGTGTGATAGTTTCTCAAATCAGCCACACCAACTCTAAACTCCACAGTACAAATGTAATCCTTTGCCTTGCTGACCACCAGACCAATGGTTCCTTCCCTCTGCCTGTGATAGCTGAGACTGACCACATGTTGGCTTAGACCACTTCATGGCAGGACTAGGTTTTCCTCCTCCAACAGTAGAAACTGATTGATTGTAGACTCTTGATCTGGGACCAGCTCCATCAGATTTATTTTGTTAATATGTCTCTAGTCGTTTTGTTCATGAATTTTCCTCTTGTCTGATAAAGGTTACCTTGACAGAAACCTTTGTGCTACAGAAGACCTCCAGAAGTAAAGCTTCATGCTGGCTGTCCAAAAAGGACTGAACTGGCTGGCTAGATAAATCTGCAGCCATCATTCACATCTTCCCTTCCTCAAATCCATTCAGGCTTCTTTGTTTTTAGCTCTCTCTCTGTCCTGTTTCTGGTTTTGTTGTTTGATCTGCTTTTCTCTGCCATCAAAGCCACATATATTCTCTTAGATGTAAGCTTGCCACTCTCACTGACTGAAACAAGAGGTGTGCATGCATAACTGCGGGCAGAGTGTGGCCCCAAAAATGTACACAACAGCAGAGTATATATGGTTTATATACCTCAGAATGGCCTTCGGGTACCTTGTGTCTCTCCCTCACCTTCAAATTCTGTTCTTGGCTGTATTTGCTTTGCTGTGTCCTGGTCAGAGCTGTGAGCTAGTTCATTCTGTAATTTGACAGAAAACTAGGAATTATGATTGACCACGAAAATTAGCTGCTGGGACTCAAATCGCATATTCATTTATCAGTTCCACCCTTCATTGGTACTGTATATTGACTGGTAAAATACACTGTTCTATTTACCCCATTTCCAGGACAGCAACTTTCCAACCATTTCTCCCTCTCATCTATAAATATGTATGCCACTTATGATTAAACCTGTTTTATTTATTAGCTGTGTTCCAGTCCATTTTTACTTTCTCCAAGAACAAGGAAGGTCCTATTTTGTTCTTGTGCAAGTGCAACTGAGCAAGTGCGGTATGAGTTGAGAGCCCAGATGAGATCTCAGGTAAATTCTGGAGGAGTCTTTTCTGTCCTCCAGACACTAGGAGCTTAATAGTGGTCTGTCTGAAACAGAACTTTATCTATGACTACATCTATCTCTCCCTCTTTTTCTCCCTTCCTTCTTATCTGTCTGTCTATCTCAACACCAATATATGTGTACAGCTATCCTCTCAAGCAGAAGCAGAGAGCTAGTCTTTCCAGTGCTGCCTCCAGCAGTGAAGAATAAACAGTCTCTCATACGCAGAGCTGGTGTGCTCATCCCTAGTGTGATTTACCAAGGTCTCTGCAGAAACATCACTGTTTCTCTCAGCAGTTTCTCCATCACACCATCTGCATCTCTCAGCTATATGAGTCTCGAGCCCCCTGAGCACTTGCCTAGCTCCCTACAGACCTTCTGTCTAAGGCCATGACTACTGGTTGTGTCAGTGACCAAGCTCTGGGACACATGTGCCACATGGACACGAGTAGAGGGTTGAAAATGGAGTGAAAAGAGCATGAGTACTGGGCACTGATTGGGATTTCAGGAAGCTAGAAAAGAGTTTCTTGGACTATAACTTATGTGCTGCATTACTGAGCTTAATAATTACTGCTTAATAAAGCTGAGTTTTTTAAGAGCCTTTATAATCATCAACTCTCTGTCCCTACCTTACAATACTAACCTTACAATTATTTTCCCTACTGCCCTTCTACCCTCACAAAGACTCCCAGCTTTTCTAACTCTTCCATGTCTTTCCATTTGTCTTTTCTGGCATGGGTATGAAGGCACTGGGTGCAGAAAAACTTTATGGAGACAGCCAGGGCACAGGAGTAGGGGAGGGCAAAGACCAAGCAGCAGCAGATGACTGGATCTCATAGGACAGAGAGTGAGACCCCTCTTCAGCATCCAATGTGGCCTGCCAACAGTTGGAGTGAGAAGCATCTGGGAAACTGATTGAGAGAGAAGGTGAAACAGCATTACAGGCAGTGACGGAAACAAATGAGAAAAATCAGGTAATCTTATTAAAGTAATCCTAGATTTCTCTCTGCATTTTGTTACTGATGGTAATTGCTTTTGAAGTGAGATTATCATGCTCCTGAGGACATCTATTGCTTTGCTTTTATTATATCATTGTGGTCATTCTATTAATATTCATATATTATTTGGACTCTAGAAGTGCTTACAGCCCCTAAGACAGACAGAACATGTCTCAATTGTTTACTCACAGTTAGCAGCCATTATGTTCTGTGAAAAGGACTGGGGCTGTTAGCAAGACTACCTGTCTGCACAGAGGGCACAAGGCAAGGCAGGCAGAGGAAAGGTGAACTGTTTCCTCTCAGCCAACAGTTTGTATCTGGCCTCAAGGCAGAGCAGGGCAGGATGCTATTGCTATGGGGAACTCTATTAAGTACATGCAGAGACTGAGAGCCAGAAAGTAGCAGAGAGCAGACTCACAGCTAGTTCTCAGAGGCAATGAAAGGAGATAACTTTTTTTTCTTCATGGGGTCATGGAATCTGCTTACTGTAACCCCAAAAACGTGGCGTATTGCTTAGCCCTTGGAAAGAGAGATATGTATCTCTCAGAAGTCATTGTGATAGGACCAGGAGAAATGGTTTCAAACTAAAAACAGGGAGATTTAGACTGGATATAAGTAAGAAGTTTCTTACAGTAAGGTTGGTGAGGAACTGGCACAGGTTGCTCAGAGAGGCGGTGGATGCCCCATCCCTGGAGACACTCAAGGTCAGGATGGAGGGGCTCTGAGCAACCTGATCTATCTGCATCTCTATTCATTGCAGGGAAATTGGACTAGATGATTTTTAAAGGTCCCTTCCAACTTAAATGATTCTAGGATTCCATGATTCTAAGTCACTAAACGTGCTGGACTTAGGGCAAGCCTGGAGGAAGAGATCCATCCTGAAAAGATTCTGCAAGAAGGTAGAGAAGTTTGTTCATCAACAATCCACCCTTAATTGGGCTTACCTAGCATAATTAAATTGCTTTATTTCAAGACCTACCTTGTTCTGCATTGCAGTCTATAAAACCTAGCATTAGTGAACCAAAGCCTCAGTGTTGTTTTTTTTGTTGGTGGTGGTGGTGTTTGTTTGTTTTTTTTTTTGTTTTTTTTTTTTTGTGCACCCTCTATCAGGGCAAGGAGCAGGGACATATAACTGACTTAGGATCAGACATAGTCATGGAATAAGAGAGGGCTGAGATTAATTTTGTACAGTGCTCTACACAGTGAAAAAGCCCTTGTCTTGAAGAAATTACAACTCAACACATTATAGAAGCTACCATAAAAAATTAGGAAAATCTAATTAAGCCACAGGGTCAGAACAAACCAGGAAGGAAATAATGGTCACAGTGAATTAAGAAAAGAATAAATTGAGGGTGGGAAGGGCAGATTGAAAGCCTGTTTTGACATCCAGAGGACTAAATTAGGTTTCTGTTCTGAAGGATCCCCAGGAGGACTGCTGCCACTAGGCCAGACTGGTGCCAGAGAAAGTCTCCCAGGGTGCAGTCTCAGCACTCAAACAGCATTGTCTCCTTGAGACCCCAGAGTGGCAGTAGGAGGATGGGTGAGTAAAAGAAAGGTAAATTTGGCTGTACGTTAAGAAATGTAGCTTTCACCCTATTTCATGTTTCATTAAACACAAAGAAAGTCTGACTGCAGTTTATTTAGACTTTGTCCTTCTTCAAATGTTAACCTCTGCTTGCTACATCAGACCCACACACAGCCTCATTTTCCACCACATTTTTTTCTGCCTTAGTTTTATCTTCCTCTCACGTTCCATGCCATAGATAATCTTTCTATCCCTCTCCCAGCATCTTGGCTAGGGTTGAGGGTTATGAGCAGAAGTGTTTTTGAAATAAGTGATGATTATTTCATTTGATTTGATATTGCTGCTACTACTCTTAGGGTTTTTATTAGCAATATTGTTTCTGTAAAAATACATAGTGGCAGGCTAAGATTAAAGGGTCTTCTTAGAACAAGATATAAAATGTGATAAAATGTACATTTTTCCCATTGGTTTCTATAGCAACACTCTTCTCTCTGCATTCAGAAAGATCAAAGAATTTGCAGGGGGGAGATGAGTAGCATTGAGCTGTCCTAGATCCTTCACTCCTTCACCTCTGAGCCCTCACAGGAAGTTCTCCTCCCTTCAGTTTCTGTGATGTGGAGAAACAAAGACCACCAACCAGACCTACATTGACAACCACTCAATACGTCTGGTAAAGCTGTGAGATATCCTATAACAGATAAGAAAGTAATTTCCAATGTATTACTGTAAACTGAAGCATTGCTTGTAGCGCAGTACCTGCCTTGGGGAATCATAGAGGCTGGAAAAGACCACTAAGAACACCTAGTCCAACCATCAAACTGTCACCACCATGCCCAGTAAACCACGTTACTCAGTGCCATATCTACCCTTCTCTTGAAAACCTCCAGTGACAGTGACTCCACCACCTTGTTGGACATCCTGTTCAATAAATACATATCACCGCTATAAACCCAACTTCCATACTCAAGTTTAAAGCTCAAGGTTAGAGCTCTAAACTTTTTACCCACTTTTTTCTTTCCTGTGTCTCTGCAGGCTGCCATAGGATACAGTCAAAGCCTGAGACTTCCTGGAGATGTATTTTTTTTAGCTCTCATGACAATATCAGTCGAAGACCTTTCCCTGCCCCTGTCATCATCGGACATCCACAGCAAGCAGAGCTGTCCTGAGTCCCAGGCACCACATTCCTAGAAAGTTATTGACTGTTTGGAAGGAGGCCAAGGACCAGCAAGAATAAACATTTTATGAGCGTAGGGGGATTGACTTGGGTAAGCCTTGAAAGAAGTCTGAAAGGGATAATTCTGTGCCACATAGGAAAACGAAGTCTGAGAAAGGCTGGCTGGAAACCCCTAGGCATGTTCAAAAGATAGAGATGACAGCTAAGACAGCACATTGTTTGGAGCTGGACAGTGGGATATCTCAGTGGGATCAAGAGTATTAAGTGGGAAGTCATTGGCAAAAGAGCAGGGCAGACTTTAGGGCAATGTAATCTATCTGCAAATTTTCTAAGAGATGTCATCAAAGTCCCATTGGGAAAATACTGGGAAAAAACATTGATATCTACATAGCCAATATGGGTAGCTCAGTGTTGGCAGTGAGATGGACTGACTGAACCAGTAGAGTATTCTAACCCTCACACTTCACTTGTTTCTGCGATGGAGCCTGATCTAAATTCTGCTTCAAAGCAATTCCCCAGATTCCCCATCCTCACTGCAGACTCCTGACCCCCCCATGCAGAGGATGGGTAAGTCTCCAGTCCCCTCCAGCCAGACCACTAACAATAGAGACAAGGCTTCTTACGTCAAAGCCTGTTGATTAAACCATTTCTACAAAGATCTGGGACTGTTTGCAGCAGAGAACTCTTTCAGCAAACTATCCTTGAACAGTTCCTTGCATATTTGTTTATTGTTCAGAAGTATTTGATGAATGATTTATGCAGAAGTGTACTGTGCTGTGGCTGGGATGGATAGCTGAGATTAGCTCAGATTAAACATGGAAACAAAGAGGGATGAGGTCACTGTGTTTCAGGACATTTAGTAGCAAAGTAAAAGAATGTAAATGGAAAAAAAACAAAAAAAAACCAAAAAAAAACCAACTTGAATATGTGTCCTCATATCACTCTGACCTAGGGGGAAGAAAACTTCCTTTTTAGCCCCTTATTCCTCCTCTCTGGGCTGCTAAAGGACTATAGTTATTCAAGACTGTTCACTTGCAAGCTTTTGACATTCGTCAGTTAATATAAAACAGTTCACAGATGAGAGCACTGAATATTTTAGTTTGGTTTCAGCAGTATGTCAAGCCCATATTTTGAAATTTAAAAAAAAAAAAGAGAGAGAATGAGAGAAAATAAGCTCTACAATTGTAGTGAACAAAATGGAAAGGGGAAAAAAAAAAAAGAGGAAAAAAAAAGAAGAAAAAAAAAAGAAGGAAATTTCTGTCTCCAAGATGCAATTGCTTCACACACTGAGACCCTATCTGGAAAACTACAGAAATCTACTAAAATGGGACTGGTGGTCTTTCTGTGTTAGACTGGGAACCAAAGCAACACAGAAACACACACCCAGCAGCGAGGCTGGAGCCTGCATTTCAGATCCTACTAACATGAGGTTGGATATTATGGAAAACTTGTTCTCTGAAAGAGTGGTGAGGTATCAGAACAGGCTGCCCAAGGAGGTGGAGGAGTCCCTGGAGATGTTCCAGAACTATGTGGATGTGGTACTGAGGGACATGGTCAGTGGGCATGATGGGGATAGGCTGATGAT
>JAOWBP010000001.1:46036463-46060348 GCA_028571105.1 Tragopan temminckii | reverse complement strand
CGATGTCGCCGACGAGGGCGCCGCGCGAGAGGTCGTTGATCGGCTTGCGGAGGCCCTGCAGGATGGGGCCGATGGCGACGGCGCCGGAGGTCAGCGTGTGCTTCAGCGACTCGACGCGCCGGCCGGAGACCGGCCGCCCCGGCGGCTGTGGCGGGGCGCGAGGCGCCAGGACGCCATCTTGTGGCGCCACCGCACCGCTGGCAGCCGGGATCCGGCACCCCCCGCCTCCTACGACCCGGGGCGGTCCGGTGAACGTCGGGCCCCGATCCGGCCTTCGCCCCATCCTATCTCCTGAGGGGAAGAGAATCTCGTGAAAGTACCAATCAAAAATGTCACGTGTACTGGCTAAGAGCTGTACGAGATGTTCGTGTTTGCCTTAGTGTCTTTGGTGTACCTTGGAAGTTCACGTGTCTTTGGATTTCTTTTCTAGTTCTCTTCAAAGATGACGTGCAGTTTAGTCAGATTTGGCAAACAAGTTTCTTGTGTACTCTGAAATGAATGTGAGGGGTAAAGACCTGTGAAAAATGCACTCTTCTGTGCAGTTTTCTTTCATCTGATCAGCTTATAAGTTTGTTTCAGATTCTTCAAGGAAGGCAAATGCCCTCCTGCCCATGTGTTCCTCAGATGGTGCTGCTGTTTCTGCTGAAGAAATGACTGCCTTGGACCAGAAAGCAGCTTACTGTCAAAACAGGATCCAAGTCTGGGTATGCACTCCTCTAGAGGTTATAGTTCTCTTAGCTCAGTCCTGCAATATAGGCCACCATATGGCAGGGCATGAGATGTGATGTCCTCTGGAGGTGATATCTGTCCTTCTGTTGTCTCTCCTTCCTTAGCACAGATTCACATAAAAACTTTTCCTTAAAATCTGAGAGAATGAAGGGAGTTGAAACATTTACTCCAGAATTCCCAATATAAAAAAGATTTTGAACTTTCAGTGCGAATGCATCCCGGACAAGTCTTAGTAGGACCCTTTGTACAAAGTCTTGTGCTCTGTTGCATAGTGATGCATGGATATGCTCACACAATGGTATAGCTAGTTATGAACCTCATGTCTTAGAATATCACATCTCTTTGGTTATGTTTCTTTTCCTGTACTTCACATCTAAGAGTCCTGCACATTTTGAAAGCTATTCCACATCTCCTGCTTTGTCTGCATCCAATGCTCGTTCTCTCTAGGTCAGCTTAAATGACTGTCACTGGAAATGCTTTGATGTCCTCTACCTTAAACTAGAACAAACAGGTTGATATCTTTTCTGTAGAAAGTAGTAGAGATCATCCATAAAGTCTGATGTCATCTTGTCTGTCCTTCAGTACAACACAGCTAAAGAATTTCCCTCTATAAACATTGAGTTGGGTCCTTAATAAACTACTGTTCCTTGTGTTAGGGATTTTGTTGTTGTTGTTGTTGTTTTTAATCAGCAATTGATTTCAGTGTTGTTGCAAACTACACCCTGGCTACCCTGTAACTACTTCAAGCAGCCTCTTCTGACACCTTGTCTATCTGAATGAGTCTTTGAAGTCCTTTGCGTCTTGGTGCTATTCCTACAGATAGTGTGTTGTCTTTCATGACCACTCAGAGGAGTTGTGTGGAGAGCAGGCACTGGAGTGTTTTGTGTCTGAATGGTGTTGCTTCTATTTTATGTGGTGCCAAGTATATGTGGTAATATAATGAAATAAAATAACATTACCTTTCACAACAGGACATAGCATTTGGAAGCAAATGAGACAAAGTTTGTTTTTCATTGAAGTGAATGGCCTTTCCTGCAGCATGTTATACTTAGATGAGAAACGGAATCAACAGGAATCAACAACTGCATTTCAGGTATTCTATGCTTGCACCCAACTTTTCTTGAGGAACATTAGAAGTTGCTCTTCAAAATTGCACACGGTCTTCTGCTGCAGTTTCGTTGATACAAAGATAGACCTCCAAAAGAGAGCAGAAGGGTAGCTTAGAAAATGACAGTCATGCTCATCTCATTTAATTTCACCTGTTTTTATATTCAGGTAGAGTGAAGCCCCTGTAACATTACATAAGCAGATTACTTTTTCTTTATTGGGAAAAGGTCATGGTGCAGACCTCATTAGCAAGAACAACCTAGATCAGCAAGGTTGTCTTTGTTTCTGTGGGGCAGAGACTGTGCATCCTCGGGTGTCTTGTATTTTGTCCAAAAAACTGTTGGTCCTTTACCTATTACCATAAAGGCAATATTGCAAACAAATCAAAGGACCTTCATTGAGGAAGGTCAGACAAATGGTGTCTTGTGGGAGGCTAAGAAAGAGGCTGTATAATGAAATTACGCAGCTTGTCACTTGAATGCATAGCCCCTTGCTGTATCTGTGGTCTAGAAGCAGGTGGAAACAGAAGACCCTAGCCTCCTTCCCTCCCCTCTAATTCTCATTCCAGTGTGAGTTGTGGTTAGATGTTTCTGTGTTAGCAGCTTGTCTCACACTTGGGACATTAGACAGTAACACTGGAAGAAAGAGTATGAACTGCAAGTCCCAGCTGTCTTGATTTGAAAAGAACTTTAGGATTTACTGGAGGACTGGGAGGAAGGAGTCAGAGAAGTACTTAGACCAAACAGTGTCTCCTCCAGTAATGCAGGAGGCAACATCCCAAGGAAATAAAGAGAAGAGTGATCACACTGTTGCTTAGAGCTCTTTCTTTTTTCATTTTTTTTTCATTTTTCCTTGTTTTGTTTTCCAGAGATCTGTTTCTCAAGTCAGCTGTGCTGTGGTACCAGGTGTGACTCAAACCACTATTTGACTAATGTTTAGTACCTCATCCAAAAGCATTCTCAGAAGCCTGGGTTGGCAAATATGTTTCCCATTCTTGTCTGTCACAAGCCAAATACCAATTATTCAGACATATTTCAGGGAAATAAAAGAATGAACAAGTGATGTCATGACAACTAATTTAGGCTGTACTAGGGGTTTGCACTAATTACTCTGTATTTTTCTTAGGAGACAACAGTCTGAAACTCGAGGAGTAGAGCAAAATATGGCCTCTTGTGATCTGAGCACCCCATGATGTTCACCAGTTGGTTGTGAGTTGCGCAGTCCCCTCTTTCACGAGCTTGCTGGGCATCATGTGCAACAATGTGGCTGCAACAGAAAAGCTGTCCATGGGGAGTCCCGGTGGCATTTCTGTCTGGTTGTATCATTGATAGAACTTTTTATCTCCAGGCATTAGCCTGACAAAGCTTGGTAAAAACAGCAGATGCCCCTTTGGACTAGGAAAACCCAGATACTGACTATACTCCAATAGAAAAATAGCTATGCTTCTTCCCTGTCGCCTACACCTCGTCTAAACAAAAATACCCTGCTGTTGCTATGCATGAACTAAGGCTTAAACAGCTGATTCTCAGCCATGGCTTTTTTCTTTTTTTTTTTCCCCTTTGGAAATGTAAAAGGGTTTTCATGGGGTTAATGTGTCTTTAAGAAACCTTTTCTTAGCAAGCATAAATTGTATTTCTTTTTATAACAGCCATGACAGTGTGAGGCCTACAGGAACAAGATTGCAACCATGAGGTATTGCAACTTCATTGTACTGTGTGTGGTGCTTTAAAACTTGCTTCCTGAGTGAGAATGAAATTATTTCATTCATTCAGGCCCTGATAGGATGGGCAGAATGGAAAAGCTGAGAATGAGGGTAAGAAGACATGATCAGGGGACACCACAGAGGACGCCACTCTGCCTTCACAGGGCACATATATAAGTGCCTCTTTTCTGTTTCCTTCATTTGCTCCATTCCCACTCCAATGAGAAAGCCTGGTAGACAGCAATTTTTATGATTATAAGCCTTTGTTTAAGTAGAATTTTTAGCCAAACTTTTACTATCCAGAGTTCTTTATAGCCCTTCATGGTATTCTGCCAGGCTATTGTCCAAGCAGAGAAACCCTGTGCTTGGATGGCTCTGATACTGATCAGTGTAGTGCAAAGTTAATAAAATGGTCAGTACAGAAAAAATACAAGAAAATATCTCAGCAGTTTCTCTTATAAAAGGGTCTGTCCGAGGCCCTCTCATTTCCTGCAATATTTACCCATTCACGCAGCTTAAAGTTCATGTTTAAGGACCAACTGCTGGGTTGAGAATGAGTTTGGTGCTGTTAACTTGGGACTGAGGCTGGCAGTCATGCCGCGTGGGTTTAGCCATGACGTCTCTGAGGATGCAGAGATAGGCCACGAGAACAGAATGTCTCCTTCTCCTTGAATGCCCTCTAAGGGGAAAAAACGAAAGAACATGAGTATGAGGCAGGGAATATAAACTGCAGCACAACTTTCCCAGGAAACCTAACCTCCTTCTAAGCTCCCAACCATCAAAGAAGGAACCAAAAGCCATCTTCAAGTGGCAGGACCTGGATAACTGTTGGTGACTGGGGTGGAACCTGGCCTTTGAGCAGCAACACGATGAGTTCATTTTGCCTCACTTCCGTGGATATCTGCTACTACATCTGCTGCAGGGAATTGCAGTTTGAAGGCTTAGCACTTTAAATAGATCACAGCTATTGCCACAAAAGGCACTAATAAAGGGGCTCACACTGCAGCTGATGAATAGACGCAGAGCTGGTTTCCAAGTTTCTACTGCATCATGAGCAGAATGAAATGAGTGGTTCCAAGACTGTGGCAAAGAATTTGCTGTATGAATCCTTGTCTTTGAAAGGCCTCACCTCCACTGAAATTAATGAACGCTTAGAGGCTGTGTACCTTTGGGGCTCCAGAACAAAACACTTAGTTCTGTGTTCTAACTATAGGCTTTGTGCTGTACATGCATACACACACACCTCCACATGCACACACTCATCACAGAATTAATTGTTAACTGAAGACTCCCAACAGGAATGAAATGAAATACCCAAAGAAAAGATTATACCTTAAATTTATTTCTGAGATACTCTGCCCTCAAGATACAAGCAATGTATGTTCTCTCTTTCTCTCCCTCTCTCTCTCTCTCTCAATATATACTCTCAAAGTAAATATTATCTCTTATCTTCCCAGTGCCAGTGCTTAAAAGGATGATGTACTCTAAAGCACTGATTCTGTTTTGGTCTATTTCTCATGTTCAGAGGCTCTAGCAATCTTCATAGATACGATTAACCCCTTTACTGCTGAGATGGTTGCAGTATTGAGACTAAATTTGGCTATCGTCAAGTTTACTAGAGATGAAAAAGGAAAAAAACATTACTTCCATTTCCTTCTATTTTTTCCAGCAGAGGAGATGTTCTCGATCGTTGTGCATGAAATCTGTAAATTCCTTCCAGGTTGGCACAGCTGCAAGCAAAAAGGAAAGTAAACTGTCTTTCTGCCATTGCACTGCCTCTCTTCTGTAGAGAACTGAGCGCAGATAGATCCAGATGCTACTGCCAGTGAGGTAGGAGAAGTTGCAAACATACCAACCTCAGAGCCTGGGCACTGAAGTCGTGATCCTAACCTGCTCTCCTAGAGGCAAGTCGTTTCCAAAAGGGACTGTGAGGAACAAGCTCTTTTTAAAAGACTGGAGGAGAGTGAGCTGACACAGTGATCTGTGTGATAAAAGGCATGCACCTTAGCCTCACTCCCTAACCACACTGTTGGATGGGAGCAGTTGGACTGCATTTTTTGGAGGTCAGATGTAGGCAAAGTATGACTGGATTCTGCTCAATGAGGCAGAGGAAGGTCACATCTGAGGATCACAAATGAATTTAGGATGAACACTGGCTGGCTTAGACCCATCCGAGCTGGTGGAAAGTAAGGGTACGGTTGAAGCACAATGCCAAAAACCAGCATTGCTTTCACTGACGAAAATATAGGCATGTGAAGAATTATGCATGAAGGTTCAAGGTTCATACACTTGGATTTAGGGGCCTCACTTCTGTCAGTAACCTATTTTAGGTATATAAGTCCTGATCTCAGTCCAGGGCTTTTTGCTCTGGAAGTGAGATTAGCAGTGTCCCAGATGATACCATAGTGTATTAATCTCCAAAGCACTTCATTCCAAGTTCAGCCCAAAGGTCTTTACACTGCTTTGCTTTGTATGCAGCATCTGTAATATATCTGAGTATTCACGCCACACCACTGTTCCAGCTGAACAGCTACATCCTTTGTCAATTGCTGAAATGTAACCACATGAAAGCAAGAGCTGCTTTCTGGCAGATGGCACAACTCCATGTCTTTCTACAGAAGGAGCTCACCAATATAATATCCTGCCTTCTAGTCTGCAGCCCTGCCTAGTGGACAGCTGAATGACCGAAGCACAAAATAGTGTGTGCACAGTGGATGTGCTGCTGGCTCTGCCTCAGTTTACCCCCTGTAGCTTCACAGTACTGTAGATGGAATGCCTCTATATGTAGAACTTTAAGTTGGATGAAAGAGTTCTTAATTACTACCCACCATCAGAGGAAAGTTTGTCCTGAATGAGACTCATAAACAATCCACAAGTTTGTGATCTAAAATAGACAAGCTACAGGACAGCTGAACTAGGAAAAAAAACGTAGGAGGAAATACGTTAAAGATTATTTTCTAATCATTGCTGTTGTTACAAGTTTGCAATCTGTGAGTGTTACAAATGGCTCCATTATGGGAAAAACAGTTTTGACTGGAAAAGCAAAAAATGATCGTTCTGTGCAGTGAGGGATCATTTCAGATATAGAGGGAACACGGCAGAAGATATAGGGACAGAAGCTTAAATGTGACATGCCGAAATTAGCTGGGGGATCAGCTGGGTTAGCAATCTGTGCTATTGTCAAGGCAAAAACAAAATGTGCAAGAAATATTTTTCTTGTGATTTTTGGGCCAGCTTTGAGAAACAGTGCTAGCACAATGAGAAAACACCAAGTCCCTCTTTCATCCCATACAAAAGCACACAGATAACCAGCTCATTTTAGGAAATCCCCCCATCCTGTTAGAGCAAAGCGACGGTCAGAATGATGTTATTGCTCTTCAAAAGGCACTGATGGTCCTTGGGCATAGGAGTCTAGGCAGAGATCTGTGCCTCCATCTTCCTAGATGACTTTAGAGATCTTTTCCAACCTTAATGATTCTGATTCCTGTCTGCATTTCATTTGTCATTCTTCCTCACAGACCCCACAGATCCATCTGCTTGCAGGGAGGAGTGACTGTGAGTGTGGCACATGGCATGCCCTGCCTGCTTCCCTCTCTGTGGCTGCACAGCTTGTCTGAGCCTATCTGGTGCAAGCCCTTAGCTCAGGGCAGGCTCTCACTCAGGATCTGCACAGGCACTGGATGGGTGGTTTAGGCAAAACTCTGTTGTTTTTTTCTGTCTAGTTTCCCCAACCAACTCACTGTTAATCCATGACATCCATCAAAGGGCACCGGACTATCCATGTGTGTGCCTATCCAGCTGAGAAGCAAGTGAAAATATGCAGACCCACTCTGACATCATATATATCCCTTATATATCACTTAGCTCTCCAGATAACCCGAAAGTTCACCAAGAGTCAAGAGGACGAGACTGCTACTACACATGCCCTGGGCAAAGCAATCCAAAATCTTCGTGGGTGTATCAACTCCGGGAATTTCACACCCCTTTGCTGTGAGTTTGGATGCTGGAATTCAGCTAGAAAACAGAAACAGATGGACTTGTAGGGGGAGGACAGAAGAAAGAAAAACTTCAGTGAATTAAAGCAGCATTACTTGCACACAAACAGAAAACCCACAGGAGATCCACAAGTTAAGCATGGAGACATAGATACTTAGGTGCTAGCAATCCAGAAGTTCTTCCAGCCAAAGCTATTCTATCACTGGAATGTTTGAACCTGCTTTAAGGAGAATCTAAAATAAGATCAGAGATTCAGAGGCTGCATTCATACTGAGCTTTCTTTGCAGAGGGAGAACAGGCTCAATTTTCTTTTTGCTGTACTCCAGACATAAGGCTGCAGCTAAGATACACGTGCCAGGATTAACTTCAAGGTAGCCATCTTGGATATCAATAACAGCATAGCTGTGTGGCCACAGCCCCCTCCTCAGCCCTATATACTTGGTAAATTCTAAGCTTCACAGACAAGCTTATCTATGTTGCATTCATTTTTAATACATAAGGTAGTCAGAGGGTTGTGTCTGCTGCTGGATTGCAGGGCAGCCATACCAGCAACAGCCTCCTCTTGCCAAATTCAGTAGACCAACCCCACAGCCCCTGCCGTTTCTTTGAGGTGGTGCCTCAACTGCAGCAGAATACCCTCACATCTAGGCTGTCAACCCTGACCTTGCTGCACTTGTGTTTGCATTTGCGTGGGCATAACCCAGGTGACTACCCAACTAGCTCAGCATCACTGAACTGCTCTTTGTTTCTGTTTTCCAGGGGCATGGCATAGGGAACAGATACTCCACTACCCTCCCCTTCCCATATACACATTGCCTTGTCCACTCAGCTACCAGCCATGCTGGTATATCCTGTGCCAGGGCCTGTCTTGCCTCAAAAAGCCCCTGAGGTCTCCTGATTGCTGTAGAGATGGCCTCTGCAGGGCTTGGGGCAAGGTGGAGGCTGCCTCTTCTGCTTGTTTACAGGAGATGGAATCCAAACAGGGAAAGACTCTTGGAACAGTGCAGCCAAGTGCACCATAAAATAGTGCTTTAAAAAGCCACAAGGTCACCTTTGCTATCATTTGGTTAAGGATTTTATAGAAGTCACAGGACTGGAGATGGACTTGTGATGCCTGTGATCACAGGGGAGGGAAAGATTTATGTGCTGGCTGAGAAGGCTTCATTGTTGTATCATATTCATTAATGGTCATATATTAGCTTCTTGGATAAAAGAGGCTGATTGGGAATTCTCACTTGCTGTAATTCCAGCTGGCTTCCTTGACTTTGCCTGCATACCTTCATGAAATGTAATACCCCTCCTACTTACTGGTACCCTCCAGGTACCATGCCCTCACACTGTCTGTCTTCTCAGCTAGTTAGACCTCAGCAGAACTTGATTTCACTGCTGTATTCCATTTATGCACAATGTTAAAACTGACACATATCCTCTTACATGAAAAACCAGCACAAAAGCATGAAGGAATCTGAAGGATTTGGCCAGAGGAGCTTTGCTGACAATATGTGTTGTGAGCCTGGTGCTTGTTGAGAACAGTGAGTCTAGGGAGGTGGAGGATGTGCTCTGATCCCATGCACCTATAGAAAAAGCCATGGCGGGCAGGTGGGACTGCATCAAAGGAACACCTGGCTCCACCACTGCTTTCTGTTCCTCCATGGCATAACATAGAAGAGAGGTTTTGGTTAGTTGGTAGGATAAATAGGAGTTGTGATAAAGGTACTGGAAGCATGTGGTGTGAGTGTTTGAGTCTCCTTAGCAAAATTCTGTGTCATGCAGACATTGCAGCCTTACGGCACTGCCGTATCTGCTCAGTGATCATGATGAAGCTGGAGACTTCTTCCTCATGTCAGCCCCACAGAGAAGGGCAAACATGGATGGTGCCACAAATTTCACCTCAAGGGGCTAGGTATGTCTCATAGTTTGCCACTGGAGCCCAGTCCCTTTCTCCCACTGAGCTGACCCAGAGACAGACCACAGGATTAATTGTGTGGTTCTCGGCACCTGACTGTAGTTGGTGTGCACATGCCAGAGTGAGGGGCTGGCAGCCACACAGTCCACTTCCCATCTTGATACCAGGAACGTGTATGTGACACCTGGTTGTGCTAACTGGGGCCCAGCCTTCTCATGCAGAGCTATTCCTGGAAAGGAGGCAGGGCAATTTCAGAGCTTATCCTGATATAGTTTATCTTACTGATGGACTTTGTCCCACACATAGATCAGAAAAGCTGTTTTCCAGCAGCAGCATGGAAAAAGTGACTCCAACGCAGATGCTCAATCAATATATCAGGGAGGCCAGAGATCTTCTCCACTCCAATCCCTTTCATAGAATCATAGAATTATTAAGTTTGGGAAAGACCACTAAGGTCATCTAGTCCAAATGTCAACCCATCACCACCATGCCCTCTAAACAATCAGCGTGTACTGGCCCCACAGTTATTGTTGTCTGAACTTGTTGATTCGTTCTGGCTTGCACATTTTCAAGGAGCAATATGCTCAACAAAGCAACCTACCTCAGATCCCGTATCTGACTAGCATAGTTTTTCAGATGCTCCCTTGCAAACTGACAGATGGAGTAAGGCAGGCAGAGTGAAGGGTCAGCTCTCCCAGTGTACCAGAAAATATTCCAGGTAATGATAACCAGTAGCTAGGCACAATATGCATGCAAATTCTCCGTCCTCCACCACGTTGCCTTACATAAATATATCTAGAGGTGACTACAGTGCCATTCAGACTGACAGAGACAGCTGCCATAGCGGAGCTTTTAATCCCAAAGCAGAGCCTGTTGTCACTGGCAGGAAATGTTATTGTGTTGGACAGGCAATCCTAGACCTTAATTAAATAGGTTGCCCTTCCTTCGAGGCCAGACAGGCCAGACAAGAGTCAGAAGGAGCAAGCTGCTTAAGCCAGGGACCACCTGGCTGTAACTTCATCTGTGTGACAACATATGCTTTTGTGACTCTCTCTGAAAGGTTGAAACCCTAAGCAAGTTCCCAGAGGTATAGTGAGGATTTATAAAGAGCAAGAAATCAGAGATGCTCTGTTCTGCAAAGGAATTCATTCCTTCTCCTTTCAGAGACAGAAATTTTGTGGCCTTTGCCCTGACCAAAGACCTGGCAGATCACACTGGTTTGAGATGATTGATTTGCAAGGGAGCTGGTGGCTCCTGCTGTCTCCACTGCACACAGCCCCGTAGTGAGTGCTTTGAACCAGACCCTGCTTGTAGCTCCTCATTTTAAGCACCTCATTTTTCTTTCTCATGCTTGCCCTCATGCTGTCTCTGGGAGATAAACTGCATTACTTTTTCCATACCAGAAAAGAGCAACGGTGTTGTCGCCATATATTTTCACTCACAAGGACCCAGCTGCTCACCTCTGTGACATCTCACTGCTGTGCCAGGATGTGACTCTGTCATGGATGTTCTCACCCTTCTGCACACATACAGAACAACAGCAAGCTGCACACTTTCTGCATGGAAGAAGTGTGGTTGCATGTACCTGAAGAGCGTCACAACATCATACTGCCGAGGCCCTAAGCAGAGTGATGGGGAAGGAGGAGAAGGAGGGAGCACAGATTCCAGTACTCACTGTGGAGTATAGCTGCCCTTCCAGTAGGTAAACTGCACAACTCCCATACAGTCAGGCTGTGAACTTGGGCATCAGGTCAAGACTTTGCAGAGACCACCCAGCAAAACCGCAAAAGGGGTGGATAGCAAAACTTATGGCTTGAAAGCACCCATTGCTGTTAAACACACCTCTGGCAATTTGCATGTGCTACTTCTGTGTAAACAGCAAGACATGGCGATGGGATCCCTTCAGCACAAAGCAAAATGCAGAGCACTCGTGGGTAGCTCAGAGCCATCCATCCCTTCCATGCCCCCGAAATCAGCTGTGGCCTCAGCCTTCAGTGATGGAGCGCTTCTTAGCTCTGAGGCATGGAATGAATGACCAGGTCACGTCCCCATGGTGATGTGTGAGTGCCCAAGCCCCCTCATGTCACTCAAGTGATGGGCTACCGTGGCACCAGCACTGGAGGATGGGATTGCGTACAAAACACTGTGCTCCTGCTATCTCGTTGGAGTGAATTACACAGCATCAGTGCAGGAATTTTTATTTTCTGAGAAACACGTATTTTGCTTCCCAGAGCCACACAGCTTTACATGCATAGCAGCAGCTGCCGGAAGCCTACAGATCACAGAGCGCGCTACTTCTTATGGTTTTGCTAACATGAGTTTAGCAGGTTGCCAAGCTGACAGACCCTGGAGACTGACTGCGTTCACCCCCATGAAACAAGGTAACAACAGCAATGGTGCTGAAAGCTTTCCGCAGCCACCTGCTAACAGTCTCACCTGGGGGAGGAATCAGATGCCGTGTCCCCACTTCCCACTCTGACATCCCTTTTGCACCTTTGAGTTCTCTCTTCACCCACTCCTTCACCATACTACTCAACACACCCCATGTTCTTCCACATCCCTTCATCTCCTGCCACACCATTTCCCTCTTGAATGAGACTGGGTGTTGGGGACGAGGAAAGAAAAAGGACACAGAAATAAACAGAAGGTGACAGATAACCCCTTATATTATTTTTCCTAAGAAAACAGATTATTTCTTTTGCATACATGAAGCCAGGGAAGGACAACAATTTATCATGAACATCACTCAGAGTGCCTCTGCGCTGCCTAGGGTGACTCTTGGCCTCTCACTGAAGCATTCCCACACATGGTGGATGGCCAGTTGGAAGATGTCCAGAGTAGTGCTGGGGAAGCTACTCTCACGGCCAGGCCTCCATCGTGGTGTCCTTCTGCGTACATGCTAACCCTGGAAACCAAACTCCTTATACTTGCTGGCCATGTCATTACGGAACAGCTCCAGAGCCTTCTTCATCGCAGCCTGGGAGTCGGCCCCAAAGTCTGCAGCGTGTTTTTCAGCAATGACCTTGATAATGACTTCAGAAATGAACTGTGAGGAAGGAGAGAGAGAGGAAAAAAAAAAAACAGAAGGGACTCTCAGGGTTTATTTTCAGAATATCCAGACTAAAAAATAGGTTGCAGAGCCTGGAAATATCTCCAGGCTAATTCAGTAGCCCTTCCAGCGGTCTCTAGAGAAACACTGTGGTAGTGTATGCGAGGAACCTTGGCTGGGCAGAGGAGTTGGGCTCTGTTCCTAGTTTGGACACTGATATACTCTGTGACCTTGAGTAGACCATGGTCCTTCCCACTCTTTGTCTGCCCATCCACTAAGACTGTAAATCCACGTCCTGCACTTGTAAAGCGCTTAGTTTCATGGGTCTTGGTCTCCA
This sequence comes from Tragopan temminckii, assembly GCA_028571105.1. NCBI lineage: Eukaryota > Metazoa > Chordata > Aves > Galliformes > Phasianidae > Tragopan > Tragopan temminckii. The sequence goes on along the minus strand of JAOWBP010000001.1, from coordinate 46,047,522 downwards.
GTTCTTCCCCCAGGGCTTACTCTAAAATTGTACATCCCCTGTGTATGGCCACTGCCAGTTCTTATGCAATGTCATTTCCCAGGCATGCAGGGACTGCATGGACTGGTTTATTATTGTTAGGAGTGTCTCAGACAGTGTATAGTGTTTAGAACGGGAAATCGAATGGAGATTCACAGGAGCTGAGTACTTCTGTGCCTCCTCTTGCCTGTACACAGAGACCTTTGACTTGAGAAAGTGCTAAGTGAAGTCCAGTTAGACATCACTAAATAGAACCATAGAATCAGAGAACCTTTAATGTTGGAAAGACCTCTAAGATCACCTAGTCCAGCCACCAGCCCATCCCCACCATTCCCACTAACCATGTCCCTCAGTGCCACATCCACACGGTTCTGGAACACCTCCAGGGATGGTGACCCCACCACCTCCCTGGACAGCCTGTGCCACTGCAGCACCACTCTTTCGGTGAAGAATTTTTTCCTAATACCCAGCCTGAAATAGAAGTGCAGCTCTCAATGTATCTGTCTCGCACACATCCATCACACATCAGACACCAAGTTTCCCTGTCTTTTCCATACCTCCAGATATTTTACTGGGATTTTATGCTTCGTGGCATGGCTTTGAGCCAGGGGTTTCAGCTCTGACTCATGATTACCCTTCTGCTTCAGGATTTTGCCAAGCTGGGTGAGCACGGTAGCTCCATGTTTCTTCAGATCTTCAGAGCCCTTCATCTGATCAGGGGTCTTCAGACCTTTGAACTTATCAAAGCGATCCAAAGTCTCAGGGTGGTCATGGAAAAGTCTGTGGACAGAAGCAGAGGGATGTGTGAGACATTAGGGAGCTGTCAGCCAGAGCAGAGCCAAGGTCCTGCTGATCTGGATGCATACAGACAAGCAAATGTGTGATAACTTACATCCCTCCTCAAAGAAATCTCTTAGTTCCTACTAGTAAAGGCTGCTTTCACTTGAGAACTCTGATGCTTTAGACTCTTTCCAAATTGTAACCATTCACAATCACTGCATTTAGCACGTATATAAGCCAGGAAAGCATCTGACCCTACTCTGAATCTGTGTTTTTCATCCTTCCTCTGGGAGGCTGTTCCACAACCTGATGACACTCTATGTTCAGAAGTTTATTTCACCATCTGTTTTACCCAGGCTGCTTTTTATCATTAGCAACTGATAAAATGCCTCTTGTCTTTGGAGTGCAGAAGCTCGTGATGTACCTCCCTTTGAGTATTGTATCTACTTTAATCCCATGCTCTTACATGTCCTCACATTCACTCTGGCCAAGACAGAGACTCTGCCCTAGCCACATCCAACTGGAGCAAAAGAGCAGCCGTCCTTATTTCTGAATATCTCTGCTAATGCTTTGGCATCAGTCCCCAGAGTTATGGCAACGGTATCATGACAGAGATGGGTGCTAAGGCTGGTGGTGGCACTGGGAGTTGAAATCTCACATTAATCTGAAGGAAAAACAAAACCAAACAAAACCACCTATCTACACTGCCTCACTAAGGATCCATCCTCTACTTCCCCCAGCCTGTCACTCTGTCAGCTACTGCAGACCCCAGGCTCTCGCTAAGACCTTCTTCCCAGCCCATCTCTGCACTGACCAGTGCTATTCAGTGCTATACACAGATGCTCTGATTCCAAAGTGGAAATGAGATTGGGAAGGCTGGTGTTGTCCCGTGCTTCCCCTCTGCTGCATTTCCCAGCTGACACCAATGGCAACCAAACTGTAAGGAAACTTCACTCTTTTCCTTGCCTAGAACTGGGATGAGAAGGGAACACTGCCTGTCCTGGTTATTAGGAGCGGTCTGATAATTTGGTGTTGAGAGACGTCAGCTCTGTTGCTCACGTATATTTGTGGGTATTATGCCCTTTGAAGGGCATAACCCAAGTCGCTGCAGCACCAGCAGGAGCAACGGCAGTATTTACATCCATCCCAAACCAAACATTCCTCCCCTATAGGTGGCCATTAGGATGAGGGCCAGACTCTCCATTATACGATGTAATTGTAGGTCAGGCTGCATTAACAAATACCTCAGCTGCATGGAAAACACAAGCTGTCTTGCAGCAAAAACATTCTGTGACCAGGCTTTGCTGGCATCTCCTTTCAAAGGTCTCTCTTTGTGTCCTCCATGATGAGATATTCCCAAGACTCTTGAAAATTCTTTCAAGGAGTATTTTGTTTGTTTGTTTGTTTCCATTGGAAAAAATCCAGTTAGATCAATATTTTCTAAACGTATTCCCTGGATATGTTACCTACCTAAAAAGTCTTTACCAAGGCACAAGCAGGCACATTTCTAAACCGAGAGAAGTCTGCTCCGCTTCCCCTGCTTCTCTCCCTCAGAAAACCCCTGAAGAAATGAGAAATTACGTGGGAGAAGCTTTGAACGGGCCGTGGCTTTGCCCAGTGGTGTGGGCTTCTTGCTTTAGCTGTGCTTGAGATAGGAAACCCCAGATACCCACTGCTGTCCTCGGCGTCCTGGCACTGAGTGCTGAGTGCAGCCCAAGGGCACTCTCAAGAGGGTCTCTCTGTCTCCAGCCCTGCTAGTCCCTAAGGACAGGCAAAGACACTGTGCCATTTTCCACTCCAAAGCCCTGAGATCTGACGCATGGAGTGGCAAAAGCACAGCTCTCCATTTCTAACCCAGAAACCACAGCAGTGGAAAAACCACTGCCTTACACAGAAAGAAAACAGCCTGTCGAAATGCACGCAGCTGAGCCCCAATACTCAGCATTCCGTGGTCTCTCACTCAAAGCTCTCAGCTCAGGACCGATGCTCATCGCCTACCTCATCAGAACCTCATGTCCATGGCCAGCGACGTCGGCCTCCACTTTTCCCCAGATGGTGAGGACTTGTTGCCACTCCTGGTCGCTGAGCCCCATGGTTTGCTGGTGGCAGGGACAGATGGGTCTCGAGTGCTGCGTACGGCGGTTGCCTCTCTCCAGAGGGTGGCTGCAGAGCTCACCCGCGGGTTTTATAGCCCCTCCTCGTAGACCTACACCTGTTAATCGTCAGCTGGACATCTTGCTCTCTTTCAGGCTTGTCTAACTAATCAGCCTCTCTTTTTTTTTCTAGGAAGCTATTTCGGGTCAGGTGCTATTGTGAGTGCCACTGATGGCATCATTTCTGCCTTTCGTATTGGACTGGCACATGTCCCGCGCCAGACAGAAAGGGCATTGCCCAAATGCACTGCCAGGAGCCTGTCCCGGCTTCCCAAGGTCCCACTGACAGTGTCAAGCTGTGCAGCGGGAGATTCCAGAAGAACGCATTCATCTGCAAGGCCACACTGCCTGCCAAGGGACGGCTGGTGGCATCACTCTGCCCTCCTCATGCCTCTCCTTTCCCTGCAGTGGGGTAAGGTCTCTCAAGTCAAGTGTCAGAATCACAGAATCACAGAGTCATAGGAGTTGAAAGGGACCTCTGGGGATCATCAAGTGTAACCCCTCTGCTAAAGCAGGTACCCTGCAGTAGGTCAAGTAGGACAAGTCACCATGAGCTACCACGGGTACGATTTTGGGGTACCTCCCCGCCTCCCTCAGGACTGGTGGCAGCCTGGTGTGCCATCTTTAATTAATCCCTTCCAAGAGGTGAGAGCGGGTGGATGAACCAAAGAGTTAAAGGGACAGCTTAGGTAGGCAGGTTGGCCAAATCAGCTGAGGTAATGGCTGGCATCCAAGCCCAAAGGTAGGGGAATTTCTTCCGCTGGATTTATCTATTGCCTGGTGGCCAAGCAATTCTCCCCCCTTCATGCACCAGTTTGCTCCATGCCTGAAATCTCTCTTCTTAAACACCTCGAGGCCAAGATTTCACTCTGATTTCTCAGTGCAGACAGCACTATCAATTATCCACACTTGGCTAAACCGATGGAGGAGCGCTCGGAGAGATCCCACGCTGCAGCCTCTCTCCTCAAGTCCTCCTTGTTCTAAACATGGATTTGCACCATGCTTGGTTCCGCCTTGGGCCGGATCCTGAATGCTGACCTTACTGCTTTACATGCTCTTCAGACATGAGAGCAGCGTGCTCCCAGACAAGGAGCTGCTCCTCAGACACCGAGCTCCGTTCTATTCCGCAAGCTGAAGCTGTTGTTTTAATATCTCCCATTTAATTTGGTCGGCACTTCTCTCTCTACAGCTTTGTCCAGGGCTGGGAAGCCAACAGTCTCTGTGCGGACATTAACACCAGACTGTCAGAGGGCTTGACGAGAATATGGGTGTCCTCATTGCTTTTTCTGCAGGTGAAGCGGCGATGGCCCCGCGCTGTCGGCCAGGGCGTGCTACCACCTAGTGGCCACGGGCGACAGAGCCAAGCAGAGCGAGGCACGGGCTTCAGGGAGCAGGACGCACAGGGACAGCCCCGCGCCTTTGGGCCGCATTTCTTTCTCCTTAGAGCATCGCTGTTGCAGAGAGAACGCAGCCCCGGTCGGTCAGATGAGAGCCCCGCAGCCCCGCGCTGCTGTGATTCCGAGCTGCAATGAAACGAGCACCTGAGGCAGAGGCACTGATAAATCCTAGTGCTTGATTTGTGGGTTTTGGTGTTGTCTTGTTGTCTTTTTTTTTTTTTTTCTTTTCGTTTTCATTTTAAATACTTTCCAGCAGGAGGGAGAAAAGGATGCTCAAAAAACACCCAGTTTTAACAACCCAGAGCATCTTCTGTGTTTGCACTGCAGAACAGCTCAGCGAGGCGAACAGATTTTTTGATCGTTCCCTTTTTTTGCATTTTCAATGAACCTTTTCCCCATGATACAATTATGAGAACCCCACCAGAAGCAAGGGGTGGCCGTGGCCCGGCCATACTGTGGTGCCCACCGCTGTGCTGAGGGAGTACCAAAAAAAGCTGGGCATGTTATGTAACTCCCAATTACATAATTAGCATTGCATAATGCTGGGGAAAAGGCCCTCTGCAGCCCAGCTTCGGTATCTATGGCATTTTGCTGATGCGTGGCTTCTGCTAGGAGATGGAGCCACGCTTTTGCTTTCAGCGCCTATGGTTTGTGTAGTGCGGACAGACAGCCGGACAGGTGGGACACTGCACTCCCCTGTAGTGTGAGCTGGAGAGAGCAGAGCGACAGCAAATCCTACAGCCAAAGCAAGGCAACAGCATTGCATTTTTCCAGCTATGCCTGGCTCCAGTTTTTGCAGGATCAGAAGGCACTGCATGCACTGTGTGGCTTCTGCCTCTTGAAGGAGACCTGGTGGGACAGGTTGGTGCTGCAAGCCCATCTCGTCTCCCCTCTCACCCCGAAGCTCTATTCTTAGCAGTGCTGCAGGCAGGGCTCCCACACACTGATGGATTTCAGCAGCTGGGAGGTGACCTCAGTGCTTGTTTGAAAGGAAGAGGGAGAATGAAGAGAAGGCAGCACCAGGAGAATGTTTGAGCTGCGGGTCACAGAGCTGTGCTATGCATGAAGCATCTCAGCATGGGATGCCATTAAGTCAAAGGGAGCTCTGTCTTCATTCAGTACTCACAGAGAGAACCGAACAGGCTGGATCAATGGGCTGAGACCAATGGGATAAAGTTCAACAAGACCAAGTGTTGAGTCCTGCACGCCGGTCACAACAACCCCATGTAGTGCTATAGGCTAGGGGCATGACAGCTGAAAAGCTATGTGGAGGAAAAGGTTCTGGGGATGTTAGTTGACAGTCGGCTGAACACGAGCCAGCAGTGTGCCCAGGTGGCCAAGAAGGCCAATGGCATCCTGGCTTGTATCAGCAATAGTGCAGCCAGCAGGAGCAGGGAGGTGACCGTCCCTCTGTACTCAGCTCTGGTGAGGCTGCACCTCGAGTGCTGTGTTCAGTTCCGGGACCCTCAGTACCAGAAAGGCATGGAGGCCCTGGAACCTGGGGATTACACCTCATATTGCTGTAGTGATACCCAGGGATTTCTGTCCTACAAACCACAATAATAAGAGGAGAATTCCTCTCATTGCCACAGTGAGTCAGTGAGTAGCCCTCCAGCTAGCAGTGCTTAGCCAGAGGCTGCTATGTTGGACTGGGAGGCGAGGCCAGCACAGCCTTCAAAGCCCATGTTCCCCTATGCATTACCATTCCCACACAAAGCACTCCCTCAAGGAACCAGATTTTTCCCTTCTATGAATCAGCAGCAACTGCAGCAGTCCCCTATCCAGTACTGCTTTCTGCGCATCAGCATTCTTACAGGGTATGCCAGAAATAGATCCCTATACAGAAAATTCTGGGCAAAAGATAAATGTTTTCTTCAAGCAGATCAACACCGGGTGGCAGTGAACACCCTGAGCACAGTACTGGTGGCCAGACTGCAGGAGCAGAGCATCTGCCACTGCATTTGGGATGGGTTCTGTGTTTACAGGATCTTTTCCCCGTTACCATCATTCTTGTATCTTTGCCTCCTCTTGATTTTGTGGGGATCTATTGACTTGTCAGCTCAAGGATCCACAGTGCCCATCACACACGCTGCACACTGCAGCTCACAGCACGGCTGGCAGAGCTGGCAGCAGCGCTTTGTGCTGGGGATGTTCACCAAAGAAGGTTAGGTGGAGGTGGCACTGAGGGACACGGTCAGTGGGCACAGTGGGGATGGGCTGGTGGTTGGATTGGGTGATCTTAGTGGTCTTTTCCAACCTTAATGGTTCTGTGATTCAGTTGTCCTTTTTGAATTAAGGTCTATGAAATCACGGCGGCAGGACCAGAAGAGCGCACCCTGGCCTTTCAGAACCACCTGCCCCATAGCGTAACCCAGGCAGATGCAGTCAGACAACACTGTGAACATCTTAGCAGACACAACTGCTGCAGGCAGCCTGCTTTAACGCAGCTTCGGCTATGCAGACAGGAAACAACATCACCAGAAGCCATCAGAGGTGAGAAGAGGAAGAAGAAAAAAGAAAGGCCAATGCACTCCTCGGCAGGAGCTTATTTACCAAACAGCTGGTGGGTGTGTGCCTAATTTACACAGGGTGAGAAAAATAAAGGTGCCTGCTGCAAGTACAAAGTTATTGTATGTTGAGTGGGATAATTTCATAATACACAATTACTTCCTACAGATTAGGGTAGAAATAATTAAACGGAAGGTTGTGCTCTGAGGCAGAGCTCCCCTGGCACCAAATTCAGGTCTATGCGGAGGCTCACACTCTTAGATGCTCCCAGAAACAAATCCCCAAACTTCAGTCTGTGTTACCCAGCAGCTCAGCCACCTGCTGTGCCCTTTAAAGTAATATCTCAGAGTTTAATTTAAATCTTTATCCTGCTTTCTTACCTTTAGTTCCTCTCTAACCCGCACAGCTGCGAATTTCACGAGTTCACACGCCATCTTCCCGTTGTCTCTGCAGGAGCGTCACTGGGAGCTGCCTCTGTGTCCATCCCACCTGGGCAGGGATGAGGGACCTCCAGTCGCTTGCTGGCAGTGGCACCCCTAGTCAGGGAGCAGCCAAAGGGCTGGGGGCTTTGGGGCTGCCAGGAGCTAGAAAGAAGTGTCTTCAGCCTGAGGGAGGTTGATACCATTGCTTTCTTTCTTCCTATTTTTTTTTCCCTCAGCCTGAACTCACAAGTGAACCAGAAGCCGAAATTTTGGACATCTCTGCTCAGGAGTGAAATTACAACAGCAGCGAATGCTTTTCAAGTGTCTCAGTGAAGTATGAAACGTGCTCCTTCCTTTCTGTCTTTGCCCACACATGCATGTATCGGCTTCCCTTCGTCTCTCCGCCAGCGCATGACCTCAGGCAGCGAAGCAGTAGAAGAGCATTAACCCACATTTGGCCCAGACCTTCGCCGTTCCCTATAGCTGTGTAGCCTGCCATGCGTGGAGCTGCCCAACTGCACCCACATCGGGGGCGACACAGATATTTTTGGGGTTGGGGGTTGGTGGCTCTGCATGGCTGCACACTGCCCAAGGTCCACCTGGGGAGACAGCATTAAGCGACCCGGCCACGCGCTCACCCCCATGACATGGCTGCAATATCCCATTGCATGCTGGTTTAGACACTGACAGGGAGAGGTTTCACAGTGATGTGCCCAGTAGGAGCCCATTAGGAGTGGTGTTTCCTGAATGCCTACCACCCACACCTGCAGAACACAAACTGCAGAAGCGTGTTGCTCGCCAGCTGCGTATTCCCAACATTTTACACAGCCAAATAGTGACTTTTTGTCCATAAAAAAATAATAATTCAAAGAAAACAATCTAATTACAGGATAAATATTTAGCTTGAAATGAGCAGACAGATATTCAAAACCATTCTGTGACATGACAAATGATCTGAAAGGAGTTCCGCCGTGGGCACAGTATGCTGTTCAAATGCAATTTAAAAATACATGGCGTGGCAGCAAAAATAGACACGACCCTGAGCACAAACATCACCGCTCAGACAAACATCTCCTGTAAAATGCCGTCGATGATTTGGATGGCAGCCAGACCTGGGGACAGCGTCACCCAACTCCATGAGCACTGCACCATCAACTCGTGCTGGCTTGTGGGCCTTGACATGGACTTGCTGAAGACTAAAGGGACAGTCCTGTGCCCCTCACACAGCTTGACCTTGGGCTCTTGGCATGCTGGACAAGACCCAAACTGTCTCTTGCTGCCTTTGCCATGGCTCAGTTATTAGACGTGAGCCAGGTAGCGTGGGAAGAACAAACTTTAAACCCTGAGGAATTCACATCAGAACTCACAGGAGTGAAGGGGTGCAACCAGACAGGGGTACTCCCCACATGGGGATCACAGTTATAGGCACAGCTTGGTGTGATTTAGGAAAAATAATTCTCAGAAAGAACGGTGCTGCAGTGGCACAGGCTGCCCAGGGAGGTGGTGCAGTCACCATCCCTGGAGGTGTTCCAGAGCCGTGTGGATGTGGCACTGAGGGATGTGGTCAGTGCGCACGCTGAGGATGGGCTGGTGGCTGGACTATGTGATCTTAGAGGTATTTTCCAACATTTCTGATTCTATGATTCTATGAAAAAGGCCACAGGCTGTGCAGAAGAAAGGAGGTTCATCAATCACCTCTGCTGTTCTCATGGCAAATTTCCTTGGATTTTCAGCAGGGATGCTCAGATTGGGATAACTGATAGAGAACAATGTAGCTCCAGGAGAACTACACAGTGGTGGAGAGAGAAGGGATGCAGGTGGGCATCATTAATAGACAAACAAAATCCCTACGGTTCTCTAGAGAGGTGCACACGAGAGTCTGACTGTCCTCCAGACCTTGTTTTCCAGCCTGCTGGTTGCCAATAAGGATACTTCTGCTCTGCCCCTTCCCTGCCTTTGGGGCCTCTCTGCCCTTGGGACTTTCAGCATCTCACATCTGCCCAAGGAGACCCAAGCACAGACCCACCATGCACCTGCCCAGGTCCATGGCCTTGCAGGGACAGCCCTGCCATGGGATGTCCCCATAGAGCACCAAGTGGTTCTTCTCCCTCCAGGCAGCTCTGAGCCTCTCACCTGCATGAATCTGGCCGAAGGCGCGAGCTCTATCTGGAGAGCAGCAGCACAGAGGGGTTGTGCTGATGGGGAACAGCAAAGACCCAGAGGTTTTCTGCATGGTGAGGTTTCCCAGCCTCTGAGAGGATGGGAGCATCCTTGGCAAAGAGCAGAGGACGGCAGCATGAGGCTGTGTTGGCAGTGATGTAAACACGTGGGGGCTGCTGTTGTCGAAGGGCTCCATGAAATCAGTGATTTCCGAGCAGAGTTCAGCCGGAGAGCGCTGGGGCTATAAAAAGCAAAGTGACTTTGCGTTTTGACGCTTCCTCCCGAGACACACAAAAGTGATTTGTGATTCAAAAGATGAGGAATTTATCATCAAAAAGAGCTGGGACAGAGCTCGATGTTTACACATGGAAGACAGGCACCGAGAGCAGATATATTTATACCCACCCATTAATAAAAGAAGCCAAGTCAACCATACCTTTGTGCTAAAGTTAGAGTGCAGCACTCGGCATGTCCTTAAAAAGGCAAGAAAGTTTCTGCAAACTGGGACAGCTGCTGGGGGTGCTGGCTCTGCATGGCTCCCGGCATGGACGCCTTGCTGCAGCAAATCAGCCAAAGGCTGTGAAGCTCCTGCTCTGCTGCTGCTGCAGGGAGAGAAACAGGAGCACGCAAAAGCTGGAGGAGCAGCAGCACTCAACTGTAGGGGCTTTGGCTATAGGGCGAAGGCAGAGCAGCCAGGCCAGCGGGCGAGTCACCACTAAGTAAGTCAGCTGTAGGGCCAGCCAGCATGAGTCACTGGAAGCTCCCGGCTTGGGATGTGACATTTAGAAATGCTTCATCCATAACTCACTGCAGCGAGTCCACAGCCCACACAGAGGGCTGGAGTTTTCCAGCCTCAAGACCCAAACGCCAGGGTGTGTTACAGCCCTTGGAAAGTCAGATCTTTGCTCCTTGTAAGGTACTCCTAGAAAGTAACTAATTGTCCTTCTTTGGGGCGAATAAGCAGACGAGATCTGGCAGTCTCATCTCCCTCACTCCTGCCACCTCCAGCCCCAGCTGCTTCAGCTCAGCCCCAGCTGCAGGAGCCATGCAACACAGCCATGCTCGTACGGACGTTAAAATTGAGAACAACAAATACGTCTTGCCTGAACCAAAGTTAAAGGCTATCAGAAGAATGCCCAGGCCATCATCCTGAAGCCAGGATGATCAATAGGAGGCCAGCAGAAAACTCCAAGCAAAAGTCACCCCACTGCTGCTTTTGGAATCGGGGCTTCTCCCTGGGCATCAGTACCTGCCCACCAGATCACCAGGCCAAGGACAGCTGCATGATGCAGAGCCTCCTTCTCCACAGCCACTGGATCAGCACTGAGACGCTTCCATCCTAACCGCCCCTGCTCCCAATGGACCATTCGTTCCCTTGGTCAGCTTGCTAAAGAATCACCGTCAACTTCCTTGGACAAGCTTTATTTCTAGCAAGCCTACTTTGTGATCAGACAAGGGGAAACGGCTTTAACTAAAAGAAGGGAGATTTAGGTCAGATGTTAGGGAGAAATTCTCAGAGGGTGGTGTGGTGCTGGCACAGGCTGCCCAGAGAAGCTGTGGTGCCCCATCCCTGGAGGCTCACAGCCAGGCTGGATGGGGCCCTGGGCAGCCTGAGCTGGTG
>JAOWBP010000001.1:45999362-46015096 GCA_028571105.1 Tragopan temminckii | reverse complement strand
GAATGCTCTGGCACTAGCATGATCTTGACTCTCACCATCCAGACAATTTTAGGGTTTTGTTGTTAACCAATTAGCTATTTGACACGGTTGTGCAGAGCACTCTGCTCTTGTGACCAGTGCTTACCCTGGGTATGCAGGGATGGCTGTAGGAGGTACTGCCCGGACTGCCCCATAAACCGTCCTTCCTCGGCCCCTCAGGTGGGCTCCCCGAAACGCGGCTGCTGTGGTGGCTGCAGTTGGATAGGGGAAGCCTGGAACTGTAAAGACAGACAAGGGAGAAGGTGAAAAGGATCCCAGCTCCTGCCCAGGGAACAACCGCCTGCTTCAAACAAAGTGACACAAGAGCTCCGCAGCGGTGGGATGTTTTGCATCAGTCCTGCGGAGGGGCATGCTTCTAACCCAGCAAGCATCGTATACATACGTCCTGCTACACCATGGCCTTTCGGGGAGGAGGGGTTGCAGAGAGGTTTGGCATGCAAGAGGTTAATGCATTGGCATGCCTCACCCACCACAAACAGGGTCCAAATCCCCCCCTCTGACACCGCCATGCAGTCTGGTTAGAGTCCGAGAAGCGCAGAGAGTTACTATCAATATAGCAGGCGGCTCTTCCAAAACTGCAGAGGCTCTTTAAAATAATTTGTCAAGAGGCCCTTAAAGTCAATCAACTTACATCAGTCTCTTCCCTCCTTTCCCCTCCCACTCTTTGCCACCCAATCCTCTGTATGTTCATTTTAAAGCCTGAAAGACAAGATAGCCCATATAACAGCAGCAGAAACTTCCCATAAAGTGCCAGCTTACTGAGAGCCCCTCTTCATTTAGTTTCATTACACTCGATGCTGGCTCACCACGGGATGACGTGAAGCCCTAGAGGCATGTGCAGACACGTCATGAGTACATACCCAGAGGGACAAGTAGAGAAGCATGAACCCAACCCGGCGTGCGCCCAGGTGCACACCAAGGGGCCCTGGCAGCTTGTATAATATGTACTTTAGGAATTGTCCGTTTGGTTTCTTTGATTCCAAAGGGGTGGAGGGAAATAAAGGGAATGGCCTATTCCTTGCACACACCCTCCCCTTGGTCTGCAGCCTCCTCATCGCATAGATGAACCCATTCATAGTACAGATACACTGCAGATGAACGGGTTACAGCCACTGCGCAGCATACTTGGGCTATAGGTAAACTCATTCCCGACAAGACCCATCCTTTCAAGTATATATTATACAGACCGGAGAAAAGAAGGGAAACAGGTCATAGTTAACTCAAGCACAGTAACAAGAGAGGGGCCAATGGGGGCTACTTACTGATTAAAGGAATGTAAGTGTTAATACCCCCCCTTCCTGACAGGGGCACTGCGGCGTCATTGCCCAGCGAGACATCTGCTTGAAAGCTGGACGCTAATTTAATTTTAAAAAGAATAAAAAAAAAAAAACAAACGTAAAAAGGTTATAAAGAAACAGCAAATTGAGAACATAAACAAACACCACTGCAGTTAAATGGCAGAAGTGGAAGTGTCTGCTGAAGCTCTACCTGCATATAACTCAGGGCCGTACACCGCTCCAACCACAGGACTCAACTTCCAACCTGAAACAACAAAGACTGCAGTGAATGCCAGAATCTACACCAAGAGAAGGAGCAGGCAGCGTGGGTACAGGGAATGGTCTCGTGCATGCGCCCCAGCTTCACATGCAGCAGCAGCTCTTTCCAATTTCTGCTTCACCACAATCCCCCTTGGTGTAGATGGAGGCCAACTGCTTTTTTCTAACATCGAGGTCTAGGTGTAGGTTGCTGTACTGAAGGGAATAGCCAAACGCCAGCTGATCTGCAGGAGGGCACTGAGGGAATGCCAACTGCCTCAGACACGTACTCGCCGCAAGCACCGCGCACACCTACATTCCCTGTGTGAACCGTGCTGTCAGCTCCTCCACGCATTCATGTCCAATGCCGTGGATCCAAAAACCTCTCTGAAGCCACAGGGAAGTCAATTTACACCTTTAAATTCTCAAATCACCGCTCTGTCATATTTGCTAGAGATCTAAAAAGCAACAGTGATTGAGATTTCCTCACTTACTGGATTGCATGACTGCACTGCAAAAAAAGCAACTTATTCTCCTCATCTCACATTTGCTCCTCTCCGTGTTATTTTAGAGTTTCCTATCACCTTTACGCTCCTTTTCAGATGAAAGCCTTCCCAGAGAATTGGTTTTAATATCATCCGGATAATTGGCAAGAACTGAAGTCATCAACACAAAACACACAGGAGAATAATGCTTAAAGGAGCCACCACTGGCCTGCCACTGTGGAAGGGGAGTGAGGAAGAGCACGTTCCCCAGTCAAATCTAGAAACCCATCTGCCATGCCCATCACCTTTCTCTCTGGGCACACAAGATGGGTGTAAAGTTAACAGTGTGATCTGGGCTGGCGTAGAAAGAGGAAGAAAGACTCAGCTCAGCTAGCAATCACACAAGAATTTCTACTGAAACAGATTCCTACCTTTCCTCTGCCTTGCTTTAGGAGTCCTGATATACACACTGCACTTTCACCACTCCTACCAAGCCTAGAAACCACACGAACAATCGTGTGAGGTGCAGCCCATCAACACCACTCCCTCATCTGAACCAATGAGATGCAATGCACGCTCCCTCTGTGAATCTGGGCACACTGTCCTGCACTGCACACCTTGCTAGCAAACAGTAATGCGAGTGATGGCAATAACAGGACTGGGATCAGCCCCATGGTATAGAAACAATTCTACCACCACTTGTTAGCATGCCTTACACCTGGCCTAATACCGAGTCCTTTGCACAGCTTTAAAGCAAACACTGCTGGCTGCTAAAGCACAATATTCCTACCTGTTACCGCGTTTCACAAGTCGTTTTTATGTAAGACAGGTTTTGATACCAAACAGCCATGCACAATTTCTGTCCTTCCTCTCATGTAAATGTAACATGGCTGTACTGCCTTTCACTATAAGATTTCCTAATTCCTTTCAAATACTAAAAGCCAGAATCCCAATCTTTCTGCCTGTCCCTGCTTCCCCAGTTCTTCAACCAAAAAAAACCAACTACGTGATTTGCCAAGAGCCACACAACAACTCAGCAGCAGAGCCACAAATAAAATCCTTATTTTCTCGTTTCTGAATCTTAGGTTGTAATTGGAATGGATTCTTGCACTAGCAACTACCTATGCATAGCTTCCTGCTTGTTGAAACTGTACAGGAACATTTTCAAGACAAGAAGAATTTTTCCTGGTTCAGGACTAAGATTCAGTTTCAAAATGTTTATCAAAGCAGCATTCAGTTCAGTCAGGAGAAGAATGACTTTTTAATGCTATATATGCGCCCACGCAGTAAAATCACTGCACAGACAGAAGAACCTAGATAGCCCAGTAAAACAGGATTCTTCATTGCCCAAACAACTTGGTCTTTCTCTATTCAGGTTTGTTGGAAAACGACTGAATGCCAGACACAGCCTGTAACAAGGGAACATACAAATAGCCCAGTGCCTCTATTTTCCCAGCTGCTTGGGGACAGTTGCACTTTTGCTGCTAGAACTTGAGCTGAGATATATCCAGCTATGTATCCTAAGTGACACTCCATTTGTATTTAGGTATTTAAGCAATGGTCAGCCCACTGCAGGCTGGCACAGCATCAGCTTGCAGCAGTGGCAGGTGAAACATCAGACCTTGGGTTCCCTTCCTAGCTTGGCCATACTGGGCACATCACTACTCCTCTCTGCCCCAACTTCTCCACCTGAAAAATGGTATTCCTTCATAAACTTGTACAGTTATACTGAAGCGTAAAGCTGTAGATTAGAGCTTGGGAGTTATTTCTCTTTTTGGGGAGAGGGTCTGGGTTTTTTTTTCAGCTGGGGAGGTCCTGACGAGAGCCCATGACCTTCCCTCACCAGGAAGCTTTTGTCTTTCTTCTAATCTTTCAGCTCATCACTAGTACAGTCTCTCTTACCATTTGCATATGGCGTGACCATCTTCTTATTGGTCATCACTCGTGCTGTGGCGTTGTTAACCTACAAGCAAAAAGGGGATGGGGAGGAGAGGGAAGGAAGCAGAGGACATTAGGGAAAATGATGGAAAACTCTGATATCACACACACACACACACACACACACACGCGTGCACGCACACATACACACTATACTTTTCTGAGCAAAAAAAATTAAATAACTAATTTTACAAGAATGCAGTTTTAAAATTACTTTTAACAATTGCCATTTAATTTTAAATGTTACAGCTAAACATGGCACTTTAAATTATGCATTAAACAAAAGGCCAACAAGAGTAAAGTGCAGATTCTCAGACACCCTGGCACCCCCTGGTGCATGGTAACCATCAGCTCATCCCTCTGAAGGGCAAAACATTTGGTGCTCACGGCTGCAGCCCAGGACAGGGAAGTGAGGCAGGTGACGCACAAGCTGACTTGTTTCTCAAGCTCACCACTGGATTGGGACCCGCAGATCACAGACAGGTCTGAGGTAGAAAAACGTAACCTGCTGCCCATCAGCTTAAGATCTGAACTGCCATGGTTTGAGATTTTGGGCAAGTCACAAAGTGTCTGGACAGACAGTGTTCACTGATTTACTCCCCATCACATTTAAGTGTTTTCCCAAATTATTTTTTCCCAAATAAAGAGAAGAAAACAGATAGCAGTAGAGACGGGTCTTTCATTGTTGTTGTTTATTTGTACCCTCCACCCTCTTTACAGAGCTCTGCATCGTTCCAAGCGGTTTGATTGCTCAAGCAAGTGGGGTGTTACCACAGAGATGGTGCTGACAAAGAAAAGATGGACCAGTTTGGAAGCCAAGTTACTGCAGCCCTGCGTCAGACAGCCTCAGAGTTCTTGCAAAGAGGGCGAAAGTCTTTATCCAACATCAATAATTTATCGAAACATCTACCAAATCCAGGTTAAGAAAAAAAAACTATAAGAATAAAAGCTGCTCTGGGTCCTTGAGACTTACAGAAAGGTGAGCGTATGCGAGGTGGGGAATCTGGAACTACATTTACTCTTGTTTTAGCCCCAAAACAATTGAAACATTTCACATTTAAAAAGAAAGAATGGGAAACAACAATGATGAGACTGAGAGCATGCAGTTAAACACACACAGATAAAAGAAAGAAAAAAAACACAATTGATTCAGAGGGTGGGGAGGGAGGAGGGAGGAGATAGGGTCTCACAGACAATCATTAAGATGGAGCGAGTGCCTGAAATCAGCTGCTACAGCAAAGTGCAACACAAGCACTTAAAGGAAAAATCGCCAGAACTGATCAGAAACCACCAGTCAGCAAAGAGACCAACAGCTGCATTTAACCGAGTAAAGAAATAAACTGGGAAAGAGGGAAAAAATAAGAAAAAAGAAAAAAAAAAAGGTAGAGGAAAGGAACAGTAACAGCTACAAACAGGTCTCAGAGCGGCAGAAAGAAGGGGCAGGAGAGAGAGAAGAGGAAATGAGTGCATTAATAAAAACCAGCCAAACTGGAGTTCAGTAACTCTGAGTAAGATGTGCAGGGGGAAAATCACCATGAAGTCAGTAATCAAACAGCTCAGACTGCTACAAAACGATATGTACATCCAAAGTCCAGGCGGCATTACTCAACAGCATTGAAAATAAAAGGGGGAGAGGGGGGAAGGAGGTGGGTGGGGACAACAAGTCAAATCACATTTTGTTGTGTTAATGTGAGATGGCAGATGGATTTTTTCTTTCTTAATTTTGTTTTTTTTTGTAATTTTAAGAAAAATTAAAAAAAAAAAGCTTCTTCTCTAGTGCTTTTGTTTCACTTACCGCCAACTCGTACCATCGCCAGCATTGTGTATAGTTACCATGGAAAGAGTGAGTCAAGTGAAGGGCCCTAAACGCTAGACCATCGAAAAGGGAAATAAAAAAAAAACAAAAAACAAAAAACAAAAACAAAACAAAAAAAAACAAAAACAAAAAAAGCAAAATATGCAGACATCTTACTCAAAACGGCGGCTTTTGTTTTTTGTTTTCATATTCGTTCAAATATTTGTACTTTTTTTTGTTTGCTTGTTTTCAAGAAAGAGGGAGAGAAGGAAGAGCCAGTTAGCCTTCACCATGGTGGATCACCAAATTGGCCAGCTCTGGGCCTACCCCACATCTACGGCCCCACTGGCCGCCCAACATCACCCCATCGCACCCGTCTAGGGCCCACGTGAGAGCCAGGAGCGTTGCAGCCTAGCTGCCCCCCACCTCCCTGCCCATCATCTCACACTTGTGTGGAGGAGAACTGGCCTCGAGGAAAGAGAGGAGACTGGCTGGCCCCCTGCTCTCTGTGCAGGCACAGAGTTACAAGTCGGACAGTACTCTTTCAGTTAGTGTCGTTCAGGCCTGATAACAGGAGATCGGAGCCTCGCAAACTGAAGCAAAGGAAAAATCAAGACAGCAGAAGGGCAAAAATTTGGAGTGGGTGGGGAAAAAAAAAAACTCAATAAAAAAGGAAACGGAAAAGAAGAATACCCAAAACAACGGTAAAAATATTTCGTAAAGGAGTGTAAAACTTGTATACGCTTCAGTGCAGGGAGGTGAAGGACACAGACACAAACACACACGCACACACGAGACTGGGATCCAAATGTGAAATAAGTGAGGCAAGACACAAAAAGAAATCAAAAGAATAAATATAAAGAAGAAATTGAATTACTGAAGACATGCACCTCGATTTTACGGCCCTCTACCACGGTGCCGTGTAATTTCTCCCTGGCCCTGTCTGCATCAGCACTATTCTCGAAAGTTACGAACCCGAATCCCTGCATGCAGCGGGAGAAGGGGGGAAAACATGCACATCGTTATATATTGAAATACTGATCTCTAGGTAAATAGAGAAAAAATATCACAGTATGAAATCGACATCAGCACAACTCAGCAATAACCTCCTAGAGTCACATTGTTGGTTCATGCATGTTTCATAAATGAAAGAAATTAAAATTCAATAAAACAAAAGGAACTGTAATCATAATAAGAATAATAAGAGTAATTAAAAAAAGAAAACATAAAAGCAATTGAGGCCAGACCAAAAAAGAAGTACAAAGTTACTCGAGACAATTTGTTTTGTTTTAAGGTTGTTTTTTTTGTTGTTGTTGTTGCTGTTTTTGTTTTTTTCTTTTTTTTTTTTTTGTTTTTTTTCTTTTTGAAGAACTAAACCTGGCATAGGCAGCGGGTTAGGTCCTGTCCCTGACAGCAAACACAAACAGTGCTGAGCCCGCTGCCTGCCCCAGGCACAGGACAGGACAGCACAGCACTTCGATCTCTTGAACATTCACTGCCATCTGAGTTCCTGGCATCGGGAATTCTGCGAAGCTTTGGGCAATTCAAACACTGAACTTTGCTTTTCCCACCTGTAAAATGGAGACATTAATAATCACCTACCTTGGAGAATGGCTGAGAGGAAGGGCTGTTTGTAAAGCATCCCTTGCAAGTTCTTCAGGGCACAGCTCACGTCTACTTCTAGGCCTATGACTTCCCTAATAATGCATGGGGCCCTGAGAGAAAGGAGGGCTTCTAGATAGCATCAGGAGAAGAACATCACTCAACGTAAAGATTTAGAGCAATTAGTGTTGTTCTAGTTTCCATATTTTCCTACCTGCGCCATGCTGGACCTGCTGAACACCTCAACACACACCTATTGGTAAAGAGAGGGCTTTTCTGGCTCTTCTGGCCTACTGTTCCCTCCTTCAGAGACTGCCACCCATCTTACTTAGCTCCATTCTAAGATGGCAACCTCTGTTCCATGGGTGGTGATCTCTGCCTAGACACACTACAAAGCTTGAAGACAACATGCAGAAACAAGCTCAGGGACTACCAGTGTGTCCCCCCTGATTGTACCAATGATTCAGATTTACCTAGTCGAGGAGGGCACATGCAATGCTCCTGTCCCACATGCTCACTTGGCCATCAACTCAAGCAGTTGGGTACAAGGGCAGTGGAAAACATGCTCACTTCCATGGAGGTGAGTGCTCTGACAGTCAAGCAGATCTATGACTAAGGGGATTAGGAATTCAGCTTGTAGGAAATGGTGCTCCACCACAAACAATCAGGAGGACATAATTTTCATGTCATTGCAGAGAGCAGGGCCAAGCCGAAAACTTGCCTGCATTTTGCTTTCAGGGTACCTGAAGAACGGGAGGAGAAATGGCTTCTTTGGCTTACTATAAAGCAAATCCCAGTTTAACGCAAAAGCAGGAATACCAAAGTCTGCATCCAATGCAATAGAAACTCCTGATATTAAGCAGAGCACCGGGTTAAGCTGATCAACTGCAAGCTATGCCTTGTCAGGGAAATGGCATGCTAGCCTGGTAGCCCCTCCACGAAGCTCAGGGTCAGGATGCGTGAATACTCAAAAAATACCATCTTGACTTCTAGGCACTGTTAGCAGCAAGACAAGCAAGCCATCACTCTAAGTGCTTTTTAAAGGGCTGCACCACACTAGTCTTAAGAAGTCGCCTTGCACATGCTGGCCTTTATCATCCACAGCTAGGCTACTAGCACAAAACTGTTACATGTTTGTAAAATGTAATGTAGCCTTTCTTTTTTTTCTTTTTTCTCTCTCAAGAACAGCAGTAATAAAAACAAACAAACAAAAAACCAAACCCAAACTGTCACACTGAAACCAATATGAGCTCTTCCTTTTGGGTGCCAAGCCTCTAATCTAAAACTTCAGATAATTTCTTTTCTTCACTTAAAGGAAATAAATGGCCATATAGATAACAAAGTGTTGCCTTTTTCAGAATAACAAATGCTTTCAGTTGCAATGAATTAAAATCAGAGCTACAAGAGATCAGGGCCAATAAATCAGTCCAACCACACGCAACTCTCAAAGAGGTTGCAGGGAACTGGGGGGTGGTATAATAACAAAGCTGATTATGAAGGGACAGTGTATTGTATCTGCTTCAAAGAACCCTTACGGAGAAAGGGGAGACTGAGAAATAGAGTAACACGCTTCCCTCTGTTCGATATAATGGGGAAAAAAGCACCTTTAAAAAGGTCTGAGGAGGAGGGGTGAAAAAGACTGCGACAGCAATCTCTATTTCCCTCTTCTCTTTTGACATGAAAATTTTTGTTTGTTCTAGGCAATCCTGCAGAGCCTGAGCACGATTTATGTCTTCTGTGATTCTGTGAACTGAAAGCTGGAGAACAGAGGGAAGGTAATTTTTTAGACATTAGCCTGTGCAGACTAGAACCAAATTAAGACCATTTAAATTCACATTTGTTCTCAATTAATGAAGTCTGTAAGGGACTTCAAAACATTATCATCAAATACCTTTAAAGTGACTTGGAATTTTCAGTATTTTTAGTAAGTTAAATCAAGGTAGGATACAATCCACATGCAGACTAGATTGGAATAATTAACAACGTGAATTAAAACAGAGTTGATTTGATTCTGAACAACATACCTAATTAGTTAGATTTTTTATTATTCACAGATCAATCCTTAGCTTATGCAACTCTTTGTTGAAAACCATTTAACATCAATGCTGAATTAACACTTTACATAGTTGACTATGATAGAGTCAATATTTGTGCCCGCTTGGTTAGTCTTCTTAATGCAACTCTTAAGACATTCAAATTTTCATCAGGAAAAATAAGTGAGCCATGCTTGACATTTCTATTATTTCCAAGTTTGAAAATCAGCAATTAAATACACATTTTTGATGCGGGGAAGAAAAATTATACATGTATTTTAAATTCCTTCTCACAGATGACCTGCAAAGAATAGGGATTAATTTGTACCTAGAAACATATACAACAAAGCATTCTCAGTTTTCCCTCCCAAGGTTGTCTTAACCATAAAGAAAAAAACAAGAACAGGAGGCAGATGACCAATGTCTGCTAGGTCAGATCTACAGCAGGTACTGGTTTGCCCCACAGTACTACGTATGGAGCCAGAGGAAGGGAAGATGCAATCCTGGGTTAAAAAAAAAAAAAAGACGACTTAAAGTTTCTAGATAGAATTTATACAAATACCTTGCATTTAATAAGGTTGTTATAAAAACAAGGCTGATTTTTTCAACATTTCCCCTCCACCAACTGCTGGGAACTTTTCCCAAGCAGGAAATAAATGTAAGCCTCAATGTACCCAGTGGGCACTGAATAACCCCAGCAAACATTTTCAGAACTTCTGAGCAATTTGCAGGGCCAGACTAAGCCCCTTCTTTACCCAAAGGTTTATTCAAAGGGCCTGAAGAGACCGAGTAACTGTCACCCTTTTAGTCTGGCCTCAGACTCTGCAATAAATAACAAGCAACATGATGAGCAGTGTCAAAATAAATAAATAAATAAATAAATATAGAGAGAGAGTATTTGAACGTTTCCATCTCTGAAGAATGAGAAAGAAAATTTACCATGTAACCGTAAAGGGAGAAATCAAAAGCAGACGGTTCTCCTGGGTGTGGCCAGAACACAGAAATTAAACAAAAAAAAAAAAAGAAACAAAAACAAAAAACAAAAAATAAAACAAAAAAATAAAAATAAAAACAAAGGAAACTAAACAGAGCCCCTTGAAATCCATGCATTGTTAACCCTTCATTTGTCATGGAGTTTAGACAGTCACCTCAGCAGCAGAGCCTTTGCCTTGTACCCCCACAGAGCACGCAGCCAGCAATGGGCTTTGCCTTCCTCTACTGCTGTGCTTGTTTTTGAACAGATTATATATTCCCCTTTCCCCTTCCCCACATATGTAAACCAACTTTTAGGAGCCCGAAGAAATGGCCAAGGGACATAAGTTTAGGCTACCTGTTTCCAAGGCATTTGAGAGCGGAGGAGGGTTTCAGTGTAATCCACCTGAGATGAGCAGGACTGGGATGCACCAACAGGAACACAGCCCAAAATTCAGAAGCACACCTTACCTGAGTTACATGCACGCACTTCAAACTGGTGAGAGAACCAGTGTAAACCAAAGCTGCCATCACTTCAGCAGCCCTTCCAGTTCCCCATATGACTCCTTAGCATGTCCTGAAATTAAAGACCCTGACCATCTACTTGCGCTACCTAGTGAACCAGATGTAGGAATTTATCTAGCTAAAAAGGACAGAAATGAGAGCTTATCTTCTGCTGGCTTAATATCAAACTTTCCCTCTCCCAAACCATTTTTTATTATGATTTTTAAATCCACCCCCCCACATTTTGGCTAATTTAGCAACTCCCTGCCCAATGAAATGAGCACCACCAGGAAGGTGCTCTGTCCCATAGGGGCTTTGTGATATCAACTTCCATCAACTTCAACCTTAATTACTCAAATTTAAGTAAACCAGTTCACAGTGTGTGGACCAATTTTAACTCATTCCTTTATTATCAAGGAGTTGAAGGTAGCCACAGCATTACACTGTAACTGAGCAAACTGGGACTAAGGGACAAAGGTCACATCTCTCTTCAAGCCACCAGTATTATAAATTCGTTGACCTAAGAAAGTGACACTGGCTGGTATCTACTTGTATTTAAATCTCTGTGTTAATAACATCTGAATTCCTAGCTCAACTGATGACATCTGAACAAAAATTATAAAAATTGAAGTAAAATGAAAACACCTCTTGTTACTTCTGTAACAAGAGAGTGCATCTATTTCCTTGGGTGGGAACTAGGTCCAGAATTGCAGTGGCTAAGTCAAAGCACCTACTCCACTCGAAGAAATAAACATGCATGCAAACACACAATCTTTTAAGCAGAGTTATTAAAACCTAAATATCCTTATCTTAGCCTGCAGTAAACAGCAAGCAAAGATTTATGTGTTTCCATACAGCTTTCTGTATGAGTTTCTAGTTAGTACAGACGTATTTATGGATTTTCACCCA
This sequence comes from Tragopan temminckii, assembly GCA_028571105.1. Lineage (NCBI taxonomy): Eukaryota > Metazoa > Chordata > Aves > Galliformes > Phasianidae > Tragopan > Tragopan temminckii. The sequence continues at coordinate 46,003,284 of JAOWBP010000001.1, read as the reverse complement.
CTAAACATGCATTTCCCTTGTGAAGACCAGATGTAAGTAACTATACAATTATTGAAGAAAATACTGCACTTTGACACTTGACTCCTAAACAAGAATTCAGAGACCACTCTCCTTTTTTATCGACTTGGGCTTTCCAACTGGAAGGTAGTCCTGAAATCTAAGCTTTCAATCTGCATTAACACAAACTCTTACCACACAGAAACCTAAAACATGCCCCTTCTTCAGCCAAGGTTTTGTTGTGTGCTTATGTGCTCTTGGTATCTGAATGTCATTGAGGGCACATCTCAGAATGCCACCCGGCAGACAACATCGAGCAGAGAGCTGGGATTCCCCTACCCTGCAGCTTTATGAATGTCATGGGCTTCTCATTTCAAGTGCTGCTCGAAAAGACTGCATTAATTCTGCAAATATGTCCATTTGTTCAGTTCAGCACACAGTGCCAAAATATGCATCTACAGGATGCAGCTCCACAACAAGAGGTGTGGGAATCCCATCCCTCAGCTTCCTCTGGAGGTGTTTTACTCATGGTTCAGTGAAGCGCATGGTGAATTGCAACCATGAGCAGAACGCTATTTCTAGGCATTTATTTATACGGGTCAGAACTAGAATTGTAAAGGCACACAGGACAACTGGAGCAAACTGATAGCTTCCTGGAAGCAAGCAAAAACTAATAAATAAATTGAGGGAAGACTAATGTCATTCTGTCATACAAGCTAAAGAAAAAGCTAAATGAAATTCAACGAATGATTCAAGTTTGTATATTGTTTCCACGTGTAGCTAAACAGCATCGGTGTGAAGTCTACCCACATAATCCTACTAAATAGATTGAATCCAGGCAGAAATCGAGTTAGGGAACAATCATTCACATTGCTTTCAGAGAAGAATCAGCAAAACTAATTATTAGCTGCCTCCTAGTCTGCCGTGATACGGAAAGACAACAAATAACACTTCCTAAGCCAAGCACAAGAACCTGAGGCATGAGGTGGCTGTGACGTACACGCACTGCTCTTACGAACTTCTTAAATGCACAGAGACCCCGAACACATAGTCTGTCTGGTATGGTTCCCTCAGGCACACCATTATGGCTGTGAAAGAACACTGCCTGGTCATCTCAGATGGATTCAAAAGGCAGATTACCAACTGCAGCTCTCCTCCAGGCCCTCCTGCCCGCCATCACTGGAGCAGGCCCAGGGACAAAGCGCTGCTCAGGCCCATCGTAGCCTGGGTGGGCAGTTTGGGATTCACCTGTACCTTTTAAATATTGACAAAACATATACACAGAACTCTACACCCTTAGGAACCCAGGGAAGGGGAGGGAGCATTGAGAACACAGCACAAGGCAGGCAGCAGGAGCATCTGCTTTCGGATTCCCAAAAGAGAGGAGAAGAAGAGAGAGAGGTTTCATATCATTAGATTAGAATGGAAACCACAGGGCAGGAAAATGCATTCAGATTTTTTTTTCCTAAGGTGGAGGAAGAACCCAAGAGTGAGTGAGTGGCCTCCAGAAAGATCCGTTTCCTTTGCTTCACCATCAGATCACCAAACTGCTGTTTTTCCATTATTATGTGAATACCAGGTGCTTCGTGCAGCTACACCCCACTCAAACACTGGGGCCTCCCATTTTCATGCTAAGCAGGAATAATCTCACATTCTTTTAAAACACCGATTATTTTAGCTTGAGAAGGATGCAGGGGTACCACAAGATTATTCTTTGGGTGTTTTCTCATTCTGTTCAGATTCTGCCCCATCCCTCATATTGGCTATCAGTTCTGCAACTGCTTTTTGCTGTAAGATGACCAAAAAAAAGCAGTAGAAAACTGCATGGTTATGGACTGAAAGAACATCTCTTTGGATCGCTTTATTTTTTTGTATGTTTATTAAGCGTTTGGAATAAAATTGGTCAAGGAACTCTTCAGCAACAATTTTTGTTTTAACTGAAAACCAGAAGCCTTGATCTTTAACAACTGCAGAAGAAAACAACTTTCATAGCCATAAATCAAGCCTTCACAGAAAGTCTCCAATGTTAGTGTTGCCTAGAAGGAAAAGGGCAGCCGTGGGTGTTTAATATAGGGCTGTATGGATGGCAGAGCAAGAGTGAAGTTCACGTGCAGAGAAGAAAACATTGTGCTGGAAAGCACAGGCAGACGAAGATGAGGGATAGAGTTCAGCACTTTGTCAGGCCAGTTATTTTTGTTCTTTCTTTTGCACTTACATCCAAAAAAATAGGGATTTTGACAGAGGCCAGAGGCTATTCCCAAAGCCAAATAGAAATGACCAAAATTGAGACTAATTCGCAGACAGCTCTGGCCTATAAATATCAGAAGAACGGCAGAGTGCAGAATAAATATTTACAAACTCAGCATAGCTGATTGTTTTGGTAAAGCGTATAGATTTTTATCCCCAAAGGGAAGTAAAGCTCTCTAAGTAAGCCATAAAGGCATTTACTCTTTCAGACTGCTTTATTAAAACAACAAAAAGAAATAAGAAATACCATATTTGGTGGTGGGGTTTTAAGCACAAACTAAGCGTGGAAAGGGAAAGAGCCGAATTTCATTTGTTTTGTACACAGATCAACTGCTTTCTGGTTTCCAGATAACATAGCGACTGAAGAATTTCAGAATGCATCTTGGGGAACACGGGTTGAATTTGCAGAGGGCTCTGAACATGAACAGACCCCAGAAGATATGTTAAAGCAAAGAGGCCACGTTAAGATAGTGAACCTCAAATCCAGGAGACAGACATACAAGCTCTAAACTGAAACTGCTTAGCTGAATTGCAACTTCAAAATCTCTTGTGTGCATGCACACATGTGCACACACGTGTACGTGGGGAGTAGGGAAGTTTTGTTTTAATTGAAAATGGGAATCTTAGCATTGATTAAGTCAAGCAGAGTATAGACATGCACTGTGCAAGCTTCCCCCATAGAGCTTTGGCAATGCACCTTGCTCCTGACCTGCAAAATTCCCTGCTATTCCAGTGCTGAACCTCCTGGGCAGAGAGAGAATCACATCAATTTGTCATTGTGGTGACACTGGTTACATGATGAGAACCAACTGCCAATTAGGACAAAGATCACTGAATCTCTCTGCAACTGACCTGAGCAACATCTGAAATTTCATTTTGAGAGAAATAAATTACCACTGGCTCTCAACAAAACCTTCCTCTTAATACATTTTAAGAATGAAGATAGGTGTTCAAGTGCAAATTCAATGGGGAGAGGTCCACAGGGGCAGGACAAGGGGAATCGGGATGCTTTTATTAAGCATCAAATATCTCAAATGTGAAAGGTCAGTTTCTCAGAAATACTGAGCAAGTCTATAAAAGAGAATAAACAAGATCCTTCCACATGTTAGATATTATACTTATTCCAGGGGAATATTTTAATGCAATGAAGATGTGGTTTCGGGGGGGCGGGGCTGTCAGCCTTTGTTTCTTTATTATTATTATTTTATATATATATATATATATATATATTTTTTTTAATTTACCAGCTCCCTTCATGTGTCACTGATTTAATTTACTCTGCCTTCCCCACAGGGCACCCATTGCCAGGGCAATGAGAAGGGGTTGTTATGAAGGCTCAAGTGACTCCCTGTTTGTTCGAAAGACTGGGAACCTGATCCCTTATTACAGATGGGAGCATCCAGGAGCATTCGTACATGCTGCCCAGAAATGACCATGCTCAGAGTCTGGAGTCAGAGGGAACAGGAGACAGTCCCCAGGATAGCTTTTCCCTTCCCCCATCACACTAATTCCTGCTGATCTCTACAGAGTATACTCTCTAGGCAACGAACTGCCTTTTACTCTGTGCAATCAAAACATGAGAAGCGAGTACAGAAACAGGACTTACCTTGGAGCCGCGCTCATTAAAGATTATCTCTACATCAAGGATTTTGCCAAATTGCTGCAACGAGACAAGGGG
>JAOWBP010000001.1:45974206-45999262 GCA_028571105.1 Tragopan temminckii | reverse complement strand
TCAAAAAAGGTCTGAAGAAAGATCTCCAGAAGAGTTTTAGGGATTCCAGCTGGTCCCTGCACAGACCAAAACTGAGGAAAATGAGAACTACAAGATAAAAAGGCTTCCACACTGTGAAACCATATACTGATCACATCCTTTAGCCGGGAACACATTTTAGTGCTGCTATTGAACTGGTCAGATTCAAACCAGTTACCTATTTGTAAGGCATTACTACTTCAACAGAGCCCCACAGTACTCCATTAGAAATGCTGTATTTCTAAAGGGTAGGTTTGTTCTCCAGAAAGACAGGTCCAAGATCTCATTCTCTCAGGAACATACGTATGGAAGAGTCATAATTGGTCTGAAAGCAATGTATGTATCTAGAATTTAAGCATTTTTCCTATCCTGTTCTTTACAAAAGTTTGCAACATCACAGTTTTACATCTCATCACCTGCAGAAGTTTTAAAGGGTGTAGGAAATGAAAGAACAAACAACAAAAGAAGAAAGGATAGTTTCACAGTTAGAAAAGATGATGAACACCACCTCTAGGGACCAGCATCCTTCTGTTTGGTCACCATGCAAAGCGATATTTGTCAATTTATTTTTTTTTTAAATCAACATTTCCATATCGAGTCAAGTGGGTATAATGCTTATTTTCTGAGTGCCCTGCTTGAAAGATTTGTGTCCAGATTTGCAGACACGGAACATTTGCAACAGTAAGCCATGATGACTAAAGAGAAGCTTTGGATATGTAAAGCAGTAAAAAGCTATTAAGTCCCTTCAATCGTCTTTATGCAAATGAAACTCTTCCAACAATTTTAGCTATAGTTTCTGTCTGCTTCCATCTTCCATTCTTAAAAAGGAGATAGTTGTATTCTTTTTACAAATGCTGGATCACAGATGTTGTTTTTACTGTTCTATTGTGTAAGGACAATACTTGATCTTCTATTCATCTCCAGAACAATTGAATGCATAATATCTTACGTTACACAAAGTTTGAATAATGTTAACGTAAACGTGAGCAGCGACTGCATCTTCCTTTAAGCTTCAACATCTCAACAGCTAGGCTTGATCCATGCTGGATCCTCTTTTGACCACTGCTGTGCCAATCACAGCTAAAATACATTTTCTATTTCTATCCCATGCTTGGTGTGGGCTTGTCTATAAAGGAGATTAGCCATTGATTGCTTTTTGTTGTCTTTGTTACTTGGGCACTGCCATGAAAGAAATCAGTCACGACTGCTTTCCTGATAAACTACAAGTGTTTCAGTGCAGTTACAAGACAGGCTGAACCAATCTGACAGCTTACGGCTGCCAAAGGGCTGCTCCTGCTCCTTCATCCTTCCTGTCTGGGCTCACCAGCTTCCAAGAGCTGGCCCTAGTTCTCATTTTCACTCATATATCAACTGATACAGCCCACCATTTCCACAAAAGAGTAGCCCAACAATTGGAATGAGTAACAGATTTTTGACAGTTTACTGGTCAGAACTGATTCAAAGGGTGATGGGAGTGTAAAGGCTTTGAGAGGCAAGAGAGAACGGAAAGTTGAATGCTCAGCCCAAGAGTGGGATCCGTCCCTGCCAGATCAGCTCAGCTGTCTAGCCTTGCCACACGCTGAAACAGCCGGGCTCTTGATAAATGCAAATGCCAAAATTATTTTCAGAAACTTTAGAGCCATCAAAAATCACCGGTTTCTTCTTCATCAGAATTGTCTTAAAAGAGAACAAACTGTGCAGCTTCTGGTGCACAATTATGCTTTGCCATCTTCCCCTTTCTCCACACCCAGCTGGGCCTGGATACTTGGGTACTGCTGCCAGAGCTGCTTGCCAGCCACAATCGGCCAAGCTCACTGCTCAGAGTTTCCACACCAACAGGAAACCTTGTCTTGTGCATTTAATTCCTAAGGACTGGCAAAAAGCTGGAGGTAACGCTGAATGTAAGTGAAGCCTACAGTGGGCTATGGCCACCTCACCACTTTTCCACGTACGTTGTGTTTGATGAAGCAAGAGGGAAGAAACTAGCATGGACAACAGCAGCTAACTGCTGTACTGAGGCCTGCTGGAGGGGTTTCGTGCTCTGTGAAATTCCTTGGAAGTAAGCAGTGAGGCTGTGAGGCAGCAGGACGTGTGCTGGGCTATCCAAGATTCTGCTGCAGCCGTTGCCACAGCTGCTCTGGCAGCTTCAAACATCGCAGCTCTTGTCCTTACTGCTGCAACGGTTACAGCAGGTCCAGGACTGGAGGCTTTCATTTTTTGGTTATGTGCCAGAATTTTCCTGGAGAATGAAAGCAGGAAAAAAGAACTAGTTCATTTTAACAGTTTATATCTCCTTCAAAGCTGAATCTAATTTAGTGGAACATAAAAAGGCACTTTGTTCTCTGATGGTGCTTCCCCTACCAATGTCAACAACCTACTGCAAACAATGGAAGTTTTAAGAGCTCCTTTGCAAAAGGTTACAAATTCTGTACAGATAAGCCAGACCATCTAAAAACAACGATCAACACCAAATGCTCCCGTATTAATTTTTTAAAATCATGCATACAGGCATGTTTGTGTTTTACAGCAGACAGTGGCTCTAGCCAAATAAAACAAGACCCGTGCTTATGTCACCATGATGGGGACTAACCCTCTAATCTCTGACCTTGAAGGCATGAATCACTGTGCTCACAGACCTGATTCTTTCACTCAATTATTACCATGAATGTCTATTTACAACCCAGCAAAACAGCAGTGGAAAAAAAATTCTGAGCACAAGCCTCTAGAGAAAGCATAATAGAACTACACATCTCAAACATTCTTCATCATGACTTCAACAGCTTATTATGTGACTGAGAGACCAGCACATCACCCTGCTACACATAAGGTCACACAAGAAGCCTTCTCCATGAACTGGCTGTGTGTGAGAAATGTAAGTACATATCTCAACCACATGTCAGGTGTGCATATATGTACACACGCTTTCAATCATGCTATGGCATAGGACTCTCAGAATCTTGTTGCGTCTTAGCCCTCCACTCCCTGAAGTGATCCTGCACATGTGTCCAGTTGTTTTTCAAGAAAGCAGGTAAATTAGAATCATCTTTTCTACAATGGCAGCAAGGGCTTTTGGAGATTACAGTTTTAAGGGGTATTAACAGACAACAGCTATGAACAGAACCCAATTTTCTTGCTTGAAGTTGATGCACCTCATAAAGCAAGGGCACCGTGAAAGGAGGAGCATGCACGCTGTGTGTTTCTTTCTACCCAGATGACACGAAGGCAGCAGATTTTTCCAGCAGAGGCCATAACTACATTACATATAATAAATTTGAGAGATCTGGCACCAGAGAGCTTTTGCCTTCCAAGGCACTGACAGTTCGGTAGGGCCCCTCCTGCGGGCTCTGTTCCAGCTGGCCCTACCTCCTCTGCCTGTCTAGAGCTTTCAGAAACCAGCTCCAAAATGTGCCAGACAAATAACTTAACCCTATAGAAGCCAGCAAGAGGGATTATAAGGTGAATTCTCTGTAAGTTATGAAACAATCAAAAGGTAATATAAGCCACTATCTGACAACCTCCAACTGCTACAACAGATTTTTCTATGCCCAAGCAGCTATGTAATTCACTGAGAGATGAGTGGTGTAAAGTACCTAAACTCAGAAGAAACCCAACAGTCCATTTTCAGTGATGGTCTAAATTTCACCAGAAATTCAACATCACCAAGAAACCAATTGCTTATGCAGGAAATAATTTCAGGTCCTCAAGCCTGAGGTGCACAAGCAAGAGCACTTTGTATGCAGGAGGGGTCCCTGCTGCAGTGAGTGCCCTTGCCCCAGCTCCCCACTTGATGGGGTGTCTTTCAGCTGAGAACATCTCTATCTGGAACTGCACCCACAGAAGCAGCAGAGACTCCAAGATGGGTTTGAGAGGACTCGTAAAACCCTCATGAGACAGTCCAAAAGTTCATGACAGCTGCTGTGGCACACGTACTTCTGTGGAGGAGCACTGTGGTCCTTGGTGTGGCCATTCAGACAGAGCATGATGCTCAAGCATTGCTGAGCGCACCACCATTCAGTCACCAAAGGTGACTCCAGAAACTGCACTGCTGAAACATTAGGATAAACAGCCTTTCTAACACTACTCAGTTAGATTCATCAGCAGGAGCAAAGGCGTGGTACTCTCTTACTGCAGGAAGAGATAGGATACAAGAGTTGTCACAAAAAGGTTTCTTCATGTCAGAACTCCTGTTCTGCAGTACTATCATATAGGACTCAATTACAAGTAATCAGGAGTCAGTACTAGACAGAGACTAAAGAAGCTGAAATCCATCTCAACACCCAAAAGATAGATTTTCTCCTTCAAATGTTCAATTTAATCAAAAGGCGTCCCTTTCCAGATCTTTTCTATTATTCTTGCTCCATCATTTTATTTGCCTACCTTAATACCTAATGAGTAGTTTTCTGACATTGTCAATAGCTGTGTATCATGAATTACTTGCGGATTCAAATCCATTTACTGGTAGAAAGAGCTACGGTCAACTTTTTAGCCTGAATGTGTAGGCTCATAGAGGTGTTTTGCGCTCTTGACACCAGAAGAAAGTTAGATGAGAAATTATACTCACTGATATATATTTTAGGAAATGCAGAGTGCCAAGAAGCCGAGACTTTCAGGTTGCAAAACCTTCCAAGAATATCCATTATAGAGCTCTCAGAGTTGAGTTGTTAGGATCACATAAAGCTCCCTTTATCACCTGGGCTGGGCTGATGAGGTTTCCCCAGCAGAAGCAATTAACTACCTACAGGTAGAAGCTATGACATAAGCAAGACAAGATGTTGTACTAAAAAGAAAAAAGCAATGCCATTTGAAGCCAGAGGCTGAGATTTCACACCCTTTACACTGCTATCCCACCTTCACCTACAATCGTCATCAACATATTCCTTATTTTTACCTTATGCTTTTTTTTTCCTCTCAATTTTTAATAACAGGAGAAGATGTGTGAGCACTTGAAAGCATTTCACCAAGGCAAATTCTGAGAAAAATCACTTCTGACTACTTGCACTGTTGCTCCTACAACAGATAAGTAGGATTTAGTGCACAGATGCCTTCATGAACCACTAAAACAATCCACTTTGCTTTCGTTTGTGGAGGAAATTCGTGATTTAGCCAGAGAGCAGATGAATATTCTTCTTTCAGCAATCCAGCCCAGCCCCCATCTTCCCCAGGAGACTGAGAGCATCAGAGCCAAACACATCATCTCAGTCAGTTTTATACTGGGAGGCAAACTGCTTCTTGAAGCAAAAGAAGTAAGGACTGAAGGTATCATTGATGAGGTACAATCACAGACACTATCACAGCACAAAGCTGAAAGGATTGGGAATGTGCCGATAGAAACATCAGATTTTCTTCTGCTTACATAGTCCATTAAGGAAGGGAGCAGCCTGCTAGCAGTTACGGAGACTATCACTGTGTCAGAGACCTTTCACACGCAAGCTGTCCCTCAAAAACTAGATAAGAACATTTTGAAAATATGGGCTAGCTTGTTTTTAGCACTGGGAGCAACCCCTTCACTTCCCAGTAAGCTGCTCCATTGTTTAAATCAGCCTAAATGACTAAGAATTTATCCTCTTATTTCAAGGTTAATTGTGATAACTCCTAGCTTCCAGCTGGAAAATCTTGTTATGACTGCAAATAAGATCTAAAAGCCCTATTAATAGGTATCATCCATGCGTAAGCACCTGTACAGCACAACCTAGTCATCTTCCAACCTCTTTTTGAGGTTGAGGCTGAATAAATCAACCCAACACCTTACACACATCAAAAGCCATTCATCTTGAAAGCCAAAAGTTATTTTTACGATCCTAAACTGAACTCAGAAGTGTACAAAATTATGCAGTCTTTTCGACTTTGAACATGAGCAAGATCACATCCCTCCTTCAACCCAATAGTGTCTTTTGCATTACTGAAGCAGTTATCTTCAATGATCACCAGTTCTCTCCCAAATCAGCGTTTTCCAACTAAAAACTTCTATCCCACATGCAGAGCTCATACCCAAATACACAGTACCCAGCACTAAACCGCATCTAACATAGTCTTACTGGATTTCTTATTGGATTTATCAGTTGACCATTCATTTTGAGTCATTCTCTAACAGTAATCTAATCTTCCTCCTCCTCAAATAAATACACATACACATGTATATATATATACATACATGTGTTTTTTCAAAATATAAATCTCACAGGCAAGGTTTGAATAGTACTATCTCCATGGGTTGATACAGACACTAAAGAAGACGAAGACTGAAAAGGATCCTTGGGGAAACCTACACTAGAAGCACTCCTGATCACTGATGTCTCCCCAGTAAGCATGACTTTACATGATCTACCATTAAAGATTTTTTTAGCCTCTCTGACATGTTCCCTTCTATGGTCTTGTTTTAAATAAAAACTGGTCACACAAATTAATTCAACTGCTCAAGCAATGTTCAGCTATCTCGATACTGTTTTGCATAATCTTGTCAAAAGAGACAAAATGTGTTAGAAAGATACATTACCTTACAGAAAGTCATACTGAATGACAGTATGTAAACTCCTCCTTCAGATTCTAATGTTTTTTAAAACTTTCCAAAATTATTTTTACATTGGATCAACATTCAGATAATTAACATGTAGCTTTTTTGAATCATCCCCTTGTTTTGTTCCAAATATTGAATTCAGTCCTCTCCAATTCCTCTAGCTTACACAAATTGGTTAAAAATTAATATTAATGAATAAAAGAGTTTATTGGTAAGGCTGTTGTCCTTGGGCATACTGCTATCTGCTAACGCTTGCTTGGCTTTTTTGTTGTTGCTTTTTTTTTTTAATAAATATTAGCAAGCTCATATTCTCATCCTCCTTCATTATAAATTATGTACATAACCAGATACGGTAAAAATACTTCCTATTACATCACAAACACAGCAAGTACTATGCAAATGTTTGGTTTTTAATTTTAAAATACTGATTTTATACTGGACCTACCCCTTATTAGACCTTTGCTCTTTACATGTAAATAACTGACACTTTTTCCTTTGAAATTATGTCACGAATATCCCAGAGATTTAGTGCATTTTCCTTCCCACCTAATTCTTTGTTTAAGTAATTACGTTCACTGCTACTTAGTTCGTTCTTCCTCTTCATCCTCCCCGTGTGGCATGCAGATTGCTTTATAGTACCACACTTTCCATGACCGTGGAATCACGCCTTCGTGGCCATCAGGATGATTTTGCTGAATGCTTTATAGCTTCCATTAATGTTTCCCCCTTTTAAATGTACCTTCTCAGTTGGCTATCCTGCCAATTGTTTAAACTAAGAAACAGACTCTTCTAAAGCTCCTTGCATTACTGACTGATGCCATATTCTATTTGCACAAAGTAAATACAGACAAATAACAATCACTGGTACCTAGGCAACCGTGGGATTTCAGATCAGCTATTAACTCTTCTTTATCTCCTAGAACAAGGTCAACTATTGATTTATTCCACACTGGGTGCAGAACTGTGTGCATTAAAAATGACCTATTCTTTCCAGAAGCTTTCTTGAAGTCTTTCCATTGGCATCACGAAATGTCAGGTAAATATTACCTGCTCTAAGCAGCCTATTTTATTTGCCAGCCTATAAGAAGCATATACTTAAGGAAATGTTTGTTCCATCACAGAGGATATTTCGGGGACCTGTTAGAAACACGTGACAGGAGAGAGATGACTTGAAACCCAAAGAACTTGAATTTGTCAGGAAATCCTTATGTTTGCAGCTCTCCCAAATGGCGATGGTTTGGAAAGCATTATGTAATTTCCACTTAATCACACACACAACAGCACATCTGAAGTCCACCTCTACTCAGGACTGGATGAAGGCATCAGCTAATGTTCTGTGCCTCAGGACTGGGCTGACCTCTCTCGCATGCTGTTCAGTCCTCAGGGGACTTCTTTCCTCCTATTCCCCACCATCACATTTATTTCTCCCTCCTCCGCTGCCTTGCTGTCTACCCAATTTCTCTCATTGTACAGTAGTTTGGGAAAACCACTCCAGGCAAGGATTTTGAGTCTCTCAGATATGACGTTGAAGAGATGTGACCTGACACACAGAAGGGAGAGGGAGAAGATGGGGGTTATAGGCAGCCACAGCTGAAGATTCAGACAACCATGAGTCCCCCGTAGGAGAAAGGGTTGGTTTCAGTAAGTCACCCAAGGGAAAGCATCCTGATCCTGAAAGAGAAATGGGAGCAACGAGGATTCAGACAGAAATGCTCTCCTGCTTGAGGCTCTGAACATGCTGAGAGAAGCAGCACAGAGAAGAAGCAAGACCTGCAAGAACCATTGATTATTTCCTTGGCAAAGCAATAAAGCTTTTCCTTACAGGAAAATGGCACTTTTGATGGTCTGGTATGCATAATTCTCAGAAAACACAGTGCCAGGTGAACTAGCAAAAAGGTTTTATAGGGAACACACCATTTACCTAAGTGAAAATCACAACACCATGCAGGAACTAAAGATGACATTCAGACAAAATACAAACCAAAATCAGATGACTTGGGGAGCAACAGAAACTCATATACTGCACAGAAGGGATTAGGAAGTGCATAAGTGGCAACATCTGAGTCTCAAAAAAAGATAAGAAACCTTAATGAAAGCAGCCAGGCCATATTTTCTACATGCTCCACACCAGAACAGCAGTTGATTCCTATCGCTTGTGTCTCTTCATCTCCAAAGCAGACATGAGAGTTGAGAGTCACCAAGACAGGGATGTTCTTGCCATTTCCATTTCATTCCTGTCCCCATGCCAGGAGTACAGGGGGGAAAGTATCAGTGCTAATGTGCATGAAAGGGTCCAGTCTTGAGCCAAGCACCAGGCCCAAGGGAAAGGGCAGCACAAACACAGAACAGTTTATGTAAGTGATACAGCTCCCAGGAGAGGGGAGAAGCAGCAGCATAGAGCAGGCTGTGCTAAATACAGAGTATAGCAGGTGGTCCAAGAACTGGCTGTGATTTCAGCAACCAGTTTATCCAAACCGGACGGAAATGCCGACTGCACAGCTCTGAAACAGCAAAAAGCAAGCTAAAAAACACAAGCAGAGCAGGCAACTGAAGACTCAGCAATCATAGATTGCCAGGAGATGAGTTTCACCCTGAAAACATTCCCACAGATGTCAAAAGTGCAGCAATCTAATGCATGAACAAGAAGGAATGCCAACCCAGGCCTCTAGCAATAGAATCACAGAGTTGTAATTTCAACTGGGACCTATTTCCAGAGGTCATTTAGTTCAACACCTGCTCAGAGCAGATCTAATGAGATCAGTTTGGCTGGGCTGTATCCAGTCAAGTCGAACGCCTCCCAGGATGGAGGTGTCTGCAGACCTGTTGAGGTCCCTCCGAATAGCAGCCCTGCCCTCTGGCATTTTGACAACTCCTCAATTTGGTTTCATCCACAAAATAGCTTCTTACGGCTAAAAAAATAAATAAATCAAGCAATCAATAAATAAATAAATAAATTGAAGAACAAAACCCAAATATGTCTCACAATATACAGCAACTTAAGGCTCCTGCTGAAGACCATCAGCGAAATTTTCAGTATTTCTGCACTCTTTCTATAGTCCAAGCAATGAATCAATAATTCCAGTTATTCCTTTTTCATGTGTAAGTTTAAGCTTGAAGTCGAAATGTCAATCTGACACACTCAAAATACTGTAACACCACTTTCCCTGGGACAGTGCATACATAGGTGCGTTCACATACACAGATGTCTAAAGAGATGCAACAGCTGAAACTGCAGAATAGTGCAGAATTTGGAGGAATAGCTGGCTACATATTTAGGATCAAGGACACAAACTCAAAGCAGCACGGTAAGGCAACCTTAGCTTTGTCCTTTCCTGACTTGAGTGCTCTGCCCTGCATCTTAAATAGGCAGCAACATTTTAAGCCTGCTACCTTTATAAAGAAGTATTTCTGAAGACTTTGAAACACATCATCAACCAAGAACGCTACCATCATACCGAGTCACAGATTCCCGATGATGATATATAGCCAACTTCACCTAAATGTTAGGTCACGAGGCACCCAGCTCATCTGTGTCCACATGGAAAAAGTCACTGGCTATACTCACGTAAACTAACTCTTCCCCAAAGAGCTTATAAACTGAGAAGATGAATAGCACATGAAGATTAGGGGAGACAAAGTATTCCATCAAAAGAAACAAAACGTATATCATACCCAACTCAAAATACCATCTGACTTGCACTAGCTTTTCCACATGCAATTACTAGTTGGCCAGTTCCTTGCAATAATTTTTCATCACAGAAGTGTATCACGAGGAAAGACAAATATTTCAACAAGTTCCTAAGCAACTGAAAAACAGTGCTTTGTGAGGGATATATTAAGTCAATGTTTAATCCTAGTCTTCACTGGGAAATAAGGTGAAGTTTTGTTGTGGTCTTCTTTTTTTTTCCTCAAGCCAGTTATTAGTTTATAATTAACATCTCTGTGTGAACAACACAAGAGTTTTCATGTGTACTGACCAAATGCTACTAATTGCCCTAATCCTGCAACAACTTGATAGGGTGCTGAGCAAACCGGGACAGGGTCAAAAGAAGGGCTTTTCCCCCAGAGAACATAAGCCAGCATTGTACATTCTGCCTGTGGTGAAGGAGAACGTGCTGTGCCTTGAAGGGCCTTAGTAAACTTACCCCAAACATCTGTCGAAGGTCAGGATCTCGAAAGCGGAAGGGAATGTTAGACACATGAAGTCGTTTTGGAGTGGATTTGCTCTCGGTGTTCTCACTGCTCTGTGTCTGTGATTGCTGTCCATCTGTCTGTGCCCCTCCTTCTGTCTGCTGAAATCAGAAAGACACAAGTGTGTGCATGAATAGAAACCATACAAATTACTTTAATGTGCTTCGTCCATCTCTTTTTATGTATTAGTACTCTATTTGTGACTGCAGTATCTGAGTACTTGACAATTACTTTGATAAAGCCAGCAATGCTTAACCATTGATTTGTTGCTCTTCCCTTCCTTTTCCACAACTAAACAGTAACGAGATCTCATCTTCTTTCCCCTCGTATCACCTTTTAGCTTAGTAGATTTGCCTTTGGTTTTCTTAAATTGCTTCTCTTTTCCCCTGCTCTTCCTCACTTCAGCTGCCACCATATGAAAGCTCTAATGAAGAGGCGGATCTTCCGTATCCTGAAGCTGGGAGGTAGTACCGCCACTCTAATCTCATGTGGCAGGATGTTCCTGCAATCATCAAAATCCCACAGCTGAAGTGGCAGCTCTTCGCCGGGCCAATACCAGAAATGCATCTCCAGGCAAAATGGCATCTGCTGTCAAGCTCCCTTCAGAGAAACACCACCCCCCAAAAGAAGGTCTATAATTAAACGGTAAAATCCATGTACCAACAGCTTACGGATGTCTTTGATTAACTTTTCTAGTACATTTAAAAGCCATCCCAGGGACAGGAAACAGTCATTAGTGCTGCTGGATTTATAAAAACCTCCAAATGCTACTTTCTGCTGCCAGTTCCACAACTAAAATAAAGGAATTGGGTCTGGCATTCCCAAGTGCCGACTGGCACAGCAAAGCCAGGGCAAGGGTGGGCTCTTAGTACTTGTGCACAGAGAACGTACAGCAAGGAGGTACACGTGTGTGCCAGGAGAGAGACCTAATGGCCCCACAGAGAAGAAGCAAGAAGAGAACTTCCTTGCTTTTGCTGAGCTTAGAGTAAAAAGCGGTAACATCTGAGCAAAGTACTCAACAGGCAAGGGACAGTCTCTTTGCAAAATGCACTGATGAGAAAATGGTGGGGTTTTTGCACTTTAGTCAAAACCACACCAGCAAACACTCAGAGCCACAGAACAGAGCAGACTATAACCTGGCCAGTCTTATTGTTCTGTCCCTGTGCAAGAGCAAGCAGTGATGGGTAAAGGTATTCAAAGAGCATCCACCCACTCACTCCCATCTCCTATTGCTTGCCTCAGCCCCGTGGGACTAATGCTCTGACACTTGTATGATGCACTTCAAAATGTCTTTTCATTTCGTTAGGTGCCAACCTGACTTCCTCCTTAATTCAGCAAGTGAAAAGAAGCTCTATGAGAAAGCGAAGACTGCGTAATTGTTACTTAGCCTTTTTTGGGCACCTTCAAGCCTTAAAACTCACAGTTAAGAAGTAAGGGGTTGTTTTGGCGAAGGCCTCTTTTTCCTCTCTTCTATCTCTAAATATAAGTTTGTCTACAAAAAAGAAAAGTATGTGGAAAGTTGCACTGGTTCCCCAACCACTGTCTGGGCACACTAGACTGCCCTGCACATCATCTCATATACAGCACTTGGTGATATTTGGAACAAAAAAAAAAAATCTCATCTCTCCACAGATACACTATACTGGCAACATTAAGAGTGCTTCTTCTGGCCAGAAACGTCCTTGACAGATATGACCTTGACCTTGTACAGCAGTTATAATGGACTGACAAAAACAAGCTAATAGTTAAGCACTGGCCTCTTGTGCTGAGCAAAGCAGTGGCAGCTTTCCATATTGTTTTAGTAGGACAGCGTAAAACACATTTGATCTGATTAATATAAATTAAGCTGTGATAGGAGGAACAGAGATACTGCCCTGCAATTATCTCTACTCCCCAGAGCCATGTGAGTCTCGAGAGAAGCCCAGCAGGATGAAGAATTTTTATTTGGCCAAGGCTCAACCCCTCTGCTGCTCAGATATCAAATTTTCAAGAACAACCTCACAAACTTCTGTTTGACTGTATCTAAAAAGAAGCCACCCCCTCTTCAAATCCCAGCTCTTCTCCTACCCTTACCCCTATGACAAAATGCATCTCCAAACACATAGTGCACCCTAAGGGAAGAATCAATGCAGCTGGCTTGTGATTAAATCACACCATGCTATTTGGTAGTTTTATTTTTATTACTCCATCAGAGTCCTTTGCTCCTCAGGGTAAGTCTGTCCAAACAGGACAAAGCGCAGGGGTAGCCCATCCATCACCACTGCACACAATGCCTGTGTTGGAGTGAGCACTCCAAAACAACTCCCCCAAAATCACTGATGCTCCTGCTCTAAGGTATCTCCTCCTGACCCATTTTCAAGCACGTTCTGGAGTCTTGATAGAGCAATTCACCACATCCCAAGTCATGCACAGAACTGTCAAGTGGGCAAACATTCANNNNCTTCACCACTGCATCTTCTGCAGTGGGAATCAGGAAAGGCAGAGACTCTGAACAGTGACAACAAAACCATGTTAGATCCTAAATTGAAATATAGGTGCCATAGGACTGGTCCTGCTGCTGCCAGAGGAAAGGGAGCTGGGAGGTTGCCTGCACTCCTCTCCCAGCCATTTGTTCATAGGCAGAGGGCAGAACTCCTTTCTTACCAAGGGTGCAATCTATCATGTACAGTGGCCTGCTCAAAAACACTCACAGCTGTTCCCACATATGGCAGCATGCTGCTGTCACACAGGAGTCACTTTTCCAGCATGTGAGATGTGTACGAGACAAAGGCTTTAAACTGGAGAAACAAGAGAAGGGATGGGGGTCTCTCAGCCCAACCTTACCTTTCTGACGACGTGTTTTTGCAAGTCCTCTCATTTCCTTGATTTTTCAGCAGTAGTTTAACATTAAATACCTCTTCCCTCTGGATGCTGCAACCTCTCTCATTTCTTTGCATCCACAGCCCCAAGGTAAGAGCTGAACTTTCTGCCACTGTAACATTAGCTCGATACATTTGTCTACTGCCACACATTCAGCTACAACATCAATGAAAGAAACAGTCTCCTCAGATCTTGCTTTCCCATCCCCCCCTCCTTTTGTAGTTATTCCTTGTCTTAATTCATTAGGAGGGAGATGAAAGGAAGGGCCCGGAGCCCGTTCTCCAGCAGCACATAATGGAGACTGGCAAAGCGCTGCCCTGACCGAGCCCAAGCTTTTATCATCATGTTTCACCCAGCACCCGCTCCTCACCCCGACTCCTTCCCTTCCCCACATCAGGTTTTGAGACGCAGAAGGGAGCTGACAGCTGTTCCCTGGGTCTCAGCACTCACAGTTGGGCAAAGACCCCGTGTTTGGAAACAGCCCTGGATCCCCGCTGCCTCCTCTGCAGTCTGGGTAACATATACTTATGCAGCGATAATGTCACTCATGCCTGCACACACAAGCTCTGAGCTGTTCAAGGTCACCGAGAGCTGCACCGCAGCTCAGCACGCACACCGTATTTGCTTCGCTCGACTCCTCGCTCCCTTTGCCCCCATGCCAACTCCTTGCACTCACTGGCAGTAAAGAAACCCTAAGCAAGAAGGGGCTGTGAAGGGAAATGTACACATAAAGGGGGAACGGAGTGTCTTGCAGAGCTTGGAGACAGCTATACAGCCACCTTCCTGTCTCCCATCCAGGCTCTTCTTCTCAGAACAGCTGGCAAACAAGCCAGTGCTGAAGGATTTCTTCTTGGAGGGAGGGGGAGCAGTGGGTGCAACTGAGCCCAGAGTGGACATCCATCTGTGCCAGCAGACAAGGGGCCACCCCACCAGGAGCAAAAAGGACCCTCATCCCACAGGCCAGCACAGGGCACACACTGCTTCCCACTTGCTTCTTCTTAACTGGAACGGCTTCAGATCCAAGTCATAGCAAAGTGAACAACAACCCCCTGACTTCTTCCCCCAGGAAACAGGCACTCCAAAGGCTGAGAACCCTCATGAACCATAATATTTACAAAATACAAACTGTAACTAACAGCTATATTTAAAAGGGGACTTGGGTGGCTTACAGCATCTGAGAGACAGACTGTGCTCACTCCACTGCTTCTAGACCAGTCTTGGATGCATAAAAAACAAAAACATCTCGATGGGATCAAGACCTTGAGGAACTGTGTGGAGACAGGGACTGCACACTGGAGCTGGCAGAAAGCAACCTGCCCACTGCCAGGAAGAGTGCAGGGAACGCTGGAAAATCTCTGCAATTTCCACTGAAATGCCTGGGTCAAAACAACCAGATGCCCACCACCGAACGGATACTCACAAAGATGGTTTGGTGGAAAAATGAGCAAGGAATCGGGCACTGGATAGCAAAACCTCTCCTGTCTTATCACACTGCACCTGAGCAGCGCTGAGCGATGGACGCAGGAGCTCCCACTGCTTACAAAAAATGGCTAAGGATATACCAAACCACTTCTGCTGAACTTTTGACTATTTCCATTAGTATGGTAATCTTGGGTGTATTTGCTTCTGGCTGTTACCTGGGTAAGAACACAGGAACGGGGCAAACACTTGGTGGTGCTCCTCTGGCCTCTCAGCCTGGAGGTCTCTCAAGACTCCAACGAGCAGAACCAGGTCATGCCTTCTTCGTAGCTGACCACTGGCAATGAACCCATTGCCCATGAAACATTTCTGCGAGTTTTATGAACCCATTCATACTCCCAGCTTCCAAAGCATCCTGTGAACACGCCAGGGGAGGTTTAGGTTGGATATCAGGAGAAACTTCTTTACAGAAAGGATTGTTAAGCACTGGAACAGGCTCCCCAGGGAGGTGGCTGAGTCACCATCCCTGGATGTGTTTAAAAACCATTTGGATGTGGTGCTCAGGGACATGATTTAGTGGAGGGTTGTTAGAGTTAGGATAGTAGGGTTAGGTTGAGGTTGGACTTGATGATCTTGAGGATCTTTTCCAACCTGAGCAATTCTATGATCTTATGAACAAGAGTTCCACAGCTAAATTCTTCATTATATAGGCAAAAATATGAAGAAAATGAGTTTTTTTCTTGCTTTGTTTTGCTTTATTTTTAAATATGCACAGCACAGGGTTATTTCCTGCACGTATCCTAGTAAGTGAAAGCGGTAGAGTTCTCAACACTGTTCAGTATTCTACACATGCCACATCCCTTCACTCGTCTATCAGCTCTTTTCCTAAGTGAAGATTTCATTTCTTCTCATAAAGAACCTGCTACACCCTTTTCATCATCACTATTATCCTTCTCTACACTGCTTCTAGATCTCCTCTAACCTTTGAGAGATACACAGCACTACCACGGCTGTATACGCTCACATAATGATATTTTCTGATTTATTCTCTATTTCTCCTTTGAAATCATTTTTAAATCTGCCTCACTAGACGCAAGTCTGGAAGCGCTGACAACCAAAATAATCTGCCTCGTACTCAAAGCAAATTTCTGATGTTAAATGTCAGAGTTTGCTACCTCCAGACAACGATTTCCAATCTGTGGTGTCTGAACAACCAGCAGCTCACATATTTACTGGGAGCCCGCTCCTCCTCACATCTACCTGCTTAGCTGTATCAAAAGAGAACCGAGGATCCTCATTAAGCATATCTCTCACCTGAAATACCTTAACAAGAGCAAACGCTTTAATTACTGAAGTGATGAAAAATAATTACAGAGGAAATTTTTCCTCTATCTCAGATTAGGTAAAAAAATACCCAAGGGAAAGTCATCCTTATAGCATCATCAAAGAATGGTCGAGTTGAAAGGGACCTCGAAGTCCACCAATCCCACTCTCTGCTGTGGGCAGGGCTCTGCCACCCCCCAGCTCAGGCTGCCCAGGGCCCCATCCAACCTGGCCTTGAACCTCTAGGAATGGGGCACCCACAGCTTCTCTGGGCAGCCTGTGCCAGTGCCTCACTGCTTTTTGAGTGAAAGATTTCCTCCTAACATCTAACCTAAATCTCCCCTCTTTTATAGCCTTTTCACTTTGTCCTGTCACCATCAGACAGTGTAAAAAGGCATGCATAATAAGTTGAGGAACCTCCATAACGCTGCTGGCTCTCTCCCTTCACAACTCTTGGTGGATGCCTGGGCCACAGCCAGCTGACCCGGCAGCCTCCCATTTTGCTTCCAAACGTGGTACACAGGGGTCCCTCACCACAGATGTGTCTTCACAAAACCTGGAAGACTATATCCCTTTATGGTGCGGCAGATGAGTTAAATATGCCTCAGTATGGCAAGTTGAAAAGCCGAGAGACACGCTGCTCTGTAATTAAATAATGCTTTATATTGGTTCACGACAACGCAGTGCCGAGGCGACAGCACCTGCCATTTTCGTGCAGAGTCATTTGCATAAACTTACTCCTCGACTTCCATAGCTCCAGCTGCATTCTGTAATTTATATAGACACACAAATTCTTCCCTCTGACATTAACAAGAGAAACGAGCTGAATAATCAGCTCACAGTATTAAGTGCAATGCATTTACTATCAAGCAAGCTTTTGTAGCTCAGCGATGATTAATCTTCCCTCTGCGGGTAGAGCACTGGGAGATGCAGCGAGCTGACAACTGCTCTCGGCTCCTGGCCATGCTCTCCATGCTCCTACCTTGCGACAACAGCATGTGCTGGATTCCTCCAAGAGCCCCTCTAATTCATTAACCCAGAGAAAGAATTGGACAGCTTTCTGTCGGGTCAGTGAATTCAAGTGGCTCACGTGAGGAATGCCAGAGCCGGTAAACAGGAGTGGGAATTTGTGCTGGGAGCCAGATCTCTCCTTTCTGACAGTGGTGAATCTTTAGATCAGCTCAGCTGCCAGAGGAGCCATGGCCTCGTTAGCATCGCTCCCTGGGGCTCTCTGCGCTGGGTGTCTCCAGCAGGGAGAACTCATGTAAACCAAGAAAGGGGAAGGGGAAGAAGCCAGGCAGCCCAGCACTATAAAAAGTGAAATGCAGAGTGTCAACAGTTTAAGAGACAGGCTGTAACAGGCAGAGCGAGTAGGCCAAATATGGTCTGCTACCTCGGGCTATTTTTAAGGCAGGTCTTTCAGCTGTGCTTTCGGACAGTATCAAGAGAAAGGACAGATGCTTGGAGATGATGACCAGGAGACCCACATGCCAGACAAGAAACAAAGCTCCATGGATGAGGCCTGATCCTAAAATAAAAAGGTTCCAAAGTATTAAGCTGTTTGTATTACACCACCTATTGTGTCAATTCCTTTTCCATGCCCCTGCTCCGAGAGCTTTGAATGCCTTCCACCACGCTCAGGCCTCCAGAACCAAGCTCACCCTCCGCTGACGACACCAACCAGTCAATCCCCTTCACTTGGGAGTTTTGCTCAGCCTAGAGGAGCACACAGGAAGGCATGGACTTTGACTACCAAGGTTCCTTTTATTTACGTTCACAGCTGCTGTTTGACCTCAGTCTTCCAGATCACTGTGTATTAACTCAGCAGATCCCACAGCTAATCTCAAGTCATTCAATCCAACTTGTTCGTGAGATCCTGAAAAGTTCCTATGAGAAGACGCCCTCACGCTGTACAAGGGACCCCAATACAGACCCCACTATGCTGCTGTATAAGTCAGCACCAACCAGATGATACTTCTCTTTCCATGAGGGACCTTTAAGTCACCCCATATTCTGTTACTTCTGGAATTCTCCTTAACACTACCAGCCTGAAAAGCCAAAAATCCACACATTTTTTGCCACCTCACTCTATCCTGCCAACAGGGCAGCCGTACAAGCCTTCTTCTTAAAAGCAAGGAGGGACCTGATCTGCCTGACCTAAGGAAATGTGTGAGCTATCCCATGGGAGCGCAGGCTTGCAGTCAGTGGCTAAAAAACCCGCCAGCTATTCAGTCAGGGGTATCGTCTTCGCACAGATGACAGCAGCTGCGCTTGTCAATCCCAATAATGGGAGGGGAGGATCTCATATCACCCGCAACGAGTTTTTGCTATGTTAAAGTTAGCACTGGCATTTGAGCAAGACAACAAAATGAAGGGAAAGCTCCTTAAAGCACAGCAGTCTATTCCACATAGATTGGACACGTATGTCAAACAAGCAATAACCAGTCTGTGTGATAGACAAGCTGCTTGATGTTAGCTGTAGATGTTCAAGATGAAACAACCAACCTGTTCCGCTGTATTTTAACAGCATGCTTTAGCTTGAGCAACTGCTGAGCCTTCTTCCTCCCCCTAGATCCTATATCATTAATCAGCATACTGAGAAGGAGAAAAGTTGCAAGCAATTACATCCCAAGGCACCCCACGGAATGAAAATAAATTCATACAGTAGGGTTCCTGCACAGAGAGATAGAGGGACAAAGGCGATCCAAAACCCAATGCATAAGAAGTGTGGGAATGCCTGCGGCTGGGCTGCCTTCCCCCTCCCCGTGTGCCAATACCTGGGATGCTCGGGGTTCGAGCAGTCCCAGCTGCACCCTCACTCCCTTCTGGCCATGGAGAGTGACTTTGCACACTCAGCTTGCATCTTTAACCGCGTTAAGTGCTCGCACCAGACGCGCCCTCCTGTTCCCAAGAACCAACGCCGTGCATTACCCTGCCTGCTTCCCAGACCACCTCTCCCAGTCACGCTCCCTCCTGGCAACACCAGCTTCTCCCTGCAGTCTCCCAGCAACGCTCCCTCCCACACACAGGCTGCTCGTCCCCATCCCCGGCTGGCGCGCACACGGCGGGCTGCGCAGAGCCGGCGCTGGCTGATGGGAGGCAGAGCCAGGCCCTGCAGCACTGTGGGGATGGCTCCTAATAAGGAAGAGGAGCAGGAGGTTTGGCAAGAGCCCGCAGCCAAGGTCAGGGCTCGCATCGCTTCCATTAAAAAGAAAGGCTCTCAAGCTCTGGGCAAAGATGGGAAGAGCAAATGCACACAGGAGAAAAGGCACCGCTCTGGTTTGCTCCCCATTTTCACTCTTCTCATCGACTCAGCTGTTTGCTGGAGATGGGCAGCCCAGATCCTCCAGGCTCAAACAACATGCCTTTATGACAAACTGCATTTCTGCATGCTGTACCCTGCATCGGCCTTAAGTTTTATTTCCAGCCTGATCTCTTCTTGTCTATGTTTGCATTCGCCTTAGGCCAAGGAAGGCCTTTGAAATTCCTTTTACACACTATTGATGTGCTTTACTGGGTTTGTACTGTCTTCTTCTCTCAGCTGAGGCGTTCCCAGGATAAACTCAACGATACCTTATCAAAGCCATAGCTGGCGTTGTCAACCAGTGCCCACTGCAGAAGCAGCAAGGCCCCATGCTGGGAGCCGTGCACACACTCTGGCACTATCAGCTCTTCCCATCGCTGGCACTAAATTCACTCAGTACTTATAGGGGGGAAAATAATCTCTATGAGCCAAACACCCAACTACAAGCAAAACTGAAAGTATTAACAGATTAAATCCACCCCTGAGCACCGAAGGCTCTCACCATAAGGCTCTTTATTAGGAAGTTAAGTCTTAACAAGTGGCTTAAGGGGTGGATAAAGCTTTTCCTGGGATAATCTGTCAGCATGTTGCCCAGTGCCAGTTCCAGGCCACGGGAAGAAGAAAGCAAAAAAAGTAAGAAGGTGAAAATCTTTGTTTGGTAAATGGACGCCTAGTAGCTGAGAGGTCCTCTCCTATCTTTGCCCCTAAAGCTCCCCGCCATTTTCAGAAAGTCAAAGAAAAGTGTTTTTCTACTCTGTTAGCTTCCTGAAAGCAGAAGTATTCCAGGATTACACTTACAATACACGTGCTCTCTCAAATCCTTCATGTTGTCAACCTTCTAGAACTTGCCTTCGCCACATTCATGTGAACCATTTACCAACTGACTCAAGGTAACTAATCTTTCTAGGAAAGACCGTCTTTGGACAGCACCACTGTGGTAAAAGCACCACGATCTCAGGTACTGTTGCAGGCATTTATTTACAAGGGAAACACGCAGAAGGGGAAAGATGAGAAGGCAGCAATGAATCATCAGAACCCCTGGCTTTTTGCCATTCTCTCCGTTCCAAGCCTAGGACTTGCTGCACACTTGAGCAACAGGCAGCCACCTCCTGCACAGCTGCCTGTTCCAGAGGCACCATTCTGCTGCCCCGCGCTTTTCCGCACTTACTGCGAGAGATCCATTCTGCGTGCTGGCTGTGGTCGTGCTCTGCTCGCCGTGTGGCTGCGTGCTCCCGTAGAGCGTCAGATTGTGCTCGCTGGTCTGGCCTGCATAGTCCTGAGTGTGTGGCACCCCGTACTCTGTGGGAATCCCGTTCTGTGGGGGTGGCGGAAATGGGATTGTGGTGAATGGCTGCACCATTGCATCAGGAGTTGCTGCTGGCTCCTGGTTACCCTGGAGAAAGGAGAGAGCAGTTTTATCACGCCACAGAAGACGGATGGAAATATCAGCCTGAGAAATCATCCACAATCACACATATGCTCCACACGGTTCATGTAAATATCCCATTCGCTGCCACAGTCTGCTATTTTCTTCTCTATCGGGCCTTGCTCCGCTGAGTCATCATGCTGGTTTTTAATCACACTTGGGCAACTTTCTCACTTCTGGGTGGTACATGGCAAACCATCTATGGGGTTTGCAACTTGCACACACCTGAAATCTCATGAAAATGCTTCACATGCAGTAAGGCATTATTTTGAAAGGGAAGAGAGGCTCTGGAGCTTGGGAATGGGAATGGAAGTGCACAGAAGAGCAGGGTGCTAGATCCATCTCCTCCAGCCCCATCTTCACAGCTCTGCACCCAGGCATACAGCGTTTAAGGGCACACTGTTGCATTACAGCAAGAGAAAGAAGCACACATCTGTGCAGCAGCCCCTTCCCCTGCGTTGGCAGTGATAAGCACCAAGCACAGGTGCAGCTTTTAGCACACCAACTGCACAGCCCAGAAACAGCCAGCTGACTGTGCAAAATATATCCCCAGAAGACATCTCATCCTACTACTCCTGAAAAAACCCCAGCAGCAAATCCAAAGCCTGCAGCACTGCAGGGCTGTCGTGGAGGGGACAGAAGGGAGCTGGGTTGACCTTCATGAGCCACCCGGGTGAAGGACAAGTGTCTCAACACTGAAACCCAGCCCTGGGAAGCCCAGCCTGCTGCACTGCTCCTACTGCCACAGCAGCAAAACCCACAGGGAAGATTTATGAGAGCACGGTTGTTTGATTTATGTGCGTGTCAACAGACTAATCCTGATTTTAAATTTTGGCTGCTGTTCCAGCCCCTGGTCCTCCCCCACAAGGCCCAGAGGTACACCGGCATGCTTAAACCAACTGAGGAAAAAGGAGAGGGAGCTTGTCCTACAGACAGGAGAGGCAGAGGGGAAATTACCGAGCAATCTTCAGCAGAGAGCACACAGACCTCCCGCTCTCTCTCCCCGCCTGCAGCCCTCCCTTCCCAGCCCAAATGACAACCACAACCTCACTGCTCCTTCGGTGCCGGCCCAGTTCCCAGCCTGCTTGGTCTGCCCAGCGCTTGGCCTGCCTGCCCAGGGCCACGTTTCCTGGAAGAGTTGGGTTTGCTCCCCAGATTAGGGCTGATCCTGCTTCATTTGTGCTTACTGTATTACCTGTCCAGTCCCAGAAGTGGGGAGCAGGCAGCCTCAGCCATGCCCAGAAGCTGCGAGCCTTACCTGCACTTTGTTATACTCAATCTCTAGCATGTTTTCATATAGCCTCATTTTAATCATAGCTTAACATCAACCGTTTAACGCTGGATCTAAATACTAAACTGTTTGGTTGGTTAGGTTTTACAGCTGGTCTTTTTTTTAAAATTCATTTCAAGAACTGCTACAACAACCCCTGGGAAGATGCCACAGCAGAAACTATTTCCAATCTTCTTAGAGCAAACCAGACTGACAAGCCTGTGGTACCCGATAGGAGGAAGAGAATGCTAATTAGCCACCAAGAAAACTTATTGTGCCTTCTTCCCAACAGTGTGGGGTTGCTCCCTAAAGGACATACTCCAGCATTTTGTTTAATCTCACCCCCTGACTGCTTAAAATGCCAGCCCACAAACCTTGTATCATCGTATTTCCAACATTCCCCCCTCCCTCAGTTAACACTGCACCCTTTCCAGTTTAAATGCTTTTCAACCTTCTAAATATTTTCTTTCCCTTCTTCAATTATCTACAAGTGTTTGAAGGATGAAAAATGCTATCTCTCTCTCTCCCCCCCCCCTATTTCTTGTGGTGTTTTGATAACACATTTATTTTAAGCTTAATCACATCTCACAAGCCAAAACAGCCTGACAACTTTATTTATTACTTCTCTCTGACCTTCCTAAAATTTTTAAATAAGGGATTTTTAGTGCAGAATGCAGTGTTTTAACACCATTCTAACTTCAGGGATTTTTTTTTTCTAATATCATATTTATAATAATATTAAATATACTAAAATGCAGAAATCATGCCTCAGGTTATCAGTAAATCTATTGCTATTATGCTTGTCCAGCTTTCACCATCCAAAGGAGTACCTGTATCTGAAATTATTTTTCCTCTGGTATGACTATTTACACGTTTCCTGTCTAATTACTTTTTAACATTTTAATTTCCTTCAGTGCTTTCTTCCTTCCCCCACTCGTGTCTATGAAAGAGAACTCCTAATGTGCTCCCTGCAGGTTTCATGGTGTACTGATACCTTTCTCTTCTGTCCAATTTCAGCATTTACCCAACGCTTTGTATTTTCAAGAACATGCACAAAAAATCCCATTTATATTCCAACAGAGAACCTGAACTCTTTTCCCTACCTCCAACCCTTTGCAGAAGGTCCTGCAGTCAGAAGCGCTGATTTTCCCACATCCCAAGAGGTACGAAGAGCTTCAAGAAAACCCTCAGTGAAGGCACGCGGGAGGGAGATGCAACCAAGAGAGCCGAGCTGGAAGTATTTTGTCTATCCTGGCTCAACAACATGCCTCCCTGCACTACCAGCACTGCCTGATTTAGCTCGTGAACCTCTCAGCATCATGACTCAACATCGACAGACTGAGATGAATATGTCAAAGAGTAGTCACCATCCCCAAACGCACACACAGATGCCATCGCGGGACAAAGAAAGCTCAGCTGCAGTTCCCACTAATTACTGCTGTTATCAACTTGTGCGATAGCATAAAATGAACCTAATTAACATCCAGGCTCGGACAGACTCTTCTTGCAGCCACAACACGAGATGGATGGTGGTCTCCAGGAAGGAAGCCTGAGGGACATCCGGCTGCAGGAACAATTTTGGCAGCTCCAGGTTAGCAGATATGAGTTTGTACCGCCACGTGTCAACCTAGCTGTCATCCCATGCCCACCAAGCAGGGATCAACAAACTGTAACTCAAAACAATTAACCATACACCCCTCAGAAAGGGAAAAAGCCTCAGTATGACACAGTAACTTACAGTTCAAAGAAAACCAGAAACCCCTATGTTGTATACTCACTCAGCTCCCGGGCTCCCACAGGAAGCACTCGCACAGCAGGCAGGGATTCAGAGCAGCTGCCCTCCTGCAGAGCTCTGACACTGGTCTCACCAGCACACCCTGCCCAGTGCACCAGCAGGACACGGGACACCAGCCTGGGTTCCCAAACCTCCAGAGCTACGGCCGTGCCTCGAGGTGTCAACTTCCCTTCTTTGGGCTGCGGTTTCACCTGCAGCTCATCCCACGCTTTGTTTGAAAAAACAATTTAGCTAAGCCAGCAAAAAATCCTAAACAGGGACACGTTTTTAAGAGCTGATGCACACGTACCTTAATTAACGAGCTCTGCGGCTCCAAGCTAAGCAGCCAGGCGAGACACAAACAGGCGTAGCGGTACCTCGCAGAGGGGAGGAAGCCAGGGACGCCTCAACCAGCACAACGTGGTTCCGCAAATGCGATTTCGGATGAATTCTTTCAGCAGACAGCAGGTGGTGATCCAAGATCACGGCACCGAGCGCGAGCACACAAACATGCACAAAGGCCTCCCACTTCCATAAAGCTGTCAGCTAACAAAGATCAGTTTATTTTGTGAGGGGCTGGTTTTGTTTCGTGCGCTGGAGAAACGAGTGTAATTAGAGAGACGTGAAAGGAGCCTCAGAGCGAGGTGACTGTGGATCCCTTCTGTATTGGCATGCCAGTGTTTGCATAGATAGCAAAGTGTAACAGATTAAAATGGCAATTCTGGTAAAACTGACCTGGTGCAATTTCTGCAAGGACAACTCCATGTGAAGTGCCATAAGCTCTGCGTTGTCCGCTACCATATGAAGAGCCATGAGCTTCAGAGGAAGGCGCAAGGCAATGCTATAGCATGTACACATCAAGTAACCTATCCAAAGTACTGTTCAGCTCTGGAAACCCCCAAGCACTGTGATAGATGGAGCACGGGGGGGGGGGGGGGGCACCCCCCGGGTGACAGGT
>JAOWBP010000001.1:45955155-45974106 GCA_028571105.1 Tragopan temminckii | reverse complement strand
CGCCTTCACCATGCCTGTGTTATTAAGCCTGGGAGGAGCTGCCTCCCATCTAGCTGTAGGCAATTAAGGTGTTTGTGACAACCGCTGTGCTCCCGGCTACGGCTGTTTGCTCTCCGCACAACCCTAATCCCTTCCATAAACAGCAAAAATGCTCCTAGCTCCAACCTGCAGAGCAAAGAGCTCAACCTGGAGCCACTGCCCAGCCCACACTGCCCCTGATCGGGACACAGGAACCCACACCATTCCCCTCTGACCAGGTCACAGCTGGCCCAGGCGGAGCAGAGCACACCCTCCCCAGGCTCCTGGCAATGAGGTCCCAGCCTCCAGGCACCCGCTGCCTCCACCCTCTGTGAGCCCTTTCAGCACGTATCCCAGAAAAAAAGGGGAAAAAAAAAAAGATGAAAAAAGACTTGTTTTTTATTGTCAGGTTAGTTTTGTTCCCAGCTGAGAGAGCTGAAACATCTTGGCAAAGGGCGAGGAGAGCAGGAGCCAGAACAGCGAGGGGGTGAAAGAGTGGGGAGGGAAGGGCTAGGGGACATCAGTGGTTCTCACAGACCCTGGAACTGAAGCTATGATCTTTCAAAATTGTCCTTCTGCTTTTCAGATCATGAAAACATTCAAAAATAAGCGATGCATACGAGACGATTGGAGATGGCTTTTTACCTCCCCACATCCTGCTGAACACTGACCCAGCCACATGAACTCCTCAGGTACCCGAGAACACCATACAAGCTCTTTACCTCCACTTTCCACATCACGGCCATTTCACTCCTGTTCAGTTTCTGAAGAGTTTTAAAACTTCGGGTCTTTGTTCTCTATCAATCAGTCCTTTAGCACCTATCATATAGGCAAAAAAAATCTATGGAAGGAAAGCTGAGAGATGGAAAGGATGTACAAAGCTAAAAAGAAGGGAAAAGAAAGGAAAGGAAAGCAGGGAGAAAAGAATGAAAATAGACAAGTGTCCTAGAAAGCAAACATGATTTCCCCACAAGTGTTACTTTGATTACAACCCCCCAGGGACAGTAAAAAACAACTCAAAGTACGGTTACTACAGAACCATCCCCTGGTAGCTCTCTGCAGAAACCTTTGCTGGAGCCCAGGGGTGCATGGCCCTAACCCAATGCCCACACCACAAAAGGCACTGCTGTGGCTCCAGGGCACCGGGCTGGCATGCCTGTCTGTTGACCCAGATGGATAAAATCAACACCTCTTCCCTTGATGCAGATTGATCATAAATGCACCTTGAGGAAGATCACAATAACGGAGGATTTGGGATTTGATTTACAACACGCTGGGGATTTCAACCCTTACATCCAACAGCAATTCCTCCTTTGCCCTCCCAGAAATAATGCTCTACCCACAGGTAGTTTTGCAAAAGTTTGGTGGAGTTTTATGTCAGTTTTGTTAAAAGCTGACAGGCACACATTCATGTGTTTTTTTGAATTTAAACTTCAAGCAATCATTTTAAGGATGCTCTTTTTCAATTGGCTCAACTTAAGCCTAACTGAGTTGACCTTCCACTAAAATAGCTGCCTGCACACAGACAGGCACACATCTAACCATTTAAAGGCATGTTTCCTCCAACTTCCTGGAGCAAGCTTGCACTGATTATCTAATCTTCTCCTTCCTTTTCCTTGATATGTAAAGCAAGGGAAGAGTAAGTTATCTTCCAATATACACTATCATTCCAGGCCACCAAAAACTGTTCTGTAAAAGAAAACAGCTGGCTTTCTTGCCTTTTTTTTTTTTTTTAATGCATTTAAGTACTTTTTTTTTTTTTAATAGATAAGTTCAAACCTCACTTTTATAGGAAAAGAAAAAAGAAAATTACAGTCTTATCTTATTGCACTACCCAGGAAGCACTCACTCACTCCAACACAGCCATTTCTCCTAGCACTATACAGCCAGAGCTATGCTGACTTGCCAGCTTGAAACGTACCCACTGGCTTTCAGATTTTAATACTGATTTACTGCTCTTGAAATCTACATTGTTCCCCCCTCAAAAAAAAAAAAAACCTGAAAAAGTGAAATGTTACTGGCAATTAAGGCATCCTACCAAATGCTTTCAATCAATTCACACTCTCTGGGGTTGATTAGGAAGAGAAATGTGCTTCATGAGACCCCATCACGGCCTCAACATCTGTTTCCATTCCACATTAGAAATGAAACTACCTCTGAACAGTATAGGAAAGAGGGGGGGCTGAGGATGAAGGAGAAAGGTCACCAGGATGGATGCTTCCTAAGCAGAAAAGCCAGCAGGCAAATGGAAGGCCAGGTTCACATTTTCGCTCTAGACCAGTCCTTTAGCATCTGCCCTGGCAGTGTTCTTCCCAGCCCTGCAATCCCTGACATGAATATTTTCCATTTGGTATTCATTGTCAGTGTTCTTGGGAGAGAGATTTCTGTAAGACGACTAGCTTTCAACAAATCAGTATGAAAGCACAGCCTCCGAATGTGCCGCATCCAGTCACACACTAATCCAACAGGCACCCGGTGCGGTGGAAGTGTCCCCGTACGAGTGGGATTACTTTACTGTTCGGCAAAGAGGGTTAGGTTTCTTCTTCTGGACCAGAATTGAAATGAACCACAGCTAAGACACAGTGCTCTGCAGATGTGTCACGTACGTTTAATCCAAGCTAACCGCGATCAGCTTTGCAGCGGATTAGCAAACTGATCACACTTGCAGTTGCACAAGTGTGGATTCCCATGCTGGGAGGCAGCAACAGCGGGGAAGAAGTGCAATATCAGCTTGGCTGGGAGTGGTCCGTGTCTGCAGTGGCTATAATGCAGCACAGTGCTGGTTTCCTACCTGTCCCAACTGCTAACCGGCAGCTTGCAGGTACCACTCACGAATAAGTGCGGCAGAACACAGGAATGTCTATAGGGAAGAAAATCCCACAGAAGTTCTCTAGCAGGATGTCAGGGTAGTCCTGCAGTCAGATAGTGGCTTTGTTTTGAGCAAGATGGCAGCTCTTCAGGTGATACTGTATTTATGAAAACCAGCATCTTTCTCCCCAGACTTGATCAGGGACCTGGGCTGGACTGAGTGGCAGCCATTCCCACTCATCCCACAGCCTTGCTCTGTGGAAGGGCTGTCTCCCAGTATCTGCAAGCACATCACCAAACCACACTGCATGAAGGGTTATTCCTGCAGCCCCGGGAATTCAGACTTCGTTCCTGAAAAGTTAAACCTTTAAGAAGCTCATTCAACCCCTTTCAAAGATTTGTATCTACGTTGGTCAGAGGAATTTTTCAAAGCCCTTACTACCTGACATACCTATCTGCAATATACTTCCAGATCTCTCTCTAATACCTGCTGCTCTTCTTGGAAGGGTTTTGAAGATGGCTTCTGGCACGCAGCTTCCCCCTCAGTGGCAGGAGATGTGTGATGGTGCTGCTCTAAGCTGGCTTAGCTAGAGGATGGACAACCAGGGAGAAAATTAAAACCTCAAAGCCCAGTCAGTCATCTCCATTTGTATCACACAGGCCACTTCTACCCCCCTAGTCTCACCAGCCAGTGCTAGCCCTCCCCTCCTGCCTGCCTGATTCCAGCTCCTCCCAGAAAAGCTGCCAACTGAGGAGGAGGAAGGGAGAAAATGCAGGGAAGGCGAGCACATCTGGAATCAATTGGGAAAGCTCTGAATGCCTCAGAAAGAACTGCAGAGCTGGCAGAAAGCAGAGCAAGAAGTCGTGCTTTCAGACGTGACTATGGAGCAAAGGTGGAGGACGAGACGTATACAGCATACTGAAATAATATCAGAGCTCCTCCTGAGGTTCTCTCTTTTTTTTTTTTTTCCTCCCCTCCTTTTATGCAGGCAGCTAAATCTCCCAGCCCTGTCACTGCTGCTGGCCCATTGCGGGGACGGCCACAATTCAGCGCTGAACAGACGGGCTCTGATGCACACAGCTCCAGCCAAGGCAAACGAGACTCATCTGTGACTCAAGTGCCAGGGTAACAAAGCAACAATATTATAATCAATCTGCTGTCGGGGTGCGGTGGGGAGGAAATCTGTGACTTGGCATATGCTCGAGAACAGAAATTTGACAGTTTAAAAACGCAGATTCCTTCCCACAATAACTTTCCATTCCAGTAATGCGTTCTCCTATCTTCTGTTACTTATTTGTTCCAAGATGAGTTTTCCATTTTCAAGGAAGGCTCCTTTATGTATCCTGGAAAGGAACAGGGGAGTCACTAAGAAGCAACTCACCAGAGCAATAGCCTGGTGAAAGGCATGAGTAAAATCATTTGGCCATATTACCACCAAGTAGGAAATGGGAGCAATATCACTTTAGCACATGGCCCTGGACAGATAAGAAATGGGGTACACACTTCCATATGCACATTTTTAAAAAGGGAATTAAAAGAACATTTAAACAAGAACAGGAAAAAGCCACGACAGTGACCACAAACCCAAACCAAAACATGGCTATACACTGGAAAAACTTGAAAACCCCAATCTATTTTTCTTATTGTTAAAAAAAATTAAGTGCCAAGTGATTATTTGGTGAAAGTATATTAATGGTCAGAAAAAAAAATAACCAACAAAAAGCAAACACTGGGCACTAATAGTATTTAATCTAATGAGCAAAGGCATCAAGAAAACCAATAGCTGGAAGCTGAGTCTGATAAATTCAGCTCTGGTAAAAGACACCATTTGATTTTGCTTACTGATTTTCTAAGCAGCAGTCATGAAGTTGGCCGCTGAGAAGAATTCAGTCCTCTCCTCGTGCCTTTTTGCTGAGAGCGTTCCCTGATTCAAAGCAGAGACATCAGGGTGAGGCATAAGGGCCTACAAGACAGACGTGGCCAGAAGACTACGTAAAGGATGATCTGTAGGACCACACTCTGGAAAGCTAGGAGAAGTTGGTGGAAATCAATGCGCAAAGAAAAGCAGGCAAAACTGAGCGGCAGGCATGTTTATCAGTAAAATGGTTCAGTCTCTCTGAGAGGAACAAGCCGCCGAGAAGCATGGCTGCAGTTCTGCGTACCAGCTGCTGTGATAAACTATCCACCAGCCTCGGAAGAAGTGACTCCGCTTCCTCCCCTGGCTGCTTCGAGATCCAGCCATGTCACAGCCAGAAGTTAGCCTGAACAATAGCCTTCTGTTCAGCCACAAACCGAGGCGGCCCGCCTTGGATCAGCCCAAGCAGGACGCCCACTGCAGGAGGAGGCTGCAGCATATGGCCGGGGCGGGCAGGCGGGGGACCATTCTTCCTGCACAGCCCGCGGATACGCCACATTAACTGCGGTTGGAACGCACCTGAAAGCTGCTTTATCCCAGAACAAGAGGTTCTGCCGACATGTAACATATTATTGCCAAAACCTGCTTTGCTTATGCTTAACTTCTAGAATGTCCCAATGTAAGCTAGCATAATAGGTGTTTATTTACACATCGCGCATGTCAGGTATCTCAGGAAAGAGGACCCCTTTGCTTCTAAGCCCTTACAAAGCCTCTTCCCCCCAGGCCTTTCAGCTAAGGTGTGTTTACCGAATTCCTGTTGCAGCCAGCAACCAGCTCAGGCTTCTCCTGCACATGGCCCACCTGCGCCTCATCAGCGTGGCAATGCCTTGAGCACTCAGTTTAACAGCAGAAAGGCAACGAATATTCTGATTAAACTATTGCTTCTTACTGGCAACCACACTTTTAAGCTGCTATATATTACTGAAGCTGAATCGATAGACTTAAAAGCTGAATTGACAGAAGAGCTTCTCATTTTGACGACATGCCCGCCAGCACCTGCAGTTCCATTAGTGTGTCACTATGCACATTCCCATGACATTCACCCCTTGGTGGCCCTCAGCAACCTCCACCTCTACAGCAGTATCTGCCAGCTTGCACCTCCAGAAGAGCAGAGA
Organism: Tragopan temminckii; assembly: GCA_028571105.1. NCBI lineage: Eukaryota > Metazoa > Chordata > Aves > Galliformes > Phasianidae > Tragopan > Tragopan temminckii. Next base: position 45,968,249 of record JAOWBP010000001.1, on the reverse strand, counting down.
AGAGACTCCATAGGACTGGAATCCATCCTGCCAGCCGGCTCCCTCCTGCCCATAGCACCAGGATACAGAAAGCCCCAGGATGCGGGCTTGGAGAAGAGCATCAGCATCTGGCAGCCAGGAACAGCACCCTGCTCCCAAGCCAAGGAGCAAGCCTTTGGCACAAAGAGAAAACAGCGGAGATGCACGCCTGGCTGCTTCTGTCAATCTGTGGCAGAGGGGGAATGCCCAGTATTTTATTTTATTTTTTTAATATATACCTTTTTATCATATTACCAAGAGGAAATGCCGAGGACTGCTGCAGTCCCTGCCCCTTGAGGCTCTGCTGCTGCCATCCGGCTGCGCTGCCTTTGCAGCGATGAATATTTAAACAGGACAATAAATATTTCAGAGCACATCCATCCTGATGAGAAGTCTATTAGAATAAGAGAGAGGACACAAACATGCAGGGCCACGGCTGCTCCCTGTTCTGCCCCGACCACGTCCCCTCTCTCCAGCCCTCAAAAGGCAACTGAACACCTCAAATATTCATGAGCACAGCTCCCGTTACTGTCCAAACACACTGTCTAAACCAAATAACACAAAAAGGTAAAAAGGTGTTCCACTTTCCAGCAAGGTGTGCTTCCACCTCTCATGGGGCTGCTGGCTCTGGAGTGCAGCGATCACACGCTGGGAGAATTTGCTTTATGCCCCCGTAGTACAGCTTGAGAGTGCAACAAAAACAAAATCACTAAACCTAAAATCTCAGTGCCTGGTGGAGCAAAGAAGTGTGAAAGCCCATCTCTTTCCCCCACAGCTCCTCTCCTTCATTTAAGCGGTGCAGTCACGCTGGTGTTTCTCGGTCGCTAGCAGCTCTGCTTGGCTCTCTGCAGGATGCTAACAGATGCACAGAACTTTGCCATCACTGGAATGAAGAAAATTGGCTAGAAAACAGGTTTAGGACACAGCAGAAAATGCTTTCATTTAATCAGCTGTCACCTGCATGTCATTCATATTAAGGGGGGTTATTTTGACTAGCACAGCACTAAAAGCTTGGTTCTTCTTTTTTTAATCACATCCATAAAGAAACTTTAAGAAAAAAGTTCAGGGAGAAACACAAGTTTTGAAGGAAATCAAAGTCCCATATAAGACATTTGTGGCTCTGACATTATGTAAGATTCCAAACAAAACACATAGCCATGCTCAGAACTGGACTCCCATGCCAGCCTCCAGTGCTTCCCTTCCCAGATACACAAGACATACAACATTGAACGATCACATAATAGGCACAGAAGCTTCAGAAATATTAATTAAGCCCGCCCTGTACAAAGGTTGGATATCAGGAAAAATTTCTTCCCAGGAAAAGCAGTGCTACAGTGGCACAGGCTGCGCAGGGAGGTGGTAGGGTCACCATCCCTGGAGGTGTTCCAGAACCGTGTGGATGTGGCACTGAGGGACGTGATTAGAGGGCATGGTGGGGATGGGCTGACGGTTGGACTAGGTGATCTTAGAGGTCTTTTCCAACTTTAATGACTCTACGAAAGGGAAGCCAGAAAGACACACTCACAAGGAGCAGCCAAAGGGTTTACCTAAGTAAGGGACAAGGCTGAGCAGCCATAGCCCGCAAGCTACCTGCACTGGGCCCTCTCCTTTCAAGGGATGTGCTTCCATTGCTTTGAAGGTCACCGCTGGGTTTTAACTGCACACAGAAACAGCCTTAATGGATATCATTAAGCTTTTCACTGCACAGCAGAGCCTCACGCTACTTCCATGTGGGCTTTTTTCCCTTGACCAAGGCAGCACCCAACAGCTGCGCAAGCCTGCTCAGGAAAGCCAGCTTCATATTCATGAAATTCTCTCTCGTCACCCTACGCTCCTGCAGAAATTGGCTTCAAAACGAAGTACTGAGCTGTCAAATGGGAAAACTTCTCTGCAGATAGTATTTCAAGGAGCAGTCAGATCAATCACTTGCTGCCTCCCTCCATGCCTTCTGGATCACAGCTCCTGGAATACCAGCAGTAGCACCACCAAAAAGATGCTGTTTATATTAAAAATATAAAATAGCAATCACAGCAGTGTAGTCCAGAGAGTGACAACAATCCCGCTGCTTCGCCAGCAGTGAGTGCCAGGATTTTACAATCCTGCTCCCAATCACCACCACAACTGGCCTCTGTATCACTGAAACTGAAAAAGGATCCAGTAAGAAGCCAGACCCAGCCCGGCCCTGAAAAAACACCTCATGCTTTTCTATCCTATTAAAGGACCTCATGCACAATGTAAGCAAAATACACTGGAAGCTAAGCAATTACCTCACTGAGTAGTTTAGAGCAGGAGCCACCATTTTGCAGCAGACATCAAAATAATGAGAGCTCCTCTGCTGACAGTGCAGCTGCGGATTACCCCTGTGCTGGGCCCTGTACCAGCACCAGCACACTAAGGTGGAAAGAAGGCATCCAAGCCAAGCAAGAAAGAAAAGATAAAGTTCATTAAAATATAAAAAGAAAAACGTGAGGAAGGAAAACAACATTTAATCCCATGGCTCCCAAGGACCTCTCATGACTCAGAAAATAAATGTAAACAGATGAAGAATTTAATTTGGATCATATCAGCCCTAATGGCACGAAAATGGCAGAGCAGGCACCCTGGGGAGAGGGAGGGAGAGATTTGCCATAGATCAGGTTACTATCACTGACAGCTGACCTAAAACATCACAAGATTTCAGCAGGCTCTGCCAACAACTTCCAAAGGTGCAACCTCCTCCTCTAAGAGATGAGATGTGAAACGCTTAATTTCATAACTGAGAGCAAGGAGGAAGGAGATCCTGGAGCACGAGTGCGTAAGTGGTCAAGATGATAATCCTCTTTGCTTCAGAAGGAGGACAATTAACTGAAAGCAAGAAATAAGCTAAAGTGAACCATTTATTTCAAGATGCAAAAGTTTTGAGCTAAAGCAACGAGAACATCGGGAACTGGAATTGTTCTTGCTGGTAAGAAAGCACTGTGTGGCATGGGGGCAGGCAGTTGCTATGCCCCACAAACATGTTCCTTCAAAACAGAGTGACCAAACACACTCGTTCCTCGGAAAGCTGGAGACCCAGCTGGCTGGATGGGCTCCACGCAGTCATTCCCCAGCTGGGCCAGCACAGCCTGTGGACATACTCCATCACTGTCAAACTTCAGAAACATTCTTCAGTTTCTCCAGAACAACCCTCAGCACTTTGGGTTTTAACTTTATCTTGTCTGAGCTTCTCTGTTTTGCTGGAAGTGACAGGGTAGGCAATGCTGAGAACTTGCAGGCCTCGCCAGGTGCTGAACAGATCACTGCTCCAATTCACGCTGCTGTTCTGCAAGATCCTCTCCAGCTCCACGTAACCGGGCTGGTAAAGCTCATTTGTCTGCTACTAAATTTGCAGTGAGAGCTGATGTTCAAAAGTGGCCAATGACAGTGTCATTAATACCTACAGCAGCCAGTGTATTGTTCCATGAAGTCCTTTGTTTTCCTGCATCTTCAAAACACACTATGAGATTTAACAGGCAGGCCAGTACACATGAAAAAACCTCCTTAAATCCAGAAATTAAACAACAGTGTTTATTCAAGAGAGCAATACTCCAAAAATCATTTAAGATGAACATGTGATGACAACCTATCAGTGTTAGCGCTTCCCCTAGCACGCCTAGGATGTACAGCCTTTCCAGAACCCCAGAATTCCCTACTACAGCGTAACCAGGACTACTTTCACATTACAGCTGTGATCAATTTTTGGTGACCACAGAGGGAACAGCATCAGCAACCGCACTGCTTTGTGCTCTGCTTCTGCTGGACATTGCTGCCATCCCTGCAGGAACCAATGGACTCAGGAAGGTTGGATCAGATGCAGTTAAGGGCAACTCCTAAACCACTTCAGTTGCACGGCTGCAGGCAGCCCAGCCACACATTCACACTTTGGCAGTGTGAGCCAGGAGGCCCAGCATGTTCTGCATGTAAATCACAGGAGGTTCCTTTCTGCCACCAACTTACTTCCTCCAAGACTGAGGTCAGACAGCATCTCAGAACAACTGTATGACAACGTATTGAGTCTCACAGCCAACCCAGAGCCCTACTGCACTTCAGAAAACACTCCACTCCTTGATAACCTACCTAGAAGAGTGAATTTTATCTTCCTTCATGCTCCTCCAAGATATTAAGAAATTACTATTAGTCAGCTCCAGCTGTCCTTCCCCTCCACGTGACACATCAAGCAGCTCAGAGCTTCACAGTCTCTCTCTCTGGCTTTCCGGTTGTGCTTTATGCAGCAGACAGGCCTCATAGCTTCTATCTGATGGAATGGGAATGGGCCTGGCATGCATTCTCCCCGGCAAGCTGGAGCCCACAGCCCCCAGCACAGCTCTCTCCTTGCTTCTGTAATACACTCACTGCAACTCCCGCAGCTCGTTGTCAGAACTAATTAAGAGTATCTCTAACAGCAAAAAAGAAAAAAAAAAAGTCCTGAGAAATCACATTTGAGCCAAAAGCTGACAGGGACAGTTACATCACTGCCTCTGCTGCCTCCTCAGAGAGGGCTGATTTTGGGGGACCCTCATTGTGGCCAAAGCTGCTAACAGGCTGCCTAAAGCTACAGTTTCGGAGTTGAAAACACAGCTCAGAAATCCTTAATCTGACATAACATGATTTATTTAAGTTCATCTCTCACTTTCTGACAGTGCATCAAGACATCAGCAGCAATGTTTTTTTTCCCACCTAAGTTCCCACCAGTTAACTTCTCACATCCCTTCCAGTACATTAACCAACAACAGCTTTGGAGACTTATAGAGTCCCTCCAAAAATTACTTCTTAGGATGGAGGCTGACAGAAGGCCTTGTATGACCCAGACTCTTTGTGCCGCCAAGACCTGCAGTCCCCTCGGACTGCAGACTGCATCATAGTCATGCTGGTACTGACAGTCTTGGGGACAAGGATCCAGCTAAGAACCATTCCTAGCACAACCAAATGAGAAAGTAAATTAACAGTGGTCCAGGAGCAGCATCGCCACATGGCAATGGGCCATGGGGACACAGCCACTTTCAGTCAAGCGTAAGATTAAGCTAATCGTGAAATGGCATTTTTTGGAATTCCCAAAGATGGCACCTCATGGTAAGCACAGCACCAAGCACACATTACTTTTCAGACACTTCATCAGCCGCTTTTACCGCATACTCATTCAGAGCCTGGTCCTGTACAGTCAGCTGGAGCAGAGAAGCACACCAGGCTCACCTCAAAGCCTCTGGCATTCCCATTTCCCTCCACACCATATCCTTTCAGCTCCATTGCAAAGGTCTAAGCTCACCCAACTCCACCACCAAAACACAAGCCTCAAAGCCAAATGGATCTAAGAGGGATTCCTAGAAGTACTTTTTCTCCTTTTCGTGCCGCTTTAAGACAGCAGAGAGCTTCATCCTACAATGAGGTGAGATGTAGATCTGAGAATGGTTTTGCATACCAATTCTGTAACCAAATTTAACAGTTTCATCATGCACACAAAGAAAGGCAAGGGAAGCAGAGCAAACTAATGTGTACAAGATATTTGAACACTGAGCTAAGCTGACGTACCACAATGCCTTACAGTCCAACCAACAGCTGCAAATAGTCTGATTTACTAATTTCACAAAATTTCCATGCTTCTTCTCTATCTCCTGATTCAGGCTGGAAGGATCCTCCACAGGATAGCACAGATTTAGAACTCTTCCTATTGAAATTCTGAAGTCCTTTCCCCTGCTGCCCTATTTATCTAAATTACATTTTACAGAGCTGGAAAGGACACAAGTTGGAAAACAAAAGCCTTTCTTACTTCTGCTCCCTAATATTCCTGAGTCCTCTGCATAATCATTCAGTTTTGATAACCCCCTTTTATACGCCATACTGAACAATAGCAAAAATAAGAAAGGCTACAAAGAACAACAAATCAAATTAAGGGTTTTGCTATTCATTGAGGGTACATGAAACAAAGGAGGACTAGCACTATCCAAGAAATCAGACCTCCTCTCCAAGGCATTTTTAAATTGGTCTCTAAGTAATTTGAAGCAGATTTTGCTATTAGGACTGGAGGGAGAACGCAGGCTTCATATAAAGGGCATCAGCAAGACCCAATAGGTGAACGATGGTCTCTGCACCATATAGGGCAAACTCTGATTATCTAAATCTTAGTTAATCAAAAGCAGTTATGTGAAAGTCAAAAATGCCCTCCAAGTCAGATAACTCAGTGAGATCAGGACTTAGAAAGCACGTAGAAAGCCTGAACTCCCCAGGACCATGAGTGCAGACTGAATTTTAAGCAGGATAACAGAAGAAGAGGGTTTTAACAGTATCCCAGCCTCCCAGCGCAAGGGCAGGCTTCAGAGCCTGCTAAAAGATTACCTTCACAATTACTTGGACTTTCCTGGTGTCTCCTTGCACCCTCAGATTACAGGATACTCAGACCGCAGTTCCACTTTGGTATTTACAAACTGACTACTCTGGGAGAAAGTCTCCATTACAGGTAGAGCTGGTAGTGCCACCCACTATTAAGGCTGCTGATATTTCCCATTACAAGACCCTGCTTTCAGTTGTTCACAATTCTGGAAAAAAAAAAAAAAACAACCACCAAACTCTTACTCGTGCTATCTGCATTTTTATTTGGGGGTCACTAACATTTGGTTTTGCTCATCTCTTACATTCTATTAAGCTAGTCTGCTAGCAAAGCTATACACGATGATCCAAAAAAAAAAAAAAAAGGTTAAAATGATTAAAAAAAAATAAATCCAGCATACACAGTCTGCAGCAAAGGGAAGAACAAATCTGTTCTTTGCATTTATCATGGAAAGAACAAACGTGGACAAAGTTCAATATGAAATATTAGGAAAGACTTAGTAATGCATGGAAAACAAAGGAGTTGGACTGTCAGGGCAGGCAACAGCACCACAAATGTTTTAAGGTAGGCTGCTCAAGCCCTCCACAGCAATGGTTTATATGCCATCAGTTGTATCAAGAACGCTCCTGAGGACTACTGGCAGTGCCACTCACATCTCATTTTCTGTGATTTCATGCTCTAGTTCAGGCCTCATCCACAGCTTACAGGAGACACAGGCCATGCCAGATGTCTGGAGACCAACAACAGCAGAAGGATGACCCGTCTCCTGTACTTTCAACTATCCCCTTTGTAGGGATCACGTAGCATCGCACAGCAGTTACCCACTTCAAACACAAACAAATAATGATCTAGAGATGTAGAAGGAAAGTAAATTGGGACTAGGAGCCTGGGAGCCAAGAGGACATACAGTTACTCGAGAAGAAAGAGACAAGACAAGTTTGACTGCAGTAGGAGCAGGAAAGGATGGACTTGGATGGGACAAGCTATTGACCAGAGCTCATGAGGAATGAGCGAGAAGATCCATCTCACCTCAGCCATTCATGCCAGGGTCACATGAGGATGGAAGAGAAGAGAAAACATGCCTATTTGAGGATGCCTAACATTGCAAAAAGTCACCATTCCTCTGCTGTCAGCAAATCTATAAAACCAACTGGCAAACACACATCAAGCCGGTCTGTGCAGAAAACGACAGCTAATTACACATTCAGGGTAAGTGGCAGAGGTCTGTGGGATGCATCTGGAACGGCCAACCCTGCTACTGATACTGGCAGAGGTCATCGTGGTGCCACATGGACTGGAGCTGGGGGGATGGCTGTCTGATTTTTCTTTCCTTCTTTTTTTTTTTGTGGAAAAAAATAGCAGGCACTCATGTGATTAAAGACCATCAGAAATAGACACAGAAATACAGAGAGCAAACAAAGGTTTCCTTCCCAACTTAAAATATGGAAATGCCCTAGAACTGAAGTGCCTTCCCATTACCATCTCGATACTCTCAATTCAGTTAATGAATAATGTTGCTGAATCGTATCAACAGACAGTTTTGCAAAGCAATATAAATAAATCCATCAGATATTTTAAACAAATCACGCTGTTGAACAGACCCTGCATTTGTCCCATTTTCTTTTCTATATGCGAAGCACACTACTTTTACATGGCTTTCACTTGATCATTAATTGCTCTCGCTTCTGGGAACCCTACAAAAGCAGCCTATCCACTGCAAAAACCACCCCACATGGCACAGCATCACAAAGCACTCTGCAGTAGCGAACTAAAATGCTTTTGGGAGGAATGTTAACATCTTTCTACTCAGATTCCAGGAAGAGGACCTGACTACATCCCTTCAAGTGTTATTCAAGACCACACTGAGGCAAAATAACCACTTCCTCGCGTGTATTTACAGGAGTGCCCTTTAGCGAATTCTGTGACTTTGCAGCTAGGAGGGAAATAGGTCAGGCATTTTACCTGAAGCAGTTAATAAGCCCAGAACCAGAAAATAAAGAAAAAACAAACAAACAAACAAAAAAAAAGATCACTTCTTCCCCCCAACCCTCTTTGCACTGGTAATGGAGGGAATATTATAGTAAAATGATGGTCAATACTAATTAAATGCACTGGAGCCATCATAAATGAACAACTTGCAGTGAAAGGCATTACTGATATTAAGGGCTCCTTCCTTCTCATCCTCCAACTGAGGATATTTTGGGTAGCTCGCTACAACCTTCTGCACTAATCTAGATACTTCACAAATTATCAGTGCCTAAGATAGCAGTAAAACAGCATTTCACATTACACAGCCTCTTCGTCCGAGTAGGAAGGCATGTACTGAGGCAAACCCATGCTCCCTCCTGTCCCAGCTCCCAGGTATGTGGGCTCAGCTTCCCAGCCACTTGCAGGAGAAACGCGCTGCAGAGCAGTGAGGTTTTTTCTAAGACAGGGACTTTAGGAAATGGCACTGCCATATCAGGTTCCCTTTGCATTGCCATCCCTTCTAGGCAATGCTACATGCCACTTCTGCCATCCCGAGGCTGCCCCGTGAGTTTGCTTTTACTCCAGCACATCTGAAAGCGCTCGGGAAAGGTGAGAAAGGGAAAAAGCCCTTAAGAATAAGCCTTTCTTCACCAGCAGTTAAATTCCTACGTATCCCAACAGTTACAGACACAATCCATAGGCCCACATCAAACAAACAAGTCCTTACATCAGGGCAAGCGAGCTGCAGGTCCATCCTTCAATCTCCGGGGGAGATTCTCCTGGAAAAGGGCCTGGCCAGGACTCCTCTCACACAAACCTCTGCTGCTGACATGGTGCCCGCAGCGCTAAACCGAGGTCCTACGACAAACAGCAGAAGGGAGGCAAGAACTAGGGGGTACACAGAGGCAGAAAGTCAGGTAACGCATAAACAAGCACCGCGGTCAGAACGGCAACGAAAGAAAAAGAGCACGAGGCCGTGGGATACAAGAAGAGCAATCCCCTTCAGACAGCTCATGCAGGGGGGGGCACCAAACCAAGGAGCAAATAGCAAATAAGCTAAGGGAGAGGGGGCTGCCATCCTCCAAGCAAGGAAAAGGGCTGGGGAATAGCGGTAGCTCCCGAGAGAATCCTTTAATGCGTGGAAAAAGCTCTTTCTTCACCACCACCCCCCTTTTTTGGGGGAAAGGGTGGGGAAAGGGGGAAGGAGGAGATGCTGGAGCATCCAGCTTGCCAGAGGGAAGGAGATCCCAAAGCAGCAATATGGGGACAGGAGGAGAGGCTGTCCTGGCACTCGGGCTCCCCTGCAGACAGTTCAAACAAAGGAGGATGCTCTCCTACAACAGGATGCTTTGCACATTTACAAGGTGGCTGTCATGATGGGCATCGCCTCTGGTCCCCAAATCCACTCCCGCTGCCTGAGCACAGACTGCTGCAACGGGAGGTAGGGAGAGATAGGGGAAGAGAATGAGGCAGAGTAAAGAAAAGGAGACAGAGAGGCCTTTAATGAGTCAGCTGCCGCTCTGATTTAAATAAGATCTCCATTTATGGAGCTCTGCCTCTTTTTTTTTTTTTCCTTTTCTTTTTTTTTTTTTTTTTTTAAATCATTGGCTGAGTGAGCAACTTTGGGCCGCACAAGGTTGTCTCCAGCTGCACACGGGGCCTGGGAGGGAAAGGGTTATGGAAGGGGGAAGGGATGAAAACCTCTGGAAAAAATGAGGCTGCTCGCTGGTTCGTTTTAACAAGGACATAAATTAGTCTCAAAGCCACAAACGCCATCACCTCCCTGAGCTCTGGGCAGAGCGCAGCGAGCGAAACACGTGCCAAGATAAACGGCTCTGGCTGGAGCCGCTGAGGGGTGCTGGGGGACAGGAGGGGGCACGCCGGCGGCAAAGGCACCTCGGATGGTGCCGCAAAATGGAGCCCGGTGATCCCACAACCTCACAAAAGGGGACCTTCAGATGTTCCTGCCTACACCCACATCAAAAGGCAGCCACTCGAGGCGGAGAAGGAGGGAAACCGGGGTGCTGCGGGCTGAAAATAGCAGCTCTCCCTGCTCTGGCTTTAATTACAGCGAGTAGCCCTTCCTCTTCCTCCTCCTCTTCCCAGCTTGGAAGAAGGCCCGCACGCAGGCAGCAGCCCAGGTGAAAGCTCCATCGCGGCAGCAGGGAGGGGAGCAGACAATGGCGGGGTGATTCATTACAAAGGCACACGGCCCTGCGCGCAGCGCTGCCACATGGGCTGCGGGACTCCCGACCGAGGCAGAGCTCCCCTCCCGCCCCCTGAGATGCTCAACACCTTCCCCCTCTCCCAGCTCTGATGGGAAACAGATTCGGAGGAAAACGCCAGCACGGCACTGGGCTGTCCAAGAAAGGGAGGGCTTTGTGCTCCGCGCAAGCCAGCAGCCTCGCCATGCACCACAAGGAGAAAAAGCCCTTAAACGTGGAATTCCCATCCACCCAAGAGTTTCTCTTTCATCTGCAATTAGCACATGTTGTACTGGGCTCCGTTTAACACTCATTTTCACTGATTTAGGATTAAGGAGGGGGATCAGAGCAGGGTACTTTCTGTTAATGAATCTGAGCTCTTGCTCTCATTAGTTATTTAGGTTTCCTCTTTTTCCCGTCCAGCACCTCCCGTCTATCGCTATTTCCATTCTCCTCACACCACACGCTGCCATCTACCCTGTCTCACCATCCCCTCGTGCCTATACAGGAGCTCATCTCCCGGATTTCCAAAGGAAACAGGCAGGCTGCTCCCTAAAAAGCAACAGACAAGGCAGACAGCGGCGTCTGGAGATGGAACCAAGCAGAGCAAGGCACTGCTACAGCAATGCCGAATTCATTCAGCAGCTACAGGCACCAGCAACGTGGACTTTCAATAAGCTAAATGGAACCCCAAGGAAGCAAGTTCACAAGCTGTGAATGAGGCCACGCCACTGCAGCACGCTGTGGATGGGGACAGCGCCCTGGAGATGCCACTGTCCCCCATGCAGCCCAGCACTGCGGTGCTCATCTAAGTGAGCATCATCATCATCCCCAGAGCCCCAGCCAGGGGAAGCCCAAGCTCTCCTCCCTTACTGTTGGGGTTTTCTCACACGTGCATCTTCCTCAACATCAGTGCATCGCTATGCGGTGCAAACCCTGCGATCCTAGCCTGGGTACTGCACGCTCTTAAGACAGCTATAATGCAAGGTCAAGCAATGCGAACAACATGCTGTCCACAAGGGTATCTAAGAACCATTACAGTAGAAAAAGACCACTAAGGTCATCTAGCCCAACCGCATCCCAAACTTCTAGGTGAATTTGTGCCCTCCCGTTTCACCTAGTCCTCCAGCGGCACCCCATCCTCCCCAGCACCTCTTTCTCCAAATCAGGCAGCTTTGGGGTGCCAGCTCCCAGGCACACACTGACCGCACACACTCAGCGCCATCCCGCACTGCATAACGGTGGTGGCAGGGAGCATCCTGCATATACAGCTGTGCATAGCAACTCCAGAGCGTGCCCATGGGCATCCCCCTCCACCCAGCCTGGCACAGCCTGAGCATGCAGCCACACACAAACGGACCCCGCCTGCAAAGAGACAGCTTTTCTGCATCACTCACGGAACTAAACATAGGTTCAGAGTGCCTCCAGAGATTTCTGCAGAGCTCTTCAGTCTCAAAACAGAAAGCCTCGGTCCAGATATAAAGGAATCAGTAATGGATGGGACGAAACAGCAGGAGCAGAGGTGGGGCTTGGGAGATACCTTACTGCATAGGACGGAGACCCATTTTTCAGCCCCTGACAATGGAAGCGGGATGGGAGATGGAAGGGTCAGAGAGGCTGTCCCTCCCTGCAGCAGATCGCTCGGCCCCGTGCAGCGGGACATGCAGAGCTCGGTCAGGGCTGGCACTGCGGGACACAGCCGGGGGCAACGAGGGCAGCCAGGGCTACAGTGTGCGTCTGGGTAGGAAAATGCAAAGCTCCGCAGGAAAGAAAGAAGAAAAAACCCGAACTGAAGAAAAGTTCCTTGCGAGAGCCCTTCCCTCCGCCTCCCCTCAGGAATATCCCCCCAAGGTTCCCAGCTCCGCAAGGCACTGCGGGGCATTATATAATGCCCAACTCCAAAGGATTCCAGCTCTGCGATGCCGCTCTCCTCCTCCCTTTGCCCCCCTCCCTCCGGTGGCGACTTGCAGATGCCATGCCAAAAATAACAAGTTTTAAAAAAAAAAAAAAAACCACCCAAATCCCAAACCGCGCAGCAGCCTTACAAGGCGAGCAGCGGGCGATGCACACCCCTCGGCCGCCGGGCAGCTCTCGGTTCGGGGGGGAGAGAGGGAACCGCTCACCTTTGTGCTCCCCGGGCCCGGCGGCCGCAGCCCCGTTCTCCCTAGAGGGCAGTGCGGGACCCCCGCGCCAGGTGAGCGGCGGAGCGCCGGGGCTTCTCTCCCACACAACCCCCGCCCCCCGGCTCCGGCAGAGCCCCGCGCTGCCCTCTCGCCTCCGAGACAAAGCCGGGCACGGCAGCCGCCCGCCAGCCTTACCTGAGTTACCATTTTCTTTTTCTCCATAAACCAAAATGGGGGAAACCCGGCAGCAGAGGAGGAGAAAGGGAAGGGAGAAAGGGAAAAAGGGAGGGGGAAGAGAGGGTTGGGGGGGAAAAAAAAAAAAAAAAAAACTGAGGAAAAAAAAAAAAAGCAGCAGCCCCGAGGAGGTGGGCGGGCTGCTGAGACTGCGGGGGCGGAGCCTTGAGATTGGCGGCCCAGTTGAAACTGCCCCCAAGCGTGCAA
>JAOWBP010000001.1:45935972-45954763 GCA_028571105.1 Tragopan temminckii | reverse complement strand
TGCCCTTCTTCTTGACCCCAGGCCCTCAAGGGGCTCCCCAGGCTTTTCCAGCAGAAAAGATAGCACAGTAACACCTTTCATCCCCGTTTGCTCTCCTTTGCATTCATATTCCCTGTTATAATTTACACTTAGATATATACACCTAGTGGTGATTCTTCACGGCCTTGTGTTGCTGCGCTGCTCCATGCTGCTTCCCAATCTGATGGCTGCGAACCCACCTCCGCCTCCCTCCCTTCCTCCTGTTCAGCCAAAGGGCAGCAGGAGCACACCTTGCAGCCCAGCTCCCTCCTTTGCTGTGAAAAGCCCGAGCAAGCTGCTGCCTCACTGCTCTGCTGAGATGCAGAGAGCCCCAGCAGGCAGCCCGCTGTGTGGTCCTCTGGGAGGCAGCCAGGCCCCACACGGCCCCATGGGGCTCTGACTCAGAGCCCGTGTTCTCCTGAGTTATTTCATCCTCTCCACTAACTCACTTTTGAAGACACTACAGGTTTGCAGGCAATATTGCACAACCAGGGAAAGTCTTGGATATTTTTTTTCCCCCTCTATTACAAACCTGAGATTCCACAGCACAATTCTGGGTCAAAACACGGTGACCTCCTTATCCTTTCACCATGGCAAAGCACTGAGTTTTAGCTACATGCATCTGGTCTTCGCTCTCTGTAAATCAATCAGCACTGACTCCATTCATTTAAACTTAATTCAACTTTTGCATTCACCCAGTTTCTACTGTGCCACAGGGTGGCAATTTCTTGTCACAGATCGAAGGATATAGCACAGACATTTAGAATCACAGAATCATAAATGCTGGAGAAGACCTCTAAGATCACCCAGTCCAACAGCCAGCCCATCCCCACCATGCCCACTGACCATGTCCTCAATCCCACATCCACATGGTTCTGGAACACCTCCAGGGATGGTGACTCAACCATCTCCCTGGGCAGCCCGTGCCACTGCAGCACCGCTCCTTCTGAGAAGAAATCTTTCCCAATATCCAACCTGCCAAAGAGGTGTGCTACATTCATCCCATCTCTTCTCAGTGAAACAGCATCATTTTCTAATCCATTCCGGCCTCCACCTTAGGAACCCCCAGAACTATCTGCCACAGAAGAGCCCTTTGCAGAAAGGACAGAATGGGTAAGTCCCTACTCAAACACTGTGCCCTGCCCTGCGTTGCCTCCTTCCACCCTGCTGGTACAACTGCTCTGAGCCTGAGCCAGAAGACTGGGGATTCCCATCGGTCTGGAGCATCTCCTCTCTCTTGCTTGAAGTTTATCTACCTTTGTTCCTGTTTGGCAAAAGAAAACACCCGACTTCTAATGGATAAGTTCAGGCAACAAGAATCACAGGTCCGCAGGAGCTCCGACTGCCCCCAACCCATCTGAACTGAACATCTAATACAGAGTTTCAAGAGCTTCAAGAATACCACTGAGAACAAGATGACACTTGTTAACACTTGAGGTCTTTGTTGTCTTGGGCTCACCCTGGAGCCAACAAAGCAACATCCGATAATGAATAAGGCAGATAAAATTAATTGGTTGATCCGTGCCAGTCACCTTTCCCCCTGAGGGCTGGGGTTCAAGCACTGTCTGATGGTCAAGCACAATAAGCTTGGTGGGCCCCCGCTTAGCTGCCCCTTTGTGTCCTCTATAAAAGGGAACCAAGGACCCCAACTGCAGAACAGACCTCTGAAAGCAAGAAGAATGCACAAGCAGAGCTAAGCACTGGAAGCCCAAGGAACGTACTGCTTGGAGCCATGAGATCATCCCTTCCTACTTGCTGCATTTATTCAAAAAGCACATATTTAGAACAGATCTAGATGCCAATACTTGTGGTTCTCAAGGGGGTTTGTGCATCACAGGCACACACGCGCTGAAACTTCATTCCTGCACTGTGGAATCACAGAATCATTGAGGTTGGAAAAGACCTCTAGGATCACCTGGTCCAACTGTCAGCCCATCCCCACCATGCCCACTGACCATGTCCTCAGTGCCACATCCACACGGTTCTGGAACACCTGCAGGGACGGTGACTGCACCACCTCCCTGGGCAGCCTGTGCCACTGCAGCACCGCTCTTCTCTTCCTGAGAAGACATTTTCCCTAATATCCAACTTGTGCTCATCTCAGATGTATCTGATGACATTTGCTAGTTCCCATCATTCACACCCTATCAGGAAATGAGTTGGATGAGACCATTCAAGCAGCAGGTGATGGAGCAAGGCTGCTGAGATCACGCTGGAGAGAGCACAACTAAGGAACTAACCTTCAGCTGGACCAAGTGGTTTACATGTACACTTCCAAAGTGACAGAAATGGAGAGAGAAGAGAAAGCCACAACCACTCTGCTTTCAGTAAGTTTCAGGACTTTTTCTTTTGCTATGCCTCTAATTCCCCTGTGCCGCTAGGGTGGAAAGAAAGCACAGCCTTCGATTTTAACATCCCATTACCTGCATTTCTGTGCTGGCTCAAATTTAGATGGAGCAAACCTGCCAGCTGGATCAAGGCCAGAGGGAGAAAAAAAAAGGTTCAAGTGCAAAGAACCAATTTATCAGGAACAAATCTTAACAACCAAAAGACACACTTCTGGTGGTGGAGCCTATTCATGTACGTAACAAAACCCGCGGTACAAGGTAACCTAACAAAATACTCTTTAGCAGCTATCTGAACTATCTCAGGGTAGATAATCTTCACCTCGTAGTCTACCTTTCACATTTTCTGGATGAATTTGGGGCCTCTGAGGACGAGGAATGCTGACACTGAATAGCCGAGGGCTGCACAGAGAACATCATCCTTCACTTGGCTCCGAAAGCATTCGAGCCTGACCCACGGCCTCTGGCTCCTCCAAGACTTCACAGGACGGGCCAGGAACGCACACGTGTGCTCCAAATATAGCCCCCTCCCCAGCAAGGCTTAAGCAAAGCACTGCACCCATTCCTGCCGCCCTACAGATCCTTGCTGGGTCTCCAAGAACGGGAAGGTGACAAACAAGACTTTGCTCAAGGTTTTGTTGGTGGTTTCAGGGGAGGGAGGAGGAAAGCGGGCAAGCAGCCGCTCCCGGTGGCTTGCCAGCCCCGAGGGACAGACTGCAGTCACACTCACAAGTCACATGCCCTGGACAAAGCAGCGAGGCACTTGACAACACAGCAGTTGGCAGAGCGTGACATTGCTGTCAAATCACACCCCCCTAAAAAAAAAAAAAAAAAAAAAAAAAAAAATGTATTTTAAAAGCCAAAAATGCAAAACAAAGCACAGAGGTCTCAAACACCGCAGTCCGGAAGTGCCAAACAGGAGCACTCGCATGCAAGGAGGCTCAAGGCAGAGCCTCTGGGGAGCCGAGGCCTGGCACGCGCTGAGCAGCGCCCTACCCAACCTGCGCACAGGCTGCGGCGTGCCCCAGGAGCAAGCACTGCGCTGCCGTACAGATGCCGCTCTCCTTCCGCTTACCTGGACGACTGGGTATTGATAATCCATACAATACACACCATACATAGCCAAAGATCCTCCAGGTGAAGGCCAAGAGGACGCGGGACTGGAGGCTTCAGACGCGAGCCTCCGTCTCTCAGCCTGGTGGGAAGGACTCTGGCAGCCCTGCGCAGTGCTTGGCTCAGGCCTCTGGGGCCACTCAGGTTGACACTGGCTCAGCTGAAAATAAAAAGGCGCTGCCTGGCTCGGCTCGGCTCAGCCCCTCTCTTCTGGGATCCAGCGAGGCAGTGCTCAACCATACGCAGCGGAGGCTCCTAAAATTAGAAATCCCGTACGGAGAATGGCCCTGGAAGCCTCGACCGCGCGGCGTCCTGCAGTGCCCGGGCAGCAAGTGGTGCGGCTGCCGGGGAGCAGGGAAGGCAGGATCCTCGCTGCAGCCACCGGGGATGGAAGGAAGCAGACAGCATTTCGGATCTGAAGAGAGCATATGTTCTGGGCTCTAGGTGCGTCAGAGGGAACGCTCCCAATCCAGGACAGCGAAAAACATATGGGACCGCTCCTCCCCCAACCCCAAACTCTCCCTGCCGCCCCAGGCAGGGACAGGTGCTGGGATTAGCATCGCAGAACCCTTTGGTGCTGTGGAGGGGGGCAGAGGAGAGCGGCCGCCTCGGTGCCTCGCGCCAAGAGATCTCTTACGGGCTGGGTATCGGCTGACGCCTCGCCCTCGCTCCGCACCGTGGCCAGGCAGCTGCCAGGGGGGAGCCAGGCGAGGGGACCCCAGGGCCAGCGGGTCACCCGCTGTCAGCTGTTCCCGCTCCCCCCCGGGGGTTTCAGCGCTGCCCTGGGGCCATGGGGCAAAGCCAGTTGTTGTGCCTGTTTTTGGAAGCGTCCCCCTCCCCAGCACCTTTTCCAAAGACATGGGCGCGTTCCCGGGGAGGGATAACTGACGGGGACAGATGTTGGACTGCTCTGACAAAAAAAGCCAGCAGGTTCACCCAGCCCGGCCCCTTGTGCCGGACATGTTACAGAAACCCGAGAGCCCACCAGTGATTCTTAGAAGACACCACACGGGCGGGGGATGAGTGCCCACGGCAAAGAGCGTGAGCTGCTGCCCATGGCTGCATGAGTCTACCAAATGGTCGGCAGCCCAAACCTACACATAATTCCAGCTGCCCTCTGAGCAGGTGAAGCACCCTCCCTCTGAGGCTTCCAAAGTGAGAATGCTACAGTGATCAAAACGAAGGAAAGCTCTGCGGATCCCCTCTACTCCTTCCAGTGCATACTATGTGGTGGTTTGCAGTCTGGGTTGATTTTTGTTTGATTGTTTTCTTTAACCACTTCTGATCTTTAGCTCCTACATAGTGCAGCTGGGTACTACCTACCTGCTCTTTCCATGGCTCTCAAAGCCATTTCTGGACGACAGCATTCAGAGATTATCAGCTTTAGAGCCAAGAGTGCTGGGTTTCCTTCTCTCATTCTCTCTGCCCCCTTACTGCATTCTTGTGGTTACTTCACTTTACTTCAGACACCAAAACAAAAAAAAGAACTGAAAGTCTGAGCTCTGCCCTTAGCTTGCAAATAAATCCCTTCAGAAAGAGTTAACTTCTGTTTTTTTCTTTTTTTTCTTTTCTTTTTTTTTTCCTCCCAAAAACTTATATTATCTAGCGCAGTTTGCACGCATGGCACTTCACAATGTGGGGACGGGTGCCCAAATCGCAGCCTCCGACCTCTCCACCAGCAGGGCAGATCCTGGCGTGTCCTCTGCCCCCAACACGCTTTCTGCTGGAGCCCTTCGCAGAAAGACAGTTAGGAGCCACATGAGCAGCAATTACAGTTGCCACCCACTCTCATCAGCTTTCCTAGGGCCACTCCCGGCCAAATTTGGGAGTATAAAGCGTGCCATTTGCTACTTCTTAAACACCACCAACAAAACACTTCTAGAGTTGTTGTTTCCATCTAAAGAGTTGCACAGACAACAGAGAAATTAATTGTCCACAAATGGGAAAGCAGCTATGCTTCTAAACCTCCTTGCTGCAGAAGGATGATGCCCAAACACGTGTCCATCTTCTGCCTTCGCCCAGTTGACCTGATTCCTGTCTCAGACCAACTATCTGGAGCTCACCTCCAGAAGATTATCACAGAATTGCTTGAGCTGGAAGTTACCCTTAAAGACCATCTAGTTCACCTTCCCTGCAAACAACAGGGCCACCCACAGCTAAATCAGGATGCTCAGAGCCCCTCCAGCTTGACTTTGGGTGCCTCCAGGGATGGGGCATCCACCACCTCTCTGGGTGACCTGTTCCAGTGCCTCACTGTCCTTATTGTAAGAATCCTTTTTCTTATATCCAGTCAGAATCTCCCCTTCTTTAGTTTTAAACTCTCTCCCCTTGTTCTATCCCAACAGATCCTGCTGAAGAGTCTGTCCCCTATCTTTATTAAAGCCCCCCTTTAATTACTTAGATTGCTTGGCTTCCCTTCATTGCCATCCCCGCAAGCTCCACCACAGGGCACAGACTGGATCTGATTTCCTCTCAGCAGCCAATGCTCTTCTTTCTTCCCCCTTCCTGTAACCACATGTTCAATAGGTGTCTGCCCCTCATTCTTTTGCACAGCTCATTATTATGCATCCAGGCAATTTAGTATCTCCAATAACATCTGTTTATGAAAAGGCATTAATTTACAAAAACCCAAAGTCTTTTTCCACATCTTGTTTTTGCTACTCCATATTACTGCCCCAGGTTTTAAAAGCAAATCCCTAACTAAGTTAAAAACCTTACATTTATTTCACAATCCAATTTTTGTTATTTTCAACCGGGCCTCCAGGGAATAAACCATTTCCAAATCCTAGTGCAGATATCTTGCTATCTATAAATAACTGTCAAACAGGCACAACAAAACAAGGGGAGGGGGGGAGCAGGGAGTATCACCCAGCCTCTTGGTTGCTTCAGCTACGGCAGTTAGACACACAACTGCAATGCTTTCGAGTTCTTAATGCAGATTTAAGAACTTTGCCTTAACAAACATTAGGAGACCTAGGTGACACTGCAGCAACAAGGCATCACGTCCCCCGTGTCCCAGAGAAAACTGAATTACACAAACCAGCTTTAAACTTGCACCTGCCAGTACAGACACAGCAGGACTACCCACGCTTTACTGCCCAGTAATGAACTACTGTCCATATAGCTGGTCTACCACTGCACGTTGACTTGCAACAACAGTATTAGTCAAGTATAAGAAGGCTGCACTCCATAATTTTA
Source organism: Tragopan temminckii (assembly GCA_028571105.1). NCBI lineage: Eukaryota > Metazoa > Chordata > Aves > Galliformes > Phasianidae > Tragopan > Tragopan temminckii. The sequence continues at coordinate 45,948,089 of JAOWBP010000001.1, read as the reverse complement.
TTCAGAGATAAATGCCCAACTACATTACCATATAACTTGCTGTGTACACGTATTTCCAGTAACACGAGTTAGGTAAATGTGGTAAAACCATAGCCTTGTTCCTGCAAATGCTTACGCAGACAAAAAATTCTAAAATCACAGCAATATTCAAGCTGGAAGAGACCTTCTGACACAAAGAATCATATCAGCTGTTACTACACATATATAGGTTATAACATAACCTAATCTCTTCCTAAGGTTCAGCAGGCCACATCTTAGAATCAGGTTCTGCAGCTATGCTTGCTCCCCTGGGCAAGAGCCTGCTCTAGAACATCACCTGCCAGCAGCTGGGGGCTGTGCTCATCTCAGGCTTAAAGTTATTCCTGAACAATTTCTGCTTGTCCTTTGTTCCTCTGCCAGTGCCGTCCTCTGGCTTAAATGTATTTTCTCCTTCCCTTACAATTAACCTCCCTGATGTATCCCCTCTAAACAAGCAGCTGTTCCAGTCTTTTTTCACGACAGGCTTTCTATTCCCCAATCTCTAAAAACCTTTTCTTCCACCTGAGCTGGCCTGCATTCATCTTTTCTCTTCTTTTTTGAATAAAAAAAGACATTAGCCAGAGTAAGATGGTTAGCAGCTAATTCGTTTCACAGTTCCAGCACTAAACTGCACCTTCTTTCCCCTCCTTAGCACCTTCCTCCGTGGCACCATCACCATGCTGTAGATCAGTGCTACAACAGGACGTGTCAACCTATTAAGAAAACAAATTGTTAAAGAGCTAGGTTGACCTGGTACAACCATGTTCTGATGAATTTGTGTTGCACTTTATCCCATTCTTCATTAGTGTCCTAGTCTTTAATTACTATTTCCATCTCAGATTTTGCATACAAGAGGCTGGACCAACAAGTCTATACTTACTCAGGTCATCCCCCACAAAGAGGGCTGTGACGCTTCCTTTTCTCCAAGCAAATGATACCACTCCTGATTTGATAGCATTAGTAAAACTTGCATTAGATCTGCAGCTTTGTTCTCTCACTTTCAGAATCAGGTTGCACTGCTACCCAAGCAGACCTGCTCCCCAGCCCAGCCCACATGCACTAGGACCCGCGACATGTCTCTAACATGGCTGCTCCTACAGTAATTCCATGCCCGCTACCCATCCTCTGTGCCCATGATCAACTCTTTCAACAACACAAAAACATTTGCTTTTGTTCATATCTCCCTTACAGGTATGTACATATATATCCTAGATATATATACAAATATCTTAGGTGTATCTATCCATTTATCTATCTTACCCTACAGATTTATCCTCCTTAACTATCTTGTCCTCAACACTGAGTGGCCCCACATCCTTCTTTCTCTTTCATTGTATTTTCAGAAACTGTCACCCGTTTTCTTAGTAACATTTGCAAGGTTTAATTCAGCCAAATTTTTGGCAGTTTATCCCTTTATCCCCACATTTCTTGACCCTGAAGACAGAGCAGGCTCTGCCGATTTTTTATTCTGTCTCTTGTAAACTGTCTTTTCACACCCACTATCCTTTCTAAGATGATTATGGCTCCACTTAAGTTTTTACATACAAGCTTTTCCTTCCTTTACTTCTATCATCAGGAATACGCATCCAAAGTACCTCTGACAAAAAGAAAAGAAAGTAAAATCCCCCCCACAACACAGCTCTACATTTGAGTGTCTCACTTTTCAACCCAGCTCACTGACCTCATTAAAGATGTTACTTCATGTATTGAAGTTTGTACCACCATCACCCAGTCCCAAGCTGGGGACATGGAGGCTTCTGAACAGTTTGTTTTCCTGCAGCAGTCGCACTGGCTATGATACATCCACTGTCTCAACAACAGATGATGCTACAGTGAAGAAATCTTCTAACCCTATTATTATTAGCAGCATTTGTTCTCCAAGCTATATCTGAGAAATTAAAGTTTCTCGTACTAATATTTATCTCTGTAATGGTTCTGGGAATAATATCATTTCATAGATTCGAGTCTGTATCTGAATCCAATCCTAGGAGAGATTTCAGCAGACTCACAGGGCTCCCCCTGGGACCTCTTTTACCATTCTTCCCCACAGCAATTTTGACCAGGAATAGATCCTGTGTTATCAGTATTACTCTTTTTTCTTCTTTACAGTCTACTGCATACAGTACAGCCTATCACCTTTTACATCTACCCTATCTGAACCACACATAATCTCAAATACATGTTAAAGTCACGATTACTATTCTTGCAGATTGATATTATCCCTATAATATCCAGTTTCATGTTCTGCACCAGTAGCTCTGGTTCCTCTTGCTATTTCTGATGCCAGAAGCCTGAAAAAAAAACCAACCCTGGTGTGTTTGCACATTTACCTATCACACAGCTCACAGCTCCCTCTACTAACAGCATCACCCATCTAGTTAGTGCTGAATTTTATTATTCTTTCTATAACACTGAATTTTATGATTTTCCATCTCCCACCAACCCATCACTTTGCTTAGAGACACTGTTTTACATGCCACTGTAGCAGCGTTTACCTAATTTTCCTCTTTTTGTGTGCTGAGCAAGGCATGGAGATTACACAAGTTTTTCCCAACGTTCTCAAAACCTAGGATTTTATTTCACATGCACATCTCTCTTTGATGTCTGCAGACTGAGGAGAGTTTTTGGAAAACACAAGACCACAACCCTGGGCTTTGTTTTGCCTGCTCTCCTCAGGCTGCACAGAGCCAGCACGCTAAGCCACAATTCCAAGTACAGTCACACGGACACAGACTAGCTATGGTCTCCCCACACCTGAAGTGCATCCGTGGTAGACATTTTCCATGGACATATTTTTCAAAAATTGCTAAAAATCATAGTAGTGTGGGATTACAGCCATACAGCAGGAGTCTGAGCTATTTCCACGCTGTACAGTTGTTACACCACACTGATCTTTACTAAGGAAATTACACCAAGTTCCATTTTATAAACTGAATTTATAAAATCTTTAGTATAATTCTCTGTTCTCCAGACAAATTAATCTAAGGCTTATCTAGTTACTCCCTCTAAAGAGCTCTTACCTCCGCTGATTCTAACTCTCCATCGCTAGAAGCCTGGCTGATGCTCTTCCTCTCACCCACCAAAAATGGCATCTTTAACAATTAGCCAATCACTACATCTGCTAAACTGGGTCATCAGGGATCTGATGAACAGCTTACAATATGTCTCTGCTTTTTAAAGACTGATGTAAATGTAGGAAACATGCCAGCAAGCAAGGATGCATTTTCTGGCTGGGTATGTACTGATTTCCACAGCAGCTAAATAGATCAAGCAGCTCAGCCAGCTCGTACCAGTGTTAGACAAACAGCACACGGTACCAGGATTACATCTTTAAAACTGCAAGAGATTCTTCATTTTGCACCTAAGCAAGTTCCACAGCCTGGGCACAAAGGTGGCCTTTGCTCAGGCCAGGTGAGAACTGCACTGCAAAGCCATCACTCCCAGGCAGGGCTGCATTTTCTGGTCTTGTGGTTTGGTTGTTTGTTTGGTGTGAATAGGTATAACTTTTTTTTCCAAAAAGCTCTGTGATTGTTTTCTTCCAAATCTGATATAACCAAGGACTAGAACAAAGAGCTGGTGACGGATCAGCTATTCAGGAGAGTAAACAACTCAGCACCAAGCCACCGTGGGTTTTTGCCAGTGAAACATGTTAAGCATGCTAATGCTCAAGATCAGGGATGAGATGCATTAAGCAGAAATGGAACCAGCAGGTCTGGGGGATGAGGAGCAGCAGCAGAAGCAAACAGGAGCGTGTTGGATTAGCGTAATAAGGACATCACAGAGAAGCATTTCAATGCTCTGGTAAAACCATAGGAACCACTGCTCTCCCGAACGTGGTCTGATTAGTTAGTGTTACTGATTCTTTACATTCATTAGGATTAATGTTCCTAAACCACATTAGTACAAATGAAATTACCAAAAAATACACTTTGAATCCAAGGAAATTAAAATCCCTCTGGCAAAAGAGCTAAGAAGCCCAAAGCTAGAGAGAGCGGCCAATATCGAGTTACATGTAGCGGAGAAGATAGCCCCATCACAGCGCTGCTCCTGCCAAGGAAATCTCTCGGGCACACAATGGGACCTCAGTCATTACCTCCTCCTGCTTTCATGGACACAATTCAAGATTTTAAGAAGTTTAAAAGAGAAAAATACCAAGGACCTTATTTAATAAAATGGAAGCTCTCTAATAGTTCCTGTTCATTTCCTTTCCCCTCAGAGCGCTGGAGATTTCCCTTTTCAATCATCTTCTGCTGCACATTCTCCATTCGCAAAGCAATGTGCCCTATCAAAGCGTTACGCTCAGCTTTCAGCTTCTTTCACAATACCAACTTTAATATCTATACTTAGTTTATAAGACAAATTAAAAAAAAAAAAAAACCCTTTCCCTATGACCACAAACTACAGATATTTTAAAAAAGCAAAAAGGATGGGAAAAGCGGTTAAAGGAAGAAACCGGAATCCAGAAGAATATCCCCAGCACTGATTGCAGAAGTAGCAATGCCTAACGTGAAACCATCTGCAAACATCTGCACAGTCAATACAAGCAACCAACTTTCCCAAGGCGCTGCTTCACAGGCCTTTATGGCCACAGTAAATAGCAGCTGGAAGACTTGCGATGGTCTCAGCCCAGGCCCAACATGGAGCCACAGACTTCCCAGCACAACTGTGCGGGGCTGAGCCCGTGCGAATGCTGCTCCAACAGTGATAGAGCCATCAGACAGGTTTTGAGTTAATGGGAGCAAAGCTTCCAAGATACATGAAATGATACCCTCGCCTACCTCTGTAGATCATCATCTGGACTACTCAGACACCTTCGTTTCTAACATAAGATGGGAGTGAGATGGGGAGAGCATAAATTCTACTCCTATAGCCAGTATGGCATCTTCCCTTAAGCTGCAGCATCTGCATGCAGGTCAGGGAGCTCAGGAGATTTGGGTGTCCTAAAAGGCAAAGACTCATAGAATCATTAAGGTTGGAAAAGACCACTAAGACCATCTAGTCCAACCACCAGCCCGTTCCCACCATGCCCACTGCCCATGTCCCTCAGTGCCACATCCACACGGTTCTGGAACACCTCCAGGGATGGTGACTGCACCACTTCCCTGGGCAGCCTGTGACACTGCAGCATGGCTCTTTATTAGAAGAAATTTTACCTAATATCCAATCTGAAACTCCTGGACAGACTCAAGCTAAGGCTTGAGGGACAGTAAGAGATATTTCTTTATTAGTGATGGAGTTTGTTTGCCTCTACCACTCCCAAAGGAAGCTTTGTAGTCCTGAAACCGATCTAAAGAAGCTGAGCAGGTAGGCAAGACGCACGCTCTGAACTCGGTCATAAGATACCTGCATCCTGTTACTGTCCTCTGCTCTTCCCTGCAACACCTACACTTCGCTATTAAATATTAATGGTTTGTCTAGACTGGAAAACTAGCGCAGTTTTAAAACACAGTTGCAAACACACAGCAAAAGAGGACAGGTCAGAACTGAAAATAATTATTTCCTAAGTACCACTTATTTTCAAAGCCTAAACACACTCTGCTTTAGGGAAGGGCATGGAAAATGGAGGCGGAGGCAGAGCCAGGACACCATGTGAGCCTGCTGGAGCAGCACAGTGCAAGACCTCTGATTACTGGAAAACTGGCTTTTTTGGTTTTTAGAGCTTTCTTGCAGCCATCCAGTAGAACAGGAGCATTGGCGAGCTCCAGAAGCCTACAAAATAAAGCATGAAAAAGCTTGGATCTTCCTCAAGCAGAATCCAGGATCCCCGAATACACAATCCACCCAGTTAAAGTCGTCAAGAAAGACACAGTGAAGTTGCAAGAGAGTGAAGTCTCTTGATCCTGAAGTTAGATCAGTGTAGGCAGGAGCCTCCCAAAGTTGGTGAAACCTCATACTACTACAGAGGTTGTATACACGCAACCTCAGCTGCCAAACAAAGACCCAGAGTCTATTCAGGCAAAATTGAGACTGCCCAAAGTCTGACTCTTAAATTATTACAAAGGAGAAATGTAAGGTGGTGATGAGCACTCATCTGAACTTCGAAAAATCCACTGTCAGAAGACTGCGCTCCCAAAACTTACATTTTAGGCATCATGCTAGCTAACGAGCCAGCTCCCAGGAAGACAGCTTTAACAGGACAATAACTCACAAAAATATATTAGTGATTAAGTTGCAAAATAAAGCTGACAGCAGTCTGGATATACCAGCAGCATGCGTAAGACACAACTTCAACTTTCATGTCTACCCCAACCCGCTGCTTTACACACATTACAAAGCAGGTTTTAATTATGCTGTCTTGAGAAAACACCAGCACATCTGAGTATGACACGCGACAAGCCCTAAAGGAGCTTCTAAAACCAGACAGGCTCCATCACTTCGGTTATTACCAGAGGCACAGTATGAAGGGGAAAAGAAAATATATACATTTTCCAGAAAAAAAAAAAGAAAAAGAAATACCCACGTGTTGGGCCTCTTTTCAAGGAGAACTCCAAGTGCTTGGCATTGCTTCAGGAAGAAAATAAGTGTACTTCTAGGCTAAGCCATTTGGCAAAGAATGTGATCATAGCACAGCTTTCTTTAGGGATCACTTGTGTATGCACTGATCTTGGTAATGCTAGATGTCCGTCAAAATGCTTTCTGCCTGTTACACAAGAAACAAAAAGGCTTCCAGATGCAGGATTTTAACATCAAAGAAGAGAAGAAGTTTTCTCTTGGTAGTTTAGATATTACATGACAGCCACGCTACCTTTCTTTATTCCTTGGGGTGGGAGGGGAGAAGGGGAAACAAAGACAAAGAATTCAGCCAAGAGCTTCGCTTCACTGTAGAGGCCTGTTAGATCTACCAGTGAGCCCCAGATCCTCAGAGAACAGCTATGCCCACCTGAAGTACAGATTTGCCAAAATCCACTTGGATTTTCCCTTAGCAGGCAGCAGCAGTTCAATTAGAGTATCCTTCAGGGGACAACTTTTGCCCAGACAGTTAACACGGAGATCCAGAAGAGAAAGACTTAAGCCTGAGCATTTCTCCAGATCTACGTTAAGCCTACAAAAATTAAGGTTAATTCCTTAATTAAAGATCTATCTTCCTAGGAATAAATATTATTAAAAGTCACCAGATGGTAATATCCGAGATACTCTCACCAAGTATTTTTAATTGAATGAATCACAAACGAGGGCTGCACTACACTGGAGATTTCACCGGCGGTGCAAAGAGGAGCGACAGTCGTTGCACTTCCTGGTGCTCGGCAGCGGCTCACCAGATAGACCCCTTTTGCTGTGGGTTGGAGCCAACATGTTTCACCTTGCCTCAGCCTGGGGCAAAGGCAGCACGTGATTGTTTATCACAGAGCATTTCAGCACAAGGCAGTGGCTTGCTCGCATTGCCAAGCGCTCGAGCCCTAGCGGGGAAGGGTTGGGTATGGGTTTTCCTCCCCCCATCACTTATCAAATTGCTCCCATGTGACAAACTAAAATAGCAAAAGGTACTTGTGTCAAAATAAAGAGCAACCACACATTAAATTACGCTGGTATTGACTGAGATTCATCCCTACCTTAGATCAGCACAGCTCCCCAACCACGCACACAGAGCCAGAATTTGGGGGAAAGGATTTCCCAGGCAGCTGTTTGTTCTTTTTATGCAGGAGCAAAGGCATTCCCTACCCAAATTGGTTCCATCAGAATAGAAGAGCAGCTGCCCACACACTGTAACCATGCAAGCAAAAGACAAAACATGTCAAAAATATTATTTAAGCTCAACTCTTAATTGAATGGAAGTACAAGAGAAATAAACAGGGAGCCCGGGCTGTGTGAGATACTGGTAGGAACTGAGGAGCTGGAGAACACTGCAGGTAGGTCCTTCAAATGCTGAAACAGCATGTCACCAGTACATCTCAGAAAATGCTTTGGAAGTGGTTCCAGCATAGCAGCATATAGAATGCGACACCTTCAGCATAATCTGCAAAGACAATTTCATGAGAGAAGAATTACATCTGTCCATTAATTTCTGTCGGCCTCAATTTAAAATCTTGCACGGCTGCAAAGCTTCAAGTGAATCCTGCTTTTTCCTCATTCCCATTTAAAAATAAATAAATAAATAAATCCCAAACTCCTCAAACTTGCAGCCAGCTCAAAAGAGATTTGAGCAAAATACCAGAAGCGCTGCAGCAAAGAGTTCAGTGCATTTGCTGAGTGCACAGAAAGGCTCCAGAAATAGCACGCAAAGCCAAGGTTTGGCAAGAACAACACAGTTTACCCTGAAAGAAGAAAGTCAGACTTGCTAAACGAATGGCGACAGCAGCAAACCGTGCCTCAATGCAGGAGCAACCCCAGGGACTCCCCTCCTCAGGGCAGAAGTGCTGGTTACTGCTGTGGGTGTTATGGCCCCACTCCGGTGGTTTTACTCAAGAAGCGGAAAGCTGTGGTGGAGAAAGAAAAGGTAAACTGAGGCCACGCCGGCACTCTGGTATCAAGCAGTCTTCACGTCACCTTCTGCCTCAAACTGAGACAAAAATAGCAAGAGGCGGGAAGACCTAGATTTTGTGTTTGTTTGCTTGGGAAACCTATTTATTTCTGAGAAAGCTGTAATGATCAAAGCCCAAAATTCTGGATTATTTTCATCACAAAGTCTCGAGACATGGGCTCAGTAGTCTTCTATTGGTACGTAATGTAATGGCTAAAAATACTTTTCCAAGATCCATGAGGACAGAATGAAGCCTGAGGCCCCTGGGCATCCCAGCCAGCTTAGAACAGGCCAAAGCACCTCGAGGCTCTGCACAGCCACTACTGAGGGTCTCCTCTGGTTACAGCACCAACACCATCTCTTCAGCAGCCTTCTGTGACCTCTACAACTCACACACATTCATTCATCCCAATTTCAAAGAATCACAGAATAATTAAGGTCAAAAAAGACCTCTAAGACCACCTGGTCCAATCATCAGCTCATCCCCACCATGCCCACTGACCACGTCCCTCAGTGCCACATCCACACGGTTCTGGAACACCTCCAGGGACGGTGACTGCACCACCTCCCTGGGCAGCCTGTGCCGCTGCAGCACCATCTTTCCGAGAAGAAATGTTTCTTCATATCCAACTGAACCCCAGCACAACTTGAGGCCATTACCTCTCGTCCTATTGCTGCCACTGTCTGCATCCACTCAGCCAAAAGCAGGATGCTGTAAAGATGCTTTCCTGGCTCACATGAAGACTCTCCTCTCTGTTTTCTATCCCTATCAGGAAATCTTCACCAAGGACTCGGCTCATGTTCTCCGTGCACCTCTCTGGTTACGCCGCGATGGAGCTGCTTGCACTCACAGTAATGGGTCTACCACTGCCAAAATTAACAGCAGCCCACTGCTATCAGCTTGGGTAACGGCAGCACTCGAACCTCAGCCTCATGGGTCTCTTAGCTTGAATTTAAGAGAACCACTTATCTCAAGCTAGGGATTTGTGCGTGGGCCAGAGTCAAACTAGGGCAACACTTAAGCTGCATCTCAAACTCACACTGTAATGAAGCAAAAGCTGCAACTTCAAGCTCTTAAGGAGCACAGCAGGCACACCTCCTGCAGCGGCTCAGAATTAGACAGCTTCTGAAAAAGGTGTATGAATATTGAAGGTGTATGAATCTAATACAGCTTGGGTGTCTGTGACTGAACTGCTTAGCAAGTCAAGCTACAGCATCCTCTTTCATAGGCATCACCTGGGCCTCAGCACCAGGCCAGATAGTGATAAGACAAGGGGAAATGGCTTTCAACTAAAAGAGGGCAGATTTAACTTAGATGTTAGGAAGAAATTCATTACTCAGCATGGTGAGGCACCAGCACAGACTGCACAGAGAGCTGTGGTGCCCCATCCCTGGAGGTGCTCAAGGCCAGGTTGGATGGGGCCCTGGGCAGCCTGAGCTAGTGGAGGGCAACCCTGCCCGTGGCACGGGGTTGGATCTCGATGATCTTTAAGGTCCCTTCCAACGTAAGCCATTCTATGATTATGATTCTGTGAAGTTTCAGAATGGCCGAGTGCCAACAGGCATCTCTGGGCAAAAGGCCTTAAAAATGACAGTGCCATCCAACTGTTGCAGACCAGCGAAACGCGTGGCCACCATCGAGATGCAAAGAGAATGATGGCTACATAAAAAAACCACCATGCTCTCTGCACATTCCGTTCCTGACTTACCTCCTGTACAATTACGGGATAGCTCTAATAACAGCCCCTACAAATCCAGCTGTCACAGTTTGCTAGTTCAGTGATTGCCCACTGAGATCTCATTACCTCGGCCAGTCCGTATGGCCAACAGCTCGTGTGGGCATGGCCACTTCTCAGCCTGGCCCTGCCAGAGGCCTGCAGAGCGGAGGTGAGCACAGTGCTGCAATGATCAGACAGATTTTGGGGCCGTGCAACAAGGTCACAGTGTAGGGACAAGATGGAAACACCTGCTCCAGAGCTTGAGACGACAAAATACTTAAAAACCTAGAAAAATAATTAAACAGACTAATGAGCCATGGCTGGCCAAGGAGCACAGGTCAAGGAAAATACAAGTCCTCGGTGAGGGGAGAAACAAAGATGGGGAGCAGCTCTTGAAGCAGAAGGGGACCAGGTTACAGCTCTATAGTGGGGCTGTGACAAGCGGGGAGAGAAAGGGACGTGTCAAGAGGAGAAATCTACTCTAAAGCTTCGGGGCTGGAATAAACATTAGAGGGTGAACAAAAAGGAATGGCTGTGGTGGATCAGAACAGGGAACGGCGTGGGACAGCAAAGCCAAAGGGGTTGTTTTATTATTGTTTTGTTTTGTTTTGCTTTGCTTGTTTGTTTTAAAAGGAAGCTAATAGCAAAACAGTGGCAGCTTCAGAGGCTTTGCTCTGCTCCTCCCAGCTCGTGGGGAACCTCCCACCCCGCTGGGAGAAGGAAGGGCTGCTGGGGATCCTGCAGCCCTCCCACCCTCACCCACGGCCGGGGGCGAGGGGGTTCCCGTATCAGCGCCTCAGCAGCACGGAGCTCCTTGCACCAGCACCGGCCGCCTGCCCAATTCAGACCTGTAATCTCCCTCGACTTTGATTTAATGCAGCAATTACTGGTAATGTGGTTTGAAGGAGATAAATGCCCAGTACAGGGCTGGCTGGCACTGATGCTCATTCCGCTCATGATGCGAGAACAGTTTTAATTAAAATCCCCTTTATGATAAAGGAGCTGCTTGACTGGATGTTTCTGTGCAACCCTGATACGGAGCCTCCTCCAAAGCGGATTAGAAATCAAAGTTTCCCCCTTCTCGCTACTGGCAATGCACAAAAATATGGAACACAGTCACCATGTCACCCCTCTGCAGTTTCCTTAACCCTGCAATTGCTGGGAAAATGCCCACGTCTGCTTCAAAACGATTGCCACCTCTTGTCGTGGCTCTAAGTGCTTTCCAAAAATTAAGCACCGGGGCTGCTTCAATTAGCATAAACACATCCGGAGAGCTCAAACCCCATGATCCAAAATCCCTTTCCCTCTCTCTGGTGGAAAGGGAATTAGTGTGGTTGCTCGTGCCGCAGACCTGTCACTGCAACGAGGAGGAGATCAGCGCATTTTGGCAAGATGGGAGGAAGCCGGGATCTGGCCGAAAGGCTGGAAAAGCAGGAGGTTCTGCTGCGTGAGGCAGAGCAGGGCTGGCAGGGAAGAGGGAACAGCCCCGCGAGACAAAGGAAGAAAATCTGGCAGGGTGGTCACGATCCCAGCGCAGACATGTCCCAGCAATGATCTGTCAGCTCTTGATCGAGTTACAACAAATGGAGGTGCAGTTTTGGGTCGGTTTTCTCCTTTACAGTATAGGAAATACCAGAGATGAATACATTACGCACAGCTAGTTTCTATTATTGCGAGTGCCAAGAGCAGATTGTCACAGTGAGAAATTGGCCTTGTGCATTACACAGAAAAGGCAGCGCTGGGTTTGGAGGCCAGCAGACAGTGCAATGGGAAGATAAAGAGCCCTGAGTCTGGATGCACATAATTTCATTCCTTAAGCGACCGAGCACGTGTTAAGATTAAAAGGCTGATTTAAGCAGCTTGAAATCCTCCTTGACCCTCAGAATAGATCTGGGGTCATAGGACCACCCAAGCCTTGTCCCA
>JAOWBP010000001.1:45925812-45935959 GCA_028571105.1 Tragopan temminckii | reverse complement strand
GAGTCTTTGCTTCATTACCACAGGATTGCTCCATATTCCCCAAAAGTTCCTTGTCCCACAGTGCCCTCAATGATATGCCAGTCAGAGAAACCTTCTTCTTTCAGTTTTTTTCCTAGGTTAAAGCAGCTCTCATGCTCCATGATTGCCTCCCCCTTCAGACAGCACAGTATCAAAAACAGATGGGGAAAAAAAAGGAGCCCTGATGGGAACCAGAAGGGACTGGGCACAACACCTCACCCTGTGGAAGCCCAAAGCATCAGGTCATGATACCGTCAGGAGCACTCCACTATGCAGCAGGAGCCACAAAAGGCAAAAGCATCAGGTGAGAGATGGCAACGTGAAGATGTAGTGGGGTTTTGCTGGTCCGCTAGGGAAAAAAACGAGACCGAAAAAGGCCTGGTGTAATTAACAAGATTAAAGGGGGATTTAGGATCAGGACAGAAAAGCAACGGGCCAGATTGATCCTTACAGGATTAAAGCTGGAATCCTACTAAGAGTCCAGTGGTTGAGAGATCAACGCTATGTAATGGGATTAAATCAACATCAGCTTTTGTTTTTACACAACTGAGCCCCCAGCGCCCACAGTCTCACTGCTCTGGATATGGAGAAGAAGGATTGATGCGGACCCCCAATACTCTGCGTGGGGCTCGGCCAGGCTCTTCCCCACCTCAGCCCTGCTATCACTGAGCAGAAGGAATCACTGAATCCAGAAATAAAGGACGAGAACCTGAGTGTGCAATGAGTGGTCCAAATGGCCAAAAGAGCCAAGGATTTACTAAGAAACCACTCCAGCCAGCTCTAAACCAAGCAGTATCAAATGCAATGGGATCACCCTGTGACTGATGGTTGGGAAAGCCAGGAGGATAGTCCCAGCTGTATCCAGGCACGCTGCAGACGGGCAATTGGATTTTGATATTGTCTCTTGCTGAAGAGGAACAAAAGAAGCAGTATACTCTGCGGAATGTATCAGCAAACACATTTAAGACAAATTATCACGTGTCCCCATTGCACAACAATATCCAAGAATTACAAAAGTGAGAAAAGCCTCTTTCAGAACATATCGTTTGCATTACAGCTGGTGCAACACATGCAGGCCAGCTGCACCTTGATTCCACTGCCCTGAAGTTTCCAAAGCTTGCTTGTAATTTGAGTTGGTAGCAGGGGGAGGAAAGGAGGGGGCCAGGACAAGGCACTTGGCTCTTTCTAGACATGTATACTATTTTGGAAGTTCTTATTCTTGTAGGAGAGAAAAAGCATGTATGTTTAAATTAGATGGTATCCATCACCACTCTGCTTGCTGAAGAGGGAAGGAGTGCTTATCACACACCTGTTCTCAACAGCTGCATTTGAGAGCCATGCTCCACATGCAAGGAAAAAGCATTAAAGCATCTCATATTTCCGCAGCACTTCTGAGTCCAGAAGATGTTAAGAAACAGTGGTTATACATACACTATATGCACCCCAGCAAATTATGTCCTCTTTTCAGTGGACGCGATGTTCTAGCTGAAGAGAAGCTTCTCCAGCACCAAAACTTAAAGGCACAGATACCACTCATTTCTTGACAGATGCCACCATGCCCTCACCTATGCTGAATGTGCCTCTCCTTCTCAGCTGGCTGGACAAAAATAGTAATTGCTATTCACCGCTTTTCCACAATTAAGCATCAGTCAAAATCTCAGAGTAATAAGCTGGGGTGAGTTACTGAGACAGCGCTGACGGAGCTGTGCATCTCACTTACACTGCCAAAGAGGCCTTGCCACCTTCCCAGGAGAAGCTTTGCCTTTACTCAGAAGGGCTCTGCACCCCAAAGGTACCCCAAGGATGCAAGCAGGCATCACTGCAGCAGTTGAGGACACGAAAAGAGGCCCTTGTGACAGAAATGAAAAGTTACAAAGCAGCAACAGGCAGATCACACTGCATGCATTTTCTGTTTCCTAGCCACATTTACATATTTGAACTCAAGCTTTTTTCTGCATTTAAACTTTGTTTCAACACTAGATGATTTATAAATTACAAAAAAGTACAGAGGAGTGTTCCAGTATCACCCAATGCCAGCTCCTTAACTCATGATGAATAATAATCCCCAAGAATATCTAAAAAACAATTGTCATCTGGTCAAAATATTTTCACATTATCGTTGTCTTAATGTTCAAAATTCAATTAGAGCATTGTGTGGGGGACAGTATGTTTCACTTGGGTAGGAGAAAAACTAACTGCTTTTGCCCTGGATTCAGCTACAGACCCAAGAACCATCTGGTAAAAAATCAACAGCATTGTGCAGGCAGCATATTAGTCATGAGATGTAGGACTCTGAGAACAATGAAAACTAAATTTGAGGGACAGTCAAGGGAAACTTAATTACTTGCTTAAGCTTCTTCACAGCTCTGAGGAATCCTTAACACTTTCAGCAGAAGAATTTAGCACCAGAGGGCACAAAGCACATCCTCAACTGATTTCTTAATTTTCAGCAAACTCGTTTTCACTTCCAGTGTGGGACTATCTGCACTGGTCCACCACCACACAGCCTGCCTCCCCAGCGAACAGCTGCAGGATGCATCACCTTGTACTATGTACAGGGCAGCACCCAGAACCACCACACTACAAACCTGAGGGCAGACTGCACATCCTCCTCCAAACTAACTTCCTAAAGAAAACATTTGCCTGACATCACAGCCTGACTCAAACTTCTGCTGTACCCAGAAGCCCTCGCTGATGGAGCATGGGATCTCCTCCAGCTAATCACACAAGTCATTTTGTAGTGTAGCAAACACACATATGTGTCCCCAGTGACTGCTTAGGGCTTTGGCAAAAATGTCATCCAAATCCAGATCCACTCAAAGACCTTTCCTGTATCAACACTGTAACCTTTGGGGTTGGGATAAGCGTGAAGTTCTGGCACTGCTGGAAGTAAGATTTGCAAACAAGCACCATGGGAAGCGCAAGAAACACAGATGTTCAGCCTCAGGTTGCTATTATCTGCACTCTTCCTCAAACCTTCAGCTGGAAACCAGGAAGGCTGAGGTTTATTCTCTTATTCTCTGAAGGTTTCTTCTCTTCCTTCCAAGATAAACAGGCTGCTTTGTGGAAAACTAACTCACACAGAACTCAGTCCCCATCAGTCTCCCAAGACTTGGGCAGTTTTACAGCAAACAGAGTCCCCCGTGTTCAGTGCTGTTTGGACAGGTGGGAATAGAGTAGACAGGCAGAAGAGCTGCAGGAGAAATTCACACCGAGTCAGCCAGCCAAAATCCCTGTGATTCTTTTGTTTGGACTCATCAAGGAAGTAAATTCCTGAATATGATGGTAATATGACAGTTGCTGATTTTACCTTTTTTTTTACTAATCAGGAGGAGTGTGCAGAATGGATGATCACGATTCCTAATCTCCCTTCTCTGAAGCTGGTAGCTTAATCTGAAATGCCTTCTCTCTCTGCGCTGCACTGGGCTTTCTTGTCTCTGTAGTGACCTTGGCATCTTCTGGGATTACAGGCCTGCAGGAACAGAGAACTGGAAAAGACTGCCTGAATTATCAGCTCTAGTCCCCTAATAACACAGGCGGTCACATTATACAATCTCTTTCAGACAATCTTCTTTCTTCATTTCCCAAATCTCCAAAGCCTGTCTAAAATCCCAGATGCAAATAGACGCAAGTTGCTTTGTCACGCTCCTCCCTGGGGAAGGTAGTGAGGATGTCCCAAAAGAAGCTGTGCACAGAGCAGCTCGGGTATGGAAGCAGTACAGGCGTGGTCACAAGGTGCTGCACCAAAGCTAATAAACCTTATCGAGCAGCAGAACTCATTATCTCAGTTGTAGTGCTGGACAAACAGAACTATATTACCTCAGAATTCAAGCTGCTGCATATGCATGCCACAGTATGGTACCACAAGGACTTGCAGGCTGGGGAATCAGCTTACTGGCTGCTAGCTCAGGGATCTCTGCATGAGCTCCATTTTACGATTTCCCAGGGCTTTCCTGCTCCGGAGCATGAATCTAAAACTGGTGTTTACATTAGCAAGAAGTGCCTTTTGCCACTTTCACAGAAATCCACCCAGATCTGACCTCTAAAGCGTGTAGCACACTGGCATTCAGGGAAACCTCCCTGCAGCCTCCCAGCAGTTCCCACCCCCTCACCTCTCCCTGTGCTGACCACGCTGCGTGCGTACCTTCACGGCAGCTGCATGCCCTCCAACCCTCCACAGCCTCAGTTTATGGCTGCTGCATTTATTTGCCATACCTACCAAACAAGTTCCAGCCAAAGGCCCACAGGCACAGCCAGACTTCCCTCCCCAGGCCTGGCACCAGAACAGAGCAGGCAGGGCATCTTCCTGGATAGCCACTTACTCTGCTGCTAGCCAAAGTGTGCTTTGAAAGCCACACTGTAATGACCAATGCTCTCAGGAAAAACAACAACAACAACAACAAAAAAGATGTGGCATGAGGAAAAGCACGTTGCTAAGGCCCAAGTTTGGCAGCAGAGTTGGGTTTCCAGTCCCTTGGTGGTAAAGCTGATGAGCTCGGAGCCTAGGGGGAAAATTTATTCCAGTGAATGCAAAGAGAGGCTTTTAAGTGACAAAAAGGCAAGTAAAAGGCAGGTCAAGAAGAAAACCAACAGAAATAATTCAAAATGAGCTTGGCAAGCTTACCAGACCTATTCTTGCTTCTATGGTAGATAATTAGTAGGTCTAGGTACAATATTCACTTTCATAGGCCTCCAGAGAAAGAAATCATTTCTAGCTGCAATAGGCAGCCAGCCCTCTCACAAACACTCAGCATGTCCTCTGCACATGGCTTTAAGAAACAAGGAAATTATCTATACCCACTGTAATCGAAGATCAGAGCAATGAATCCAGCGCTTTCCTATCAGAAGCCTAGCAACAGCATGGACCTCCCCTACCTTGGTCTCTCCTGGCTTTGATAGTTTCAGCTGCCTTTGAGCATAGGCGAAGGATGGTTGATAAATTGCTTGCTAGGGCTGCTGCCCCTTCCTTTTAACCTTTCTTGTAACAACAGACCTCTGACAAGGCAACATTCATACATGCAACTCTCAGAACACATCATGCTCTTTAGAAAACACTTGGAATGAAATGACTCTAGATTGTATCTTATGACTCACAGCACACGGAGATTCATCTGCTCATAAATGAAAAAAAAAATAGGGCTTTCTTATCCTGAAAAGTTGAAAGCTTTTCCCACACCCAAACCACCCTGCTCCTGGCTGTCACTGCAGGGTGCTGGCTTAGTCTCACCAAGCCAGGACCCTCTCCCCCTTCCTATTAGCAATTATCCCACGGCCCATCTACAAAATCAATGACCAGGAGCCTTTCTGAGCAGCTCAGGAGCTCAGGCAAAGGTGGTGAGAGAGAGTAGGGATAGGGATAGTTTTAAGTGTCCCCCTATGAACAAAACGCTGTCTGCAAAACCAGAGCTCCTACATACAGAGAGAAGTGCCCACCTTGAATTTCAACACTGATGATTGAATGCGCACACTTGAACAGTCTGCGACATCAGAAAGAGACTATCAAACTGTCTCTGCCTCAGAAAGGCTTCATACAACTGCATCCCACACAATAAAAGTGTTAAGATAAATAGTCTCTCTTGATATTTAATGGCACAGCTAGTCTGCCGCCTTCACTTCCCGCACAATGCCAAGCATTAGGTCACCACGACAGATATTTAAGTTTCCCACTCTCCAGCTCCCCACAGCCCACAATCCCCTGAAGCCTCCAAGGCCTTCATTTAGAGCATTCTGCAACAAGTTTCACTCCAGGGAATACAGTTCAGCGAGCAGGAATGTCAGCCTGAGCACCGGATGCAAAGCTGGTTCCTTTTAAAGGATAAGCACTATAATCAAAGGACTGTGATGTTGCAGATAGGCTGTACTTATGGGTCCAGCATCCACGCCACGCTACAGCTACTTAGAAAGGTGTGCTCTCCTCTAATTGTGTTACTTGTCAAATGTGACGGCATTCGGTATTGCAGAGGCTCTTTGAGGAAGATAATTCTGTAACTTGCACCCCTAAGGGGGGAAGAAACATTACGGTTGCTGTGGGAACCTTAATTCTGGATTTCAGGACTTGCATATTTAAAACCTCAAATTTAACTTTGCATTAATGTAGCTTCATGCATTGAATTAAAGAATGACTCAGTACAAATCTCCGTGCATCTCCTGAAGTCCTGACATCCCAAGGACAAGAGGCTCAGAGCAGCACCACAGCAGTGAGGGAATGCGAAGGGGAACTTGCAAGCATGGAAGCAAAAAAGCAGCACAGTGGAAGCACAGCAAAGCCCTCACCACGCCAGATATGCAGCTCAGGGCTCTCAGTTGTTCCCACAGAAGGTTACGTAGCCCAAATAGCTCAAAGCAGAAAGACAAAAGGGCACGGAGGAAAAGGTTCCTGAAAGGAGCAAGGGGAAGATTCCCCGAAAGTAACAGGATAACCTGTGTTAGGAAGAGAAAGATCATACCCAGATAGCACAAATCTACTCATTTTTTATAATTAACATGGCACAGTTCCCAGATGATGCCCTTACAACCCGTTCAGCTATTCTAGTATTTAACGCTTCTTTTACCCACTGCCTGGAAGTTTAACTGCAATGCAAGCAAGGCACCAGCACTGCCCTAAATCAGGGGGAAGCCCGCAGAGGGCTACTCACTGAAAAGTGCCCCAGAACTCAATCCCGCCTTAGGAACAGGGCTGCAGCACTTCATCTTTTGCCTCGAGGCCAGTCCCTGTGCTGGCTGACACTTCTGCTTCCCAGCAGGGCAATCACACACCCGCCACCAACAGCAGGAAGAAGGACACCAGGCCGGCATCCTCTGCTTCCCAGCCCGGTAAGGAACATCCCCTTGGTTTACCACTTATCTCAAAGCAGCAGCAGCGTGGCTGAATTACTTCTTGGCTTAACCCACGCGCTAGTGAAGCACAAATCTCAGCCCAGCCACAGGGCCTGCCCAGTCTCCCTCGATAAAAACCGGCGTGCCAAGCCAGGGTCTGCCCACGAGGTTGTGGGGGGAAAGGCAAAGAGGCGACGTGCCTGCCAGCAGGGCCGGCTGTACAGGAACAAGCAACTGTGCATACCCGGCGCAGAGTCAAGTTACCCTGCAACAAAGATAGAGTGTGTGTGTGCGTGCACAGGAGGGAAGGAAAATCCTTTTGCCTGGGCTCCAAGGCTTGTTTTGTTGTTGAAATAAATCTGTGTTTGTTCCTGGCAGGGAAAGGGAGTCAGGCTCTACAGGCAGCAACTATCACAGCCCCCAGTTTCAGAGCTACGGACAGATTAAAAGAAAAAAAAGGCAAAAACTTTGGCATTGATTACTTTTAACCTCCCGTATCTAGGTGAGGAGCCCAAGGGCAAACTGCTGATCTCAAGGGTGCCCAGAGCAGACAAAGCTGCGCGTCTGATACAAACGGAGCAGCCCAGCAGCTGGCTGCTCCAGAGGAAATTCCAGTCCCTGCTCAAAGGCTGAAAATACATATGCTTTTCTGTACGCTTTTACTTTGCTCGCTGGATCTATATAACATTTTACACATGTTTTTCCTGACATTATTTTCCATATTCCACCAGAAACTTGAGCAACTGTGCCACTTCTGGAAAAACAACCTCGCGTCCAACTTTTGTCCCAGCAGCTTCTCCCTCCGCCCCCAGGCCCCCGGATCACACTGCTTCCCCACAACCACAGATCCTCTTCAGCAGGGCTCCTCCGCTACCTGGGCTGTCTGTCAGCAGCACCAAAAGCCCATAAAGCAGAGGCGTATGGGTGCACAGGGAAAAAGGATACACAGGTTTCAGATGGGAGACAGCAAGCAGCATTATACGGATAATTCTGTAGGTGAGGCACCTGCCCAAAGCTGTTCTCTCCATAGGAACTCAGAACTGCAGGAAAAGCTTGCTCGATACCCAGTTAGCAGTACATGCTCTACGTTTTTCTTTTTTAAAGGGGAAACTAAAGCCCGCTGTGTGTAGAGGCTGCAGAGCAAAGCTCAACGGAGAGGGCCGCTCGTGTTAGTGAGGAGCCCTTCAGCTTTCCATTCCTTATATGTGCAAAGTGTGCAAGCCCGCACACACAGCTCTCTACTCACCCAGAGGTACATCATGTTAGCCTGGGTCGCTCGAACCCAGCAGTGAGATGATCCGGGAACGCAGGAGGCAATTCAGGAAAAAGCTGTCGAGACTGAGATTTTTTTTTTTTCCTTTTAAATAAAAAATAAAACAAATCCGAATGGCTCAGTTTGAGGCTTAGAAAGCGTCTCGCCTCCTCCTCCCCCCTCCTCCAGCTCTGGCTGCTCCGCGCAGCGCTCTCGCACTTAATCTCTCCCTGGGAGTTCCCAGCCCGTGTGTCTGCACTGGCGTGCACAGCACACACTCTGCATTTGCCTCCAGGGAATTTCTCTCTGTCATTCTACTTCTGAAAACACGATCTTGGCCTCGCAAGATTCTTGCAAGAGGCAGGGATGGGTGGGGTTAGAAATAAATGCAGCCCAGCTCCCAGCACCAGAGCGTGCTCCTTATAAAAGAGGGCTCTCTGTGCATGGAGGAGACAGAAAGCCGTCCTCTGAGGCTGCAGACAGGTCCCCTCTTTGCTCGTTGCTTCCCCAGGACCTGTCCCCCCAGCCCAGTGCTATGCACAGCAGTGCGTGCCTTCACCTGCCCCATCAGCCAACACCCACAATTTGGTCTCAATTCTGCAGCCGCGCTTAATCACCGCCACCGGCGGGCACTGAGGGGAATCCTGATGCTGAGAAAACACAACACCAGTCACCCCGAGCGAGGCGAACGCCACCGGAGCGAGCTCGGAGAGAGGCAGCTCTCAGATAAAGGGGTTAATGTGCTTCTGCAGGTGGCTCAGCATGCATGGATTTCACAGGCTCGGCAGTGCCGGAGGGAAAGCGGCAGCTGGCTCCAGCTCCCCGGAGCGTATCGGGTGTCATGCACAGCCCAGCCCAAGCAGCAGCCCCTCGCCGCGCCACGCTCCCACCCTTCTCCCTTCTCTGGGTCACCCACTCCTGCCCCAGGCCAGCAAGACCTGACAGGCCCGGCCCAGTGAGCCTTCAGCCCAGCCTGTGCCCAGCAACAGGGGACGAGTGTCACTCCTCATCTCTTTCACCTGTCACACGGCTCTGCCAGACTCGGGAAACGGGTTCTGCGACCCCTTTCCACTCCCCGCTTCAAAATGAAGAATCATCTTTCCTCTCCAGGCTCCAAATGCTAAGTTAAAATTGGCCTTTTCTCAAATGGGGAGAGGAAAAAAAAAAAAAAAAAGTGTTTTCATTGAGGCAGCGGTCTCCTTGGAAATGAGTGTTGAAGAAATATTTTTATCTCTGGCAAAGAGAGAGAAAGGGTGCTCTTCCACGTATCCCCTCCACTCCTTTTGCTTACAGACTACCTGAAGGCAACAGAGCAGACCAGCAGCATGGATGCCCTGCTCCAGCCCTGGTGACGTGGGGAACAAGCGGGCTCTGCTCCCAGCCAAGGCCTGAACTCAAACATGGACAATGCCAGCCAGGCCTCTGCCTCTGCTCTCACCTCTCAGCACAGCAAGTCAGGTCCGGAGGTGAAAAGCGATGTTCCTAAATATCACAACTAGATGCTTCAGTTCATGTTCCAGCTGCAAGGTCAGACCAGCGGCAGCTCCCAGCTCATCCCGCCTGCAAACTCAGGCAGGCACCTCTGCACCTCAGACACCTGATGAGCTTTACAAGATTTTCTTCTGATCCAGAATCCCGATTCAAAAATGACTTTACCATCATTTTAACGAAAGCTAAGATTCCTTGAACGCAGAGAAGAAGGTTAGAAGACACATGGACTAGGAGAGCAAACCCAAATTCATCTTATTTCATGTGCATTTTCACAGAACGCTTGAAGAAGATGAGTGCTTAAAACTAAGCTGAAATGTGGGCAACAAGCTCCCTAACACCAAGACACATACAAAATTCCTCCTTCTTTTCCAGGCTCTCTCATTCTTTAGGCCACTTTTCCAAGGGAGAACAAGAAGAAAGAAAATCCTCTGAGTGTTTAGTTTCATTTAATCAATTTGAGTTGCATATTAGGAAAAATTTCTTCCCAGAAAGTGGTGCTGCAGTGGCACAGGCTGCCCAGGGAGGTGGTGCAGTCACCATCCCTGGAGGTGTTCCAGAACCGTGTGGATG
>JAOWBP010000001.1:45886143-45902180 GCA_028571105.1 Tragopan temminckii | reverse complement strand
CTGAGCATCATTATGTACTCCAGGAATAGCCTTCCCTGGGCTGGCCAACTGGATTGAACAAAAATGATAACCACAGTTCAGTCAAGCCCACTAAGACTTAAACATACTTTACTTCAAATATTCACCAATCCTTAATATTCCAGCCTCATTAACACAAGTTCAATTAACTATTTTTTCTTTTGACAACTTATTGAGGGCGTTTTCCTCAATATTAGAAATTTTAGAAGTTTTCAAATTCAACAAATCTTGAAAACAGAAGGAGCTGACCATAAACCAGGACATCAGTAAGGGACGACCAGCTCCGCATGCACTGCTAGCTTAAGAAAGGCCAGAGAGGACTGGAGCAGAGTCAGTCATCTGGAAGATCTGTCACTGTAATGGATCATGGAAGACCCGAAAGTCTCCTCTCCCTTTCCTTTAAAATAAAGCTAAATTTTCACTTAAAGAGGAAGTAATTCTCTTTGACATAACTTGACCCCAGAACAAATTAATTTTACATCTCAGACTTTTTGCCAGACTTAAGAATCAGAGAAGCCTGATAAGAAATTTTCTTGACTGCCAAACTAAGCCTAAAGCCTGCAAGGTTAAAGCAGCACTACCAGGTGCTATTAGCTCAGTAAGTTAACCCATATCTCCCAAGCCAGAGAATTGATTTCCCATTGAATTCAAACTTCATCTTGAAGCGTAAAGCCCCTTCAGTTGCAACGAGAATGTCAGAAATAAGATCAAGCCATCTCTCAAATGGGTTTGCAGGACGCCTGCTTTCTCAACAGTGCTAGGAAAAGCAGAGTGAAGTTAATGCAATTCTTTCAAGTTTCACAACCACCTTCTTGAGTCCGGGCAAGAGCAGCACAGCTGGGACAAAACAGCTCCCTTCCCTTTGCTTCAACTGCCCCAGGAGCTCCACCAGCACAGCAGCCAGGATACTGGGCAATACGTGTGGAGGGTGAGCCCCAGGAAGCAAGGAATCGCAGGACAACCCAGAGCAAGGACATAAAGGCAACAGAAAGTTAGTTCTTTCATCTGAAAGCAAAATGGGATTTTGAAGTGCAAAAGATAGCAAAAGCTACCCATTTATCAGAGGCTTGAGCTAGACAAACAGAAGCCACTTTTCCAGAACACAAAGAATAAGATGTTCACAAAAAGAGGCTGAAAGAAGCACTGGCAACTAAGCTATTAATCTGAAAGTGGCAACTGTGAAAAAGCAACACTTGTGAGCCAGACAGAAATCCCAGCACCGTCCACTGCAGCTCAGTGGTTTCACTGTACCCTCTGCTTTACGTCTTACACAGAAGGAGAGACAGAAACTCCAGGCTTTGAAAGGGGTGGGCTCTAAATGGACAACTCAGTGCTTCAGCTGTGGCAGGGCAGGAGTAAAACGGTAAATGCCTTGACCTTATTACCAGCTCCCAGGAAAACAGGTATGCTTTCATTAGACCCTTCCTTGTACAAATCACTGCATGTAAGCAAACAGGAAATAGCTTCTTCTTTTCCCAAGTGCATCTGATGCATTTTGTTTGCCCTCTCGATTGTTTGTGCCATTTCCCTACTTCAAATTATCTGTGGATAAAATTAATGGGAAAAGCAGCATCTACAGCTGAACTACCGATTACTAATGAAAAAACTGAACTAAAGTAGTTTTTAAATGGATCTTAATGTCACCCCTCTCCCTTGATACTTACCCTAATTTGATACATAGCTCTCGCTAATCACTCTGCAGTTCCAATAACTGCATCTATAGTGTGGGACGCTTCCCTTCAACTGTCTTCACTTTCAATTAAATTTGGATCTCAGCTTTGGCCAGACTCCAACCACACAGACATCATCCAGCAGAGAACCTCCATTTATCCACTTCCTTGTTAGCATCCTGACATCAACAGCTCATGCTTACAGGGATGCGAGCAGCAGGACTTAGTCTTTACTCCTTACTCATCATCTTTCATTCTAGAATGTGTTTGGAGGGACTAAAAGCAAGAGATTTTGATAAAAGGCCGTGCCAAGCATGCTGCACATCGCTGTCCTTGATCACTTGGAGGACGAGTGCCGGCTCACATGGCTCCGGCTTTCCATATCTGATTTACTCAGGCTATGTCTTGAGGAAAGAAACACCAGAGGCACTGCCGCCATGGGCTCCAGTGCCGGCCTGGCTCCATCGGGACCTGGAGGCCGGAGGCCCATCCGGGCCCTCTTCCTTCCTGGAATTCTGGCCTGTTGCCGCAGCAACAGCAGCCTCCAGCTGGGCCCGCCCCCTCCAAGTTTTCCCCTTCTCTTAAAAATATGGTGTTTTCAGGAGGAGCCAGGGCGAGTGGGCAGGGAGAGCAGGCAGCGAGGCCATCCTCTGTGGGTGTGGGCCATGGAGGGCCTACCGCCTCCTCACAGTGCCACTGCGAGCCAGCCCCGTGCACCAACAAGGCCGCACGGCTTCCCTGCATGGCTGCCATCTTGCCACCTGCATCCCACCACGCCGTAGCTCCAGCCGTACTGAAGGTGGTGGGCTGAGACTCTGCCAGGAAAAACAGAGAAAATTAAATAAAAAGAGGCAGCCCCGGCCTCTTGCCTCCCCTCCCCTGCTCCTTTGTGTTGGTACAAGCAGCCCACCTTCCCAGGCAACAACCAGAGCACACAGCCCCACACAATCCGTATCTCGTAGGCTCCCTTCCGGCCACCATGGGCAGCAGGACGTCAGCAAGGCTGACAGGAGGGAGCACCCAGTCCCGATGGGCTCCCCGAGCAGGAAGCAGGCTGCGGAGCAGAGCATGCCAAGAGAGACACGTTCTGCAGGGCAGAGACCCAGCCCGAAGTTGTTTTGCTACCCAGTGACACAGCGGAGACGAGAAAGGAAGGTGATGTCAGATTAATAAAAATAGCCTTCTGCCCTGACCAGGATTTGAATAGTTTGGAGCAATTAGCCAGGCGAGCTTATGATGTAGACAGTAAGACAAAACACAGGAGAGGCCAGGTCCCTGTCAAACTAAGCAGTGTTGAAGTCACCCAAACTTATCGGTGCGACTGTTTGGCAGGAAGGAGGCATTGCCACATCTTCGCTATTCCCTGCTTCACCGAGGTATTTCCTCTTCTCCTCCCAGATTCCCTTATCAACTCCTACCACTACAAATGGTCCCAAATAAAAGTAAAAGCTTAACTTCCAAATACAACATATATACAACATTTAGCCTTATGATTTGTGCTTCTTATAGTCATGTCTTTATTCATATGCATTCAAAATACATATCTTAATTCCAACCCCAGGGCACTTCTGACCAGGGAAATCCTATATATATGTATATATATATATAAACATACACACAAATATATATGTGTATATATGTATACACACACACATTATAGTAACAGTAATTAGCTTGTAATAACAGACGTTGCAGAACTGAAGGCACACAAATACACACTTGACCAAACCACACATGAAAATAGCATTTAAACTTTCAAGTCCTAAAAATGTAGTATGCAAGAAGTATACAAACACACACTCATGAATGCTGTCATCTTGAAACCCACTGACATTATAATATAGACATCTGTGACTCTGCAGAGAGAAGGGATATTTTCACACACAGAATGCACTTCCACAGCTAAAATGGAAGAGCTAAAATGGAAGTATTTTACCGAAATTCTCTGCAACAATGCAGATTCTCCTCCAGCGTGTCTCCCCCCCACACTTTTTTTTTTTTTTTTTTTAAATAATGGAAGCAGCTTACAAGAGGTCAGAAGCAGCTTTCCACCAACTGGGTTTTTCATTTTCCAGATCAGCCAAGGGGTGTTTTCAGCTTCTCAAAGAGATGAGATTTCATTAATTTAAAGTAATTTAAATGTGCGAAGTGTACATTTTTTTGGACTACATAAGGCAGCATCTTCGCCCCGCTTGAGGCATTGAGGAAATATAGCCTGTCTCTGCTGCTCCATGACCTATGCTGGCAACAATAGATTCAGCACAAGTTAAAGCCCCTGGGAATACTGTGCACAGCATGACGTCTATGATCCAGCAAACACAAGGACAATCTGCATGCACAGAAGTCAATAGCACAGAATATTGATTTCCCTCTTCTTTTTAGTACGCAGAAGCATTTTAAAATGGCAGCTCATCTTCCCTTCCACTCCTACTCAACAGGAACAGAACAGGTCTCCTAGCAAGGCTTTAAAAATCCAGCACTGGGGGGCACCTTTGCATGCTGTAATTACCACATGCAGCTGGGGAAGCATTTCACGTGCTCTAAGCCACTCATTACAGGGTGGCATGCTCACGGCATGAGAATCTAGCTTACTCAAACACAGCATCCACAAGCTTTTGCAAGGTAAGGAGGATGGCAGAGTTCTGCCTTCGGAAGCAGCTTCTCTGCCTATGCTTTTCCAGGAACACAGGATGGGAAATATGGGAGGAAGCAAGACACGGGAGAAGGCATCTCAGACAAGGGAAGACAGTGGATTAGAAACTCCTTGGCTGATCTCGCAGATATTCAGAGACCGCTGCTCAGAGGCTAAAAGGAAAGAAACGTAATTCTACTTTGCAGAAAGAAATTATAGTTGTTATATTACTTGCAGAAGGGAAGGCTGAAACTCATTTGTGGGTTGGCTGTGAAGAAACTGCAATATAAAATTAAATCTGCCTTACTTTTAGGGCAATTGGCACAAAAAATAGAGTGGCACAACAACACGATTCAGCCAAAATCATGCTGTATACCAAGTCCTGCAGGCAAATAGGTGCAAGAGAATTTTTCTTTGCCCTGGACATCCTGGCCTGATTGCATAAACTGCCCCAGATAGCTACAGAGATGATTTTTCCAGGTTCATCTTACAAACTGTTTCCTCTCCCCACAGACATCGTCTCTTGGGGTCAGTCGCTCAGGCAGTGGCAGCTCCACCTCCTGGGTACCAGTGCCCACAGCCACTGACCAAGCCAGGAAACGGGCAGAAGCCAGAGGGGTCAGAGATGGAGAAGCGAGGGGTTAAAAAGCCTGGGGGAGGGAGATGGCAGGGCTAGGGGTGAAGAAAAGGCAGGCTTCATCTGAGCCCCACGGCCATGGCTGGTTCTGATTAAGCCTGCACGATTGTGGAGCTGCACAGGAAGTGCTGGGGGTGGGGGGGGTCTCAGTCCCTGCCATCCCAAACACACTGGTAATCTTTGTGTTCCAGCAGCACCATCTGGAAACAGTTAGAGAGAAACAACTCTCAGGCCTTCCCTCCCAGAAAAAAAAAAGAAGAAAAAAAAAAAGGAAAAATATTTTAAAAGTCACTTTTAAGACCATTAAGCCTGGCCCCTTCATCCCCCTTCTGGAAAGCTCCTCTCCCTGCAGCAGTGGTGAACAAAAGGGCATCTATGGCCTAGAAGGAACCCTCTGCATGGCTCAGTGGCCCTCTCTGCTTATGAGACGCATCCCAAGATGGCATTACAGGAGAGAATGGAAGGATTAGACCCCTCCTAATGTGCAGCACTGTGCAAGGGTATGCAGAGCACTAATCACACCTACACGGGCCAGCTTCGACATGGTCCATCTGCAGCCAGAATATCCCCCAAATGGGAGCTGGCTGCTCACTGACCACTGTGACCCTGGGAGCTCTCCTTTCTGAGCCAAGTCAGCACACGGATGACAGCAAATGCTCCAGATGCATGCAAGAGCTTTAGTTTCATTTGAAGAGGAAAGGCCTCAATGCAGACAGAGCACACCACAATGGTAACGCTTCCACGCTATTGCAGAGGTGCCAGGAATCAAAAGGGCAACAGCCTGGAGGAGTCATCTCCATCCCAAAGGGTTCAGCCTTTGCCCCAGCACACACTCTGGAGACACTGGAGGAGCATCTCGTCGCCTGCAGGCTGCTTGCTGGTATTTTGAAAGGGAAAAGGTATTTTTAAAGGGTATTTTAAAAAGGTGACTTTGAATTTCACCGGAGTAAATCACCCCAGAGAAGTTTGTTTATTCCAGAGGTACTCCCTGGCACTAAGCTTGCCACGGCTGCCACCTCCGCAACGAAGTGCAGCCCGCAGGGTTCCTTCCTTCCCTCCTCGCTGCTACCTTTATTCGCCTCTCTCCCACACATCAGTATTTTTCAGGGTTTTTTCTTCTAATTAGACACCCAAGAGCTACACATTTGCCTACAAAAATGTAGAAACCTATCAAAACAAAATCAAAGTTAACCTTTCAACATCCCAATTAAGCAATTACAAATGAAGAGTAACATGACTGATTGCTACTACAACACAATGCCATTCCACCACAGAAAACACATCTTTGCTTTCCTCTTACACCCACTCTATAACCAAGCACCATTTCTTTATGGGCCACAGGCAGTCTGGATGAGACATGGCCACATGCCAAGGCCCTCTATAATCAGAGGACGATTCATAAAAATACAGTCTTAAAATAATAGGTTTTCTCAACCATCAACCAAGGACTCAGCGGAATCCACTTATGTCATACAAATCTCCTTGCCGCTCCTGCAAAGCCAGCTACTGCTGAACAGAGCTGCCCTGGGACGCCAGCGTGGTAGCTGTGGGCATGCCCCTCTGCCAAGCACATGACAAAGAAAAATCCTGCCTAAGCTACCAGAAATACTCAACCATACCCATACCCAATGGGTGCTGCCATTTCACTGCACAAAGAGCAAGGCAAGTCACGCTGAAGGCGTTCCGAAGAAAGACCGTGTTGCTGTGCAGAGGACAATTATCCAGTGAGATGTCTAAGCACTCTGAATTCTCACGTCTGGCTCAGATCAGAGTACTAGTCCTGCTTATAAGGAAAAAGCTGCTGCTACTTGTATTCCACCCAGAAAGGCCAAGAACTTCATGTATTAATGGAAAAACAGAGTGACAGACTGCCAGAAGTCTCGTGCGCTGGATATTCTTATACCAGTGTACATCTCAAGCTTAAAAACAGCCATCAGCCACAAAAGTAAGACTGAAATTAAACAAGAGGTCCCAGGAACAAAGCAGGCCCGGGGAAGATCAGGACGGGTGTCAGAGACCTTTGTGGTCACTGCAGCACTGAACCACCAAGGCTGCTGCACCCCATGAGACTGAGCTCTGTTGAGCAGACAGGAGGATACAGCTCTTCCCTGCAGCACTTCGCAACCCTGCGATGCATTTTTCCCTCATTTAACCAGCTTTAAGTTCAGTTAGAGCCTGGGTAGTCCTCAGAAATAGCCAACAGCCTCCTCAGAGAGCCTCAGCTCCACCCTGCTGCCTCTACAGATCATCTAAAGCCACTGGAAGAAGACAACCAACCCCGAGAGGTCTCAAACTCCCAGACGGAACATTCCTGTAGTACCACACAAAAGCATCAAAGCCCCATCTACTCCCTACCCTCCAGGCAATGCAATAAACAAGCCCTTTGTCCAGCCAAGGGCTAACCCAAACTGGTTCCTTACAGATTCGTGGGGATCGACTTAGCCTCCCACAGCAGCAACCCCAGCCCCATGTGCAAGTCTCACACGGGAGTGCTACCAGGCAGGCAGCTCACACCACACAAATGCAGGACAAATGGCAACGACTGCTCCGCGTACATAACCCGCTATCCCGAATGCCTTTCTCTCAGCACGGCCCTAATCCAGACCTCCCCAACCCCATCTATGTTTCTCCACGGTGCTTTTAGGAGCATGGCAGCACTGCAATCCTACCAGCTTGTAAATGCAATGGAAATTACCGCTTGGTTCGTAAGTGTGCGTGCGTGGGAAGGGATTGTCATAGCACATTCACATAAGTCTTGTTTCCTTCACAATTTAGTCTAAAAACCTCTTCCGTGTGCAGCCCCAGGAGATTTATTTGCATTAAGAAGTTCCATTTCCCTCCCCAAGCCCGGAGATGAAATGCAGAACAGCAGAGATCTGAAAGCACTCGGCTCCTGAAATTACAGCATCGTGTTTCTTTCTATGTGGCACATCCATCTGCAGGAAACAAAAAGGGAGCAACCCTCCCACCACACACACACAGAAACACTTGAAATTAGGCACAGAGATGCTGGTGGTGTAGCAAGCTCCTGTACTAGGGCAGACCAAAGGCACCGTGGCAAAAAGTGGCCAAAGCTTCAAACCATGCCAAAGCACCACCGCCTTTCTTTGGTTTTGTTTTTCAAGGTTCGTTTGTAAATACAGCCAACATTTTTATTCAGAGCTCTAGTTGTAGCCCCACAAATTCAGCTCTAAGTGCTCCTTCCCTCCACACACTTGGTAACAGAGATGAAATCTCAACCCCCCTGAGCTACACGCTGATACAAAACGCCTTCTTTTAAGAGCATGGCTTTTACAATCAGATCGAGCCAACCTCAAAAATCACTCTAGCATGGAAGGGCATCGCCTTGTTCCCTCTCCTTCTGCTCCCAAGTGTGCAGCCCTACTTCATGTCTTGCACGCACAGTACAGACACATGGATGCCAAAGATTTGATAAGCCCAACTGCTGAAGCAATGACTGACACTGATGCTGGGGAAGGTGTTGGTGGTAGGATGAGACATGTTGAAGATTTCACTAATAAGCAGCCTAGAAGTGCATGTTCTCAAGAGATGGTTCTTATTTCAGAAATATTCCTGTATGTCTTCCTGTTGCTACACCCTCCAGTAATGTGGTCTGCACAGTCCAAGAGCTGAGCCAGTCTGCCTCAACATGGAAAATGACCTGGCTTCAATTATTAATGCTCTCATTACCTCCCAGCTGGACAACAGCGTGGTAACAGTGACAGCACAAAGCTTCAGGCTTTTAGAAAGCTCCAGATCACACAGAACCTGGAGCTAACAATTTCATCCCCTGACATGCTGCAGTTCTGCATGCAAGTGGCTGAGCACATCTCCATGGGAGCTTTCACACAGGTCGCAGTGCCAAACAAGCTACTTCTGAAGCCCAGGAGCATCATAGTTTTCATCACTTTGCAGGAGCAGCAGGCAGATATGTACTTCATGTCCTCTAACAGAAACATATATCAAAATGTTTGGTTTACCTTTAAAAAGTTGAACAGAAACTCCCAAAAGCACATTTTGAAGGAGCACGGACTGCTGTTCCTAGAGAGAGAAATGGAACAGGAAAGTACAAAGACTTCGTGCTGTTAGTCACACTGCTTAACACTTTACAAGAAAATACCCAAATTATGGCTGCAGAGGACATGTACATGTATGTTCATAAAATAGACACACGTGCACACACATTGCACGTATCTTTAAATGAACTGGGCCAAAACCAAAACATGGCAGATCCCTAAGCCTTTCAGCAACAGCCAACAACAATGAGCAACTGCAGCACGAAAGCTGTCACAGAAGAGAAGAAAGGCCTACAAAAGGTGGCTGACTTACAGAGCAGCTTCTTGTTGCCAAAAGTCGAGTGCTGATGCACCAACACTACCACTTGCAACATATCTTTGTTTGCTTCAAAATGAAGCTTGTAATCCTCCTGGGTGAAACACCAAACCTCCCAAATCCCAACCAACATGAAAGCAGCATTGCATCAGTCAGAGTCTAGCAAAAGACAACGCCAGTGCCTGGAGGATTACTCGCAGCTTTAAAGCAGCAACAGCAGAAAAAAGAAATACAAGATGATGCTGGAATTTCACAGAGATGCTGCTGCTGCATGCACAAAGCTGTTTTTTTCAGCTGCAGAGAAAGGCACTGTACATATTTGGGACAGAAGGTCTCAGCACATGCAAATCACAGATTGACTGAGATTGCTTCTCACTCCCGTTGCTCTTCAGTCAGACCAGAAGCATGAGGGAAGGAGGGGGAAATCTGCTGCTATCTGGAAGGAGTCAAAAATCTCCTGTGAGGGGGGTGGATAAAAAGAAGGAAGAGAAGTTCCTTTTCCCACTGCTGTTACAGAAGTCAAAAAGAGGTAGCCAACTCCAGCTCTCTCCTGCAGCCTGAGAGACAAGAGCTAAAACATGGCCCACCTTCTCAACCCATGGCACCTATGCCTTGCCATCCAGAGCCCCAGCCCACCTGCCTCTGAGTGGACTGAGTGCTTCAGTCCTCAGCAGAACCCCATTTCCACATCTTGCACAGACCCCACCACCTTCTCTCAGTTGCTGCATGGACACATGCAAGCCTCACTTAGAAGCATCTGTGCTACTCATTTCTCCCTTCTTCTCCCCCCGCTTTAAAGGCAATCAGAGGTAGCTCATTTCAGATATTTCCCTCTTCTCTCGTTCCTCTCTGCTGGCAGGGAACGCACCATCTCTCTCCATCCCCAACTGCACAAAGGACATAAAGGGCATCACCACCCCCTGCTCCCTTGCTCCAAGCCTTTTAATTCAATCACCGGTCGATGTTCACTGACACAGGCGACGATTCAGGCTTTCCTGGGGTTAGTGTTCTGCTTCTCACTGCACGGAATCATGTCGGGTCCCCTCTGCCACTCACTGCAGAAAAGTCACAGTGAGTGATCATAGACTGACAGAACCATTAAGATTGGAAAAGAACACTAAGATCATACAGGCCAATTGTAAGCCCACCCCACCATGTCCCTCAGTGCCACATCTACATGGCTCTGGAACACCTCCAGGGACGGTGACTCCACCACCTCCCTGGGCAGCCTGTGACACTGCAGCACCACTCTTCCTGAGAAGTTTTTCTTAATATCCAACCTCAACCTCCCCGGTAAAACTTGATGCCATTTCTTCTCATCCTATTGCCCTTACCCGAGAAGAAAAGGCTGATCCCCACCTCACCACAACCTCTCTTCAGGTCATTGTAGAGAGCAGTGAGGTCTCCTCTGAGCCTCCTCTTCTTCAGACCAAACAACTCCAGTTCCCTCAGCTGCTCCACAACAGACTTGTGCTCCAGACCCCTCACAGCCTCACTGCTCTCCTCTGGACATGTGTCAGGACCTCTTCAGAAGGTGCAGCATGCCTGGCTGCTCAGAGGGGCGCAGGGGACAGAACACCCACCCACAGGCTCCCAAGCTGAGGCCATGAAGATCTAATGTTTACAGAGGGACCATGCTGAGCAGGAAAGATATCCCCCAGTCCACTCCCTGGGAGGGAGCTCTGTTTTCCCTAACATCTGTCAGATCCAAGGGACCCCAAAGCACTTTATAGTACACTGCAATCCCAGCGGGCTGTATCAGCACAGCATTTAGAAAGAATGAAATACATTCTGTCACTTGGTACTCAATCATTTGCTTATGATTTCTACTGCAGAAGTCAGTTTTTGATGGAAATTATCGGTCACAGCTCAATTACTCCTATTTTACTCTAGTTCTTAAAGATCAACAGGAAAAAAAAAAAAAAATCAATCCAACAGCAAGGCTGATTTATTCAACAAAATCAGCAGAAGGAGATTCTGGACAAAGAGGATGAGATAAAGAAAGAGCTGATTTACATGATCCAATTAGAGGTGAAAAAACAGAGCTCAGCACAGCCAGGAGGAGGACCTGAAACCCCATCCCAGCACCATCAGCTGGGACCAAAGAGCACCCTGGTCACAGGCAGCTTCCCCAGGGACCAGCCACCTGCTGTCACCACTTTAAAAGAAAAGAGGGGAACAAAGCAGGGCTGGGAGCAACGCAAACATCCATAAGTTCAAAACACTCCTTCAAAAGCTTGAAGTATACCTTAGGAGCTCTTATGAGTTATGATAACACAAACAGTAGAGATCTTGCAAGCACTGAACAATAAAATTATTCAGATTAATAAGACTAGCAGAGCACAAAGGTGGATGGAAACCAACGCAGACCTTCCGACAGCTGTTTGAACAGCAAAAAGGCCACAGATGGACAGACTGCAGGGCAGCGCGATATCACCAACCTGCGGGTAGATGGCTCAGGGACATGCCTGATGCTCTGAGCAACCCATTGCCCAGACGGCGCAGGTCACCGGGGCACGCACACAGCCCAAGGGAACTCAATACCCACAGCCAGCCAGGCAGTGAATAATTCAGGCCCCCGATCACTTACATCGTGCTAAGGAAAGGCAAAGCCATGCTGCGGGTGCCCGCCAGCAGAGCCACACAGGGCCGCTTGTCCCCGTGCACACTGCTCCCTGTGTGCTGCTGGGAGGGGAATGCTGCTGGGACCGTCATGTGCTTGCCAGCAGCCCGGCCCTGGGAGGAAAGCTAGTGAGGAGACAGGCAGATCTCCCATCGAAACGGGCAGCATCAGGTTATTAGAAAGAAGAAAGGTGGGGAGAGGGGAAAGAAATAAGGAAAGGCAATTTTAAAGAAGTGTTTGGAGACATGAAACATATAAACCTTCAGAGAGATGCGGTTGTTAACACTGTATCACACATCAGAGGAAACAGCTTTTGGAAAACAAATCCTCTGTGCTGGTCAGCAATGCCTACAGCTGAGCAGAGGCATGCACAGCATTGAGCCAGCTCTCCCTCTCCACCAGGCTGAGAATAGGCCGGCACAGGCTTAGCTCCAGAGGCAGAAGTTATTCTCATCTCCCACTAGGGATGAGCAGACCCCAAGATGAAAGATCACCTCTTCAGACTCGCTCACCCCTCCCCACACCCCCTGAAAATAACTTATGCTAAAACTGCTGTGCTGGACCATGATTCCCAAGGCCAGAAAAGTCCTGGCTGACACTGCAGGATGTAGGGTACCCCTACGTCTAAGGCACGTCTGGCTCCAGGCTGCTCCCAGCTCAGACCAGTGCATGAGTAGATTGATCTGGATAGGGTCCACTGGGCCCCACAGGATCCCTGGGGGTGTGGGAAAAACTATTTGTCACCACTCTTCCTGCTACGGGGGCAGACATGCAGGCCAAGGCATCTTACACACAGATGTCCGTCCCATTACGCATCTCCCTGGAGCCTGTGAGGGCTCAGGCTGCAGCTCAGCAGACAAAGAATCCCAAACCCAATGCGAAGCCACAAGTAAATCCCCACAAGCCTGGGCTTTGGCGGCAGCTTCATTGTCTTCACTGCGGTTTTTCATTTCTTAGTTTTTGCACTCTGCTGACTGTCACAGATGTAACGTTTGAAATGTACAAATCCATAGCAAAAACCATGCGGAGAGAAAACGTTAACTGTATTTTAGCCAAATACAAACTTAGCACTGGGCACTTTCAGATCAAGACACAAAAGAGAGAAAACAGAGAAGAATACATAGTCCCTCTCAGCCTCAACCTCACGCTCTTTTTAACAAACAAGAACTACTGCATCATTAGATTTAGCGGCAGCACTTAAAAACAAATCAGATTTGGTGAGAGGAAAATAAAGCTATCAACACTTGACATTTGCAACTTGGAGTATATTAGACCTGCTCCTCCATTTATATTTAGTACACCAGTAAAGAAAGCAGCAGTCCCTAATTACACAGAGGCAGAATCATCTTTACGCAGGGATCAAACACACAGGAAGTGTTCCTCATCCTGCTGCCGCCACTCCCCAGGAAGCCATCCCCACTGAGTGAGTCACCACTGCCATCCCAGTGGGGCAGGGTCCTGGGGCAGCTGCAAACAGCTGGGACCAACCCCCAGGGACAGAGGCATTCAGGCCAGCCTCCACATCAGCCGCCCCTGGGGCTGTTTCACCCTGCTCGCTTTTGCAGCACCTCATGCCTCCTTGCATCCCTCAGCGCTGTTTTCCCCATCAAAGGGAACCAAAGGCGCATCTCAGCTTGGCTGAACCACAGTAGGCTCCAGAACACAGGAGAGGCTGAAGCAATGAGCTCCCCCGTGGACAGATCTCAGGGCACATCCTGGAAAGACAAGGAAAGACACACAAATTGGAAAGGACTATCAAACAACACAGGCTTAGGTATCTCTGAGTTTTACATAAGCAGGGAGCTAACAGCTCCCACCTGCCCCAACTCAAACCTTTCAAAGAATTCACTGATTTCCTACAAGCTCTTTTCTATATAATTTTCCCCGTGCTTGCATTGTGTTTGCATGGTGCTGTTTGCACTGGTACTTCTTTAGCACACCCTGTCTGATTGAAAAAAGATAAAGGATGCAATTATCCTTTAGCTTAAAATTCACTCTGAAAAGCACAGAAACTATCAGCATCTGCTGCCTTTATTACCCCCTGACACCTGCAGATGCACAGAGGTCTATACAGAAACCAACAATCAAAATGTGACAGCCTTCTGCTAGTGCAGCAACACAAAAGAATTCACTGAGAGTCCTGGTCCTTCGTTTCTGTAGCCAGTCCGCTTTGCTCCAAAGAAATAGGAGCTGTTTTACATCATGACCTTCAACCTACAGGAAACAGCAAAGTAAGAGTCAAGAAGGAATATTTACAGAGAGGAAACAGCTGGAAAGGGGCCAGATGAGTTTCTTCAGCATGTAGGATGGTTTCTAGCTCCCAGTTTCTGTGTCTGGGACAGCTCACAGCCACCACACTGAGAGGTGCTGCATTCAATTACAAACACCCATCTACAAACCAGACACTCCTGGACAATAAAAGGAAGGGTGTGAATCCCTACACAGGAGGTGGAAACATGGTGCGATCGGCCAAACCTCATTACAAGGCATCCCTGGCCTTTCTCTCCCTCGATGGCTCATAGTGACGACCAACCCATCCAACCCAACCACAGGGCCACTGGCACAAGCAGCCTCTGCCCCAGCCCCATTCACTCTTTCACTCGCGTGCAGGCATTGCCTTTCTACTAGCCCACAGCAACAAGGGCTGCCACGGCAACTCAAATTGATTTTGATATGTTTGGTCCATTTTCCAGGATGGCACTTGTGTATACGCACGTCACAGACATGTATCAAAGTGGGGACTTTGAAATGCAGCACACTGGGGAAGCAGCAGAGTGAAAGAATGTGTATTCCCCATCTCTGCAGGGGAACCAAGGGAAGACAAGAGCAGAGGGACACTCCCAACCACATGGCAGACTCAGGAACACAGCAGATCCCAGCATCTGCTGTCACTCACAGCCTCTACCTAGCCCTCCCATCTCACCCTCAGCCAGAAGTGTGCATCCCATGCTAATGGTACCAGGCACACTCGGGATGACCTATACAGCTGCTTCCAGCTCTTCCTTGCAGCCCTAACTCCCCTCTCCTGACTCCTTGATATTGACTCCACACTGAGCCACTTTAGAGAAGTAAATGAACTTTCACTGAATCACAGAATAACCTGAATAGGAAGTATCAAATATCACCCAAAATTCAAGTTGTATGTGTGAGAGCATTGTCCAAATGCTTTGAATCACAGAATTACTGAGGTTGGAAAAGATCTCTAAGATCACCTGGTGCAACCACCAGCCCATCCCCACCATGCCCACTGACCATGTCCTCAGTGCCACATCCACACGGTTCTGGAACACCTTCAGGGACCAGGTGGTGACTGCACCACCTCCCTGGGCAGCCTGTGCCACTGCAGCACAGCTCTTTCAGAGAAGAAATTTTTCCTCATATCCAGCCTGAACACTCCCTGCCCACGCAACTGAAGGCCATTCCCTCTCATCCTATCACTGTTACCTGGGAGAAGAGGCCAACCTACACCTCACCACCACCTCTTTCAGGGTCTTTGTAGGGCAGGATAAGGTCTCTCCTGAGTCACCTCTTCTACAAACCGAACAGCCTCAGTTCCTTCAGCCAATCCTCTTAGAACTCGTGCTCCAGACCTGTTCCCTGTGGCATCGGCCCACGTGTACTATGGAGGAAGCAGCACTGCTCAGCTGGCAGGCATTATGGCACCTTCATTTGGAATCTGCTGAAGCTCCTGACGGAGACGCAGATGCTGCACACTGAGGATCAATCACATTTCAGATAAACTAGCCCAACACCTATCAGGATCCAGAAGGCACAGTCCAACGTCCTTTCCCAAACAATCAGTAAGTTTGAGAATCTTGTCCTCGTTTTAAAGATTATCTTGCAATCCACAAGATCCACCACAGCTGAGTCAGCTTGCTTTGGCGACAGATTCCTCTTTGGCATTATTTATTTTCTATGAGATCACAACACAGGGAGAAATCAGAGCTGAAGAGACAGCAGAGGTAGAGGATCACTTCTTTCACAGAATTTCATAGAATTCCATAGAATGGCCTGGGTTGAAAAGAACCATAATGACCATCTAGCTTCAACCCCGCTGCTATGTGAGGGTCGCCAGCCACCAGACCAGGCTGCCCAGAGCCACATCCAGCCTGGCCTTGAATGCCT
>JAOWBP010000001.1:45873080-45886043 GCA_028571105.1 Tragopan temminckii | reverse complement strand
ACCCCGCTGCTATGTGAGGGTCGCCAGCCACCAGACCAGGCTGCCCAGAGCCACATCCAGCCTGGCCTTGAATGCCTGCAGGGATGGGGTATCCACAACCTCCTTGGGCGTCACCACCCTCTGTGTGAAAAACTTCCTCCAATATCTAACCTAAATCTCCCCTGTCTCAGTTTAAGACCATTGCCCCTTGTCCTGTCCCTATACACCCTCGTAAACAGTCAGACGAGCTTAGCCCCAAGGTGAGGTTTCACACCACACATGCCATGCCAGAAGCCACTGCATCGTGGCTACCACAGAAATCACTTCTAACAACAGAATACTGATCCACTTGAGTATTTCAATGAACTCTGGTGCTAGGGAAGGATGCTGTAGTACACAGTCAGCCGCTGCAGCACAAGATGTAGCAGCATGCAGCTCCTGGCACTCCCAAAGCACCCTCCAAGGACCATCCTCTTTGATGACCATCTGAACCCAGCGCTCAGAGATCTGTTTCTCCACAAACAGCCTGCTGCAGTCATTTCAATCCTCTCGGTGCATCCTCACACCACAACTTTTGTTGCTAGCATCAGCGTTATGCCATTACATGCATAAGGACTTAAGAAGGGCTCAATTCTATGATAACGGAGGCTAGGCCAAAGAATACAGAGATATTTAACTGCTGAAAACAAAGGATTACGTCTATGAACAGGAACTAAGAGATCTGCTTTGATTCCTGTAAAGCTATCTGCCTTGTATAAACTCTGCAGATACATTAGTCTCTGTCTAGCCAATACACGACAAAAACAACTTGGCCCACCTAGTGACTGACCACCCTGCAAGTGGCAGAGGAAAATGAGTTGCTGGAAGTGTTTTCCATCCCCTTTCCCTGACATCCTCATTGTTACTCTCCCCCAAGCAATAACACTGCTTTGTTTTTTGCTGTACATCCTCCTTTTCTGAACAGCACGTGAAAATGATGCTGCATCCTTGCCAGATTCATTGCTGCCCAGGGCGTTAAATACAGCAACAATGAATTGACCAGTCTTGTTAATTTAATTCAGCTACATGGGAAATCTGTAAACAGAAGCAAAAGCCATGACAATACTATCAGAAGGCTCTGAACACATATAATTTGCTCTTGGTTCTCACTGACAACAGTGCAAGGAAGAGGAAATCTACCGGATGCTTTACATTTTTGCTGTTTAAGCTCATCCAGGTAAGAGGAAAGCATCCCACAGGCATGCTGGTTTTCTCACCTTGCCAATTAATAATCTTAACACATAACATGCTGAATTAGCATTCAACAAGACAACTTCCAGCGAGTCCTGACCCAAGAATAATTCAACAGTGGCCAGAGGTGAAAGTCTCTGTTGAGTCACTCACGGAAGCAGCAACAGCCTCCAGGAGACAAGACGTGCCGCATCCCATCCGTGCTTCCCAGCACAGCCTTATTTCCATAGATCAGCTTTTAGAATGCAGCCTGTATAAAATTCACTGCACTTTCTGGTTGTGACTTCATGCAGATAGTTACCTCAGTGATAAGCACGATGCAGTAATGATTTACAAAGAAACACATCTTGCCAAGAGCGAAGCTGATCACCCAACAGCCTCCACACCCCAGGAGCATCCATACAAGACAGAACAATACTTACCTAGGAATTAAAATTGAACAGCAGCCTATTACGAAGTTCTCCATTACTTAGTGTGACCGTATTCATCATCAAAATCCTGCCCAGGAAGTCACAGCCAGAGAGAGTCTTACAATGGTAGGAATTCACCCATAGCAGGGAACAATGCCACATGTTTACTTTTGCTTAAGGGGCCCAGAGATTTAGGGATGGTCTTTAAAATCCTATTCTGGAAGCAGAAGTAAAGTTTGCTAATCCCAGAAGGAACTGGGCAGAGAGACGAACCTCTGCATCTTCACTGCAGAATCCAAGAGTTCGGGAATCAAACTGGTAACATGGAGTAAGAAACTGCTCAGTAGAATGGCCATAATAACTGTACTTCTACAGACTAACTGTTTTGACCAACTCTGATGACCAAGGGAGGCACACAAGCCAAATAAAATATTTGATACCACTGTGCCACCACTGTGGTCAATCTGCCCACTCTTTAAGAGTATTTGAACCAAATCCTTATCAAGAATTAAACCCAAGAGAATCAACTCCATGTGATATCTTGCAATAGGAGCCAAAGCACATAGATTTTCTGCTTATTTAGAGAGAAACAGACTACAGAGTTCATAGAAGAGCTCGCTAAGACCTTGTCAGCAGCAGTGATGAAAAGGCAGAGATCTGTCATCTTGGAAAAAGTGAGTGCCTGCAGGAGCTGGAAACACGTGCTTCCATGCAGTGCCTGCTTTGGGCAGCAGGCTGTCACCACGTCCACTCGGCAGCCAGGGGCTCCCGGCTCTGTGGAGAAAGGACAACTGCCCCCAGCTCAGCTGCAGCATCCACACCAACAAACACCAAAAGCCAACAGAAATGGAGCTTCTTATCACACGATGAACCAGAAGCAGAACACATTCCCTGCCCTCATGTTAAAATGTAGGCTGGCTAGTCTTTTTCTTATACATAGATTTCCAGATGCTAGCATGAAAAGGAAAGAGAAACAGATCACCAAAGGTAAAACAAAAAACAAAAAACAAAACAACAACAACAAAAAATCTGTTACAGAAAAATGCAATACTGAAAGTTGCACTGCAAAACAAGTCAGTCTCTCTACCAAGCTATAGGAAAGCTGACAAACCCTGTCCCATGAAGCTACCAAGACTGGAATCTGCTTCTTCTATGGCAAGCGTCTGCAGTAATCAGGAGTTGCAAAAACGAAACAAACACTAAGCTGAAAAGATAGGGAAAAAAAAAAAAAGGCAAAAATTATCTTCCTGTTTTCACTGGAAAGGTCATGCCTATTTAAGGAAACCTTTCCAAGCACCATGGACATGCTCCATCGACATCCATCAACTAACAGTCCAGAGTTAACTCTAGCCACACAACAAAAAATTCCTTGTCCTAATAGGAGTCATGGTCCAAGCTCCTCCTGGCAGGCAGTCATGAATAACTGATACCACTCAAGATCAAAACATCAATTTGTTGACCAGCGGAGGAAGAATCTTTAC
Source organism: Tragopan temminckii (assembly GCA_028571105.1). Lineage (NCBI taxonomy): Eukaryota > Metazoa > Chordata > Aves > Galliformes > Phasianidae > Tragopan > Tragopan temminckii. The sequence goes on along the minus strand of JAOWBP010000001.1, from coordinate 45,882,943 downwards.
TTACCTCCTTAAGCCTCGAATACTAGGAGCAGAAGGAAAAAAAAAAAAAAAGAAAAAAAAACACCAAATCCACACACAGAGTTTCACAGTGCCTCCACGTACTCCACATATTGTAGTCAACACCTTCCCCACGGAAAAGACCTCTCCCCAAAATAATCTCTACATCAGTCAAAAAGTCTGACTGAAAGAAGCTCAGATAACATTCCCAAGCCCACAAACAGATGGATTTCAGGCCAGAACACGAAACATTAACAATTTAATGATGCAAATTTGTGATTTATCAACAGTTAGAGACAAGCTATTCTTCTGAATCGGTTTGCAATGTTTGGCACTGAGCATGTGATGCTGCTGTTGCACTTGAAAGAAGGCAGAAGAGACCAGGTAAGATGGTGAAAGGCAGCAAGTCCTTTCTGCAAGGACTCAATCAGCAGATAGTGACACACAAAGAAAAAACAGACCTAATTACACACATCATTTCAATTTCTTGGCATATTCCATACACGCGCACAGACGCATATGTCTACACACGTCTGATAAATGGGTAGTTGGAACAGACTCAAATGCCAGTCTCAGCCTTGTTCACCACACCCAAGTCCAACACAGCAGTCCAGTTCTTGGAGAAGAATAACTCTGCAGGTCAGAAGTGGGCCTTGGATGGGCTGATGGAAACGCTAAAAACCATGGAATGGTTTAGGTTGGAAGGGACCCCAAGGATCATGAAGTTCCAACCTCCCTGCCACGGACAGGGTTGCCAACTGCTGGATCAAGTACTAGATCAGTTTGCCCAGGGCCCCGTCCAACCTGGCCTTAAGCATCTCCAGGGTCTCCAGAGACAGGGCATCCACAACCTCTCTGGGCAGCCTGTTCCAGTACCTCACTGCTCTCTCCGTAGAAAAAAACTTTCCCCTGACATCTCATCTAAATCTTCCCTCCCTTAGTTTAAAACCATCCTCCCTTGTTCTACAACTCCTTCACTTAAAGAAAACAAAATCCACAGTAGAGGTTTTCTTCCTTTCCCTCTCCTCTAAAGCTCCCTCCTACCCATAGTTGATGGATAACTATGTGGACAACACTATTAACAAGCACTGCTGTCACCTCCTGCTGAATTCATGCACTCTGGCAAATAACGGCCTCTGCAATGGGTGCCTGTCACCTCTCAGCCCAGCTCTCACAACAAATATTTGGCATGAACACCACCGCTCTTAGGGAACTCCAACTAGCCCAGGAAGTCAGAAGTGTTTAGGTATACAGATAAAAGAGAGAAAAAAAAGTCATTAGATACGCCTGGTAGTATCAAAAGGTGCCAGGTCTGCACTGGTAACACATGAGCACTCATTCCCTCCTCTCACTTCAAAGCAACAAGAGCTCCTGAAACACATGCATAGCAGTTGGTCTTAACCTCCTCTTGGGAAAAGGCAGTGGGGTGAGAGGGTGCTTTTTTTCATCCACTACAGCTTTATACAACTTTCTGTGCTGTAGTCTGACGAGCCTGGCAACAGGATCAGGCACCCAGTCCAAAATCCTCATCCTATTCTTCAGGGCTCTGTGCAGATGGCAGAGCCCCAGCCACACAGCACATTTCTATACTCCGTTTTCTCCTGCATCAAACCTTGGGTCCCGCAAATGAGGTACCCTGCTGGCAGCCATCACATCAGCTGAAAGAGCTGCAGAGCAGAGGTGCTGGTCCCTGTCCTTCTTTGTGTGAACAGCAGCCTGCTCCCTGTTAAAAGACCAAAAAGGTTTGTGGTTTTTTTTGTTGTTGTTGTTTTGTTTTTTGTTTTGTTTTTTTTACTTCAAAGGTAAAGTAGCTACGTTCTCTGTTGGTACATCATTTCATTTGCAAAAGGGCTCCATGTTAAAAGACATAAGTTACAGACATCCGTGTAACTCCACTTGGTTTCATGTAGGTATGTCGGCTTCTATGCAATTTTTTCCTGACTGTTATTTCATTTACGCCCAGGAAGGACCGCGTTCAGAGAAGAAAAGTGGCTGTGCAATGCACCTGCCCATCACTACAGAAACTGAGAGATAGATGGGTTTTGAGTTAACAGTATCCCTTCTGCTTAGAAAGTTAGGTTTCAAAATTCGCTCACCTTACAAGCAAAGTTCCTTTACAATGACGACCACGTTACTTAGCTCAAGCTTTTCCACCTTTTTTATTCCCCCCAAATGAAAACTACATCACTTTGTATTTGCCCAACATGGCACACTTAGAGATCAGCCTGTGGCAGCAGTGGAAACTGCAGAGAGCTGCAGATCAAATGTCTAAACATTACCACAGACCCACCAGCTACAGTAAAAACAAATAAAAGTAAGAATGAAAAAGAGTCAGGTTGCAGTTGTTAATGAGATTTTTTGCAAACCGGCCATATTATCAGCACCTCAATTCCTCATTTCTTACAATAAAAGATAATATATCTTTTCTGCCTCTCAGGAAAACAGCAAAAGTAAGATCATTAGTAGCTATGAAGTACCTACGCTACAGAGATGAGTACCATAGAAAAGACCATTAAAAATTAATAGTTTTGTATTCAGTGCAGGGTTTAGATTATCTGCGGTAAATACGATTTGGGGTCAGACATCAGATGAAAACAAGAAATGAAATACTGAACAGCTCTCAATCTGAACTTGCACCCATTTTATCTGATAACAAAACTCCCTCTAGATTTAACAGCACCTCAGTGAGTGTTATCCATTTGATGCCCTTAGAGATGAGGTCATCTATAAAAACACAGCACACAACCGCTCAGCTAGGACTCCATAGGGAGCAAATTCACCCAGATGCCAGAATCAGCTCGGGTTCTCCTCTCAGTGCCTCACTCTATCACAGGACCAGATAAAGCATCACCTAAATGTCGTCTTGAATCCCAGAAACCAGCACAAGTTACTCAAAAGCTGAGCTTTCAGAAGCACCCAGAGCCCAACATCTGCACACGTACTCCACCCCCACTCAGCTTCACTCCAAGGCTTTTCTAACCGGCAGCAAACACAGGGCAGCAGCCTCTTTCTTTCTGGAACAGGAGAAGGGCAATGGAGAAGCTCCTCATTTCTCCTCCCCGTGAAGAGGATGCAAAGAGACAGAACACAAACCAAAGCAGGGCAGGAACTACACCGAAGCACCACCTCCCATACCCTGCCATCCAAGAGCATCCCCTCCAGCCCTCTTGCCTGCAAGACTCAGACCCAAGGGAGAAGATAAGGCGGGCCCTGTGGAGGCCAACTCTCTGGACTCAAAAAAACAACATTCCCACCCCACTGCCAGTGCGGAAACGGCAACCACCAGCAGCAAATTACAGGCTCGGGATCACAGCTCCAGCCTTTTCTCAGCCCACGCAGTGCTAAATCAAGCCTTGTAAAGTCTTGGTGGGGGTTTTATTCCTGGGTATCACCCCCAGAGTGACAGCCACCCCAGGCACCTGCAAGGATCTCCTACAAGAGAAGAGCTCTGCGGAAAGCCCGTGCAAGGAGAGCACACGGCCCTGCAAGAAACCTGAGCTGGATCCAGATCCCAGGGCTTGGGAGCCTCTAGGGAAAATGTTTTGATATTTGCAACAGAGAAACACCACATAAGGTTGCTTCTTTAGCCTCTCTATTAAAGGAAATTTAGCTACATATAGCCACAGGGTAAGATGCGCTGCTGCTTTTTTTTCCCTCCCCTTAAATGGTGCACGTTGTTCCCCATTTCTATGCTAAGTAATACTCGCATTATTGCTGAGGCAATTACGAGCAGATAAAACCCAAGAAAGTCATAAAGAAAAAGCAACAATTGCTTCTAGCCCACACTCTTTGAAGAATGCATCCAATTTTCCTGCACAGCAAACTCTCCTAGACAAAGGCAGAAACAAGCAGCAGCAATGGGAAGGCGCAGCCACTATAACAACATCCCACTGTCCTGCACCAGGGATGTGAGTAAAAGATCTCATGCCCTGTTTTCTAATTGGTACAAATCACAAATATGCTTTGCCTACTCTCCAAAGGCTAGTAGGTGGCAATGGTATAGACGATTGAACATCAATGTCTCACCAAGCGAGCTAATGGAAATTGCACGGCTGTATGGCTGTATCCAAAGAGACAGTGGATCAAGCCCCAATTCAGCTGCTGGCCCTCATTAAACAACAGGAGTTTTGTACGACAACCTTTCTTACTTCACAGCTACGTAAATACATCACATTGTCGCACCGTTAGAGTCCCATTTCCCTCTTTCTAGCTGTAGCTGCTGCTGCAGGTGGTTTCAACACATGTATGTACATGTACGTACACACAACAAGCCAAATGGGAAAGGGAGCAGAACTGCTCACAAGTGCCTTCCTAAACTCCCTCTGCACCATCCAGAAATGAGAAGTCACAAGGAGCACTGCAGGTCAACATAGTGGCACAGCCCGCATCCAGCAAGGAAGGTGCACAAGGCCCCTGCCAACAATGGGCCTGGGTCTTTGCAACATTTCCAGGACAAACTGGAGAAATTTTAGGCTGAATATTAGGAAAAGTTTATTCTCTGAAAGAGTGGTGATGCATTGGAGCTGCCCGGTGAGATGGTGCAGTCAGCATCCCTGAAGACATTCCAGAGCCATGTGGATGTGGCACTGAGGACATGCTTAGTGGGCATGGTGGGGATGGGCTGGCAGTTGGACCAGGTGATCTTAGTGGTCTTATCTAGTCTAAATGATTCTGTGGTTCTACAAAATGGTGGTGTGCTCATGAAAGAGAAACAGAGGGGAAGCACCCTTGGGGAAATATACGCACATCTTGCAAAGCAGCACTTTCTTGACTTAAGAAAAGATTGCAGGCAAAATTAAATTTACTGGAGAGCAAAGGCAGCTAAGGCCCAAAATGCAGTCAAGCAACTAATCCCTAAACATTGGGATTATCTCATGACAGCTACACTCCAGCCTCCATTCAATACCACTGTAAAATGTAGATCAACAGGATGCTTCAATGAACTGGAACTCGTTACCTCTAATTGCTTCTCTCACTTCACTTCTGGATGTTCCTCCAATGCCTTAGTCACGGCATTTCAAAAGCACACACACAGAGAAGGTCAAATAATATCCAAGATTGGCAAATTAAACAAGTTTCCAGGCAGCCACAACACCGGCTTCTCTTTCTCTTGACTGAAAACTGGAGTTTGCCCCCACGTCACAAGCCAGCAGTACAAACTGATAGGTTTTACAACAGTTTCTACCAAAAACGCCCTGAGGGCCAGAGGTTCCCACACAGCAGCCCAAAGGCCACCAGCGACAGGCTTATTTTCACAAGCTACCAGCAAGCAGCCCTTTAGCAGATCTCCGGGGGCCCCTAGCCCACACACAGAGCCCTGCTCAGGTCCATCGCTTCCACACACGTCGCTCACCACTGGCCTGACTTTGGTTCTATTTCGTGTGGGTTTTTTTTTTTATTACCTGAAAGCAGAGAGGTGAGCCACAAATGCCAGAGAGCGAGTGGGAGCGCTGCTGATAGGCTGCCTGGGAGGAAAAGCCAACAGAGACCGAGAGACATGCCACTCTGCGCTCAGCTCTTGCAAAAAAAGAGCCCAGGCACCCTGCAGCAGCGTGCCAGCACGCTTGTGTGTCTTAATGGGAGTTCTGAAAAGGAAAAATTAGCAAGCATATGTGTGCAGCTGGTACACACATGCAGAAGGAAACCATCTCCAGCAGAGCCAGACCTCTGCTCAGCTTCCAACCTCTCAACTCCAGCCATCACCTCTGAACATAAACCTCTGAAATGCAAAGAGAAACACCGCCAGTGCCTGCAGGGGTACTAAAGTATCCAGAATACTTTATTGGGGCTTTCCATTTTCTTGAATATGGCAGGAAAAGAGCCAACTTTAAAGTGCTCTCAGCACCTCTATAATCCCAACTTTCAGCCTGCGTGCCAAAAGTTTGCTTTGAACTGCAGATTTTCTAAGCCTTCCCAGACAGTGTCAGGTAACTCTGAATACTCAAATATTTAAAACAAAAACAAGACAAAACAAAAAAAAACCACCATAGGTCAAAAGCAAACAGAGAAGTAACAACAAAGGAAAAGGTGATTCATTATGCCTCAGCACCTCCACAATAGTCTGTCCAAACAGCATCCCAGGAACCTCATCCTGGACCCAAGGCAGGGTCAACTTTTTAAAACTGGAATTCCATTTCTCTTCTGGGATATCTCGGACCTCTTGCATTGTTCCTTCTCTACAAAGATGGTCACACCATGAATAATAAGAGAGAGGGAAAGCTAACCTGATTACACAGGTTTTCCATGATTGACTGGAACTAGATGTTCCCCTCCATAAGATTTAAATATTCCGATTTCCGCAGGGTCACACACGGTTCAGAAGCTGTTGTTCACAGGCCCCCCTTCTGTTTCACAGCCCCAGACAGCCCTTCTACACATAGAGCTCAAAGCCAACTTCGGAAATTATTAGGAGATCCATCTCGCAGCCTCCTCTGAAGAACCACTGAGGGTCCACAGTTTGAACCATGAAACTGCAGAACGTGCCAGTTGTTGAGATGCCTCTCATGTGCACCACTCGAGGTTAAGCACACGGCTCCATTTTAGACCACGCAGGAATTTTCACCTCAGTCAAACTGGCAACAGCCATTGCATCCCTGCCTGGAGCTCTCCTGTTACTGATCTCAGAAGCACCAGCCATCTCTACAAACCCTACACTGACATGCCAGAATGGCAACATGAAGTCACTTGCCATTAAAAGTTCACGTGGAGTAGATAAGGTGCAGACCAGAAGCTGCATTAACCATCTTCCCTAATCAGCCTCATCCCAGGAACTCACGGATACTGAACACAGAAGTCGTCTGAACAAGGATTAATTCTACACACTCTGCATCTAACTCCTACCACGTTACTGTCAGACACACTTTTAATTCACTAACCAGAGCAGACCTCAGAAAAACTAAATCAAAATTCACCTTGGGGACCAAATCAACTCATTCAACCCGATGCAAAGCTACAAGCTAGTTTAATAACAACTTCCCTCAGCACCTTAAACCAGATGGCACACCTCTAGCACAATGATGGGGAAGGAATACAGCATCTCGACTTGACACCCTCATCTACAGCCCCAAAGAGAAAGAAGGGGCTCTTCCCCACTGGCCACTATTCCCAGTGTTCCTCACACAATGAATGACAAGATTACTGCAGGGGTACTTCCCCTTCCATCTGTGCAGCAGTCAGCCCCGTCTGAAAAGCATCAAATACAGCTGCATCAACAACCGCTTTGGGATGCAGCTTCACCAGTGACTTAGGTCAGTGTGATGTTTTCTCCCTCTGTTAGGGACTATTTCTACGCAGATCAGCAGGCTGATCGAAATGATTCAGCTCCCCCAAGCCTGCAAGCAGTGGGCAATCCCATTCCTAGCTGGTAGCTAAACAGTTAAAAAGCAGCAGTACCTCTGGGGCCCTTCTTTTCCAAAGCTTACAAACACACCCAAATACTTTCAGGAGACATTCCTGGCCAGCGAATGCGAATTTTTGCCACTCACAGACTAAGTGGAGCTGGAAAGCAGCAGGTTGTACACGACCATTCCTCCCATGCCACGATTAACTGAAATCAGTCCCAGGAGCAGATAGCAGCCATGATCCGATTTGTCCCAATCCCAACTCAAGCAGCTTTGCACCACCCTCCTAACAAGATCAGCGCTGGCCAAACACTGTTTATCCGGCCTGATCAGAGATGGATTAGATAACGAAACCCTAACAGCATAAGCTGTCTGAGCACGCAGCAAAAAGCAAGAAGCCCCATAAACATAAGGGTTACTGGCAGCTCTCAGGCACTCTTTGCCTCAAGTTCTCAGCAACCAGCTGCTGTCTTATCTTTCCATAGACTAGATTTGATATTTCACGTTACCAGACACACACAAAAAAAGCCACTATTAGTTTTACAGTTGCATTACTAATCGCTATAGCTAAATGATTTCTCCCAGCACCAGAAGCCGTGTTCACATCCTGCGCCATCAGTTGTGCACGGAAGGAACCGTGGCAAGCACGGCACCCCGGGATCCCTCCCAATCAGCCTCAAAACACGAGGTCACGGAGTTTGCACAGCAGCAGCCTGTGGCTCGGGAGCAGGAAGTAGAAAATTGACAGGATCTGCAGGAAAAACAAGGTACAACAGTCACTGGTGTTATTTCCAGCCTCCAGAAAGCCTCCAGTAGATATGAAAGAAAAAAAAAAGAAAAAAAAAAAAAAAAGGAAGGAAAAAAAAATCAAAGAATAGGCTCTTTATTCCACTTGTAAGCATTACATACAGTTAAACACAGAGAATTTGCTGAAAAGAACCCGTTATCCTAAAGCAAAGTACTTCAAAAGACCACACTATCAGAACAGAAATGCTGATGAAAGCCACCTTATGTTACGTTTTAACTTTTTGGGACAAAGATATAGAATTTCAAAACATTAAAGAATACGTTCTCCTAGAGCAGAATGTATCTGTAAGGCTGCCCTCAGCTTCAATATTTGGTGCCTCCAACCACGGCACGATGCTCCAAACAGATAAACCACTCTCTTTAATCCTGAAAAATGTCACATGAAACCACGCACACATATATGCAGTATAAATACACATATATACATATGTGTTTATATTGTACACATATACACACTATATATATATATATACACACACATATACACACATATGCGTGTGTGTGTGTATATTCAACCTTTATATTGAAAAGGCTGAAAAATCCTTTCCAATCCATAAACATTTCAAGATTAAACATATGCTAAGGATACCAACTAACCACAGTATGGAGTTATTTTGTCCATAAACACATTTAATCTTAAAAACTGAACTCACAAACTGCATTTCTTCGTTTAATTTCCCCCATGTTTGGCAGTGTTGGACACTGACACCCAGCTCCATTCATCCCTGCTGCTGCTAACATAGCTGCGTGTGCCCACTGCAGAAGCCCCACCATTGCGATCTTACTGCCTCGAAGTAGTCAATGAGCGGACAGCAAAATGCTTTCCTTCATCCGAATGTGGAGCACAGATTTAATGGATACAGACAACGTACATGTAAAAAATTGAATTTTAGGGCTGTTAAACCAGTTCAAGTCCCTCGGTGGGAAACTGTCAGTAGGTTGACTGGTCCGCATGGATACCACCCAGCTTGGCATCAGCTGCAGCACAACTGGTGCACCTCCCACAGCAGCACAAGACCCAGTGGCACTCAGTACCCGCATGCCATGCTGGAGCCCCATGTGCAGGCAAAGCTGCAGCTTCACAGAATCAAGAAGGTTGGAGAAGACCTCTCAGATCACCTGGTCCAACCGCCAGCCCACCCCCACCATGCCCACTGCCCACGTCCCTCAGTGCCACATCCACACGGCTCTGGAACATCTCCAGGGACGGTGACTGCACCACCTCCCTGGGCAGCCTGTGCCACTGCAGCACCGCTCTTTTGGAGAAGAAATCTTTCCTAATATCCAACCTGAACCTCTCCCGGTGCACCTTGAGGCCATTCCCTCTCATCCTATCGCCGTTACCTGGGTGCAGACGCTGATCCCCACCTCATCACAACCTCCTCTCAGGACACCGTAGGGAGCGATGAGGTCTCCCCTGAGCCCCTCACATTCTCACACCGCACAGCCCCGGTTCCCCCAGCCGGCCCACAGCTCGCTGCGCTCCCTCAGAGGCTCGAGGCTGCGGCCGTGCCACCCAGCAGGGAGCAGAGGCCTCCAGGAGGGCCCGCGAGGACGAGCCAGGGTACGGGAAGGGAAAGAGTCACGGGACAACGAGAGGAGCGAGGAGCCGAGGATGCGCCGCAGCGGGCTGAAACTCTCACCGGCACGAAGAGCGAGCCAGGAGAAGTTGGGATGGATACAGCGCGCGGCTCCCGAAGAGCTCCCACCATAGATTCG
>JAOWBP010000001.1:45798238-45855285 GCA_028571105.1 Tragopan temminckii | reverse complement strand
TCTTTGTGACATTTCCTGTGCAGATACCTTAGCTCCATACTTACGCTTTTCCCAACATCATCCTTTGAACTCATCAGGTCTTCCATCTCTGTGCGGAACTGCTTATTGACTCGTTCCAGCTCAGCTTTCTGTTCTATGGCTTCTTCAAGGGCCCTGGCCAGGGAGAGGGCCTTTGTCTCCTTCTCACGGGCTTCAGCTTCAGCACGGTCCCTCTCTTCTGCATATTTGGCAGAAATGTTCTTCTCCTCTGCCAAGAGCTACAAGAGCACAGAATTAGCATTTTGAGAAATCACCAAACTATTTTTAACAAGGTAAACATGCACCTTTTCTGTTACTGCCTTCTAAGTAGCATTCTGCCATGGACAGAAAGAATCTAGAAAAACTGTCTTCAGAGAATGCATACCATCTCATCTTCAATAATGTGCTGACCCCACGGTGAATAAACCTGATTCCCTAGGCATCCAACATATCAGTTCCAACAGCCCCTCAAAAACTGTAGCCAACATTTACAACTAGATGTTGTTGTCAACATAAATGCTAGCCCTTTGGGAAAAGGCACATCACTAAACTTCTTGTGCATGAAACAAGTTTCCCTCTATGACAGCTTCTCTCTTCACTTTATATGCTATAGCTCAGTTCAGAAATAAACATACTTTCTCCAAACAGCATTGTTCAGATATTCTTGGAGGCAAATCTGTCAAGTCAAGCACCTACACTGAATGGATTGAGACTGAAGTCATACCTGATCAAACTTCTTCTGCTTCTTCTCCAGGTTAGAAACTGTCTGGCGCTGATGATCCAGGTCCACAGCGATGTCATCCAGCTCTTGCTGCAGGCGGGTCTTTGTTTTTTCCAGCTTGTCATATGCAGCTATCTTTTCCTCATAACGTTGGGTTAAGCTCTCCAAGTCCTTTTGCAGCTTCTTCTTGGCTTCTTCTGCTATCTCAAGGCAGCCCAGACCATCATCCATCTTCTTCCTGGCCTCTACTGCCTGAAGGACAAAAAAGACTGCATGTGAACCTCACTACACATAGCAAACACACTATGTGGTTTATTGGCACCAGATGAGCTGAGGAAATAAGTCTGTTGAGTTCTGAAGGAATCATCTACAACCATTACACTGTATCAATGATTCCAAAGGAATTCCTGGGTAGAAATCTACAGTTTGTATGATTGTTATCAGAGACTCACTCAAGTAAGCAGGATCACCCTTGTCCATCAAAGGTTCTCTCATTAGATGCACACTCTGCATTTACATTTTACTTCCTTCAATTCAGACTTGCATTTGCACTTCCTCTCCTCTCAATTGTTTGGTTTACAGAAGGTAGACTGTACCTGTTGCTGAAGAACAGAGATCTGCTTCTCTAGGTTTCTCTTTGCCTCCTCTTCTTCTTCCAGTTGCTCTTTCAAAGCATTCTTATCATCCTCTGTTTGCTTCAGTCTGGTGCTGAAGCTCAGCTTTAGGCGAGTCTCCTCCTGCAGCAGCTCCTACAATACAAGTACCAAGAAGAATTCAGCACATCTCCTTGGATTTAAAGGCTCACCATCCTCAGTCATTCTCTCCATCAGGAATATTTTTGAAATTTAGTTTAATTATGCTAGTCATTTCACAGACCAAACAATTGAACATAGAATTTAAATAACTGTCTTCTAGTGAGTCAGTATAGGAACAAAATACTGACAAAGGTCCTATTCTCTGTACACACTCATGATTAAAGTAAACTTCTTTGCCACACAAGTACTGCCTTCTTACACACCTACCCACAGTCCTTTCTGGAGTCCTCTGAGTAGCACATACAGCATTAAAAAGCTTTCCCATGTGGCCATACTCTGCTACATAACTTTCTCATACTCAAGTATCACAGAAATGGACAACAGGATAAAGTGATTTAGCATGGTTAAGAACAACATTACTCTTAGCAGAATTCAAAGACAGTGGTCATTTACCAACTTGGGGCACCAACAACTTTTCTAACTTCTGCCTTGTAGAAACCAATCTTCAAACTAGTGTGTAAACTTTGAATTGTGCATTATCTTCGAGACTGTTTTTTTAAAAGAGTCCTAAGTAGATAGAACATCAGTGTGCATTCAAAGTTACTAATATCTAAGGCTTGGTGTACTCTTCCTTTCCCTCCCAATCTTCTGCATGGTACTCCATTGCTTTGCCAAAAGACCCACATTCTAGTAATAGTAAACAATTTTATTTTGTTCAATCCCAGAATGTAAGATTATGCATGAATTTTCCTAGAAAAAATACTCAAATATTTGAATCTATTTCTTCCCCATTATCCAATGGGAAATAATTTTTTTTCTCTTTAACTTTATGGATTTACTAGAAATCATGCACAGGGAAATTAAAAAAGAACATCAAACACAAGAATCTAGCATTGCAGTTCAGTGCTAGCAACAAAGAACTCCCAAGGAGAAAGGTCATGGAGGAAGACTTCTAATTCTAAGACATGGAAAGTTACATATGTTTCATACACTGAAGAAGTAGAAGGAAGATAAAGTGCCTGTTTCTGTAGAAATGCTCTCAATACCATGCAGCACAGCCCCTTAGCAAAACAGCCAGAGTCAACCCTTTGAAGTATTGTATAGTCAGTTCTTAACAGCAGTCCAGATTGCTTTCTCACTTTATTTGAGATCATTTGTGACAGTGAATGTAAGATATACAGATGATATGGATGCCTTGGCTTCCAAAGCTCTCACCTGAGTATCCTGAAGCTGTGACTCCAGAGCAGAGAAGTCCTTTGCTAATTTGATTGATTTGCTGTCAGATTGGTTCAAAAGGCCTGTGACATTGTCCAGCTCAACCTGAAGGAGAGATGAGAGTATCACTTATTAAGTGCATCAGCAAGAACAAAGCCATGAACAGTTGCAAGACCTGAGAGTGAAAAACAAGGCACTTCTCAAAAGTAAGGCATGTGTATCATCTCCTGGGAGAAGAAACGTGTCATTTCTAGATACCTAGGGATGAAATACGAAGAATCCAAAAGAGACTCTATTGCAACATCCTTCTGTCTTTAAATCTCTTTATCGCATATGATTTGCTTCAGGACTGCATGTAGATACTCCAAATTACATTTCAGACTCCAGAAGACTATGCATACACCAGCAATGCTAAACATCTAATGATAGCCCACCAAAAAAAACAATGCTTGGTGTGAATGAAAGATATTTCTTGTTTATCTTGAAGAGAGTTGCAGAAAATCCTGAATTTCAGCATCTCCCTTTAGCCACTCCTCTTCACCATCAACCACATTACAAACTATCAAGATACATTCTTCCAAATCACCAGACTGTGCCACTCTAGGCTCACAAGTAGCTGAAAGGTTACAGAACAGTACAGTACAAACTGCTGCACACTGAAGGGAAGCATCTTTTTGGGGCTGCTCATTAATGACATCAGTCCTAATGGCCTGAACTGACAATGAGTTAAGGAGTTTGCTGAGTCTTGGGAAGCAAACTATGTCTGTGCTTTTTTCCCCTGGAGGAACTTTATACCCTGGAGGAACAAGAGATTTTCAATTTAACCATAGGAAGGTACCACCCTATAACTTTCTTTTCTCTCTATTCCTTGGCTACAACAGAAGTAAGGAAAACCCATGCCACTCACCTGCAACTTGTTCACCCTCTCAGCCAATTCTGTCTTCACTCTTTCACCTTCTGTAAATTTCACCTGCAGTTCCTGGAGCTGAGCATCTACTTTTTTCCTCTTGTGCTCTGCATCCCCTTTGCCTTGCAGAAGTACCTTTACTTCATTGGACAGTTCAGCCCTTTCACTTTCCAGAGCTTGTTTTGCTTTTTCAAGATTTGCTTTCACCTGGAGGGGAGGAAAAAAATAGCAAAATACCTCAGACAGAAGACACAGCAGAATACATCCAGTGAGTGATTACGCTTTTTTTTCCTCCAAATTATTCCAACAAACTAACGTTGCATGTTTAACAGCTAAATCTTAGACTGCTTACTCAGAAAAAACCAATGTGAACGCCTGATAAGCAGGAGACAATTAAACAATCAGAGCAGACAACAACAAAGGAGATAGTCTTGCACCATCAGATTTCCAAATTAAAGGTTGTACAGCTCAGCAAATGCTAGCAGTGAAAAGAACTAAACAATCTTTTGGTTATTCTGTATAAGATGCCTGATGGGAATAAGTGAATGAATGCAACTATTTAAAACAACTGTAATATGCTTCATAGTGCAAAATGATCTACCAAGGAACGAAGAGTATGTGCATCAGAAACCTAGTGTCATGTATTAAAACACTGCCATAGAGCAGCTATCACTTCAATCACTTCAAGAGAGGCTGACTGCTTTGGTCTTGCGTTCCCTGTTCCACATACCCGTTTGGTTTGCTCTAACTGCTCTGCCAGTTCTTCAATGGCTTGTGAATGTTTCTGCCTCATCTCTTGGATCTGAGCCTCATGTGTCTTCGCCTCATCCTCAAGGGTCTTCTTCAAAACCGTTACTTCTTGTTCTCTCTTTGACCTGCAAAATTCACAGCTTTTATTTAGATGCCAAGGAGAGAATCAAACAGATGTGCATATCCACAAACAGCATCTCTAATGCAGAAAAACACCAAGGTTTGGTTAGCCCTACATGCTACAAATACGCTTTTCAAAGTTAACACTTATCTTTGAACCCTTCTTAAGTACAAGCTCACAACATTGTCTTCAGCTAAGAATCAAATCCGAAAGCATGAATGTTTTGGGTATCACCACCACTAAGGTTACAGAACAAACTAACTTTCTTATTTTCAACGTTGTTTTTTTTTTTAACCCCTACTACAAGGTAATATTAGCACTTTCCAGAATTGACTTCTCTGTCTTGACTTGATGCAATCTTGACTACAGCTTGCACGCTGCCTCCTTCTGTAGCCATCAGAGACTGCTGACCAGCATGCTCTGATGAAGACTTGCATTTATGTTAACAAAGAAGTCAAAACCAAAACCAGCTATACAACACAGCTACATGTTGGAGTTACCTGAGCTCCTGCTGAGCAGCTGTAGAATCTAAAGTGTCTTCTAGCTCTGTTTTCAATGCTTCCAGCTCTTCTCCCAGGTCTCGTTTCTGTTTTTCAGCTTTGTTCCTGGAAGCTCTCTCTGACTCCAGGTCTTCCTGCAGCTCAGTGATCTGGGACTCAAGTTCCCTGATCTTTTTCAGGGCCATGTTCTTCTGAGCTGCCTCTTCTTCCACCCTGTGTTTAACATAGAGTTCTGGTCAGAGTCAGATTTAAAGCATACAGAAATGAAAACCACCTGTCCTACGAGAATAATCCAGAAAAAAAGCTGGTATAGATTGGCTCTACATGATTATTTTCAAATTTTGATCCATAGATCACCTACAAAATTCTAAGTTCTAACTCTCAATACTTCAGAGAGCACAATTACTTACCTTAAAGAAGGGGACAGAGAAAGACTGACAACAGAAGCAAAACAGAAGCAGAAGAAAAAGCACCATTTTACAATGGAAGTTGGACACTTCACTGAATAGACAAATATATCAACTACCACAGGGAGACAGTGCCCTGCCACTATTTTTTAACCCCCTCTGAAATCCTACAGCAAAACTTGTGCAGTGCATGTTGCACTGATAGCCTAGGTCTGTACAGAGAATGTGGCAGTGAGTAACAGCCAAAGAACTCTGATGCTAAGGATATGAATCCCAACAGTTCAAGGACTGAAATACATAGATTCCAAAGTAACACAAGACTAGAAGAAATGCTTCCTAATGTGGCAGTACCATAGGTCAGATTCTCACCTAGCTAAGGCTGCCTGCAGCTCCTCTTCCTTCTTGGACAGCTGTATTTTGAGTTCTGCAATCTGAGCCTGCAGCTCAGCAATCTGGTCATGCAGATCAGTGGAGTCTCCTTCAAGCTTTCGACGAGTCTTTTCCAATTCTTGCCTCTGCTTTTCTTCACGTCGAAGACGTTCTAATGGAGATAAGGACAAAGTACGTTGCACAATGACACAAAGTCATTCAAAGAACATTGTGCAAGGCAGAGAAGATAAAGCTATTCAGGCAATAATATCTTTCCTGGTAATACGACTGTAAAAACTAGCTGGAGTGCATTATTATGTCAGGATAATGCAGACGGCTCGCATATTTTGCACTTAAAAGATACCTGTGCAATTTTCCTTTCCCTCATTTTCCATTCAAACCTCCTTCCTCACTTCATTGTAAAAAAACAATAAGCAACAAGCACAATGCTAGTCTCTCCCAACATCCACACCACACGGCACTCATTAAGTGATGCTGAACACAAGGACTGCTCTCGTTTTACTGCAATTAAATAGGCTATCTCCTGCTGTGTTGACCCGGTTAGCCCCTTGATAAAGTGCATCTAGCTTGAACTCTGAAGAACTTGCACAAACAGAGCATCAAAACCCATACTAACCCTGACAAACTGATGCTGCTGGAAGTAGGAAGGTGGAGACCCTTCCACAGTAGGAGAAGAAAGAGAACCAGCTTCTCTTCTCCATTGGCCTGCTGCTTTGGAGAGAATTTTTATTTAGATCACGGGCTCAGCTGACAAGGCACATAACCTTCACCCAGCCACTGAACAGCTCTGTCAAACCAATCAATTGCATACACACTATAGACTAATTTTTAACCCCTCAAAAACCAGACTGAGACTCAAGCTTTAGCAATGAAATTGAAATTCCACACCTTTAAACAAAAAAACACCCAAAACTGAACAAACAATTCGTCTGCAGGATCTGCTTTTTAAAATATACAAAAAAATGTCACCTTCCAGGTCTGTGATCATGGCCTCATGCTTGTTCTTGAGTTTGGCTAAACTCTTTGATTTCTCCTCTTCCTCTGTTAGGTTTGTTGTAAATTCAGACATTCTGTCTTCCAACAGTTTCTTTTCCTGCAGAATTGAGAAGTTATTGTCAAGGCAGACGCTGGAATTACAGGAGAATTTTCAGAGTTGACTGTGTTTAAAGATGTCCATGTCATTAGTGCTTACTACTGCAACAAGGAAACGTGAAAGGAAACAAACCCATTCAGGATAATAGATAATACTCCAATAAACAGTGGCTTACAGATTTGTATCTGACAACTCTTTCAAAGCCAAAAGGGAAGCCTGTTTGTGAAGTAACTTGATACTGTCTGGCATAACAAAGTACCAGAAAAGATTTGCTTACCTATTGTTACTTAGTTAGTCAAGGCTAACTTGTATTTAAATATACAACACTGATCTGTAAAAAATACAGACAGGCACCTAATATCATAAATAAATTCAGGCTAGAGCTGCTTATCACCAGATTGAATTAGTTCATAAGTTTCCCATAAAAAGGGAGCTAATAGCTCCAAGAGAGTCACTGGATAATCTTTAGACTGCAGAGAAAACTGCAGGAGTCTTACCTTGGCCAATTTGAGATTCTGATCTTCCAGAACTATCACATCTTCTTCTAGTTTCTTCAATTTGGCCTCTGTGGTCACTTTTTCCAGCTGCAACTTCTGCCTTGCACTTTCCTCTTCTTCAAGCTGCTCCTCTAGTTCCTTCACAACACAAACACAAAAGCAAGGAACTTGTCAGTGCTGCTTACTGGCCAATATAACCAGCACAATAGCCAAGTTCTAACTTTCAACGTTTTTTTTTTTTTTTAACCCCTACTACAAGGTAATATTAGCACTTTCCAGAATTGACTTCTCTGTCTTGACTTGATGCAACATACTGCACTTCAGTAAATAAAATTTATAGCAGAAGAAAACAATACTGTTTTGTAAAGAATACTACTGTTCCCAAAACACCTGGTTCAAGCAAAAACTTGTCCAGTTATTTGACAAGTAGCCATAACCTTCACCTTCAAGAATGAAACAACACATTCCAGATGACTGTTGGAACGCCTGAGGCATCAGAATTGTTCTGCCCCATTATTTCCATGCATAGATTTTTCAATTGTATTTCTTTTATTGCTATTCTCACTCCTCTGATTCCCTCCAAAATACAAGAGAAAATGAACCACTCTGACTCCTATTATTCTGTTTACTGATGCCACAGATGGCATTCCTAATGCATTACCTGAATGTTCTGCTGCATTTTCTTCTTTTCAGCCTGCAGATGTTGACACCGTTCCTCTTCTTCCTCCACCCTTGCTTCCAAGTCATGACATATTTCCTCCAGTTCTTGCTTCTTGGCTGTCAGGCGGGCTCTTATCTCCTCAGCTTCAGCACAGAGTTCAGCTTCTGCTTGCAACTGTTCTTGCAGCTGCATCTTCTCTGCCATTAGCTTCGTAAGCACACAAAGCAGAAACAACAGTAAGACAAACTCCAATTTACCAAAGCACTAAGCAATTTATATTAACTGAAGGTATATATTCCAATGTTCCACAGTTATATCGTAACAACTTCAGCTGTCTCCTGCTATGAGTTAAAGATTAAATGTCAAAATGCAGTTTTAAAGTGTTTGATTCCCTCCACAAACCATTCACATTAGCCCTAACAAATTTCTAGAGACCATGACCATTTGAAATAAAGATTGTTTAGTGTTCCCCTGCAAAAGTAATGTTAGTAAGTATCATCCCTGCAGAAAAACAAGCCTGCTGCCACCATCTGTGTTCCAAACAAAAAGAATTCCATTTAAGACGAGGCTGAAGTCAACCAGTTTGCTATAATACTCAGCCAAAAGAGACTTTACACATAATGGCTGCAACAAGGCAATAGTTATTCACTGAGGAACTGAACTGGGGAGAAGAGCAAGCAAAACTGAAAAAGGTACATATTTCAGCCAGCAGGAATCCTGCAGCTTATGCATCAAACCACTAAAGCAGAGGAGCAGCTCTTAAGGCAGTGGACAGAATGAGTTTTATGCACAACTCACCTGGGCCTGGAATGTCTCCATCTCACTCAGTCTATTTTCTGCAGCCAGCTGCTTCTCCTTAACCTTTATTAGTTCTTCTTCCTTGGCCATCATCTCTTCTTCCTGTCTGCTTACTTGCAATAGGGGCTTCACCTAAAAAGAAAACCAAGGGAATGGGATGTATTTAATAAACATTAAGAACATGATAAAATGCTCTTGTACATGATGAGCATCCAATAAAACAACCTTTTTTGTAAGTATCATATATGAAGGACTGACCAATTACTTTGTTATGAACCATGGGAGAATTACAGAGGACTAGATACAATCTATTTTGCCACTAACCCTCTGCTTGCCTGACTAACTAATGGTTCCTCCAGGATGGGATAATTCAGGAAAGTAATGGGTAAAAAATTCAAGACTCTCAAGGGGTAAGCAGTAATAACAGTAAAATAGATTTGCCATCCAGTGGGGCAAATTACAGTTCATGGGCAGTCAATGTAAACAAAACAACACCACCACTCATCTCTGTGCTTCCCCACCAAAAACCCTTCGAAGTCTTCATAGGAAGAAGAAAACTACTTTCAACTCTGATTTCACTGCAAAGTCTCCATAGTTGAAGAGCAAAAAATCCCGTGAGTTCAGGAAAAAGATTATTTCTTCATGTGCTCATTGTCTTTATAAAGATAAAATATGTACGAGTCTAACAGTAGAATCAGACTCCAGTGTTTTCATTTTGCTTTCATAGTTCTGGAGAAAGAGATGACAAACCTCTCTCCATGTTAACAATTTTTGTCTAGCTAAATTAACTAGCCATGTAGTAAGTGAGTCTTTGAAGTGACATGTTACCAAAGCAAGCAATTCTCTTCTATGCATAAAACATTAAATGATGACTTCTGCTTTTCCACATTACTTGCACATAGCCTTGCGCTTTTTTAATGCAGGAATACTGCACAGATATAAAATACATTAGAATATTCTCTGTCAAAATGAATCAAGGTGCAGTTATAAGCAAGCTCAAAGGAAGTGTTTTTTTTGTTGTTTTTTTTTTTGCTGTGGTTCAACCTGAGAAGCTTAAATCACAACTACAAACTCTTGCCAAAACTTTCATAAATGGAAAAAATATTACCTTAGTGAACAACCTCCACCATTGCCAGTTCCGCAGTTTCAAGTAGGCAGCACAGTTCCTCTGGAGCACCTTCATGGCTGTCAGCTGCTGTTGGCGCTTGGCAAAAGCTCTACAAAGTAAATGGAGATCAGATAACAAAGGAACCCACAGTGGGACACTAATCTCTCAACTAAGACCACTCTCGGATAACTATAGATAATATTTTTAGAAGATTCCCTCCTCAAAAAAAAAAAAAAAAAAAGGCAAAATTTGCAGTGAAATTCCTCTAGCTTTTTAAAGTCTTTTTCTTCTCAGGTAAGACTGGTTATCTTTTCCTTTACTCAGTTTCCCCTGTATTAAAAAAAGTTTTTCCCTAGCACCTTCTAATCTTAGAAACCTCATCCTCACTTTCCACAAGGACATATAAAACAGAGGTGTTTTGTACCTGACAGATACTACTCTTGTTTTTAGATATGTACCATTTGCAGTCCTACCTAACAGTTTCAGAGAAATCCCTATGCTAAGACCTTTGAAATGTCACATTTGTAGCTTGCAGCACTTTCACAAAAAACAAACAAACAAACAAACAAAAAAACCAAAACACTAAAAGTTGCCTGCTATGTTGCTGTATAGTGTTCCTATGGAAGGAAATAGTCTTTACTGCTCTGTATGTAGGATAGCAGCATATATATTTTCTTGCACGTGCAAAAACTCAAGTATTACAGAGATTGGACAACTCTAAAACAATTATCAGCTGTTGTATACAATGAACAAACCATGGTCTTTCTGACAAAAAATAATTTGTAGTCAGCTTTTTTTTTTTTTTGCACCTTAAGAAGAGAAACACATATGTTTATAATGTACTTTATAAAATCTGATCCTTACTTTCTGGCCAGGTAGCCTCTGCAGCATGCTTGGAAGCCAATAATGACATCTGTGATTTTCAGATCTCTCTCTTCTTCAAGATGAGCAAGGACTCCAGCTCTGAAAAACACTTTACTCTGTCCAATTCGGTAAAGGTTAGAATCCAGCTCCAATGCTTTGATCTAAAACGAGAAAAAGAGAATACATTTATTGCAAAGATTGCTTCATGTCACAATGTAGAATATACGTCTCACAGCTATAAGATACCCCTTTTCTCCCACAATAACCCAGTCAGGTCAGCTAACACTGCTAACTCCTACAAAAGCCCTGTCTCAATTAGAAGATTTGGAGCTCAGCCAAGCACAGCATGAAACAGAGGCAATGTAAGACAGAAAACATGATATATCTAAACATAATGTTTAGAAGGCAGTTATTTAATATAACACCACATCTAGTACCCAAAGCTACAAGGATGCTGCAAGGAATATATTTTTCTTTCTAAAAGTCCTCTTCCTTTCCTAAGAATACATCTGTTGATTCTTCATATTTAATTTTTCCCAGTTCTAATCTGAAAGGTACCCCAACCAACTTTCCCTTCCTTTGAAGAGTTTGTGGTCAGTACTTACACCAGTTCAGAGGAAGAAACTATATTCCTCTGAAACAGAATAATAAACAAGAATCCCTTAAATTCAGTTCAGTGTCCCCCAGTCATCAAGCTACAAAGCCAAAACTTTCCCTCTGAAGCAGGCATTTCTGCAGAAATTAGAGTTTTCATTGAAAGTATTTGCCATCAGCAGGCATTTACAAAATGTTTGTTGAAGCTTGTACTTCAAGTACATAACTAAAGATAACAATGCGTCTTAATGTTTTGATTCAGTGAATACTGTTGGCATCTATAAGTGGCATCTAAGTGCACACATCTGTGGAAACAGAAGGACCCTCTTTGCCCATGATTACTGAACCTCATGCTAGTCAAGAACATCCAGCAGTGAAGGAAAGACAGTTTTCTGCATCCTCCTTCTCTCAGACAAAACATCTGTCTTTTGAATTTCTGTCTGTGTGTAGAAGATATACTTAATATGCTTACAGAATGCACAACCCCAGCTTCCTCACCACATCCATAATGTTTATTCTATTCAAACAGAGTTTATGGATTGTCTTACCATCAGCACACACGCTTGTTTTCCATCCATAAAGCCTTTGGGAATTGCATTTGGAGTTAAGATTTCATATCTGAAGAGCAGAATGCATTGGATTAATTACACGGTTATACATGAAAACAACAAACGCTAGTTCCTATCACATTTTGAGTTAAACTGCTTATGGTCTTGTTAGAAGAAAAAATTGCACCTGTAGACAAAAGAACATGAAGCAGCTGTCTTGCATAGGATCCTCTACTCCCTACCATAACTCTATGCTTAGTAGAGAAAGACAAAGATACTTTTGGGAAGCAGGGGAATAGCAGGGGATAGATGCTCTGGTGCTGCTGCTTTTCAAAACAGCATTGATTAAGTTGTAACAAAATATTTCAGTTTTCACACTTATATCTTTGTCAGGGTAGAGACTAATTCAGATTCTTTTCTAGTCTTTACCTTTGTCTGAATTCCTGGAATACAACTCTGTTGGGGAAACCTTGACGACAAATACGGATTCCCTCCAACACTCCATTGCAGCGAAGTTGATCAAGGACCAAGTGGGGGTCAAGCTTTCCAGCCTGGTAAGGAAAAAAACATTTGCTTAATATCATTAAGCTTGTACAAAAGAGGCTTAACACCTTGCCTCCTCCCCTTTTTTGTAAAGCAGCTGGTTCTCTTTTTTTTCTTGTTATGAGAAATTGAAAGCTTTTTTGCCACCTTAGAAATAACTGCAAAGACCAGTCTCCCAAATTCTGGAAAGAGTACCCTTATTTAAGATAACTATAAAGAGAGATCTTGAATAAACAGGACCACTACAAGATCTGTTGCAAAAACTGGAAAGGTATAACAACCCAGTCATACTCTGTCAAGGAAGTCCATTTGTGACTGCATGGGCAGTAGTTACAACCTCCTTTACCTTTTTCTCGTGGTTGGGGATAATGCAACGGACGAAGTTGGGGTTGGTGTTTCTCAGGGTGGCCATCAGTTTAGCCAGTTGTTCTTTGTAAAGTTGTCCCACTGTTCGGAACATACCCTTCCTGGTTTTAAAGGCTCCTGGCAACGCTGTTTCTGACATGCCAGCTACCTGATCCAGTCCAACAATACGATCAACTAGAGAAAGCACAAGAAAGGGCATTAAAATTCAGCCACAACCAAAGAAAATACTGGTCTGTACAAAGAACATCTGGGTAGAACAGGATAAATGAGAGGAGCTGCAGGATCCTTTTTGCTTCATCTCTACACAGATGTCGACACCTGTACAGAATTTGTGCAGGGATAGGAGCAGGAAGGAAAAAAAAGCAACAGCTCACTACAGGAAGTTTGAGTGATGGAATCAAACTTACTCCCAAACATAGCCTACTGATGCTCTGGAGGGCAGATCTGGAAGAGCAATCTAGAAGTGTGTTTCAGATGCTTCCACTTGGTTAGGTTAATGAAAAACAACAAACCAAGAGTTCTAGCTGCTAGCCCAGCAGAGTCAACTATTTGTTAACTCTGATTCAGAAGGGGCTACAGTTAGAGAAAAAGCCCAGCTTGACTCCTCAGCCACAAGCAGAATTGCCATGTTTGGTGATCAGAAAAGCCATATCTACTTGTTAACCGAACAAACATGGTTAAAGGCATGATACACACCAAATCCCAAGATACCACTGCTTGAGTTATTTTGGAGTACAAGTATTCTATGACTTACAGACACGAACAATACCACTAGGAGAAAGCCAGAACTCCCTGCCCCAACAGCTTCTCCACTATGCCACAATGACATCCAAGTATTAATGAAGCCATCATTTTAATGGGTGAATTCCAAGATAGTTTTTTTCAATAGAAGCCAGTTAGATCTGAGAGTAGCATCAGTCAAAAGAAACTAAAGCATTCCTTTTTCCCATTGTTCTATCATGTAGAGATAAATATTCACACTCACAACCACTATAAATCCCCACACCCTAAGGTACTTTTTCTCAAGGACTTCAATCTACTATCTCACTACTATCCTCAGTGATTGCTTGATGCCTACACTCAGGCTCCCTTGTCTTACCTTCTGAAAATATATAACTTCTGCTCAGCTGGCTTAATTAAAAAAAACCTATCAAGAGAAATCCCCACAAATGAAGAAAAAAGAAAGGACAGACACTTTCATTTACAGTTAATGTTAGTTTACAACTGCTCACTTCTAGAGCAGCCATTAGGATAGGGTCAAAGCTGTCTTATCAGAAAGAAAAGAAGGTTATGTTACTAGATGACACCATAGGGAAATCCACAGAAAAGTGTCCCAGATTCTGTTTGGAACAATTCTCTTAAAAACTTGAGCCCTGCAATCTACATCAAGATGGCAAAAAGGACAGTCACTTGCAACAGAAGCTCCAGAGAACAATAGATGAGATCTGATCAGCTGTGGTTCAGACATTCTAACTCCAAAAGGCATGTGTCAGCCTCACACAGCAAAGGCCTTACTGGGTACTACTTGCTGACGGATATTTTTCACATAGTTCCAATTCCTTTTCCAAACTAACTTTCCTTTTTGTGATCTGCATCTGAAATCAAACCCCGGCACTAGAATCAGCATTAAACTGAATTTCAGTTTTAACACAGTCTTAGAAATCTTTCTTCCAAGTTTTGGAATGAAATACAGCCTTACTGGTTCTATGTTCAAACATTCGACAGGGATTTGCTTTTAGTTGTTCCTATGAAAGTCTTGCAATAGGACCTTTAGCACCTGAAGGTGTCCATATTTGTCTTGTATCCACTCACAAGGATTTAATTTTTTTTTTTTTTTAAGTCCGTGAGGAGCTACTAGCACAAAGCAAAGGAAATGAACAAGAGAGACAAGCAGGTATGACAAAGGGACAAAGAGAAGTTAATGGAAGCATTTCTTGCATGGCTCTAGGATGCATTACACACATGACACAACAGCTGGATTTCTCAGTCACCTGGTTCTAGATGAAGAATAGGAAAGTGTTGATAGAAATAGGCTCTCTGAACGTTCTGCATCTCTGCAACAGACAGAGACGTCAAAGAAAACCCATGACAGAAAGTGACAGCAACAGTAAGACTCAAAAGCAGATAAACTCAGAGGAGATAGATAGAGTAAAATACTGAACAACACTGCGGAAAAAACACGCTAGTTGCAGGATGGAAAACCTAGATTCAGCCTCAGATCTTGCATTTGAGTGTTGCAGCTAAGCAAGCTGCTAGGATGCATTGGTGTGTCCATATTTTAATCTGGCATTCTCAATTTAGAACAATAATTGCAGCATATGCAGCAAGCTTAATGTAAGTCGATGCACATGAGCCTTTCTTTTGTGTTACAGCGAATTTTAAATGCAGTACCAGGGTCTAAGCAAAGGAAGTACTGGATAATATTCATCTTGGCGGTTTAGTCCCCAGGGAAAAGAAGTAACACAGGTCATAACAGATTTTTGATGAACCAACAATTTTTTTCCCTGTAAAACAGGAAGAGAAAATATATGAGATTAAATTTAACTACATACCATCTTTCCACAACTCAGACACAAACTTATCCGACGACTGATGGAGAAGAGTAGCAATGTTATCATTCAGTGGATCCATGTTCTTCATCAGCCACTCATCTGCTTTATAATCCACCTGGAGAAGAAAAACACGTTAAGAAACTCCAGAGCATTTTCTGCAGCACAAGATCCTGCAAGATTCTGCAAAGTCTAGAAAAGCAGCACCAAGGTTTGCATAGTCAACAACAGACAATCTAATTATTCTTGAATGTGTCATCTAAGCAATCATACCTACAAACACCAAACCCTAAAAAAATGCTGAATGTTCCGTTCTATCGGTAAAGGGAATGGATTTGCAATGCTAGTATGCATCATCCTGAATGTGAAGCAAAAAACTGCTGCACCACCATTATTGGTGATGAAATTTTGATGCAAGGTTTCTGAAAAGTATCTCCAATCCCATTAAGTCACAGAGAACAAATTTCAGTCGGTGTCAATTTGATGTCCTCAACTATGCGTAGATAATTTGCAGGTAAATCTCCTTTATGGAAATCTCCTGCCCCGTAATGTCTACAGCAGTGAAAAGGCTTTGTGAAGTCTCCCACCAATTTCCTATGTCTTCCAATACACAGTCACTCTGGTAAGTAGCTACTTCTAAAAACCAGTAGTTATGCAGTGGAAAATAAGGCAGACATTCTTCTAATGCAGTTTAGCTATTAATTCTTTACCTTGCCAGCATAATGTATAATACAGAAGTCAGCTTTGTCTTTCAGCTGTTTTGGCTTCTGAAATTTGGGGTGGGTGCCTTGTTCTTGTACAACTTTTTCCACAAAGCTTTTGTCTGTTGCTTTTGGGAACCAGCATTCTTCATCCAGCAGGGCCAGAATACCAGGGGGGCCAGCCTTAAAAGAGGGAAACATCCAAACATCATTAAGTACATGACTATATCAGTAATTAAAACCCTTGGACAATAAGGAAAAAAGGACACCTAATCATGATCCCTATCACATTCACCTGTCCTGTAGTATCAGTTCAACTGCTGCCATAATAATAGAAATTATTAATAATCTCTCAAGATCCTCTTCTGAAATCATAGTATGGCCTGGGTTGAAAAGGACCACAATGATCATCTAGTTTCAATCCCCCTGCTATGTGCAGGGTCACCAAACACTAGACTAGGCCGCCCAGAGCCACATCCAGCCTGGCCTTGAATGCCTCCAGGGATGGGGCATCCAGAACCTCTGAACATTTTTTATAGAAGGTCTCTTTCATGACACTTATACAGGGTGTTTTAAGTGAAAAAATATATTTTTTTAATAAAAGGACAGAAGACCAGAGCAGAAAATTGCAGAAACTAGTTCTTACTATTGGAACATCTACTGTGAAATGTGTGAATTTCCAAGTTTTGCTAGTACAAAGTGAAAGCAATAGAAGTTCACAGCCTCTCTTCATGCTCATAGGCAACAAAGGAAGTTCACAATATTTATCCTAAATTGCACTTATGCACCTAGCACCATGCAGTTCTACACGACGATAATTTTCTGAGAAGAAAAAATGGGTGCCAAGGTGATCTGTTTGCATGCAATACTTCCTACAGAACCCATACAGTTTTATTGACGACACACTATCAAACCAAGAGAAAACTGTTCATTTCTGCTTCTTATCAAACCACAGTGACAGTAGAGGATTACAAAAGCTAGCTGTATACGGAGACTAGCTTTTCTATGACACAATTAGTGCAGCCATTTCTTGTTGTTCAAGGACAGGAGAACAGGCTTCTTACCGGCTTCTCTATGAGGTCAATGCAGGGCTGCAGGTCCAGGCCAAAGTCAATGAAATTCCACTCTATGCCCTCCCTCTGGTACTCCTCTTGCTCCAGAATGAACATGGTGTGGTTAAAGAGCTGCTGCAACTTTTCATTTGTGTAATTAATACACAACTGCTCAAAGGAGTTCAGCTAATGAAGAAAAGGGTAGAAAGATATTTGAATAGTTGCTTTTGAAGGCACATCTACTATTCTCCTAGCACTAAACATCACATTTATAGTTATAGTTCAGCAACTCTAAGCTAGTGTTCTTGTCTAACTTCTAACCCTTTTGCTTATGAACCGCATTTCCTGTCACATGCTACTGAAACACTGCATCAGTCCCAAGGGAAATTCACACGCTGCTCCTCAGAATTTGCAGAAGAATGTTTTGTCATAAACAGCAGAAGAATTACTGTAGCCACTTAACCCGGGAACAGAAAAGCCTCCGGTTTTCTCACAGACTCAGAGCTGGCAAGTCCTCTTCATAGAAGGGGAAGCAATGGAGGTCTGCAGGCAGATTCCTGAAAACGTGTGTACTGGGAAGTCCTTTTTTAATTCTCTTCAATGTACAAAATCAGAACAAGAAAACTGAGCAAAATTTCTTCATTATGTCCTGATTTCTTCAAACTGTATGGATAAGGTTAAAAACCAAGGATGTATTTTCATGTTAAACCATACTTAATTTAATGCAGCTGCTGGACAGAGTGGTTCTGTTCTACTTCCTCTGTGTTCCAGTAATTCCTAACCATGCATTTCCACTCCCCTCACATTTTTATGAGATGTAGCAACCATTAAACTAAAAGTACAGTTAGATAAACAGCATGATCAGAGAGAAACAAAGCAATCTTCCTGTGACTTAGTTCTCTGTTTCATTAACAAATGGACCAAGTAACTTTGCAGCTGTACAGAAGCTACATTCAGAAAAACACAAGTTTATAGGAGTTTCCTGGCTTGTTACCTGGCTGCCATGGGGATGGCAGGATAGTTCTTTTCTGGTGTCAGCCTGTGACTATTTAAGACTAAGCATAATGCAAAGCCACATTCTGAAAGTGTAGTTTCATGAACATTATGATTTAGCCTAACCGTTCACTGTTACCTATAGAGGGAGCTCCCACTTTCCCTTTTCCATCTTTAACTTTCCTTCAGCTGCTTCTTTCCTACATTTATCTTGCATTAGTTTTTGTGCTTAGATTTCCCTTCACAGACTGACTCAATTATATGCCACCCTAAGAAAAACAGTATCTGCAGTGCTAGAAAATTGGACAGTACAAGAGGATGTAGCCAGGAAAAGCAGAAGGGGAAAGGTGAAAGTTTACTCCTTTTCTTCATCAAGAAACTGTTACATCAGGTTAGATAGATGTGAAACCAGGCTCTGAACCCTGATTTTCACACTTCTCACAGAACACGGAATATATCAGAATATGTTGAACCAGATTTGGTCTCTTTTCAAAAGTCTTTGTCAAAACTAAGCAGCAGAAAGACTTTATAACAATTCTTAATGATGCTAATAGGTTTCAATGGTTCATATTTTTAATGCTTTGGGATAAACTAATGGGACAAAATTTTAACTCCACTTGACA
This sequence comes from Tragopan temminckii, assembly GCA_028571105.1. Classification (NCBI taxonomy): domain Eukaryota; kingdom Metazoa; phylum Chordata; class Aves; order Galliformes; family Phasianidae; genus Tragopan; species Tragopan temminckii. The sequence continues at coordinate 45,836,511 of JAOWBP010000001.1, read as the reverse complement.
TTTTAAAGACTTTTTTTGTAAGCTAGTAAACTCATACATGCTGAATTACAGAGAATCACAAGTGTCCGGAACTATAAAATTAAAATAATTGTGATGCACATGACAAAAAGGATGTAAGTACCAGAATAGAAAGCAATGAGATAACAATATTTGCAGTATATACAAGCTAAGAAAGAATGAACTATTCGGACACATTATTAAATAACCTGACAGTTCAAATCAGTAGAGATCTCAAATAAAAGCAGGATACACATGATTTCCAAAGCTACTCTATTTTATTCCAGCTTTAAAACTATTTCCTTCAACAAATTCCTACCTTGCTCCATGGTAAACTGTGCTGAGTGCAGGGACCTGACATCTCCTTACCTCAAAAATCTCAAAACCAGCAATGTCAAGGATTCCAATGAAGGATGCACCCTGTCTCTTAGTCTTATCCAACGCCTTGTTGATGCGCATAACCAGCCACCGGAACATCCGTTCATAAGTGGCTTTAGCCAGAGCCTCAATGGCAAAGTCAGCCTATGCAGAAAGACAAATATCAGGAATTGCATTATAATAGTGATATTCCATAAGTGGGAGCAAAGAATATCTTAATAAATTAGCACGTTAAAGCTAACTTAGGACCCTGCCTACCTGAGAAACCATAGCCTAATACTCAAAAAAAACCCAACAAAATCAAGTCCCTTCCAAAGTAACGTAGTATGTTCACATATATCCAAAGAAAAGCATTAAAATTACTTTGTAATTTAGAATTTGTGAAAGTGATTGTTTTCTCCTCAATGCCTTCACCCTACTCATAATTAACACAAAAATAAAACATAAAGAGTAAGAAATTAAATATCAAAACAGAAAGACAGTCAGTGAATATTTCTAGATCTCACTTTCCCTTCCCAACCCTTCTCATGTTATGGGGCATGTTTATTTACACTGAGAATAATGATGTGTTTATGAAAAAGCCATGCAGAGAGTAAGCACAGTGGCTTTACTTTATTTAGGAAGCCATTAGCTTCTAGTTCAGGCTTCATTTAAGAACACATTCAGCACAGCCTGATTCAAGACTATTAAGAAACATACAAGCAGTTTCAAGGGTGAGATACAAATTCTTCCACCCAAGCAGCTGACCTACTCAGAAATGGTGTTTTCTATATTATAGCAACTTGAAAATGTCATCCTTGCATAGAGCACTGAAGAAACTTACTCCCCTGAGACACCCAGTCACTAAAATTAGGAGAGTTGTGCTCTCATTTTTTCCTCATATGAAAAGAAGTGCTACAGGGGCAGGGGTGACTTCTATTTTTACACAGATCAAGAGAGCTAATACTAGAAGAAACACAGATGCTGTATTATTCAAGTTGTAGTTGCCAACACTGCAGCCATGAAGATGGCCATTAAACGCTAAAGAAAATTTTAATTGATTTGTTAGCTTAGTGACAGCAAAATTAAAGACTGAAGTACTCATTCACTTGTACAGAATGCCTACCTGTTCTTTGGTCTGAGCTTTCTGGACATAATCTCGCCCAACTTTGATGCGAGGAGTCAGAATACCTCTGGTGAAGTCTGTCACATTGATACCCAGAAGATGAGACACTTTCTGAGCAGCTAAAGAAGGAAAAGGAAACAACAAAGATATTAATGTGTTGGGTTTTTTTTTCTGTTTTTCTTAAAGAAAACAAGAGAAAGAAAACGTTTCTGCAACTGCATTCCCAGGACAGTAACAACTGCTCTCAAAAAGCCATAAAAAGAAGAGCAGGTTAATGAAACAAAGAAACCCTCCCAAAAAACTCCAGAAACCTGTACTAGAGGTTACATCGTTTCTTTAAAAGCCACAGGAGTCTATTTGACACAATACCCTCACATACCACTAAGACATAACACGGAATCCTCATAAAGTTCACATTTACCATCGAATTAAAGATACCACCGGTGACTAACTTCTTAATCAAACTAGTTGTACTTCCTTCATCTACTAAGTAGTTTTGGGGGCAACCCTTTTTATTTCAAATTAAAAAGCCAAAAACTCAAATGGCTTACTCTCCCTTCCCAAGGTGCCACTTAAAGCACATTTTACACCATAACAGCCAAAACCAAAAACATTTAAAGAGCAACTAGCCACCTCTTACATTTCTGCAGTAATTCTACAATGGAACTTTAAGATGCCTTCTAATATGCAGACTTCTGTTATGTGAAATATGATGCTACTTACACATGTAATAATAGGCAATAAAATTAAAAGGTGTCTAAATATGAAGTTAGTAAATATTCCTTAATCAGGTATGTAAGAAGTAATCATTCTCAGCCTGGTTAAAGCAGACACACACTATGTGTTCCAGTAGAGTAAGCCTGGTCACTGTTATGTGTACTTTCTGCCTAGTTCTTTAACAATACAGTGCCACATTCCTGCCCATGAGTGGCTGCAAATCCACGTTTGGCAAGACAAAGCATTTCTTTTTATATTTATATGAAGGGGCATGTCATCTCCTTTGACAGTAAGTCACTCGATATAAAAATAGACAGCAGCATTCCCTATATACTGTAATTGATTTTTCTACTTGCAAGAACTTCCTGTAGGCTTTTTTTCCTGCAATTTTCTATGGGGATTTTTTTTTTTTTTAGGGGCGGAGGGGTAGGGACAGGAGATTGGTTACCTGTATTGTCTGGCATAGAGGCTTGGTCTGTGTTGCGCTCCTTCTTGAAGACTATGTTGCCAAGCTGAAGAACACCTGAGATAACCTTCAGAAGACCTTTAGAAATAACAACAGCTCAGTGTCAGACATCAGCAAAAGCCCCAGTATGACCCAGTTAACCATGTCACAAAAAGTAAGCAGCTCTTTCAACAGCGAAAAATCTTTCTGGAATTTGGGGGAAAAAAACACTACAGATAAGTAATTCCTCTACATGACTCCCATCCAGGACACAGGACTTTCCCTGCTTCTCCAGTGCAAGACTATGAAGCCTGGGAATACGCCCATCCTCAACATCACTACAGTAAAGTTGGAGACAAGATCCAGAGTCACGGTCTCAACCTATAACATCCACATTTTTTTATGTTTGTTCCTGATAACCAAAATTCACTTTTTTCTCAGCAAGTACTGTTAAACAAATGAAAAATACAGTTATTAAGAGTGCAAATCAATTAAGAGAAAGAAGTTTCTGCTCCCTTAACTTCATATTGCTTTCAGCTCCCTGACCAAGATCTGTAGACCATACGGACAAACTACAATATAGGGAGGGCAACAGGATGTGGGCAAAAGGGCCTGTACCATAACTATTCACATGCTGAATCATCTCAACCGTTATTAAATTCTATATTTGTACTTTCGAACAGTGCAAATGCAGCATCAAACGTTAGGACTGGGATAAAAAAGTTCAATGTCACAGCATCAAGCCAATTTTCACTACATACCTATCAAAGCTCATTGCATAACAGCTTCTTGTTGCCTTGAAAAAATTGGTAGTCACTCACAAAAATGGTCTTATGCCAAATATTTTTTTCATCTCCTAATTTTTTACCTACTACAGAAACAGCTGCTTTTTGATAGCAGAACAAACAAAGGTTCCACAGATTCTGCATCAGGACTAACAGAAGAGAATCATATATGCTCCTAATGGCATGTTTTGAAATCCAGTATTTTGACAGTTGAATCTGGAGTCCTGGCACTTGGACAAACAGCTTGTTTTGATGTTGTCTCATACATGGAGAAAGTTAGCATTTAGATTATACATCAAAACTAAGTAATATTACTGCCCAGCCAGCTACTCTATATATTCTTATTTTAAGCCTAAAGGAACTTCATACCTTGAATGGCAAGTACAAAATACTACAGTTATCTTTGCTGTAGTGGTTGGAACCAACAGCTCATCTATGTGACAGCAAAGACATGCCCTAGAGCATACATTAAAAACAAAACAAACAAACAAAAAAAGCCACAAATCAAACAACAACAAAAAGAATACAGTAGGACAACTTAGCAATAAATTAGGCTGCCAATTATTTAATTCTGTTTAGGCAAACATGTGTTCACCTCTATATAGCAGTTTCAGTCTTAGATGATTTAGGATATGGTATTAAACTGTGGATAACAAAAGCATGGATTTATAGCTGACTGCACTGTGAAGAGCAACAGCTAAGGCACAAGCACATATTCCAGCCACAAGAGCTACAGCCTCCAGAAGAGGAAGCAGTGACCTCAAACAAAAACACAGATGCTTGCTACAGTGCAGGAAAACAAGTTGTAGTTTTACAGGAACTTATACATCTACAAACTGAAATTTGGCAGACCATTGGTTCCCAACCAGTAAGGCAGATTATAAATGAGAGCACAGAAAAAGTGAATAAGTATTGTTGCACTTTGTGCTGGCTTCATAAATTCTAGGGAACTGTGTTCCCAGAATCAGACAATATTAATTTCTGATCAGCAGTTCAGTGTTAAGCTGGAAAGAAAGGCACTATAAGCAGGCCATTTTCAAAGTACTAATCCAGCCAGTACTAGATTAGGTACTTAAAAGCCATTGCTTAGGGGGCAGGGAAGCTCATAAGCCTTGCATTACACAAGAGAATGAGGGAAATCTTGTATCTTGGATGTGTTACTCATAAACCAGATATACAGCCTTCAGTCTGGGATCAAAACCAGCAAAAAGACTAACGTTTTCATTGGCAGTTTGTCTTCTAAGACTGAATGTGTGAACTGAAACTATGCTAGTATATCCTGAGGTGGGTCACTCCAAAGCTACTAAGCTCACCACCTGCACCCTGCTCACTTTGGGTTTGGTCTGCAGGCAGGAGAAAGAAACAACAAAAAAATACCAAAAAATAAAAACAAACCAAAAATAAAAGTCTACGGAGATGTGGTCTATTTCCTCCTTGATTTTCTCGCATTTCAAGCTCTCCAGAGGACCCGTACCTATTTGTTCCTCATCTGGGATGCCCATGATCCTCATAGCTTCCATGGTCTCTTGAAACATATCTTTGTCTTGCTGACCCGGGATCGTGACATGCCCATTGGAAAGGAAGCGGTATTTGTTGTAAGGCTCCAGAAGTAGATCAGCTTAAGAAAAAAGAAATGAGAAAGAAGTTACTGTGGTGTTATTTTAATAGACAAGCTTCCACTGAGAGCAAACTTCTCACCTGCATATACTAGCAGGTGCTGCATGAATCTGAGATTAAGATCAGTTTTACTAACAGATGAAAGTTTAATATATTTTAGAATAAAAATAGAGTTTTTCTGTCTTATTTCTTTCTATTCCTTCCTCTGGAATACTCCACTAAAGAAGTGCCAATCATCATTATACCCTAAGTCTATAAAAAGCAGGGATTAACTTTGAAGTAAATTTGCCTTCAACTTCAGATACCTTATTTGTTTCAAGTCGCATGAAGGTTAATAAATAGCTCTTGAAATAGTAGCAACTATGAGAAAAGTCATCTCTTCCTGTTATTCCTCCAGATCAATTTGCAGCTCTCACACAACATGCATTCCAGTATTAGGTTGAGGCTTTAAAGGTAGGTGTGCTAGCATCCTAGAGTTGCATAGGTACCAGATGCTTTGCTCCATTCACTTAAATGCTGAGCACATCACAGTAGGATCATTCCTGCATAAGAAGGGCTTACATCATACAAGACTAGACTAAACACAGGACAGTGATTTAGATAAGGAAGGGTGTAGATTCATTTCTGGCAAGGAGACAAGTGCAGGAAGGAACCAGTGAAGCAAGTTTTCAGGAACTGAGAAGTGCAGGGGGAGGGCAGAGGGATGTATGCGTATGCAGAAGTGGAGAAGGGGCGGCCATACCTTAGAGGCAGAGACAAGAAACTATGAAAGAATAGGTGCAAGTGCATAAAGAGTTTGGACCCTCTGCTGCAGTGACAAGAGAACTCCATAACTACAACAAAAATCAAACTTACTCTTCAAATGTTCTCCTGCTCCAGACAGTAGGTAGTAGAAGATGTGAAAGGTTCTCTCCTCTTTGGCTTGACGAATTGCACGTGACTTCTCCAGTAGATCTTCCGAGAGTTAAGGCATATGGCAGAATACATACATCATTTCCTCTTTTATCACAGGAGAAAACCTAGCAGTACTTGATGTTCTCCTTGTGCCAGTTAACAGAGGTATTGATTTAGCAATTGTTATCAGCCAACAAGCCACTGAGTTCTGGTCTCAGTTCTGTCAGCCTTTGAATGATGGCAACGACAAGAGAATCTTGACTGGTAAACAGAGAAATATCAGCCATTCATCTGCATTCACCTGGCACAGAGGTAAAAGCGGCTCATGAAATTCCAAAGCTATTTATCTTGTAGCAGTTTATGTTTCCATCACAGCTTCCTATGTTTAGAACTCATTAATTCACAAGAGATATCCATTGCGGTCACTAAGACCACAAAATACACAACAGCTACAACAGTGATCTTGCTAGCAAAAATTTAAGTGCCTCCTGACACATTCTCAACTTCACAATCAAAGGTAAGGTGGGATAAGCTTGCTAAGCATTACTACTGCCACTCTCAATACCCTGTTACTTTTAAGTGGTTACAAAAAGGATACAGGTCTCTATATTGGCACCAACAATGTAACCGTTGACATCAAAGTTGATTCTGATGAACTTGCCCTGAAAGGAAGTCATTGGCAAAAAGGTTAGGATTCAACCTATCCAGTAATTGCAGTAAGCAGCAAAGGCTAACCTTATCTTTTTAATGTAGGAAAGGAAATTCAGAACAGGTCAGGCAGGTTTTATGCAAAACAAAAGATCAGCCAATAGGCAATGTCTATTGATCGCAACAGCGATTTAATGAGTAAGACACCAAACACCTTTAAATAAGAATGGACAGCCTACAATTCAACTTAATTATGTTTCAACCTAGATTTCCCATAACTACTGCATTTTCAGTTTTCTGTCCTTTACGGTTCAAACAGTTCTGCTTCCCTCAATGCCTGGCATCAACCATTTCCATTTAGCTTCAGGCTCCTCAGTCTGCCTCAGACACTTGTCCATCTCTCCAGAGCAAGCAAAATAAGGATTGCTATTTGCTCTCCGGGATAAAACTGACTGTAATAAACTTAGGATAAAAATCGGTGCAAACAGTCCTGGCACAGGATCAGGTTCCTTCATATTAGAGACCTACCAGAAGTATTTTCTTTATAATTCACTGAATGAAATTCCCTTCCCAGTTTAACTTCAACGAAGTCACACAGACAGCTGTCCCATCCCAGGATAGCCCTGCACTCAAAACCAGAAAAAGTCCTCCTCTGAAAAGCTTAGCATACTAGAAATCACGTTGGATAGTAATACTCACAAATCTTGAGGAGTTGTCATTCTTTACTGTCTTGGCATTTCCAAAGGCCTCCAGGATGGGATTAGCTTGGAGTAACTGCCTCTCTAGTTCCCCCTAGAGAGAAATTAGAAATGAATAAAGGAGGTAGCAGTTTGCTGCATTAAACTTGGGTCAAACCAGCGCTGAGGTTTCACTAGCTTGGTATCTGTAGTAGAGAAGCCATATTAAACCTTAGAAGATGATCCCTTAAAACCTTCAAAAGGAGACTTATTAGTTATCCAGGTAAAACAGAAGCATTCACAAAAATGCTTTATTCCCTTCCCTGAGACAACGGTGTCCCAGTGCTGTCTTTCTGTTAACAAGCAGCCCTTTAAAGTCATTTGGCCACAACACCCCACAGATTTCCCAGAGTCAAAACAAAAAAACCCAAAACATTCCATCCAAGATCAGGCCCTCATCCCAGAAAATGTCTCGCCATCTAGATAGGAAGAGTGAGAAAAATCCTTTCTTACTACTGTGAGACAGCTCTGAACTCTGCTAGCAGTAGATTAATAAGTTAGCCTGAAAAGCTGTAATGTTTGTAAAAACAAACAAACATATAAATATATAAAGAAAACAGTTGTACCAAATTGCACTCAGAGTCTACGTTTTCCAAAATACAAACGAGCAGAAAACTCTTTTGTAAGGAGGCACACAGAAAAAAAGAGAATTAGTGGTATCCCACAAACTGCAGGATCGCTCACAGTCTACTGCCATATTTGCACACTCCTCCTCCCCTCAGGGAACACAAAATGCTGGGGCTGCAGAAAAAAAAATCAGAACCTTTATCCCTGCCAAGCACTAGATCATTGGAGCATGTACACCTTTCCCTTCAGGCTCCAGATACATCGCCGGCTGTTTTTAAAAACATTTGTCCTTCGTGTTAAGAATGTGGAGTTCTGCATATTTCAGGATTACTTGAAAAACTTCTGGAGACAGAAAATGACAGTTTAGATGAATAGTTCTCTTTTTAGCAGTTATCAGTATATATTCAAGATTTCCTGTGCATAACAGATGGAAATTGAGTTTGATGTGTGAGAACTGGAATGCACGGGCAAAATACTTAATGGTATTTATAAAGGAAAATTGTTGGCATTCATTTTTAAAGTGCATTATAGAACAGCTCATTGTCTCTCTGAAAAAGCAATAGAGTTGTGTTGTGTAGTAGTTGTTTTGTTTTTTAAAGAGGTGGTGCATCAGTAACCAAACAAAGAACTACCAGTGCCTCTTTTCTTGATTCCACAATCATCTCACTTCATGCTTGCAAAGTGCACCACCAAACAAAATGCCAAACATGACCTCCAGTCCCTGCAGAACTGCACACACACAGAAGGGGCAGCTGCTGCAAACATTCTATTCACTGTAAAGTATACACAACAAGGGGGTTGGTTAACCATGGAAAGGGAAAGCTGGGATACCTGCTCTCTCACAGCAGAGCCAGTGTGTAGGAGAAAACCTTGAAACTAGGGTTCAGTCCTTGGAACTGTGCAGCACTCACATTTCCCTCTCCTGTTCTGGCACGTGTACTCATACTGGAACACTCTTCCCTCACCACCCTGCAGTGAAGTCCCAGGCCTCTGTTTGTGACTACAAACTGTTGCTATGCAGGAGAGGTCAACATTTCAACTCAACTAAGGCACAAGGAGGAAAGAGATCAAAAGGGTCGCTTTTTTCTCTAAAAAAGAAGTCAGGCTGAATTTGTTCAATTGTTTGGTTAAAAGTAAAACTAAGACTATGCTTTGCTACACAAATATCAGAAGTTTACAGAAATTTTCGCTACCAAGCCTTCTCTCAATTCCTCAGTAAGAAAGTGTCCTTAGTGTAACATAGGTGTTGGTAAACCACAGTTTGAAAGTGACTCGTCTCCTGAACCACACCGAGGTAGAAACAGGTGTAAGAGAACACCAGCTCAGGGCTTTCAGCAATACAGCACTGTGAGGAAAGGAGAAGGCTAGAGCTGGTCACATCCCTCAGTTCTCATGACTTGTCCATATGGAGATGGGCATTCAGAAATCACAGCTTGCTTTCACATCTTTTTTAAAAAGTAAAAGATGTTGTTTCCCCTCTGGTTTATGTTGGCTTTGTTTATTTGCTTTTAAACATTTCAGAGATTAGTTTCTATATGCTTTTCTACAACCAGGTGAAAGACTCTCAGATAACTGGATCCCAACAACATTAAGTTTGATGGGGAAGGCGGAAAGAGAGCATCAATAATGTAACCTTCATTACAAAGATTTAAACATCAGCAACCACTACCCGTGAACTTCTAATTAGCTGCAAACATTCTCATCTTCATGATTTAACAAGTGAGTATAGAGGCAAAGACTACAAAGGGGAAACCATCAGTCCTAATTTCCACAAACGAAGTTTAAGTGAAAACATATTTATATGATTCAATTCAGTAGGCCCCAAAAGCAGCTTTAATGCACTTAATACTCACACCATGCAGCTAGAAGCTACTTAGCTGAATATACTAATGCATTGGACTTGGTGGAAGCAGCCATAACCTCCAAAGCAAGAGAGCTACAGCTGACAAATACGCTCTGTAAATCAGATTTTACTGAGATACTTCAAAAAACAGGAGCTTAAGTTCAAAACTTCTACAAGAAGACAGTCAAGAAACCTTCCTGGTAGATTAAGTATCACTACTTCCTACACTGTCACTGACAAAGTTCCACATCTAGTTTTGCTAATCAGTGCCAGCAGTAGGTTTTTGGTATTGCAGCATGAAGGCTTGACACTGTCGTATTCTATCGTAAAGAATAAATCTGTCAGGATCTCAGATGCTCAAAAACAAATAATGTATAACCCCTCATAATATGGTTCCAAGTTTAAGATTTGCAAAGGATTGTTGCCCAGAGCACTCCTTACCAACTAACATTTAAGAATCCACAGGTTACACAGTGGAAGAATACTTAGCTTAAGCCCATGATTCTGTTTTCCACATTTAAAATTAGAAAAAGAAAAAAGGAGAATGTTTCTAAATACAGCTACTGACAGACCATGGAAAAAGCCTTCATATGTCTGAAAGTTTGGCATGTAGAAGGGTTTTTTTTTTTTTGGTCATATTCCAAAAGTTACTTATTAGAATGTGTGCGCACAAGCACAGCACGCCTTATTCATATACTCTACACACATAAGGCATGCCTATACATTAAGCTACTAGCAAAAAACTTTTACTGAGAGATAACACTGGATGCACTTGGCATCTGGATTTCATTACACAGCTCACCAGTGAACATTTCCATAGTGTTCAACTCCGACTAACAAGCTCGCAGTCCTGGAACACCCCGTCTGCAGGGCAGCCCTCCTCATCCATCTTTCTCTGCAACTTGCAGCCACATCTCACTGCTGGGAGAAGAAAGCTAAACACATGCCTACATTTATCTTACTAGATATTCTATGAAAGTCTGGTCCAGTTCAATTGCCTCAGAGGAATATTTTTCCAAATAAACTGTTCATGAACTCCTGCAAGAAAAGTCTTAAAATGCAAACTAGTTTTTAGCACAGAACACAAGTATTCTTTCTTTATATTTCTTTAGTCCCCAATTGAAAACCCTAATAAAAAGATTATTGTGCACCACACACACACACAAAAAAAACTGTGACTTGTCTATGGGTTTGGTTTAGCTGCAGAAAGTGATATTGGTGTGGAGTGAAAAGCTGCTCGAAAAAAAAAAAAAATCACACAATGGGACAGAAAACGCATTCCTGGTGCAGAACGTGCAGTAAACGTGCAGCTCACCTACGAGGATACAACTGATGAATTCGGCAATAGTCCACCGGGGGAGAGGGAGGGGAAAAAAATATAAGTGAGACATTTTCAAACTCCTCCCACCATCACCACCACCCTCCTTTCCTGTGCTGCTACTTGGCTCTTTTCCACCCTTTTAATGTCCTCCTACAATTTCAAAGTTTTCAGCTGAGGTTCACTAGACTACCACTGTATTCTCCAGTTTTGAGACAGTCTATGTAATAGCCAAGCCTAACATACAAAGGTACAGAAGACTGGAGACAACTCCTCCACAGAAGGATCAGTTTTAAACTTCCTGGACTGGTTATAAGCCTTATGCCTGTGTAAAAAGATCAGGATGGGTGATGTTTCATTTACAGTGTTTCTAGCCCACGAATCCAAGAGGTTGTAGATGAGTATATTCCTGCTGTAGCTTCACTGAATTCAAAGGAGGTTTGACTTCGAACAATGTTCCCCGGCTCATAGTTTTCAATAAACTTTTATTATTTCATAGTTCACCGTCCTCCTCAGTCCCCTGATAGATGTTACCATCTAAGTTTTTATTGAGTAACATGGCTTTTACCAACGACAGCCAATACATATCTATTATCCAAAGTCAGCACAATAATAAAGCATCATTAAATTAAACCTAGGTCTTACCTGGTCTTTTTTAGACTTGTGTGAGGAAGCAACATGAGCCAGATACTGAATGACCTTCTTGGTGTTCTCTGTCTTACCAGCTCCTGATTCACCTCTGTAAAGAAAGTCTGCAATTCATTCACACACACACAAAAAACAGACATAGGGGGACATATTTCTAACTCCAAAGGGCTACAGAGCTCCTTCAATCCACTCTATCAAACACCTCTTTCAAAGCCAACAAAAACTGAATCATACTAGAGAATGGCATGAGTGTAGCTGAATGGAAGGCTATATCCCTCAGCTGGTTTTCCACTGGGCATGGATTCTGTGTGCTGGCACAAAGGAGGCAACAGAAACAAGAACTATACTTTTTAGTCACTTAGATATAAAAACTGCTATATGGATGAGGAATAATCCAGAGGCAGATATAGAGCTGTGAAAGGCAAAGAAATGAATCTTACAGAGCAAGGGTCCCTGACTGAGGGCCAACCAATTTTGCTGTGTCAAGAAGAGAAATTGCTGTAATAAATAAGACTATATATTTGTTACTACATCAGGCTCATCAGCACAGATGTTCTTAATCACAACAGTTGCATCAAATCTTAAGGAGTTCTCCAAGACTTTTCCATTGACAAAACCTTATTTCTTCAGGAGTTTGGACTGTCTGAAAACCTCCTTCCTTCCTTCAGTTCCCATGAAAATTATTCTGCAGAAAGGATTAGATTTTGGAGGAAATGAAGTAGGACCTTCCTTAACCCTCCAATATTACTCGATTTACTTGAGCCCACCCCCAAGTGCTTACTACTAAAAGAGTCCTCCAACCAAGATTTTTAACACAGACATCCAGACAAGCTTGCAACTGTTTATATACTCACGTGCAAAGGATGGACTGATCCTCTCGGTCTAGAATAAAATTGAAAATAGTAGTCAGATTTAGACTTGAAAATTAAATCAATGTGACAGAAACAAGTCAACACCAAATACAGAAACAGTAAACTCTGACAAGCATCATCAGAAATATGGCCACATAACCCCTTTTTTGGAAGCAGAAGCCAACTTCCCACCATCTGCCGAAGTTAAATTTCAGCAGTGCCATTATGTTTTCTTCATCCAGAGAGAGAATGTCATTTGCACCAATTTTTCTGTAATCATCATAGAATTCTCTCACTGAATGTTTCTTTATCACGGAGATCATTTGATACATAGGTACTTGTTATTCATCCCCTCCCCCCTTCCATTATTCTGAATCCATACTGACTTGCAACAATGATCAGCAGAGCAGAGAAAACATTCGGGAGGTGGAGAAAAAGGTGAAAATGGGAGAAGAACCATTAAAAATTCCAAAATCTCATATAAAACTGAGGCTTCCACCATGAAAAGAAACACTAAAAGCTCAGCGAGAAATTATTGTTACTTATTTTATACAGAATGGGTTTGAAAGCTACAGTGCTGAGCAGCAGCCTAAGTGCTATACAGATCATTTATTAGTGGCACCAATCCCTTAGTATTAACTGAGCAGTCAATAATAGCAGAATCTTTTCTTTTTCATGCTGACAAGTTGCAAAAAACAGGAATAGGAATATTGTACTGAATGCTAAATAGTAGACATGCTAATTCCTGCGCTCATTTCCCAGCTATGGATTACGAAATCTTTCCAGTTACAGAACTTACTTCACCCAGCCTATCTACCACTATCTTCTCCAACATCTTTAACCTCCTTTCAGCTTCCACCTACGATTACACTTCCTCATAGGCAATCCCTGTCTAGTCTTCATCCCACTGCTCCTCAACCACTTCTATGCAAACATGCACCTCTGCTTCTGCCTTGATTTCACTTTCCATCCACCCCTCCACTCTGAGTCCCACTTTAGCCCCCAGAGTCTGTATCATATTCTCCCCCCAGTTGGAAGCACTGGGCAGACTGGAGAATGTCTGTGCCGTGTACAGCTTCACTAGCTGTAGAAATCTCAGGGGAAGTGAGACCTGTCCAAACACAGAACAGACTCAGGAACTGTAAGTCATGCACAGAAAGTCCTGCATCACTCAAGAGCTATTGAGACATGCACTGTGCCATCAAAATGCATTTATTTATTTATTTAGATTAAGATCCAGTCTGAGAGCCTGAGTATCACAGCAGTTACATTTCATCTCATCACTGTTCTTTTTCCACATTGTACTCCAATTTTGTGTCAGACTCCAGTCTAATCTTTAAACAGACTACAAGCCCTAAGCATTCATGAATAGAAAATTCACTGAATTCCTCTAATAAATTATTTCAGCAATTGGTAGCTTTCATCAGTATGTTTACAACTGTGACTATCTCCACATTTTAGCTACTTCTTTTCCTTTCTCCATTCTCTTAGAGAACGTCAGTGCACTCAGTGCTCTCCCAACCAGAGAACTGCTTAGAAGATATAACTGAGTCACCATTCAAGTTTCTTTGTGTGAGATAGTGAGATTGAGCTCTAATTAGGGAAGGCTTTATAGTCAGGTAGACTTTTCATGGAACAGGAAAAGCAGGTAAATCTACCAAATTTGAGATCCCGTCTTTTCTTAAACTATTCTGAAAACAATATTGGAACCATTAAGTTTACACACTACGGAGAGGTAACCTGCTCTGAACTTGCTTTGCTGGAAACTGACTGTATCCAGGTGAGCATAAAAGTTTAGAGGAAAATAATCTGCTTTATACCAGTTAATACCATTCTCAGAAAGAGCTGATCAGCCTAGGACTGGAAGAAAGCAAGCAAAAGAAAATTGTCACTCTCATAGTTTTGGACCAGAAAAACTACACATCCAAAACACCTGCGAGGTTATTAGCATTGCACACTCATTTTTTTTAAGATAGGTACCCCTTTTGCTGAGGGAGAGGTGAAGGGTGGATGTGAGGCAGCCTCAAAGGCCTCACCCATTCCAAGTTCCCAGTGTGTCAATGGCTCAGCAGACACATCTGCGTGACTGGGCACTGGGAAGGTGGATCAGGGGAATAACTAATGACTCATTTATGGATCGCCTCAGGAAATGTATTCTGCAGTAGTGCAACACTTGGATGCAAAGCTCTATCACAAAGCAGCTATGTGAAAGGATAAGATTGTGCCTCTGAATAACATCTGCCTTTCGAAAGCTTGACTAGCCCACTTGTTCTAGAAAAGTTTATATTTGCATTCAGGTACCACAGTGGCTCTTCTAAGAAGCCTACTTGAGAAAAAAATATGTCCCTGATGACACTTTTCATTTCTGGTAACCAACTTTGGTGTTGGAATGATGTGCTGAGGCCAATACAGGCAGTGGAGTCCTAAGTGCTTCCATACCACATGCCATCTCTTCCCTGCCCTCCAAGGCAGGATCCTTGTTGTAGCAAAACACATTGGTAAGCAGACAAACCAAAAGTTGTATGGAAAAAGAGATGACCAACATCAGACAATCCCCAGTTTTCCTTTGGCACAAAACACTTATGGTGATCACAAGCTTTGTCGACTCTCTGAGAAGCTCTTGTAGAGCCACGCTACAATGGGGCAAAGGCAGCAACAACACACTGGAATTACCACAAGAAGCCATGAGGCAAGCACAGGATCTCTCCAGGACTTAACACCAAGCGAGGTGTTGTCAGGTGCTCAGCAGGAAGAGCCATAGACAGTGTTTAAAAGCCCTCTTGGCACTAGGGTTGCCTCCCCCAGCACGCTCGTCTGGTGGCCTGCTGCAGCTGTGTTAGTCACCTCTGCTTTAAGCCAGAAAGAACGTACCTGCGAGTGCAGGCAAGCCACCGGCAGCGTGCAGACACTGCCATAAAAGGCAACATTCCTGTTTGCAATCCGGGGGAAATTCTTTCCCAGGACGGCAAAGCGGCAGTCATTGGGATAGCTGGAATTCTTCTAATTGTGTACAGACAGACAACTGAATAACGTGTTGAGCAACAGGAAATTGGAGCCTACCAAAGGGCCAAAGAGCTAACAAATACAAAAGCATAACTCTTAGACACGCTTCCAATTAAGTCTTGTTGTAAATGCCAATACTTATTCTCTATACAATGCTGACTTGCGCCATCACGAATCCGAATCCAATTGCCCAGACAAGAAGCCACCTCCACTCCCCCACATTTTTTTTTTAGACGATCATTCGACATGGGCGTACTGCACAACCTCAGTCAGCACTTGCCTTTACTGCGCTGTCAGTTGTGCAAGCAGCCTACTCAGCAAAAGAGAATGTGCTGGGTACCATAAACGCAGCCGCTTATAATAACACCATCAAGAAATGCCTGATTAAAAGAAATCTGCATCTGCTTTTCAATCCTAAACAGAGTCACTTATTAAAAACAATTCAGAATAACAACTCATTAGTTAATTATAGCAACAGCTCTGTGTTTCAGACCAGCTGGCAAGGAAGGCTTTTTATCTAGGCTCATTCTCAGTTCTCATCACCACAATATTCAAGAGACCCTAAGAAGCAGCGGCCTCAAGCATCCAGAAATGCAGGAAGACATCCTTCACATTTAAGTTATACAGCAGGATGGTATAATGAGATCTCTAGATTAATTTTACTATATTAAAAAAACATATCTGACTTCTCTCAGTTTAAAAATAAAAGAGCTCATTTTAGACTGCTTCCAGGACCTTTCAGTACACACGAAAAACTTAATTAAACCAAAATTTGTTTCGACAAGACAGAAATCTTGTACATTAATGGTCCTCAGATAAATATTCCACTGCAAAATAACAGATTTGGAAGAATTCTGAACTGCTGTGTTCAAATATATTGGCATTACTGACGAATGAACAGAGCTCTAAACTCTTGAATTTTTTTTATACGTTTGGGGGTAGAAGAAGAGGTTGGTAGGCTAGAATAGAAGAACAGAACGTGCAATTCAGGCTCCCCATCTCAGTTACAGCACATCCTACCAGGCCTTTATCACCCACTTCCTCTGCATGAGCGACTGCAGTTGCAGGCCTGTTCATCTCCATAAAAGGAGAAGTGCTATAGCACTCACACAATGGTGACATCATCCCTCCAGCCAAGAGGAAGTGTAGCTGAAAGGCAAAGGCTTGGCTTGCTATCCGCTGCCTATAGCTGACTCATTAAGGCTACAAGCTTAACCGTAGCGAGATGGTACCACCCACCTCCTAACCACAGAGCCCGGCCCTGTAGGTTTCCGTTACTGTAAGGCTGCGCAGGCCTGCAGCCCAACTGGGGGAACCGTCTGCTGGCCAAGTTAGGGAGGTGACCTAAAGTAAGAAGTGGGCTGAAATGCACGCTTCAGCCACGCAGCAGCCTCAGTTCCTTGTCTCTCCTCACACTTCTTGTCTGACCTCAACATAATCTTACAAGCATGTCCTTCCCTCGGGGCCGGGACACGTGAGGAGCCGCAGGCACCTGACACACTGTGCTACTGAAACAACCCCGCTGGCATACAATCTCATCAAATATATTCACAGCAGCGCTTTAACCTACGTGCTGTTTTGAGTAGGATCAAAAACACCCCAGGGAAACACCCAGACACAGCCTGAGAACTTGCTTTTGCATTCGCATTTTGGGAATGTGTTCGAGAGAAGTTTCTAAATATGAATAACCTACCATCGAGCACAAGGAAAAAAGAAGGATAAGCATAGAATATTTAAGACAGCTCTCATAAAACACAGCTTCTAGACGTGAAAAAAGGAAAAAGTCACTTGATTTGGTAGGTTAGCTACAGTGCCAAGATTCAGCTTTGCAGTATGTGAAGTTTGAGGGCAGCCACAAGGAAAGAAGTGTCATTTCAAAAAATGAAATACATCCTACTGGATCAAATGTAAATATTTATTTCCCTGAGCCCGTTTTTGGACTAAAGCCCATACCCCTTTTTCTAGCATTTCAGGACTGAATCTAGAGATAGCAAAAGGGGAAAATAAGTTAGGCTGTAATTTTAGGCTACACAAATGTTTACGAAGTTCTGACAGGAAAGAAAAACCACTATATAGCCTGCAAAAGCTCAGGCTGCTCGTGGTCCTAGGACAGTGTGCAGCGGGGGGACTGACAGAAAGGGCTGAGCTGTTATGTAAGAACTGCCAGAAGGCTCTTGCTCTGGTTTGCAGGAATGAAGCAAAGGGTGTGGTAACTACTAAAAAACAAGTGGGCAATGGACTCTTTTTAGCTCCTTGTTCTATTGAGAACCACATTTCAAGACACATTCTTTTCAGAGTTGCATTTAGAAAGCTCAAATGATTCCAAACGTGTAAAACATCTCTTAAGAAAAATCAGAAACCGTGTGCATCCTTTCTTGCAATTTGTATACAGATACCATCAAACAAACATCCTCGTAATTGGTATCCAAATTTAACACTGCCCTTTGCATCAGAAATTTGGACAAATCTCAGAAATAAACTAGTGAAACCACATGCTATTTTCCTTCGGTTTTAGTGGAAACAGAATTGACTTTTGCATGCAGCTTGAGAGAGACATCTGTGCCCCTGCATAATCTGAGCGGACTCTCAATCAGCTATTCCTGAATTGGCAAACACACAGAGAATATTTTATAGAAAATTAAGATGTGTTTTGGGGCAGTGCAGTATACAGTGCAGTACAGCAGAGCAGAGCTACAAAGCAAGATGAGAAAGCAGCACTGAGACACAAAAATTAGAAAAGAAGTATTCTTCTAGCTTGGAAACTTAAGAAATATGTCAACATCTGAGAATTATGAATGTTCCACAGGAGCAGACCTAAAGGACTGTTTCTTATGAAAATGACAGCTGGGTCTGAGGTGCATCTAATGACCTGCAAAAGCAAGTAATTTGTCTTACAATAGCTAACCCTTTCATCCCTTAATATAACAAGGCCAAGAAATTTCAGGAAGGTGCTATGCTTCAAAATTTTTTTCTTTTAAACACCAAACCCATAGACTGCTTAAATCCCAAGCTACTGGCTGCATATGTTCCTCTGCAGATTAATCCATCAAGGTCAAGGAGGATTTAATAACTGTACAATGTTTTTAAGAGTTTTGTTCAGTGAACCATTAGGAACCCTATACTGACATGCAGAAAAATTGGATGAGAAGTGAGATGAAGCACATTCAGTAGCAATGTGTTGCTTACACCCTCTCCCACCCATCTTTTAGTTGAGCAGGTTGAGTAGAGGCTAATAAATGGGCAGAGTACACGTACAAGGAAAGAGCTTTGGAGAAAGCATTCCAGAATAACCATACACATCAAAGCTATTACAAAGAAGTTTCAGACACTGACATTTAACAACGGTCATATGCTCCAGACACCAAGAAAACTCATAGCTTATTGCTAGCTTCAGTATTTGACACAGAAAATTTCTTCTGTGTGTTCTGAATAGACAAACAGGTGCCATTTAATAGCTTTAAAAGGTTTTTTTTCTTAATAGATCCTCTGGAGAACATGAATTGAGGTAGAGAATTTACCCCTTCAACGCATATCTGCTGCTTTGCAATAATGATTTGTCAGCTTAAGACACCATTCCACTTGTAGGCACTCTGCTTCCGTCATCAGTGCCAGAAAAATAATTCTTCTGAAAGCAGTCAGACCTGAGGCATCTGGCACTCAGGTTACCCAGGGAACAGAAACATTAAGGCAAATGGTTGTTTTCTTGGAAAACAAAAATGTTATAATTTTCTCAGAATTCTTCTCTTGAAACTTAAGAAGTATCTCCAAGCGCCATGCAGCATAATTGTGAGTTTATCTCATTTCTGAGTCTTAATGTCCTTTGTTGGAAAAAAGGAGGGGAAAAAAATACTTAAAACACGTTCTCCGTTATATTACAGCTTCAAGGAAATGCTTTTGGTGAAGTTTAACCAAAAAACAAACAAACAAACAAAAAAAACCCCACAATGTAACCCCTTGGGATACACAAATGCCACCATGACACTTTTCTAAATGGACTAACCATGGAAAACACAAAAAGAGGACCAAACTTAGTGTATTGGCACAGATGTCTGAAAAGGGTTACATAGTTTCTGGATTAGCAGAAGGTGGAATAAAATTCTCATCTTCCTCTCTCTTCCCTATCCCTTTCCTAAAGGACCTCCCTTTAGGAGGCCTGCTTATTAGAATACCATAAATTGACTGAAAACCAGAAAAAAAGAACGTCCAAATCAATTAATATGCAAAGCTTTTCCACTCTGTCAGCTTAAGAGACAACTACACCTCATGCTGGCCTAAGTCAGTCACCAGCTTGCTATCCTTCTTCAGACAATGAAGGAATCCTTGCCTTTGGGGCTCAGAAAGCATGGTAGGGAAGGCAGACTAATCCTAAATGCCTCTAGCTCACGTGGAGCACTGTACCCTTTTATCTTCTATTCTCTGAACAGATTCCTGCCATACCACTGGCTGCTGCATCAAGCCTCCCCCACTGCTAAGGAGCACTAAGAAAGTGGAATAGGAATGTTGCTTTCCATTGCCCTAGAGGCTAGCCAGGACCAGAGACATTACAACAGCCTACTCACCTTTGCTCCCAGCAGAATACACTGGAATACCACTGCTAGCAGTTAAAATAAAGCAGCAAGTAACTCTACAATAATCTCTGGACATTTTTTGCTAGCAAGCAGACACACATGATGTGCAGAGAAGAGCTGGGACAAGCCTCTAGATTGTCAAAATTACTAAAAATGCCGTGTAGCTAGAATAGTTCTAGCTGCTCTTGGCCAAGTGCAAGGTCCTTCAACAGGGTCAGGGCAATCCCAGGCACAGATACAAGATGGGCAGAGAATGGCTTGAGAGCAGTCGTGAGGAGAATGATTTGGAGGTGTTGATT
Source organism: Tragopan temminckii (assembly GCA_028571105.1). Taxonomy (NCBI): domain Eukaryota; kingdom Metazoa; phylum Chordata; class Aves; order Galliformes; family Phasianidae; genus Tragopan; species Tragopan temminckii. The sequence continues at coordinate 45,816,091 of JAOWBP010000001.1, read as the reverse complement.
GATGAAAGACTTAACATGAGCCATCGATGTGTGCTTGCAGCCCAGAAGGCTGACCGTTTTCTGGGTTGCATCAAGAAAAGTGTGACCAGCAGGTTGCCCCTCTAACTCTGCTCTCATGAGACCACACTGGAGTACTGTGTCCAGTTCTGGAGCCCCCAACACAAGAAGGACATGGAGTTGTTGGAGCAAGTCCAGAGGAGGGCCATGGAGATGATCAGAGGGCTGGAGCACCTCCCTTATAAGGACAGGCTGAGAGAGCTGGGGCTTTTTGGCCTGGAGAAAAGAAGGCTCTGGGGGAAACTTGTACTGGCCTTCCAGGACCTGAAGGAGGCCTACAGAAAAGCTGGGGAGGGACCTTTTATAAGGGCACGCATGTAGTGACAGGATGATGGTAAATGTCTTTAAGCTGGAAGAGGGCAGATTTAAACTAGATACTAGGAAGAAGTTCTTTACTGTGAGAGTGGTGAGACACTGGGAACAGGTTGCCCAGTGAGGCTGTGGATGCCCCCTCCCTGGAAGCATCCAAGGCCAGGCTGGATGGGGCTTTGAGCAACCTAGTCTAGAGGGAGGTGTCCCTGCCTATAGCAAGGGGGGTTGGAACTGGATGATCTTACAGGTCCCTTCCAACCCAAACCGTTCTGTGATTCTATGATTCTGGAAAAGACAAACACTCCAGAAGAGCTCATTGCAACTTTCTGCTGCTAGGAAAAACAGTGGCAGGGCTTCCAGTCTTCAGTTTTGTGCACCAACACAATTCAAGTCTGAGAGTTCTGAGTTTTAGACTTCACTCAAGCAGTGATTCAATAGAAACACTTCTCTTTTCAAAATGAAAGAAAATATCCACGTAGATCAATCTATCTCTGAAGCACTTTCAGACAAGCAAAGTTCATCTGTCCCTTCCTGCAGCTGTCTGGACATCCATTGCCACATACTGGTGTATCTGGCAGTTAAAAAGAACAAGCTGCATGCACATGCAATTCCATGTGGTTTAACCTTGACAATGGAAGGACAAAGACATCTTCAGTCTCCTTACAGCAATGCCAAAGAGTCTGTTTCTGATGCTATGTAGAAAAGATTTCTTTTTAGGGAACAGTAACTTTGGTAGGACTCAGTCAATAGCTCATTTAAGGAAAACATATGTTGGTACTTCAGCTGACAAGAAGGAGTGAGCAACAGAAAGAAGGAAGTAATAAAGGAAGTGAAACAGCGATAACAGCTTCACAAACATGCTGCCATATATTGTATAGGAGGTGCATTTATCTTTGTGATTCATGGCAAATTCAGTCTTTGTTCAAAGAAAGTAAGGCCCTATATGGATCCAGGGTTTTTTTTCCATCTGCTTACAGTACTTCTTTCAGAGTAATGTTTAAGTAGTATAGATGTATTTTCTTCAGACCTATCAAATATTCAGTGAATTGCCATCAGTACTCTGCTACTAGTCCACTGCTGTATGGCTCTCCCCTTCGCTCTCAAGGCTTTTACCAATACAGCTTAATTTATCCATCGTACTAGCTCTCCTATGTGCTGTGCTCCACATGGCACCATACCTCAGCAAACTTCCTCGACATTCTCCAAAAGGAAAAATTGTTTAAAGTCATTAACTCTGACAAGTGGAAGAAGTTTTTCTTTCTTTCTTTTCACTCTGGGCAACCACATTGCTATATTCTTCCCGTGCTTGCAAGTACAAATAACAGCGAGGGCAAGGAAAAAGCACAAGTGTTTAAAATTGAGTCTAATTAGAATTTTAAAGCATGTTTTTATTATAACTGGCATTTGTTCAAAAAGTGAAACTGATGATGAGACTCTGAGAGACCAACACCTTAATCATCATTGCTATCCATCAGAAAAGTCAAATTTATACAAATCAGCCAAATCAAACCGTCCTTTAAACATACAAAGCATGCCTCTTCACATAAGCTAAGTATAAACAGGAAGAAAAGCATAGAGTACTTCCATGCATCCCAAACATAAGCACCAACCCTGTGAAAGACATCCTCAGAGAAGGAGAAATATATACAGGGCCTGCAGAATTCCGTATTTAAATTCTCAAGTGACAATCAAGGAGATAATATATATGGTTCTTCTTCTCATTGGTATACAAAGGAAGGTATTAGGGAAACATGTCAACCTGCTTGCTTGCTTTTGTCCATAAAAAGCCAACAAACATATTTAATATTGTCTGATATAAATTTTTAATAGAACAAGAATGTAACAAAACAACTAACCATCAGTAAAGCTACCACCAATCATCACACTTCAAAATGCAGGTTATACTAAGCTAGCTTCATCCGACCAGACTGCATGACTGGATTTTAACAGTTTTGTTGAATTGTTGTTTGACTATCTGTAGTTATGACTCCATACAACCATAGAGGAAAAATCTACCTACTTCAGTTCTTCTTGCATGCTTCTGTGAGCCCCACTGTACTGAAACAAATCAGTCATTTATGTAATTCTGCACTTGTCAGACCCTTCTGTAATGTTCTTCAATACACCAGAGCAGGAGATAGCTATTCACCTGAGCACAAGAACTAGTACCAACCAGGTGTCGTGTCTGTAAGAAACGGTGCAGCAATGCCTTTTGATAGCAGTGAGCTGTTGTTCTTCTACAATGTTTCGACTGCGATCTTCATTTGTGATTTCAACAAATAAATCGTTACCTCAGTAAGCACTCACCTTGCATCATACTCCGGTAGGCTGTGTCTGTGATGGCATAGATGTGAGGGGGCATCTCGTGCCTCTTTTTGCCTTTGTACATCTCCACTATTTCTTCTGAGTATATTGGCAGGTTCTTGTAAGGATTGATTACCACACAGAACAGGCCTGAGTAGGTCTGGAAAGAAAATGCCCCAGCAATAAAGAGTTAAAATTTTGTATGCTCGTGCCTTTAAACAGCATATTATTTGAAAACAGATCAGTCATTTTTAAGTGCTTCTTCCAGTGATGCTAAGTGGGATGCCTCCCACTATGCAATATTAGAATATCAGCAACGCCTAAAGTTATATCAACTTGGATGGTACTCAACCTTTCAAAGTATGCAAATAGCATCAACTGACACATTAGTCATGTCAATAATCAAAGTGGCCTACTCCCTAGCTAATTAACAGTCTCTGAGGAGTAGCTTTGCCTCCTTTCAAAATCCTGATATTTGTCTATTTCACTATATAAAATAAGTCCTCAGCTTCTAGAAAAAAAGCATTTTACATCATGCTTGTGTATCTACTAGACAAATTTATGCAATTAAGCAATCAACTACAACATAATAAAACTTCGCATGAGAGCAAATCAGTTTACTTGTGTCTAGAAATGGTACAGATGATGCAGAGAGACAGCAAGATATTACTGCAAACACAATACAAAGATATATATTCCCTTTCAGAGATGGCACTCTAGCACAACACTCAAGAAGATATTCTTGTCCACGCTCAACAATTTTCATGCTAAATGACAGCTACTAAATAGAGGAAAGGACAGATAACGCATTCTTGGAGTCTTACTGATAGATGAGTGTTACTGGTGGCATCAAATCACTTTGTGAGGCCTTAATATATTCCTTGGATAGGAATCAGGCTTATTTATTTTCTGTTATCTCCCTGATCACTTATGCTCAGTGTGCCCTTCTCTAGAGATGAGAAAGACTACAGAAGTGCAACTTGACAGGACTTTATATAGGTCTATTTGATGAAAAGTTGCCCCTCCATCCCACACTTAGTCAAAATATGATTCCAATATAGAGAATCAAGCCAAAGTATTTACTAAAAGAAAAATAAGACCAGTGTACTCCTTAGAGATTTTCAAGATCACCGGACTAGACCGAATTCAGAGCTGACCCTGCTCTTAATGGGAAGTTAGACCAGATGGCCTCCTGAAGACCCTGCCAACCCAAAGACTTTTGTAATTTACATGTAATGATTGTAACAAGAACTAGAATCAGAACTGTACTGCCATTAATGTAGCATAGTTCCAAACTAGTGAGTATAGAGAATAATTTAACAGCATTCCATTCTTAAAGAGTCAGCAACATTTGCCAAAGTTCACTTCTAGTGCGCTCTATGCCAAAATTTACTGATCTGACAGCAAGCTTCAACTTCTCAACTGGTTTCCACTGAGTTCTAATACAACTATCAAAATAGTTCTAGTGAAAGTATCTTTTTTTTTTCCAAAATATCTTTGAAATCTAATATCTAAAAGCAAATCTAACAAGCGTTTTAATTGCAAAGACAGCAGGAGAGGACCTTCCACCTTCCGTATTTCCTAGATGTTCTAAGAATAGCATTTCATGCCTTGGTGTGGAGGTTTAGAGTTCCCTGTCAATTTTAGAAGCAGTTATTCAAAAAATCTGTATATAAGTAGCTCTCTACAGATACCTACAGTGCTACCAGAAGAGTACATTTAGCACCTTCTATTGCTAAATTGCTTCTATTGCTCTTCTATTGTTTTCTCAACAAAGAGAGCTTTGACATGATAAAGAGTTCTCTACAATAAGTGCAGAAAGTACTTAATCAGATTTAGCCTCTTAGCTAGATAAAGGTAAGAATTAGACTACAGAAGGATGAAAATAGCATCATCTACACAGTTTACAGTTTTATATCCAAATTTTCTATGCACTCGTTTAAATCTTAGGTAATTAACCTTCTCTTCACACACAGTTGACTCAGCTTTCACCCTATGTCCCCCAGAAAGCATATTTTATATAGCCATTTTAGGATTTATTTATTTTTTTTAACTTTGTGTGTATTTGTGCACGTGCAATTACAGATTCTCTTTAACACTACAGTTCATGCCACAGGGGAGTACAAGAAAGAAGTGGCAATACGTGAAAAGGAATTTGAAGTTTTCTTGTCTGTATTTGCGTGACTTTTTATGGTCATGTTTGCCCACAAAGAAGACCAGTCCCTTTTCAAATAAAAATAATGCAAGGGGCTGAAGTTGGACTGAAGCACTCTGCTGGAGGAGAGCAACAGTTTAGAAAAAGGAAGGCATGAACTTCCTCAGACTGATGAAGCAGGCCTGCAGGAAAATTCCATTACTTCCTTCCTATGAATGATGACTATGTTGACAAATAGCACTCTGTAGCTGAGAATTTGCTCTACCAAACAGTGCTACGCTCCTCGTAACTGCTGTAGCTTCCATGGAAATAAACAGGAGGCATTACTTTCAGAGTGACCTATGTACACTGCACGTACACCTCCAAGAGGATTAACGATCAAGCAACAGCCGCTTCAGTGAAAGTATCTTAAGCATTCACATTAATCTTCTGACTGCTGACAGGTAAGATCAGTCCATTTCACAAGTGCACAGAAACACTATTTTGGCAAGCCTAAGACTCCATAATAGAGCATTACTACTCTAAGTTCACATGTGTGAAGGGTGTGGATTTTTTGTTTTTAATACTACTTTCTACCTAACTAAAAGAACTCAGTTTATTACAGCCATAGATCGTGTCCGAAATTTCAGAGGATGTCTTGCAAGACAGATGAAATAGCCCATTGCACAGCGCACAACAGACTTCACAACACCGGTGAATTATTTTCAACAACTTATTACATAACTCAGCAATGTATCCTGTTCTAAAAATGTTACACACACGATCTTGCATATCCTATTTCAACACAAGGCCAACATTCTTCCCCCTGATAAGAGGTTTTGACCAATAGTCAGAAGAGCTGTTCAGCTGCATGGAATAACTAACTGCATCAACATCTTAAGTCTCAAAATCTTGAGATCAGAAGGTGACTAAATTTCTATGAGTTTTGCACCGTTCAAGTGTTCTCTGATAATTTAGGCATCGGTTGTCTGTATGCCCTCATGCCACACTAGAAGAGCTGTGGTCACAGCATTAGTTAGAACTTATAGTTTGTGTTCACGTTTCTTAATTTAGAATACAACTGTTCGTAGAGGTTTCTAACCAAAATAGATAACTAGAGTGAACTCCTGCTATGTGGCGGCTTGGAGATAACCAGGCTGTTAGGACAGAAGAGACTGTCTACAGTTTGCTTCATAAGATGACTAGAAAAAAGACTAAATCTCTTTGGGTAAGGTGAAGTAATAAGCATTCCCCCCTCCAAAAAAAAAAACACAAAAGAAAAAAAAAAAAACCAACACCAAAGCCAAAAACCATACAGAAGGTTGACAGTTTTTATTTATTTTGCCATCTCCAGATGAAAAAAGAGGAAGATTTGGGGATTTAGAAACTCAAAAGGAAGGAGAAAAAGTATCTAGACATGCTTTATTATCTAGGACTGGGTTAATATACATGTTTACATATCAAATTCATTATTTAGTGCATCCTAGAAGATCTTCTAATCTATGGTGAAAAACACTTCACAATGTCTTAAAATACTGAACACCCAGTATTTCTACATCTGTCAGGAATTTTCTCTCTGGCAGACCCATTTTGATTCTGTAAGTAGAGGGCATTTGGAGAATAAACAAACCAAGAAACACTCCTTCATGTTTTAAGCAGCCACTGCATCTAAATTTTACATTACTAACGAGTTTATTCACCCTACGTTGATGGAGTATTAAAAAAAGTAGAGGCTATCAGGACAGATTTCTGCTGGCTACACAGAAGTTAAGACAGAAGGGACCTGTGGAACTAGTCAAAGTTTTCCAAATTCTCCTTCCCTGCTTTTCCTTATTTACTTTACTTATGGTATGCAGTGAAGCAGTTCTTGCATGCTTTAGAAGGTTACGGTCATCGGTCCCATGCATTGTATCTTTGTCTTTTCCACAGTAATAATAATCCCATTCTGGGATGAGAAGAAAGTATTATCCCATCTGTAAACTCACACGTCTATATATGTGCCTACAACATTTTGAGATCCAGAATTTGTTTTAAAAAAAATAAAAATAGCTAGACACTGGTATTTTTTTTCCCAGTGAAGCTCCAGACATGGGAAAAAGCAACTCAGATGTTAGGTATATTAAGATCGTGTTTTTATTATTTAATTCAGTTCAGACTTCCTGTTTACCACTTTTCAACTGCTCTCACTTCTTGCTAAAAGCAAGTTAGATGGCATTCAAAACATTCTGCAAATGAAGACATTGAAATGTGAAAGACTGATTTACCACAGCATTCCTTGAAAGCTTCTACATTAACTAGAGAGGGATTGGCATAGTTTAGCAAAAAAAATCTTAAGTAGAAGGAAGAAGCTGATTCACATGAGAGTTATGTATGTGGGCAATGAAAGGTTAACATACACCCTTTAAAAGCAAATTGATTACAGTAAGTTCCCACACTACAAAATAGAGAACTCTTATCCTAATGGAGATTACTTACATAGATCAGTCCAGAGTAGTATCTTTCCTTCAAGTTGTGAAGCACAGAAGCCTCATTCAGGCATGTCAGCTCAGCCATATCTTCCACCTTAGAGAATTTGGGGGGATTCATCTTCTGGATGTCATCCTTATTTACTTTCACCTTCTTTCCATTCTCTGCCAATTCTACAATGGCCTCATCTCCCATTTCTTCCTTCAGGCTAGCTGCTTCAAATCCACTCTTCTCTGAGGGAACCCATACCAACTTCTTGGCTGCCCAGTCAGCCTGAGTAAGGGGATTGTTAATGATATTTTTGTCCACGTAAAGGTACTTATCTGCATCTCTTTGCGCCATTGTGGTTTAGATTTGGGGACCTGCCACAGAAAAAAAAAAAGTTTTTAAAGCCTTAAATTGCCTTGCAAATTCCTTGCAGACTGGCACATACTAAATACTCTGAGCCTTTCATTGTCAAAGTACGCCTCCCCCCGCCTTCAGTTTCATGTTAGTAAGCACTGGTAAGTTGTCAAACTTCCAATAAGGTCAAGGTTTTGACTGCCAAGAGGATGGGAAAAAACAAACTAGCAAGCAGTTTAAGAAAAAAAAATAATCCACAACACAGAACAAAACAATGACCGTTAAGCATTTGGAAGCCATTATTTGACAGAAGAGAGAAAGCATGTTAGAGTGACAAGCATCACACAATTCAGAAGATGTGCCAACATTCACAGCATCAGATACTATGTTGGTAATGTTCAGGTAAGATTAGCTCTTAGTGCTCAACTCAGTAGAAATACTTGCTCAGAAATATCAAAAAAGTTTAATCAACAATTTTACTTCTTATCTCCTTATCATGATTAGCTATGAACAACAGCAACAAAATTCACAGCTTCTTAGAAACAACATATTCCAGTCTAGACAATGCAAGAGACACAGTTCACTCCCAGAAGACACTAAATAATTTAAGGACACGAATTAACACAGACTCTACATATCCTTTCCACCACTAGCTCAGTAGTAACACTGAACCCACCACTTGGTATCTCTTTTCTAGTCAATGTTCAGTAGCAAAACAGCTCCAAGACAGTTAAAAAAGAAAAATAAAATAAAAAAATACTGCTGTCAGGAGACTTCACAGTCAAAAATTCTTCCCAAAGATCCATCTATAAAGTAGTTACAAAGTGTGTTTGGGTGGAAGAGAGTGTCACCGCTACAAGGAGGAGATGTAGGCAGCATGCTAAGAAAACGGCACCCTAAATTTAGCATTTCATCAAAACCAGAGCACAACTGCCAGGGATTTTCCAGTTAATAAGGCAACAGTTTTATTGGTGCCATTCAGGAATTCTTTCAATCACGAGAAAGAACTTCATGCATCAAGGCTCATTAACCACGTAACAGCAGCCTCTTTACAAGGCCCCATAAACATTATTTCTTGGATCCTTCCTCACAAAGATATCAGCATCCTTAATATATGCTTGGATAGAAACTAGAGCTCTTTACCACCAGAAGGAACAGGAAATTAAAATATCAATATTTATGTCATGGAAGGCTACAGGGATCACTGTTCGTGGAGCTACAGGGATAACTATGTTACAGAGCATAGGCATATTTGCTCGCCAACCTACAAACCAAATAGGTGAAGTCTGATTATAGATAACGCTAACAAAAAGATACTGAGGGAGGGGCTGAGCTTCACCTATTGAAATGTGTAAGAGCATCCCAGCACTCACAGTAACAAAGCCAGAAAAACATCAGTTACAATAACTATGGGCACAAAATGCCCACACCAGACATTTGTAAACATGAGGGGAAATTCCTTTCAACAAATGTATCACTGTATGTGCTATGTGAGTTTGTGCCAGAAACTATGATAGTTGTATATTAAGAGACAAATTCTTCAGCAAGCAGAAGGAAAATTCTAAAAACAATTCTTCCCTTTAGCCTGCATTTGAAGTCTTTGTCTTAAGCCTTATAGGAAAGGGCGAACACCCACCCCCTCGCTTTGCCTCATCTTTCCTTTCCCACAGAGTCATTGACAGTTCCACCTCAATCGCCGCAATGACAATTCCCAGAGCCACTCCACTTCCTTGGCTTTTCGTGTTTTTATTGAAAATCCAGAATTGGATAGGACCACAACAAAAAGATTTGATGCAGACATACGATGTAGATATCAAGAGCTCACCATGAAATACTCATTTGTCAAGAGAGCTGCAAGCCCAGACTACAACAGCTTGCCTGACAAAGCAAGTGGGAAATAGCAAAGTCTGACAATTCAACAAAAGATGTTGAGAGTCCGTGACACTGCAGTGTCTCCTGCAGGTTGTGGTCAAAGGGTTAAAAGAAGGGGAAAAGAAGAAAAAAAAGTAGTAAAATAAAGGAAATAAGTATTCAATTGTGTTCAGAGTTGTATCAAGTTTGGCAAGGCAGCAGCTGTGTTCTACCCTCCATTACACAGTTTCCTGCGTTTGCAACTCCCAAAAATCTAACTGGTTGCCTTTTTTGGCTATAATCAGGCAGGACACAGAGGCAGCATGCTTCAGCTAAATTCGGTTTCATCATTTCCTGAGGAATCCTAACTAACCAGCCATGTGAAGTGTCCTGCATTACACTGAAACACAGTCCTCACCTCCTTACTGTTACAGTACACACAACCAACACACCTTGGAGATTTCTTCTGGGATAAAGAATAGTTCTTTTTGGATAAGAAATATAGATCAGACCACGAGAAACCTTTCAAAAGGTGCTCCTAGCCAGTCCTAGACCCTAAAAGAACTAAGAAAATAGCTACAGGGAGGTTAGTCAAATCTTCTTACAGGAGAAGTCCTGAAATGCTTCAAGAACTGCAAGACCACATTCTTCAGCCCCTAAAGAATCACTGCATAGCATCTATCCTTCTTTCATTCTCAGTGCTCAAAAGAACAGCTATCCAAGTAAGAAGATAAGTGGCCAAACACAGCTGTTCTAAAATCTCACCAAATACTAAGGGTTGGGTTTTTTGGGTTGTTTTTGCTTTGGGTGTTTGTTTTATGGCAGTACTACTAAATAGCAAGGTTAAAAGACCTCGTACACCTCAGACTTCAAACACACTTGAGAACTACACTATTGCATGGCAGCAGAACACAGTCATACTCTCATTCACCATCTCAAACTAGCCCAGAACAGAAGAACCCTCAGGTACCAAAACTAAGATACTGGAGAATCATGCTGCAGTAACATGGTATTAGTGCTCCTCTCATGGCTGACTTCTACCCCACAGGGCCTCTAGACTAGCAATACCACAAACCAACCATTAAGTTTGCCTTGTCCACAAGAACAGAACCAATGAAGGAATCCGATTCAGCATGTTCTGTCTCGTGGTCTCCAAAACTTATCTTCCAAGTTTATTATGTGTTCCATGGAGCATTTCAATGAACTCCTCAAGGGACAAAAATCAGTCAGTCCAATGACCTGCAATTCAACGACAGCCCTGTTGAATGCAAGTCATTACCATTTTAGGAACAAATTGGGAAGCAATTTGTTTGCCCAGTAGTTTGCACTTGGGGTGTAGATAATTACATGGGGAAAGAACATTTATCTTCACCCAGCTATTGTGCTGCTGTCAAATGAGAATGTTGCTAACAATATTGTTTTTGATGCAATACCAGTCTACAGGTAATAGACACAAAAATACAGAAGGAAGACAGACCATCCTTGTTTTCCGTTTAAATGCCTCCTTCCTAGTATTGTTTCCAAAAATGAAATACCAGAGTCACTTCCCTATTAACCCAGTGTGCTCTTGTGTGCTCAGCAGTCTGAAGAACAAGCTGCTCAAACACAGCTTGTTTTCCATATTTCAGGCACCAAATAAGGTTCTTACCCTATTTCACTAGCTACATAGTTGTCAGAAAGAAGCTACAGAGTTATACATGGAGGAAAAAGTGATCTCTACGGTCCCGAGTAGGAGGGGACTCAGACATCATCATCATCATCCTCTAGGCTGGACGGGGCCATCAGCAACCTGGCCTAGAGGAAGGCATCCCTGCCTATAGCAGGGGGTTGGAACTAGATGATCTTAAGGGTCCGTTCCAACCCAAACCATTCTATGAACCTATGATTCTACGAATATGTAAGTCAATCTTAAAAGAATTACAAGAAACCTTTACTTACACATTTTCCCGCAGATTCTTCTGAGATGAATAAACTAAATGCTGGCTTTAAGTTAAAATGCCATGCATTCCCTTTGAACTAGGCAGAACTACCCAAAACCCTAATTTGAAGCATCATATGGACACAAGTTTGCCTTGGCCTTTGCTACAATTTCATAGCTGTAAGCTCCAATTACCAGACACTGCACTCACTCCTCTCCCTACCTAAGGCATTGAGTACTCCACAAAAATCTAGAAATACATTGGCCAGCTTGGAAAGGTCTAAAAGCTGTCTCTGCTAAAGTTCTTCTCCTTTGAATTAGTGTTTTGCAAGCACTAAAAGCTCATAATGTTATCTGTTTGCAATCCAGTTTTCTGGAACCATTTGTACCATTCAACCCCTACACTGTTAAGTCTGTCAGCAGCCACAGAATTGCTGCTTCTAGGACTGAGCCACTCGCTCAGTAAGATGAGCTTGTGTTATGTTAAGCTATGAAAGTAAGGACTGTAGCTGAAAGAGCATAATATGGTCAGAAGAGCATATAAGTAGGTAATTACTAGAAATGCTCTTCTGCTTCATATCCACCAGTAAGATACTGTTGTAAGAGCTTTCTGTATCACTCCCCCCAGCTCATACAGTGCCCTATGATACTACCCTTAAGCTGAAGGCGATGAAAAGAATGAACAATTAATAGCAATGCAAACACATTTAAACAAACAACCTTTTTTTAATTTTTTTTTTTTTATTTTTCATACAGCTCACATCTTTGAAGCATTTCAGGAACAAAGTCTCCACGCTCTTTTTCACACTGGCTTACCTTCAGCAGGTTGTGACAGAAGAGCCCACAACACAAGAAGGCCTTTCACAGAGTGCAGGAATATACACCTTTTTCTACAGGCACACAACTTTTATGCTAGAAAACTACATCATTAGCAGTCACTTATAGTTCCATTTCAAATATAACTCAACTTTCCTCAGTGAAGAAACTTGATTCTTTGCTAATACACAGCATTTAAAAATAACCTGGCACCGAGAAGCTGGTGATTCAAACTAAATTTGATCAGTAACATTCTTATGCCAGAAATCCCCATTAAACATGCAATCTGAACAACTAATACTTGAATTATTTTTGCAAACTCAACTATTTCACTTTCCCCAGTCAGCTGAACACACTTCAGCAAATCAACAGGAACAGTTCAGCAAGTGCAACAAGTAGGATGTGTGGGACAGACTCACCCCAAACAGATTAATTCCCTTGGATTCACCAAGAAACTGCTTAGCTCTCAGCAGCTTAGGACGTGCCAGACAGACACTACTCTGCTTCACCTACCAGGATGTCAAAGGGAAGGAAAACTGTGAAGTTTGTTATTTACAAGTTGGAATAGTTTGTGTTAACACCTATATAAGAAAAGAAGTCTGAATCACTAAGGGTGAGAAATGGTTTGCTGGGGGAGGAGGAGAGGAAGGGAAGGAGAGAAGCTGTCACGCAGCTGAGACTGATAGACTGCTTATATCTACTCATTTCTCAAGCCCAGTACACTGTGATACACCAGTACCTGATGCTTCAAAAGAAAACTCAGGAATCATAAATTTCAGCTACTCCACTGGGGAATACATCAGGAAAGTACATAAATTCACAATTAATACTCCCTCAGACAGCATACTGAGCTGAAGAGGCATTCAGCTACACTTACCTTTGTTGTTCAGCATGCTGTGCTGCCACACAGTCTCATTTCTTCTAGTTCAGCTTTATTTGGGATTCATAATGGTTGCTATTAGGCTTACTGCAGTTCACTTCTTTCCTCTCAAGTCACATTCTGACGCACACAATGCATTGTTGAAAGCTTTATTTCACAACTGGAATGCAGATTGCTGGCAATTATTGTTGCACATTCAGTTTGACTGTAGTGCTGCCCAGACTTGCCAGCTACCATGTTTATTACCATAAGCTAAACGCAAGGTAGAGCGCTGAAATACTTTCTCTCTAAGCTCCAAGGGCTCCAAGAACGAAGAAGGAAGGTATCTAAACATCTAAGGTAGAAGTGATACCTGTGTTACTCAGGAGTGACCTACCGACCAGACAACACACTGCAAGATGGAAGAATGGAACTGAAGGGAGTTCTGCCTCTTCCAGGTGGCCTAAAGGTAGCTGGCAGGCATCATCAGAACAGACACAGAATAAAAGTTTCTCAATTTCTGCATATCCAGTTCTTTTCATCAGCTGTCAAGCAACACTTTTCTGGTATGCATGAGGCAGCACTTGCACATTCTACTATAACAGCTGACACAGGAGGTTTGCTCTGTGAAGCTGGGACTTTTCACAGCAAATTGCAAACACCACAAAGCCCTACATAAGAAAGACACTGTCCTTACATGCCAGCTTAGTAGTCACCTTTTCCACTGTTCAAGAAAAGATAAAGATTAGATTCACACTGCAATCAGAAGCTACAGATTAAGCATACGTGGATGTAATGTAAATTAATGCAGATCTGAACAAGCTAAGCTTGGGTACCAAGCAGTGAAAAATGGGATAGCAAAAGTTTCACCACAAACTATACAAACACAGAAGAGCTCTTGAGCAACTGTGCTGCATGCCATAAAGAAGCTTAAGCTGTAGGTTACGGGCAAATATGTCCACACAGAGCGTCCCTGAGTTATGCTACCCTGTATTTTAATTACTGCAGTGAGATACAAAGGCACATTACAAAGAACACGGCACCAATAAAGCGAACCAGTTCTCTGAAGCCTGTGCAGTTGTTAAAACACCCCAAGCACTGGTTTACGGAGGGGGAGGGCAGCCTCCTGTTAATTTCAAGTCCAGTTTTTAGCATGACAAAGCTAGGCTGGCTGCCACCCAACCCTATTCACTTTGAATAAATATTCAAAGTTTACAATCCTGCATAATACACTTTCTGCAACTGTTGTTTCTCATTAGTGCATGTACAGTACATGCCTTCTCAGCAGAGGAGAGAATTCCTCTTCCAGAGACAGTGTGCCCACAAGGAAAACATTCCGGGGGAGAACGCATTCTTCGTGACCACTCAGCAAAGTAATCCCACTTAAGGAGACGGCTGTAGTTCAGCGGACTGCGGCCCATCCCTGCTGTTCAAGCTGTTTTGCTGGAAGACTTGTTTTCAGGCAGCATAATGGCCTGCAAAAGTTCTGATCAGGCATGCAGAATTCCCCAGGGACGTCTCGTGAGAGAAGGGGCGAGAGCTTGAAAAGTTTCAGCTTGTCCTTGTTATCTCAGGGTCACTTTCCATCCCTTCCCCAATATTCTGATTTAAGGCTAAAAAGCTATCTGCCAAGAGCTCTCAGGGGCACTGAAGTACAAAGCAGTTCTGCTAATAGACAGCTTTATAACAATCAGCACTCTCTAGCACCTCTGTCAGCTCCGGGTTTCATCGCAAGAGGGAACAAGGAATAAGTTATATCTGGTTAGAAGACAGGGACAAAAAAAAAAAAAAAAAGACTCCGGTACAGTCTTTTAGATACAGACAGTTGGCACGTATGTGGCTAAGATTGAGTTATCTCCCAGGAACAATTATTCTCACTTCCATTAGCATAAAACTCACTTTGGTCTCAACATTGGTAAAAACAATTTTCTTCCTGATCTCACCAGAAAGAACCAAGAAACACTGCAAATACAACTGGCAAGACACTTAAAATGGTTATTTTTACATTGTAGTGAGAACCAAGCTTTTCTAGACATTCACAACTCAACCCACTGTACAAAACCACAGCCATGTCCAAAGAGCCTCCTGCTGCTATACCTCACACTTTCTTCCCTGTTTCAAATAGTCTCCCTCACCATTAACAACAGCTTGGTAGGCAAAAAGCCTGGCATGAGTAGGTCAGCCACCTCTACATGGTCCAAATTGGGCTTTCAACTCATCCAACTAGCAGGGAGCAATTAAGAGGACCCACTCCTGCATGTGATGGCAATCTTTGAGATGGGAGCAGGAAGACAGGAAGAAAGAGAAGCTACATAGTTTTGAGCTTCAGGATATGTGAGGAGGTCAGGCTGAAAACAGCTTTCTTGACCTCATATTTATTTATCAAGTGGATTGCAAGCTCTGAAACACTGGAAATGAAACATTTCCCCATTTCGACCAAGGTATTTCACAGCTCCCTACTCAGCCTTTCATCATAACCACTGTCCTAGAGAACGCCCTCTGATGCAGAGTGCCTGTCCTCCACAGCTCAGCCTCATGCTCATTTTCTGGTTAGTTTGCTTTGTCCTGACCTATGCTTTCTTCCCAAAGCATCAGATATACCAGTCTTTAACAAGGATCTCTCTTATTTTAGAATTCACCCAACTGTACCCTCCTGGAGCACTGATTTTTGTAGGACATAAAGGACATAAGGACATAAAGGCCTTTGGCTTTCAACGTGAAGTTAGAGCAAGAAGGACACATGAAGCAGGAACCTAATCTAAACTGTTACAATTATGGCCAAAAGGAACACTTCTTTCTCCCCTCTTGTTCCAGCATTGGAGGAAAATAGATTTTTAGGAATAAAAAAGAAATTCTCCCATCCTCACCAGAGACTCACACACTTTGATATTCTGCTCTCCTAATAAAAGGAGGCACGTGCAATCTGGAAGTTTCCAGCAATGTTTTGCTTTCTGTTCTAAGAAGACAAAAACAAGTTCAGGAAATACTGATCATGCAGGAGCAGAACGGTTTCATGTGTTTCTACTACAATTAGCAGCACTCTCCACAACCAGACACACTGAAGTGTTGCAGCTGATTCTGACCAATCCATATTCTTCCCCTTATCTACACAAGCAGCAGCGAGCCATTACTGGAGGTGATAAAAATGGTATCACAGGACGTGGTAATATTTATCAGTTACATCTACATTGAGGTTTTAGGAGCATAACACAACTAACATCTGTCAATATACAGGTTCTGTCCCTAAAAAACCATGTAAAAAATTAACCCTCACTACTGTGTGGATGAAGACGATACCCAGACTATGCACATGTACATGCCAGCCCTATCTGGACAATATGCAAATACATAATTCTCATAAGCTACACTATTGTGTCTAATAAACTGACAATCTGCCTTTAAAGTGATGACTAATCACTTAACTCATCACATTTGTGCATTCTCATTTTGTATTTCACATCATGCACTGCGTTAAGTTCATCTAAGCAAAACTTTGACTTGGGAAGGGCCAGTAAAATAACTCAGCATATTTTACTGCATAACAAGAGGTCAAAGACTTCAGTACCTGCTATTAACATTCGTGCTGCAATTTAACCCACAAGATGGAAACTACAAGAACCACTTTAAGTAACAAACTTTAAGTCACAGTTTAAGCAGTTTTGGGGCCTGTTAAGTCTTAAAATACTCACAACCGTCACCCAAAAAAAGAACAAGAAATATACACAGCCTCCTCTACATTTCAAACTAAGCCAAAGAAAAATGCAGTCTGGCTTCAGCATCTGCAGGGAAAAAAGAAAAACAAAAAACAAAAAAAACCAACAACAAAAGGGTTAGAAATCAACTCATCAACAAAATGACTCCAAGTGCCTCACTAAGACCTTCCTCACGCAGTTCATTCTGATGACTTCAGATTTACATTTAGAACTCGTTGTCAAGTTCCTACCTTTAAGCATTATATATTCCTTTGAATATACTTAAGTTCTAACAGTCTATTAATTATAAAAAAATCCTCTGTTAATTAGTTTTTCTTGCAGTCAGTTGTCTCAAAATAACCCATTTTATTGATTCTGAGAACATTATGATCAAACTCTCTTGCCCTAAATGGCAAGAAGACCTAAAGCATAACAATCCTTGCCAGTAACAGTTTACTGACTAAAAGCGTACCAACAAGTTATTAAAGCAGGTTGCTTTAAGTCACATTTGGAGAAAAAAAAAAAATTGAAAACACTGAAATTAAACTTCTGGTCGAAGTTTCATCTGAGTTTAACTCAGTGTTTCTCTTCTTTTTTTTCCATGACTGTTTGGATCAACTCTATGTGTGCTAATGAGACCAGCTGCATTGAGTACTGGATATATTCCACTTTGGTTGAAGTCAAATCTTCTGTACCTCTAAGGCTTATTAGGGGAGCCTACATTCAAGTAAACTGCTGAAGTCTTGACCTTAAAAGAAAAACAGGGACGAATGCAGTACTCTGATCACTACAGACAATTAAACGGGAAGTCAACTATTACAAGAGCATACTTTAAGTCTTATATTTTAAACAGGAAGCAGCCCAGCAGGAAAAAAAGCCCGACCGCACACAGAATTATCAAAGTTAAGCTGTTGTATTTCTCAGAACCTCTTTTCTTACCAGTCTGAACGTCTACTTCGCTTTAGTTTAAATTAGAACTTCAGTTCAGCATTGAGGCATATATCACAATAGTTTTCCTGCCGAGACTCGTTAAAATGGTAGCTCTTGATGAATAGATGTATTCATCAGTTACACAGACTTTACAAGTTTCCAAGTTCAGTTT
>JAOWBP010000001.1:45693164-45739218 GCA_028571105.1 Tragopan temminckii | reverse complement strand
GCGGCGGCTTCATACCGGGGTGGTCCGGCGGTTGGCTGTGTTGGTGTGGATCGAGTCCTTGTTCTCCTTCTGGATACAGTTGTGAACCTGGAGGAAGCTGTTATCCCTGTCGTAGTTGTAGGTAGCGGTAGGGGTGGTGGTGGCCTTCAGCGGGTCCCTGCTCAGGGTGTACATCGAGATCTCTGTTGATGGAAGGGTGTTGAACCCTTTGATCCCGACGGGAGAGGCATCCCTGGAGTGTGAAGGCTCGGTGGAGCGGGAGCTGGAGCGGCTGCGTCTCTGGTAGCGGTACCGGTAGCTGGGGATGCGGGTGATGGCGGAGGACTGGAGGTAGTCCGTGGCGCGAGCGTTGGCGCGCAGCTGTTTGTGCCGGTCAATGAACATGTGGACGGCCAGCACTCCCACCATCTCAGCTATAATGAAGGACAGGGCCCCAAAGTAGAAGGACCAGCCGTAGGAGTAGCTGTTCTTCTTGGAGTCGCTCTTCGAGGGGTCTCCAGCGTTGGCTGATATGTATACGATGATCCCAATTATATTACTCAAACCTGGGGGAGAGGCAGCCATCAGGAGGACAACGTGTGGCGGTGGCCATGGGATGAGACTCCTGCCCTCCTGCTGCCAGGAGGGGTAATGGGTCCCAAACCTACCCGTTGGTCTCTATTGCAGCTGCTCCTGGGCAAGCCCTTGCTCCTGCGTCCCCCACACCCTGATGGCCCCCCAAAGCCACCAGCCATGAGGATCCTCCCTCTCTATGTGGCAGATGGAGAGGCTTCATCCCAGGTTGGAAATGCAGCCCTCCCTTACCCCTGAGCCCAGCCAGCCCACACATGTCCCATTACCTGCGGACACGAAGAAGATGCCGGCACTAAGGATGATGTTGTGTCGAGTTTTGTAGAACTCGCTGGCTGCAATGCAGAGTCCACCCATGAAAAGCAGAATCACACTCAGGATCGGAAAAATACTAGAGGCTCTAACAGCCCCTGTGGAGAAGAGAGGGAGAGGGGCAGAGACAACAGTGCACATGTCAGAGAGAAGAATCAGGGCTGTGGCAGCAACATGGGGTGAGGGGACCAGAGGGCATGACTTGGGGGAGTCGGAGTAATTCATGGAGGAGTAAAAAGGGGGTGAGAAGAGAGAGACAAAGTGTGTCAGAAGATGCTGGTGACGAAAGAACTGGGCTTGTTCCAGAGGACAGGGTTGGGTATGCGTGTGCCAGCTCCATACACACGCCATTGGTCAATAGAGGATAGCTCAGCTGGCAGAGGGCAATGACACCGATGCACGCAGATGCACAATGAACCCTAGAGCTCTGGGGGAAAACTCGCGTGTATTCAGGCAGTCTGCATTGGTTTGTGTTGGCACTGTTTGTGTTTTTTTTACTGAGAAGGGCTTCCCTCCTCTCATCCCAAGAGGAAGTAATCTGTAAAGCGTGAAATGAAGCCTTGCTTGCTAAAGAAAGGTATCAGACAGGCTGGTGCGATTCTGCTTGTGGAGCAAACATTGGGAAGGAGGGATGAAAACCAAACACTCCTTGCCTACAGGAATGGACCCTCCTGAAGCAAATCATGGAATCATAGAATATCCCAAGTTGGAAGGAATCCATAAGGATCATCAAGTCCAGCCCCTCAGTCCCAAAGGTGGGACTTTATCTGGTGCAAGAACAGACTTTTTTCAAAGACCCTGCTGGTGTTGAGAATGCAATAAGCAGAGACAAACCTCTCGCTTGCTTTCCATCTTTCCTTGGCTGAGTTTCAGGGAACAGGAGAGTGATAATAACCATCTTAATAGCTTCTGGAAGGCAAGGCAGAATTTAGCAAGGTGAAGCTAAATGGAGGTGAGCAAATATCAAGCAAGCATCCTCTGTTTGGAAGGTTTCTAGAGGGATGCTCACAACCCTGCTCTGACCTTATCAGTTTTAACTGGGTCTTATTTCAGATATTCCCACGTGCTGGGAGAACCAGAATGTGCCGGCTGATGAGGGAAGCTGCAGGCAGCATAAGAAGTGTGAGGGTGGGCCCTGCTTCCCGCTCCTTGGAGGGACCAGGGAAGCAAGAGAGGGGCAGGGTTTCATCTGGTTTTCTGGATCCTTGAGGCTAAAGACAAAAGGATTTGTGATGGTATTTGGATGCTCATAGCATCTACCTATTTTCTAACTTAATGTTAGCAAGTGAACATAGGGATGCTGCTGCTTCCTCTCTAATGGATGTTTAATTCTCAGAAACATGAGATACCTTCTGAAGATGTCTGGCAGGCATCAAATCTGAGCCCTTCTAGATGGGCCATGGGCACTGTCCCATGATTATCATGGTCCTTGAACCGAAGGGATTACTTAGGTTGATAACAATTAATACCCTCCTAGCTGCCCTTGCTAGCACCACCAGGCATCGCCCATGCAGAGCACCCACGGACCCAATTTGGCAGAAGGCTTGGGGAAGAGGCTGCTTGGTGGAGTCCTTATGCAGCCAGGCAGCAGAAGCCCAACTTCCTCAAGGAGAGACCTCAGGAGTCCTTAACTAAGTGGCCAAATCCCACTTTGAAGCTAATTTTTCAAAAATGTTCTGTCTTAGGACACTCTCAGGTCCTGGCATTGGCCAGATTTTGCATGTGGGTCTTGTTCCCTCTGAGAGAATGGATCCACAGCTCTTGGGATGCTCACTCCCTTCCCCCAGTTCTCCTTCCTGAAGTGCAGAGGATGCTTGCAGTTTCCTCACTCTCAAACAACTGTGCAAGCAGTAACAGCCATCTCTTTTCACATACAAATGAGCTTTTCAGAGTCTAAATTCTCTCTCTCATCTCTGCCGCAGGGCTGGGTCTCCACATCTGGCTTCCAGCACAGCTGGCTGACAAGGAGCAGCTCTGATATGCTGCTGGTCTTTGAAGACCTCTGGTGCTTCACCTTGGAAGGTCAAAATCTCTTGTTTCAGATTCCTGAACGGAGAAGATCTCTTCTCATGATGCCAAAAGATGCTGTGTGTGTGCAGAGGGTGGAAAAGAAGGCAAGGGGGGACCTGGGAGGGGGAATGACTCCTGTTCAGCTGAGCTCTCAGGGTAGGAGGAAGTAGTGGCTCATTGCCAGCTGGGGTGGCGTGTGCTGTGGGTCTGCTCTGTAGAAACACAGTGTTTGGAGAGAGGTGGAACAAGAGAGAAATGGGTGTCTCCATTCACTGCAGTCCAGCAAATTTCTTAGATCTGATGCAATCAGAGTATGAGGTGAGGAAGCAGAACCTTGTCCTATGTGAGGTGGGCATGTTTGGGCAGAGACGATGCTTGAGTTAGATCAGTGATACAGAGGGGAGCTCTGGTGTTCCTGTGCCCAGGATTTGGCTGCAGAATCAGCTGCAACTATGAAGGACGGCCCCTGCAGCCCTCCTCTGTCCCCATGCATCTTGCCCACTGAAGAGGGGCTCAGAAACTGATATTGTAATGTGCCAAACTCTGATGCATTTGGGTTAGAAGACTCTGGGTTTATATCACAATGAATTGCTGCTAATAAGAAATGCCATTGGTTGTCATGACACTTGACCTGTCTCAGTGGCAGGTCCCAGGGAGGTGAGACTGCAGCCAGATGCAAAGAGTCAGTGGACCTGGGGGGCCCCTGCCCACCTCTCACAGCCATCTCTCCCTCTGCCCCCTGAGCTCCACAGGGTCCAGGATCTGCACTGCACTGTTTTCAGAGAGCAAAAGGCACCCGATAACAACACCTATGAGCAGTTTCAGGGAAAAGGGCATGTGGACTTACGGAGGAAATATTCTGCTGTATCGGCTTCATAATCTGCATCCTCAGGGAAGTGATCGATTTGCTTACACAGACCTTTAAAATTCCCTAGGGAACAAAAGAAGAAAAAGAACAAATGAGAACACCAGCAACCTCCTTGAAGGAGCAACTGCCCTCTGTGTTGCTCTTACTCCCTCCCTTCCTTTCTCCCAGACAGCATGCACACTCACATGGAGACCATTAGCTGCTCTCCTCACATGCTCACACACCCATCACCCTCCTCTTTGCACAGGAACACGGGCCGGACACAGACTGATGTCTACTTGGCCCAGTATCCCTTGCTTTGGGATTTGGCAGCACTGGAGGCTTTGGCCATGCATGGACAAGGGGTCTGTCCCGCCTCTGTAGGAGGTGGAACTGGAGTCACAGATGGCAAAACTCATGGGTTAGCATCCCTTCTGTTGGCATCGACTGAAGCAACTTCAGGTGTTTGCATAGTTACAGAGAGGCCAATTCTCCACTTGAATTTCACCTGGCATAGCCTTGGTGAATTCCAGTGGTGTTGCGTACAGAGGGCTGATTGTATTTGTGCAGAGAAGTGTTTGTTTTCCTCTGCTGTGAATTTGCTATACCTATTCATTTCACTGGCGGGATATGTTCCATTGTTCCGCTGTTGTACAAGAAGAACAAAAGCTCCTAATCTACTTGCTCCGTATGACTGCTTGCTTTGTGTACCTTTAGCAGGCCTCCTCTTATGTCTGCTCACAGATTAAGCCTGCAAAAAGCCTGGCATGAGTGTTGGGGTGTAGCCCTGCAGCCGAGGACCCCATATGCCAGAGGAACAAAATCTTCTGCTGTGGTTGAGAATCTGGGTCACCCGCAGATTCACCAAGCTGGTGAAAATCCCCCATACAGGTGCTTCTACCAGCCTCTCTGCTTTATCCACGGGGCTCCATGACCAGCAAAGCCATCTCACCAAAAGGCCGGAGAGATCTTCGCAGTCCACCATCATCTGAGATTCCTACCAGTCTCTTCTTTTCAACGTTTGTGTCACTCTCCTCTTGAAATCAGCAATACCACATCAGATTGGTAATCTTTGAGCATAGTCATCATCGTGGCCATTGGTTGACTGGACATTGATTGATTAGTATCTTGAGGTACCTGGTTGGTACAGGGCTCTTTGGGAAGGAAGAACACAGTACCCAAATGTGGGGCATGGCTAGGCATGGCAGTCCCAGGGGCCCCCTAACTGGAGATCAGCCATCAGTGTTTCAAACTGACTGAGCCCTCAGCAAGGGACTTTGCAGCCTGAATGCTGAGAATGACAAGTGTTGTGGCAACCTGAGAAACCTGCTCTGCCATCCTTGCCCAGCCATGGTACCAGCTGGGTGTGCAGGGCAGGGGATTTTGAAGCCACCACAACTGTAGATGTTGCCTCCAGGAAGGGTTGTTTGTGAGGAACCTAGAGCTCTTCCAGGCTAACTCTTGCCAGACTGAGACCTCAGGCACCATGTCAGGTTCCTGAGTCACATCTCGGAAGATTTGTTGCAGGTGATTTCCAATGATCTCTCAGGTATTTGGGAATATGTGGAAACATAGATGATTCTCCCTGTGTTTTTCTCCAGGCAAAGCCTTGCTGGAGCGAGGTTTGGGAGGCTGCACAGACTGAAGTTTCTCTGGGTCAGCCCCTATGCTTGGCTCTTCTGTGTCCTGTCAGTTTTTGACTGGTACTTCTGAGATATCTATCACCCTTTGCTGTTAGTTCAAGGAGCTTCCAAGAAGAGGCTAGTCACAGCGGAAAGGAGTTTGTGTAAAAGGTAAGCACTAGGAGGAGAAATTAGGAACAAAGCCTCTCCATGTATCTCTGAAGTGTTATTCCTACATTTAACCTGTGGGTTATAAGTTATTAATCTCCTTTCCACAGTGCAGTTACCTCAAGTGTCTGCTTCTCAGCCATGGCTCTCCTGGAGGGAAAGATCCACAGCCAAGCAAATTTCCCCACCACACTCTCACCTGCTACTTGCCCGCACAGTACAAGGCAAGCGGACAGGCAGGCTCTTTGAAAACCTGCTCCCAGTGCTGGATGTCCAAAGTGTGCTGCTGATGATGCTCAGCAAGGTGTTTGGCCATTGGGCTGTTCAACCCTGCTTACTTAAACTGCCATGGCACCGAGGAGCTGCTTTTCACCCTGGGACAATGTGCTGCTCTGGTCTGGCCCTGGTTCAGCCCCACTGGTGTTCATGAGGGCAGCATGGGCAGCGCTGGTCCCATTGAGTTGCTGCTGTCTGTGATACCAGCATGGAGCCATGGCTCCAGAAGACAGATGCTTGCCTGTGCTGCCGCAGCTTCTCTTCCAATGCCTCCTAGCTCATCTGGGCAATGGATGGAGAAAGGATGCAGAATTTAGGTCATTAACGTGGTGACTGGGAATAGGAGAGAACAAGATTCAGTTTCTGTTCTGCCACAGGCATGCTGCTGAAACCTTTTCTTATCTCTGCCTTGGAGACCCACCTCATGAGATGAGGGGACAGCACTGCTCTGCCTTGCACTCCTCCAGAGGGCACAGGGTGGCTGCACGGCTGTCACAGGCTGTGTGTGTGCTCAGGGCAGATGCGACGGCTCAGAAATCAGCTCAGTGTGGAGAAGTTGCCTCTCATGCCAAGGCGGCTTGGCAATCCTTTCCTGGACATCTGTGGCCTGCTGGGATGGTGGGACAGCCTCCCCGGCTCCTGTGCCAGTGGGAGCCCCTCAACCACTTGTGGGGAGGGTTTAGAGAAGCTCAGCAGTGTTTCAGAGGTCTGACACAAGGCCCTTCTCCCATTCCGCACATGCCGTTTACAAAACCAGGGAGGGAAGAAACATGTTCCACACCACAGTAGTACCTCTGAATGCCTGTGCATAAGCACATCTTTATTTTGGAGCATGTGCAGGATTCTGGGACCCCTTTAAGGAGAGAGGAATGATATATACTCATACATAGTCATGTCCTTTTGCCCTTCCCATTCTTCCTGATGAACTGTTTCATTCTGTGAACCCCAGGCAGGTGTTGAGCACCGTGACTTCTGCAAGCCCACAAGAAACTCAAGCTATGCATTTCCAACCTCTCACTGCAGCTCTCCCAGCTTCTAGTTCTCCCCTCACCCTTCAGATCCTCCTCCCATTTCTCAGTCTCATTCTCTACAGCCACCTCCTTCCACCCAATATGTTGCTGTGGGGCTCCTGGGGCAGCCTGATTTTGGATGTGCAGAGCAGCTTGGGAAGAGTTCTGACTTGTCTCAGGGCCAAAAAGGTCTGTGGATGCCCAGGTCCATGGAAAACACCCCTAATCCTGGCCCTCAATCTTCTGACACCATGGCAATATCCCAGAGCATCTGCCAAGATGCTGCTGGGTGTCCTTCAGTCAGACCCCCAGCGTTTACCTGCCCAAGCTTTGGAAAGCTTGGGAGCAGAGGCAGCACTTTGCGCTGTGACCTGCCATAGTGCCAAGAGGGACTGAACGTCTAAAATGCATAGACATCAGCATTGACTGAGTGCTTGGTCTCAGAGAGGCCTCCTGCAAGGCGGCCAGCCATCGTTTGGGTACATGCTGTCTATGCAGGGCAGCTGGCAGCTGCCGGCTCTGCTGCAGCGCGAGCCGGACCAAGTTACCCCTGATGGGAACCTGGCTCAGTGCTGTTGATGGCACGGTTTATTTTTGTGCTGCTTTGTGCAGCCCTGGCTTTTTCAGAAGTCTCGCCTGCCTGCGGAGTGCAATCCGTCAGCAAATAGTAAGTTCCGAAGAATACAAAGCTGCTCCCTTCCCACAGGGAGAAGGGAATGCTTTTAGATGGTCAGGACTGTACATCTGAAAACTGGGAGCCAGAGGGAGAGACATCCAAAAGGAGAGAGGCAGACAAAGGGGGAAGAGAACAGAAAGACCTGTTTTTCCCAGAATGATTTGTGGTATTTCCATTTACGGAAAAAAGCAATCCGCTGAAAGCTTTCCTTTAGCCTCCCTCTCTAATTTAGCAGAGGTTTTGGCATGGTGGCTTCTGGAGAAATAAATAAAGGTGGCTGGATATAGCTGTTGTCTCTAAAAGCTCAGAATGATGGCTCAGTGTTAGCCAAGGATTCAGCACCTCCACACATTTCCTGTATCATTTTAGCAAGTCACTTAACCCCACTCTTCTGTCACAGACAGAGCGAATAACGGTATTTCCCTGCCTTGGGGAAACAGCCTGAGGATATCTGTATTAAAAACATGAAGGAGATCAGACACTGGAGCTGTTTGGGCCAGATATTTCTCCCCACTTTCTAGTTCAAACACAATGTCCTTCTCCTTGACGTGACCTTCTCCCAGGTGGGCTGTGCCCACGTGAAAGACCTCCCAAATCCACACTTGTGATTCCTGCCTTAGAAGTAATTGTCATTGCAGATTAAATTGATGTTTACTATTTGCCCATGAAAGAAATGAGGAAAACGGCACAGGAAGGGCAGGAGGGAGGGCACAGAGCTCGAACATTTCTTTCTGCTCCAAGATTCTGTTTCCGAGATTATTCCCTTTGGGACCAGGTGGCGAAGCTTGGAACTTGGAGGAGAAATTCCAGTGCTGTATGGCAAACTGCTGGTATGTGAGCTTTACAAGTATTGCCAAAGGACTTGCAAGCCAGGAGAGAAAGTTTGCCATCACTGTCCCAAAATGGTGCTGGTGATACCAGTGGGTGGGAAATGGAGTCTTCAGGGCTTAGCCTGGGGAAATACTGGAGATCCTCTGGGAACTATGGGCCATCAGAAGCCTCATCACCTTCTCATGTAAATGCAGCGTGCCTGCTTTGATGTGGCCTTCCCCAGCATAAACGTGCAGCAGTGCATACGTTAAACAAAAAACCAACAAAACCCTAGCAATATAACCAGTATGCTGCATACATAATTCTCTCCCTGGGGAGAGGATAAAAGAACAAACCACATGTGACTGATATCAAGCCCCATCACTTAATGTGCCACTGGAAATCATTCAGATATTGTGGCAAAGACGACTGTAAAAGGACTGATGCAAAATAGAAATTGATCTTACAGTTATTAAAGAATATCCCCCCTGCCTACAAGGGAGAACCATTATATCAGCTCTCCTCACCTTATCATTAATAATCGTGTTTATTACAGCTGCTGCTAAGGATCAGATAATAAAGAGGTTTTTCTGCAGTATAATGGTACAAATATAATGGTACAAACACTGCCTTACAGTGCCTTGAGGAGCCTGAAGGAAGGGCTATATCGCACTGCATTAGCCATGACCAACACTGCAGCAGTAAGCAGCCTGACAGGAGCAATTCTGGGGGGATGACTCGGGTTGGGAGGCAGTTAATAGATGGAAATAGAAGCACTGACATAGGTGGGCAGGGGAGGAAAAAGTGAAACACCAGCACCAGGGAGGAGAGGGTGAGCAGAGCCAGGTTCCCATTGTGGCCTCATGGCGCTGGGCCTCCTCCTGGGCACCAGGCCTCCCTGCCTGCTCGTCCCACTCCACGGCCTCTGTGGAGGGAGGTGCAACAGAAGTAAAACCTATACTTAAGAATATCCAAAGATTTCCATTTATAAGCACCCTCTTGTTATAGGCTTGTAATTTTCAAGAACGTTCGTGCCATAGTTTGGAATTTCCCGTGCTTTGTCACAGGCAGAGAGGGGGATTGTCTGAGGAACTGGGCAAAGGCTCTGGAAGGCGTTTTGGTGCAGAGACAAATCCAGCACGTTTGAGCTTTACAAGCTAAAGCATTGCGGGTGGCTGGTTTTCAGGCACTGCTAGACATCTGTCCAAGTTACAAATTAAAAAACCTAACACAGCAATAATAAAAGTCATTCAAAAAATCCTTCTCTTTTTCTTGCATACATTCAGTACAAGCGTTTCCCCTGGTAATCAATTGCCTCTATTTTCTAGATGTTGCCAGAATCAAATCTGAGCTGAATTTCTTCTAAAAACAGTAATAAGCAGAAAAGTGTTGTAGGCTTAGCTAAAGCTATGGGTAAATTCACTCCTCCTAATATTGTATTTCTTGCATTTCCCAGCTGGAATTGAAAACAGTTTTACATCTACATATACAGCAATTGCATGTTGTGATTTCATGTAGACACATCAATGAAGGCATTTGAGTTTCTCTTGCTGTTGTTTTCCTTTGTGGTTTGATGGATGTGTAAAGCACTGTCAGCGTCTGTGATTCCTCAACAGATTGTTTAGGAACTAATTCTGCAGAGACTGGTGCACAAAACCTTGTGAACTTCCACGTGTACAAGACCTGCTACAGGGTTTTCAAGGTATGTCAGCTGAGCTGGTAGAAGTTATTGCCTTTTCCGTTTAAGAAGAGGCAAAACAGGTCTTCAAATGAGCTGAGAACCAGAAAAGGGATTGAGAAAAGGGTTTTTAAGTATCTGAGCTTGGATGTTGGAGTGCGATGTTGGGGTTTAACCTCCCAGAGCACAACTGGAGCGCCAGAGCTGCCAGGTGAAAGGTGGAGGAATGAAAGCAGAGGATGGTCAGGGCATGGAGAGAAGTCCTGATGAAACAGAAAGGGCGAATGAAAGAAATTGAGATATTTGGGAAGAAAAAAAAAAGAAACACAGCCAAACCCAAACTGGCAATTTGTAGCAAGAACATTTGTGTGTGTGTGGAAAATGAGTCAAATGTGACACTACAACTGTGAGCCGAGTGACAGGAAGGGTGATGCAATTATCTGCAGTGAGAGAGAAATGATGTGCATAAGGTGTGGGAGGAGAGGAGCTGCTCCACCACTACCACAGGCAATCCCAAGCTGCGGCGGCACATCCAGATGTCAGGGGAAGGGAGATACTAATGGAAGCCTGGGGGGAAAGGGGTGGATGGGATGAAGGGAGTGTTTAAGAGCTGTTGCTTCTTTTTTTTTTTTCCCCTGTCACGGCAGCAACGTTGCAACTAGGACAGTTTTTACATACAGGGATACAACATCAAACTCTCAGAAAGCAGAACGTGTAAACGCCATCCCAGCCGATGGGGACGTAGGCACTGAACAGCCTCCAACCTGAACTGAAAGCACACAGCTCAGCTGAGCCTGGTCCTCCCCAGAAGCACACAGAGGAAATCCTTGTGGCAGAAGATTTATGGTTCAGCTCGTCTGCTGGGGTTGCATTTTCTCCCCAGACAAAGCTACGGTGCTGATCTGTGTATATACATCGGAGGACAGGGCCAGGTTTGCCCTGGAAGGTCATGTTTTGGGTGGGTGGTGAGATCATAACTCTAGGGGTGATTGGAAGTCATGGCACACAGATACCAAAACTCACAATTGCAGTGCCATGGTCAGAAGGCTTTGTGACCACCATTTCATTAGTCATTTTTAAATTATGAAGGAGGAGAAAAGGCAACTCAAATTTTTCACCTCCAACCCTACGCTGCATTTATCTCTGACATATCCTGCTGGATCTATAGGGAGAGGCTGTCCTCGGCTGAACTGGTGCAAACCCAGTATGACCCTGAGCTGCTCCTTCAGCAGATATGGTCACAACTGAGTGAGGAATTAGGCTCAGCTGGCAATTAGCTTATGAAGTATGTGGTGCGCTTTAGGGTCCTTCAGGATGCAAAGTGCTAGATAAAAATTAGTTATTAATAATAAAAACATCCGAGTACCCCAGGGAAATAATCCAGAGAGTGGAGACAGCCAAGGACAACGGTAGCTTTTGTTCCATCTTCCATATCCTCTGCCTTTTCGGCACTGCTGCCCCTCTGCAAGCCCCTCCAGGGCTTGGTAAGATCTCATCCCATGTGCTTAGCAATTGATATCTATAATGAAAACTAGGAGATAAGCCACAGTTGCAAGACTTGGGGTGATTGGCTTTGCTGGGCATGCAAGCCCTCTTTTGGCTAGGAGGCAAGTATAGAGATGGTTTTAGGCAAGAAAGCAGAGCAAGGGCAGGGCTGGCTTTCCTCCAGCATGTCTGACACTGGGGGAATCCAGAGCCCTTCACGCAAGGCTGAGGAATGTCCCCCAGTGTGGGGCTGTCGCACATGAATGTAGCTGCCATTATGCGCTTACTGAGCTTGCCCAGGCTTTGCCCAGACAGGGAGCATCTCTAATCCCTTTAAGATAAAGTGCCCTGGGGATTTTGCTGTCCCTTCAGGAAGCAAATGCCCCCAAAGCAATAAAGAAACCAGGGGGAGAATGGGGCAGATGTGATGCACAGCAAGGCCATTCTTGCCAGCAGCTGGGGACAAAACTATTGGTTTCTCCAATGGCTGGAGAGGGAATGTCCCACCCCAGCAACGCCCCCTTGCTGGAAATAGCCCTCATTCCCCAGTCCAAAACATGCTAGCAAGTACAGCTTACACCATGTGGAGCTGAATGAGGTATTACAGCTAAGTATGGCATTCAGCTGTGCCACAGCTCCCAACATCACCAGGTAAGCAAGTGCTGCTCTGACTAGGTGCTCCTAATCCACATCAAACACCAGATGTTGGAGGAGGTATTGCACAGATTTAATTTCAGGTCTCTTCATTATGCAGCTAGAGAAAACAAATGCCAACCCTCACAAGCAGTGTTAGCTTTCGGAGGCTGCTATTAGAACGTTAATAATTTTATTATTATTATTCCTCCTGAGTTGCAGATACTCTGATGCTTTACAAGGAGACAAAGTGCCTTGGCCCTCTCCTGAAGTGCCTGTAACAAAAGTTAGACTTAAGCACAGCACTGGGGTTATTTAACAAGCAAACAGTGCCAGCAGGGTGTTTGGAAGAGGGAGGTTTATAGCAGCACATGATCATGAGACATTTATGGTTGTGCGTGCGCCTGTATCCTGTTAAGTTTATGCTTGCTTTTAAAATGAAATCCACGGAGGGCAGAAGCGTGCCAGATTTAGGGATGATGCCTGCAAGAAAGGTGAGTGGAGGCCAGAGAGGGGAGGATGATTTGGAAAAGAGCAAGCAGATGGGAGGCTGTGAAGGATGAGCGTTAAAGCCCCTGTGGCACGACTAGAGCAGGTAGGGCTGCTCAGCCATCAGAACCCCTTTGAAGCTTGACTGCAAGCTGTGCTGCTGCACCAATATTTTTTCATTCATTGAACACACTAATTCATTACGAAAGAGTCTGGATCTACGTGCTAGGGCTAATCTCTGAAGCGTTTTCAGCTTCGCTACCCGTAACATTGCTCTTGTGTCCTGGGGAGGAGGCTATTCATAACAGGATAAAATTTACTCACAGTACCAGACTGGGGAATATAATTTCTAACATGACCTGGTCCCGTTACACTCAGTTAGAAACCTGAAGGGCCGTTTCAGGGTTTTGAATCATGTCCGAGCCACCTATCATAGAACACTACCATAGAGCACCTCACGTGGCTGGGATCGGATTTCCTGGAGACGTGCCCATCAGAGCTTCTTGCCCCAAACTGCACCTCTCTGTCTGCCCCATGTGTTGGGTAAGGTAGGTCTTGGATCTGAAGCTTGCTATGAAACCTGCAAAACCAGAATTTGTCACCTGGAGGCTGCCAAAACCTCCTCCAGGCTTGCCCATTTTCCACTGAAAAAATTCTCAGTTCTTTCTAGAAACACTGAGCTGAAATTCCAGCCCCTTCCCCACTTTCTAATTGACTGCTTCACTGACAGCAGCCTGAGAAGCAACAGAGCCTTAAAATGCTGTGCTGCACCTCAGATCTTACCCTCGTGATCTTATCTTTGTGCTGGAGCTGCCTGTCAGGACGTGTGCCAAGATCAAAGAACTGCAGCGTTTCAGCCTCACTTTGTGTTTGCCTTTCCATGAGTAAACCCTTTTTTATTTTTTTCCTTGTGCTACAGCTGCAGCAGAAAGCCTTTCTCTCTAGCAGGTGGTCAGGGTTTTTCAGAGGAAATTTCTTTGAGGGTTGCAGAGACTGTGACTTGATCACCTGAATTGCAGATGAATGAGGTGAATGCCTGAACTGTCAGCTTACTGACATTTTCAGTACATCAAACTCATGGTTTTGGTCTAGAAAAATCTTTTTTTGTTGTTTTTTTTTTTTTGTTGTTGTTGTTGTTGTCCCACCCAGCCTGCCTCTTTCCTCTATGAACCTCTCTCTGGCCCAAACTGTCTTTCCTGGAGCCGCTTTTAGTGAACATCAGAATGAGATTTGGCCAAGCTAAGACCTAATCGTGCAAATACTTCTCCATGACCAGCCTCCGCCCCTACAAAGGGCTTCTGCTGCAGTGTGCTTGGTGATGTGTAGCAAAGCAGAGGGGGTTAATACATCACAGCAAGAATGCTTGGCTTTGCCCAGCCACTGGGATCCTGTAACAACCCTGGTGCTTGGAGATTCCCCGGCAGGGAGGGGAGAAGATAGAGCATTTCTTGACTAGCTGGAAGCCCTGTGTACAGAATACCTGTGGAGACTGGCAGAGCAGCGTGCAAGCTGGGACTGGATGCCTTCCAAGCATCAGAACAAAACTGAGTCTCTTGGTGAAGGATGCTAAATTTTGACAACGGGAAAGGAGCAGATAGACAAAGGGTGAGTGGGAGGGAAAAGACTTTCCCTGCTAATGCTGTCTACTCGTACCGTAAAGCGTTATGTATTTCTACACGCCTTCATGTGTACATGGCACTTTACTGGCAGCTACAAAGGCAGACTCTTGCCCTAGAGTTTCATTATACAAAGACCCTGGCCTTTGGGCCACCAGCTCAGCTCTTCCAAAGGGGGCTCCCAGCACTCAGGCCTTTGGGTTGCATCCACAAGGCCTGGATCCTGCTACTTGTAAGGCCAATGGGAAATCACTGGGAACGTGATTAAGTCTCAGATGTGCAGACTGGAATGAGGAAGCATCTGAGAAAGGTCACAAGCTAAACCATTGCATGCTCATGTCTTGTTTGCTCCTGGCTTTAGCTGGGTATCTCTGAATCATTCCTCATTCTGAAGATGCAATGTAGTAAACAAAGTTAATAGTCAGAAGGGGAAACACTTGCCAAGGACACAGGAGAAGTAGAAGACATTAGCACAGGAAGACCAGCTGCACTGAATGAGCCCTAAGGGCGGGTGGCAGGAAGGTGGCCAAAGCTGGGCTTGCGAGGGGGAAAGAGGAGAAGAGCTATGGCTTTAGGGACATGGAGCGGCTGAGGAGTGGGAGATGTGCTGGGTCAGCACAGGGTAGAGTAGGGGACAAAGGGAACTGAGCCCCAGCGGAGCCACATGAGGCCCTGGAAATGAAGTGAGGAGCTGAACTTTGGTGCCGAAGGAGGCTGGGAGTCAGCACAGGGATTCGAGCAGAGAGAGTGACACAAGTGGAACAGCAGGTAAGGAAAAGATAACGCTGCTGTGCACTAGACTTTCAGAGTGAGTATTAAGCCTACCCTACAGTCCTGCTGGGCCCCTACGTCTCCCAGAATTGAGTGGGTTTGTGTTTTCGTGATCTAGTCTGAATAACTGCAGCACTGCCTCTGGGTTGCTCCTGCCTAATCAATCACCCACACGTCGGGAGCGATAATTCCCAGGAGGAGGCAGTCACAGGGAAAGCTCTGTCTGCATGCAATGGGATGAGGCTGTGGGTGCACTGTGGGGCTGAGCATCTCCCATCCTGGCCCACAGGCGTTGGGCACTACAGAGAGGAAGGCAGTGGGGTTGCCTTCATTCTCAAGAGCTCTCCATTTCCACATTCTACAGGGTTCCAGGGAGATCAGTGCTGCTCTCTCTGCTGCTTATTGCAGTTTCTCTGGATCATGTCCAACCGAGAGCGCTCCCCACAGGACAGAACCGACAGCATAAGCAAGAAACCTCCCCATCCCTGTGGATCCCCCACAGGAGAATCTCCATCTCCCACCTTCTGTTCAGGGTAACATCTGGGACAGAAGGAGCAGAAATCACACAGCAGTCCCTGAACAACAGTTTCTTTTCCCGAGACGCATGGAAAACAAGAGCTAAAGGACGAGCACCATGGAAGATGGAAGGAGGATAGAATTCACCTCTGCATGGCAGCCAGGGACAGGATGTGCCATTCCTGGGCACCAGGTTTCAGGTTTAAGCTCAGTTAGATCATTGTGAGAGCAAAGACAGCATCTGGATCACTAGGCTGTGAAATGAGATGGATTCAGTTTCTGAAACTCTGAGTGGATCCTCTCAGCTCAGCTCTCCTTCACTCCTGAGACAGCATCCTGCAAATGAATTTCTTCTTTCTTACCTTCTACAATGCTTCAGATTTCTTACAGTCTTTGTTTTATTATTCTATGGTACTCTATTTACTTCTCCTTCCTCCCCAAATATTGCCATGCAGTTTCTCACCTTCAGCTTCCTGACCTCTGAGACTCTGCTTAGTGAACCCAACTTTTCCATCCCTTCCCACTGCTGCCTTTCTGGGTTTGCACCACTTCTCTGTTGTCTCTTCATCTCAGGATCACACTGAACTTTTAATTGCCTTCAAACATTCTGCCTGCATGCCTACTAGTGTTCCTCTGCTGTGTAACTGGCTCCCTCCTTTCCTCTCAGTCTATTATGGCAATACCTGCAGAAAGGCATAATATCCATTTCTGTCCAAAACTGGCTGCATTAAAGAGCAGAAAAAAATATCCATCACTTCAAGATCTTCTTCAAGATACTTTGTCCAGTCTCTGATTTCCAGTCATTTGGCTAATACCTTTGGAAATGACAGCGTGAACCCCTTCTCCGTGTCCAGCAGGAGACTTAGGGCAGTTCATTATGGGTAGTATTGCTCCTATTCCTCCTTCATTTCTCTAGCTGCCATTAGCCCTTTCTCCTCATTTCTAAGACTCTGCTGTTCTTCCCAGAACACCCATGTTGTTCTCACTTAGTCTTTTTCCAGACATGTACAATATACTTTTTCTTTGTCTTTTAGACACAGATTGCCCTGATTTAACTCACCTAGACTTAACATCTCTCTTTCCAGAACCTTTCTCATGGCTCTCCTCCTACTCTCTTTGTGGCCTTGGAAGCATCTGGCATAATTCATTCACTCAAGAAAACAACCACTTCTCTTGACCCTGGTACCTCTCATCATTTAGGCCTATCTCCTTACTCCGTCTTTTTACTTTACTCCTGATTCCAGTAATTCCTTAGCTTCTGGTGCACTGCTCAACTCTTTGAAAATAAGCCATTATCTGCTGTGCTCCCAGGCTCCTGTGCTGACATCGTCTTTCCATTTAACAAGCACCCAGAGCCTCCTTATTCTTCATAGACTTCTTAAGAGAGTCACTCCCTCTTATCTCTCCTACATGACTGTCCTCAGCCATTTTCACTGTGGGTTCATGCAGACCGTAGTGAAGAAATCTAATGATCTCCTTGCTGCTAATGATGCCTGGTCCCATCTCTTCTTCACCTTGTGGCAGCTTTGTGAAATGGTTGCCCGCTCCATCCCTCTCAGGGTATTTATAGGGATGAGGGTACTCTGGTTTCTTAGCAGCTGCTCAACTTTCAGGCACTTCTTCAGACAGAGATGCCTCTTCTGTTCTGGGATTCCTTCTCCAGGAATAAATGATCTTTTATGTATTTTTCTAATAAAAATGATTATCGTACTTAACATCCATTCTGGTTTACATCTGTAGAGCTCAGAAGTATTTGGAAAAATCAGTAAGCATCATTTTCTCCATTGTAGAGATGGAAAAGCTGAGTCACAGAGATATTAGGGCCAATAGTTTCGTGTGTTCATTCATTTTATGCATCTCAATTTCTGGGAATCCTGTCTGAAATAACCTAATTGCTTTGCTGTAGGACTTGAAAGGGAGCAGTAGGTCTTCAGCACCTTTGAACAATACCAAATAGAGCAAGAAGTGCAAAATATCTGAAATGAGCACTCAGAAATGAGCAGCTATGAAAATGCAGTTGTATACTACCTGATCATGACCACACAGACCTCAGTTACTTCTGGCATCAGAGCCAGAGGCTCCATGCAGGAGAATATTGCTGCTTCATGGTCTTCTTCTGCCTTAAGTGGTGGAGAGGTGGTGATGCTGCAAAGCATCCAGGTATTCTAGAAGTTTCAAAATAAATCTGCTGTTTGTATTGTGACATATCCAGACCTCCTCAGTTGTTTTTATATGTGCTCTGAGGAAGGGAGAAAACCCTGCTCTAAAAGATGTAGCAGTGTAGCAACTGGGCTTGCTGTCAAAATTATGAAAACATTGGTTCAAAATTCTTCTTCTCACGCAGCAAAGTCTTCACCCTGGATTTTCTCTATTTTAGGTGAGTGAACTAATTACTTGGCTCTTTTGATTGCCTCTTCCCTTTCTCTCCTGACTAGTGATCCTGTCTTAGATCTAAGCAACCTTTTCCGCTGAGATTAGAAAGTATGTTCCAACGCAGAGCCAGCTTCAACAAACTGACTTCACAGATGAAAAATGTGTTTCAGAAGGAAATTCCTATGAGCTCTACCAGTCACTTTTATGTCAATAACGCTCAAATACACA
Organism: Tragopan temminckii; assembly: GCA_028571105.1. Taxonomy (NCBI): domain Eukaryota; kingdom Metazoa; phylum Chordata; class Aves; order Galliformes; family Phasianidae; genus Tragopan; species Tragopan temminckii. Next base: position 45,721,128 of record JAOWBP010000001.1, on the reverse strand, counting down.
TATCTTTTATATCTTCAGTGGCTCTTCCCTGCTTACCTGCAGTACTTCTTGCCTAAGAAAGTGTCTGGATTTGTACCAGCTTTTCTCAGTTAACTCCCTCACAGCTGGAATAGGTCCTCTTAATCTAAAATGCCTCAGAAAATCCATCTTTCTGTTCTGTCCCTCTTTGAGATCTAATCTGCGTACGCTAGGCATAACTTGGGCCTTATTTTTGTCCAGAGAAGCTGTGGGTGCCCCATCTCTGGAGGCAGTCAAGGACAAGTTGGATGAGGTCCTGGGCAGCCTGAGCTGGTGGGACTTTGAGGTCCCTTCCAATCCAAACCATTCTATGATTCTACGTTTATTCTGGATTTTCAACTCATTTTCCCAACCTACTTATGTCCCAACTGCAGATCTACCAGTCCCCATGTCTACAGTACAGTCTGACCTTTGCAGCTTTCTTGCTCCACACTTTTCCAAATTGTGTGCACAAGAAGACAACAGTATAGCATCTTTGCCTGCTCATCTCAGACTCTTTGTTTCCCATGCATTTTGAGGCAAATTTTCAAATTCCTCTCCTTTGTTTCCAAAAGTGATTTGCTCCCGTCTGTGCCATTACTCACATTTCTCTGCCAGTGCCAATTTCCTCAGGGTCCCACACAGCTTCAGCTGTTGACTTATCTTTTTCAATTCTGCTTCTTTGGCCTGGACTCTCTCTCTTCTCTCTCTGTCTTGATTTCAATTGATCTCAGATTTGCTTCCAATTGTTTTTTAAAACTTCGTTCTTGTATTTTTCCACTGTGAAACAGGACAACCTACATTCTTCCAGCGCACAGAACAAATGTTACAAAAGATGGGATTTAAAAGCAGTGTAAAAGTATGATTCTGTGCCTGATCAGTAGAAAATCTTTCTCTTTTTTGAAGAACCTGGGAGATGTCCCACAAAACAATTAATCCTTACTCCCATCTGTTTTTAAATCTTTTTTGGAGGAAAGTCATAATTTCCCCTAATTTGTTTGTTGATTGACATTTTTTGACAACACAAGGTCACTTCAACCTCAGGTTTGTTTGCTAAACTGTTTCAGCCAGCATTGCTTTAAGTATATGAGATGTGAAATTTAGGGTTTTTTTTTCTGACTGGGCACGTATTCAGAATGACTTTTAATCCCATGCAATCATCTGGAAATGGAAAATGTTTTACTTTCCATTGCTCCTTCCCCCCAAAAAGAAATTGCTCCCCAAAAGAGCTATTTGGAAACAATTGTCACTGTTTGTAAATTCTCAGTTTCCAAATAACAAACATTTCCAGTAACAATTTGATAGTGGCTTTAACTCGTTAATAGCAAATACTGCTTCATTGTAGTTTCAACATCTGCTTTTTACAAACGTGTTCACTTAAATATTGCTGTTTGGGTGAAAATCCATGCTAGTAAATATGTTGCTGGAACACTCACAGAAGGCAGACACAAATGGAGTGGGAACACAATTGAAGCAAATTTGTTTAACGTAAATTGAACGATCACACAGAAATGTTTAACGTGCTATTTACCAAAATCCATCTTCTCACGTGTCCAGTGGTCACCACATAATTTTTGCAAAGTAAGACACCAGGTCCTGACAATCCCATCGGATGGTGGGAGTTAACCAGCAGCGGGAGACGCAGCACACCGAGATTTCATTAGGAGAATAGCCTTAGAGGCTACTCCAAAATTCAGGTCACATACACTGTGCAGTCCAAATGTATGCATGCGCTCAGTCCCACTTTGACTGCAGCTGCAGAATCCCTCCTTGATGAAATAAGCCATTTAACAAAGAAAATGTGACTGGGGAATCAATACTTAAGGATAATGATAGGTAGAGGGTATGAATTGCTACCTTCTCCTGGCGGAAATATATCAGCTTTCTCAATTATTGGTCTACCCAGCTACATTTCTTTCCTTGGCTGCTCTAGGAATGCTTTTGCTGTGGCTCAGGGCAGCCTTGCAGGTGCTATTATGAGCACCACATCGCTATCTGGCTTATTGGGTGGCAAGGGACAGACGTGGGGGAGTCTGACGTTGGTAGAGATAGCCGAAGTTGTGTGAGTTATGTGCCGGCAGGATGGAGAAAATGACATATTACAGTAGCTCACACTGCCTCCAATTCGCTTAGCTCAAGCTGTGAATGCAGCCAAATGTATACGATTTGCTGGAATTTTTATTACCTGTAAGCTCCCATCTTCTCCATCCCAGCCAGCCAAACTGCTCTCGTGGCTCATTGGACAAAAGGCTCCTGAGTGGGGAAGTCCTAGAGCTCATTCCCAGATGTTGTGTGCAGCGAAATGGCTGCAGTGCAGTCATGGCTGAGGGTAAATCAAGGTGGTAGAGGAGCCGGCATTGCAAACATCTGATGAACCATTTAAAAGAGAGCTGACAGAGCCGACAGTGCTACCGCATCCAGCTCTGGATCAATTGTGCTCCTGCACACCATTACATGCCTAACGTATAGATTATAAGCTAGCTATAAAACCGATAAGCAGCCCTTGAAAACACTTGCATTTCAGACCCAACAAAACACCAAGTGCTCATCTACCATATGCAGTGCTGTGACGCTGTGATACAGGGTGTACTAGTGAAAATAAGCACACAGATTGGGGGCTATTTGCAAAGCCGTTTGACTGGGTTCCTCTGGCTGTGTAGCTCTGAGCAGGGAGTGGAGAAGCCATCTCCAACACAGCCTCTGCTCTCAGCTGGGCACTGTGCTCTGGGATGTGGGATTAATAGAATCATGGAATCATAGAGTGGCTTTGGTTGGAAGGGATCTTAAAGATCACTGAGCCCCAACACTTGCTGTGGGCAGGGCTGTTTATCCCCAGCTCAGGCTGCCCAGAGCCCCATCTAACCTGGCCTTGAACCGCCATGGATGGGGCACCCACGGCTCCTGGGCAGCCTATGCCAGTGCCTCACCACTCTCTAAGTAAAGAATTTCCTCCTGAGATCTAACAAAAATTTAGGAAGATATCTCTGGCTGTGGGTTTGCTTTGATTGAACTCGACCCAGAGTGGGCCAGATGAAAGCCTTCTTCTGTGTTTATCTAACACGTATCACAGCAGGGGATACTGCTTTCTGAAATACTTACTGTTTCTAATTACAAGCCAGGGTTTTCCAGAACCGTGGCATTGGCTGACAGACTGTCACGTGGTCTCAGATTGCTTTTTACTGTGTTTTTGTCCTCCCATTTGTCCATTGGGCCATTGAACTATTGAGCAGCCCTGGCTGACACAGTTTTCAGCTCTGGGACTTACAACAGCAGATCCTCAGTGCATAGGAACTATGAACCCTTATCACATTCAGGAAAAAAAAACAGTAGAGTTTTTTGTCTGAAAAAGCTACGTATGTTGGTGTTGCTATTAAACCTTTCCTGACCAGTTTGCATTGCATTACAAAACTACTAAAACCCCTGTGCTGTTGGTCAATTTCCTGCATAAAGTGCCAAACAAATGCGATTTCACAAGAATATTTTTCTTCTTGTCTCTCCTGCCATTGGCAGTTCATTGCCTCCTGGTGTAGAAATCCAAATCCAGCAGCACCCAAGCTAATCAAAGAGAGCTGCACTGGGTTCAGACACCTGCCCCTGGTTCCAGAGCTCTGAGGATGACGCTGATGGTTGGAATTGCCTCCAGCCTCACTCTGAAAGACATAAATTGCTGCAACATACACAGCTCACGTAAGAGGTGACTCACAAAGAGGAGTCTGCTCACGGCCAGAGAAGAGGAGAGTCTCACGTGCATCTGACTGCAAGGGATTAGAAATAAAGTGTGTGAGATTTCACCTTCTGGTCCAGAGATGCACAAGAGATGTTTCCATGGATTCACAACCTCTGGTGTCCACCCATGAACTCTCAAGGGTCTTGGAAATGAAGATCACAAAGATCGCATTTTTCAATCTCCAGCCTCTCTCTACCTTTTTTGGAACACCTCCTTGATCTTCTGTGTGAAACCTCAGGAGTTCAGTTCTGTACCATCAGGCACGACAAGACTCTGTCTTGATGTGTGTCTCTTTCTCTCTACTTTTGTGCATCACTCTGGAGAAGTCATACAGTATGCCTTCTTTGGCTTTCTTACAAGAATCTGGCCCAGCAAGGCTTGGAGCTTATATTGGTTTAAGATCTAAGATGGGCTGTTTTCAGTCCTGGATTAGTACATAAAGGGGGCTGCTAGAGTAAGGAGCAGGGATAAGTTTCAAAGATGTGATGCACAAACCAACAAAATCAAAGTATTAATTTTTAAAAAGCGGTATGCCTCTGGAAGTTTGAGAATCACTGTTCTTTAGTGATATACAGCATTTGTTTGAAGTTCTGCTGGGATATGATATCAAACCTGATTCTGGCTATATAAAGTCCAAAGCAAACTGGCCTGGCCTCGTAACTGACCCTGCTCTGAGGTCCTGACTAGGGACTTTGTGAGGTCTCTTCCCACCAAAAGGCTTCAACCATCCTATAACTCAAACTTGACTAACACAGCTGTCTGACTGCCTTTTCTTTCCCAACATCAAGTTCCCTGTGATCGGAGGGTGTCTATAAGCAATCACAACCAGAAGTGAAAGTCAGTGTTATGTCATCGCAAAGCCTGGAAACCCAGTACTAAAATACATACACAGCATGATAATGGCTGGACTATAAATACCTACAGAGAAACTGTAAAATTTCATCCTGTCACAGGATCCAGCTGCTGAACTTGAGCTATAACTAGAACTTGCAAGGAGAAAAGGAATGAGATTGAAAACCATGTATAGGGAAAGACAGACTTTCCCAGTCTAGCTGCATATTGACAGACATCTGCGGGGCATCATATATTAAAGAAAAAGCATACATATGAGTCTAAACAGAGGGAAGGGTTGAGTGCTCCAGCAGATCCACTCCATTGGCTGGTCATGATGATAAGGCTTATCATAACTGGTAAGTCTTTGAGTTCATTTGAGATGGAAATCCAGGCTTAAGATTTATAATGCATTATTATTTCCAACTTACTAGTGAAACCAAATGAGAGAAAATGACTGAAACTGAACTCCAACTCAGGCCATAGGTGCCTTTTTTGACTTGGGATAAACATGGGCCCACCACATGTGAGAGGTGCTATCCACAAAGCAGGAAAAAAGGATTCCTGAAATCGGTTTGGTTTGGAAGGGATCTTAAAAATCCAACCCTCTGCCATGGGCAGGACTGCCCCCCATCAGGTCAGGCTGCCCAGGGTCCCATCCAACCTGCCCTTGAGCACTTCGAGGGATGAGGCATCCACAAATCCTGATGAAGCAGTGTCAGCAGCCAAAATGCAATGCATTTCTTTGGAAAACAAAAACTCATCTTGTAGTTCACAAGAAATTGCAGCAAATATCCAAACCCCACTGATTCTTAAAACCAGCAGTAAGTCCTAGCTACTTTTCTCCTCAGCCGTGGGCATGGGGTTTCCTCAGAGGCTTGCCAGGTCACTTCTAGACATGCACTTGGTGCACAAGAAAGAATGGGGGTTATTATCTTTGTCCCCTCTCCAGTGGGGTTTGTACAAATTTATTCAATTACTGCAGTGATGAGACGGGTACGGGCAATGGGGTCATGACTGCAGTTGCCTTGGACCTTCGAGGGTCTCTGGAGAATTGTAGCCCTCTTCTCTAGGAATGCAGCTGCACACTTTCAACCTGCATTTATCTGACAAAGCAGCACGTCTGGAATCGAAGTTCTGCACAACAGGATTCTTCATAATGGACTTGACAAATCTGGGGCAGTACAGAGAAAATCTCCTTGCAAGGGAACAGGTTCAGGTGCACTGACACGGATTTTCACTCTTCAGCAGATGGAGGGCTATTTGGAGGAGCAACACTGGAGATGGCGTTATTGCCAAGACCTGCACCCTGGGGTTGAGGGGAAGGGAACTGTTAAGTGGTAAAGTTCTGCTGTTAAGAACTCTCAGATAACTCCAAATCCATTCCTCCACTCCAGCAGAAGGAATCAATGACCTTGAGCATATATTTCTATTATATGGTTAGAGAACTTAAATTAAAAAATTGTTGTCCTTGAGGAATGTGTGCAAGGAGAGTTATGAGAGATGTCTGAAGTAAGAATCTAAGATGAAGCAAGAAGTGTACAGCTATACAAGCAGATGGAAAGTGATAGTGCTGACTCGTCCAACATTCATTTGTATGTGGATGGTGTAGTCTGGGGATGAGCTGCCAGGGATGACTGAGCACGTTTTGTCCCTGAGGATTTCAGTATGGGATCCTTAGTCTGGGATCTCCCTGTGAGCTCAGTGAAGTGTACACCAGTTCCAGACTGTGTTGCCACGCTCCATAACCTGTGGGAGATGAGCAGTGTAAGAACAGTCTCACAACCTTCATTCCTCTGCACTGAAGGAAATGTCCCAGGGAGGAGCAAAGTTCCACAGTAGTCATAAAGGAAAAAGCTAACATGGGCACGCTTCAACTTCTGATGAATGGCAAAAGGAGAGGGATGAGCAGGCTTTTCCTGTGGTATGCTCCATCCCGTTAGCAGGCTTTGGACTGCTGAAGTACTGCTGAAGTACTGCTAACTCGTTGTGGTAGTCTGCTTGCTAACTTCCCATGGATATAGGGGAGGAGCGAGGGCTCATTTGGGAAAAGGCAAAAAGAGAGGGAGTATGGAAAAGATGTTGGACAGCAACCCAAGGGCAATCCGATGTAGTCATGATGCTTTGGCTGAGATATATACTGAACAATACTTCCGAGTTGCCCGTAAAGTCGAGTACCTGGCAGAGGATGGCTCTGTATGCTAGCTCAGCATTTGTGTGCTATGGTGAGAATGCCACAGGGACTCAGTCCATTTTCCTCATTGAAATGATCAACTCAAATAAAGTGAATTAACTTGATTTCCACCTCACCCTGCCTAAATCACCCTCCTTTGAAGTTCTCCATCCTCATTCATGCTATGCCTGTGCCCTATATATAAAATCCATTATGTCTCAAGGGCAGCTGGAGTAGAAACCACAGAAGGGACACAGAGGCCTTTTATCCTAAACAGACTTACACAGAAAATTAATCCCGTTTTGGGACACTGTAACAGCTTTCAGATTAGAGAGTCAGAAGAAGGTAGCATGGCTGGACTGCTGACTGTACCTCTGCTTGCTGCCCTTGAAAGAGACTGATTCAGGGAACTTTGTTCACCCACAATAAAATGCTCAGTGAGTGAAAGGAAGGTGCAGAACCTTGTTCTGGTGCTACATAAGCACATCGTGTAACTTAAACTGAGGGATCAGTTCAACTCTGTAACTGTGAGCAGGCATAACTATACTGGAGTAAAATTGCTATAAGAAGTGAGAAGGGGGGTTAGGGACTGACTTTTCTGTCATATCTCTCAGGGAGAAAATCTCAACAAAAGCCACCAGTATTAATGAAAGCCAATTTGAACTTGATAGGAATTATTTTGCTATTTTGTTAGCGTTGGTTGGAACACAGGGATTTAGGAAGATTTCGTTTGTAGAAGCATATGTAGGAACATTGTGCTTTCTCCTCTGGGCTGTGAGATGCACAAACCTTTGGGAATTCGTATTTCTCTCAGGATCTGGTTTGTGTTCAGCTTTTCAGTCTTTTATGGGAGACCAAGAAACCCACTTCACTGGTACTCAATAACAGGATGAGAGGGCAAGAGCACAGATACAAGTCCTATCTGTGTGCTCTGAGAGACCCAGAAGAATGGAAGGGAAATTTGGGTTGCCAGCTCTAAACACTGCACTTCTTCTAAAAATCACCCCTATGAGCTTGAAGAGGAAAACCAGGAGGGATAAACACAGGAATTTGCACACTGGGTTAAGCTGCAAGGTTGCCAGGTTGCAAAGGATGGTCCTTCTCAAACAATTAAATAGGTCATATCAGAGGAGCGGAAAACAAGAAGGTGGGCTCTGTTGCCCACCGCTTGCTTCTGTTGTGCTGAGGCATCAGATCTGCACATCTCACTAGCAACTCTCCATATCCATAGGTCTGCCAGGCCTAGGGGAGGCTCTATGGAGCAGTAATTCAGATGTGTGTCATGATGGTGTGAGGGTCCAGGGACTGGAGTGTGCAGGGGACATGGTAAGCAGGGACCAGCTCAGCATGTAGGACTGAAATTTCCTAGTTGTATTTGCTGGTATTACACTTGGCTCTGACCAGAAATATTTGTTCCTCCTTCTTCATAGCACAAAAACGCTTCCTCCCGTGTAAAAGGAAGGAGAAGGAAGAGCTCAGCTGCAGGGGAAAGCAGAGAAATCACAGAGCGAGGGAGGGAGCAGTGGAGGAAGGAGCAGGTGTAGCATACGTCCTACAAGGTCCATCTGTTCCTCATTAACCAGATGTCCCCCACCCACCTCCTGAAGTGCCATTGACTGTACATTGTCAGGACAAGAAGGGGATAACAATGCCACCATGGCGCAGACATTCATACACCAACAGGAGTCCTGCCATGCAGCCATCCTTCCCTCTACTGCCCTTCCAGATTGGATGCCAAGTCCCTCTTTTCCTAATCAGCTTTTAAACAGTTACATCCTCATAACGCTTCTTGCATTATAATTGCCATGTGTTTCATTCTGCTCTGAAAATGGCAAGTTATTTCAGCCCTGCTCATCGGAATCTGATCTTACTTCCTGTAAATGTGTCACCACTTCCTGAAGTATTTAAGCAGGGGAGAGTGAATCCTTGATCAAAAAAGTGATTTTTGGTTGCCAAACTTCATCATTTTAAGAGTCAGCGAGTCCTTGGATTCACACCTGTATCCAAAGAACAGCAAATAGATTTATGGACAATTCAACCTACTAAAGATTATTCAGAAATGCAGGAGGAGCCATAAATTACTTTGTCTATGTTGTTAGCCAAGGACCATTTATAATAAGAGCCCATCGAACCATCTTTACTCCAAGGGTGATCTGTGCGTTGGTCTGTGTGTGGGCATGTCAACATAGGAAGATTTTGTCTCACCCTAAGCTTTATTCACTGCCTGCTTATGGGAATTCTTCCCTCACCTCCATGTTCCTGATGAAACTAAAGCTCTCTGTCCTCTAAATCATACCCCATCACGGCTCATAAATTGCACTGTGCAATTGGAGCATCTGCTGAGCTGCAGCTGCAGATAATGTGATGTTTCCACCTATTTTCCTTCCACCTACAAAACCATGCAGGTTTTGCTGAGCCCTGAGTCCCTGGTATCAGGAAGACGACCTGCGTCCTGTTCTTCTCTTGATGCTCTGAGCTCCTGCTCAAGGAATTTGAATGGGTGGAGGAGATCCAGGTGAGCAGGCATCCTCCAGAACCAGCAGTCCAAGTCTCTCGCTTAGGCAAATGTCTCTACCTCATTTAAAGTCACTGTACCCACTGAGCTTTCAGTGCTACTGATTAGCATTAGGTCTTCCCTGGATGTCAGTTTGGAATCTCAACTCAAGTTGTTCTGGGACCTCTGTATGAGTTGAGTCCCTCCTTGACGTTATAGTGTTGTTACATAGCTGTTGCTGAGGGAGTAGTTTCAGTGTGGATGCGTGCTTATTATTAGATGGGGGAGGTCGTGAAGCTCTTCACACATCTCTGATGGAAGCTGGTCCTAGAATCCTTGTGGGTCATGACTGAGATCCAACAGAAGGATGGCGGGATTGCCGAGGCCTCTGCATGTTATGAAAAGCTGAACAAAGCCACATAGGGACAGAAAGGATTAAAGAAAGACTTGGATGAGGAACAAAAGAGCAAACTTCATCAAGAGGCAGGAGAGAGTAGATGGCAGAGAGGGGAGTGAATGTTCTCTGAAAGAAAACGCTAAATTTAGTGGAGGGAATAACCACGTTCAGAAAAGACAAATTATGAGCTGGCAACCTGAAGGTAGGGGATCCCCCACAGAGTCAAAGAGAGAGGGAGCTGTGCACAGGGCATTGTGTTTGTTGTTTTCTCATGATCTGTATTGTCCAAGCAGTGCTGGGTTCAGACGTTATGTGCAAAGTTCATCTTTATTGTACATTTTTTACATCAAGCAGTGCCTGATGAAATAAAGTGTAAGCCAGGAGGCTCGTGCCTCATGACAGCTTTCTGTGAGAGGCTGCATTTAAGCTACCTGGGGAAGTTGTATGAGCCTTCAGGAAGAGGCAACTGCAGCAGGAAGTCAAGCTCCTGAGATGGGATAGTCAATAAAGGTTCTGTGCCCCTCAAACATCCCTGGAGAAACCCAGTCAGGTATAGCGCTCATCTCTCTTTATGCTCCACAGGTTTAAAGCACACCGAAAAATCAGCAGCTGGATTCTGGGGTAGCAGTCTGAAGCATGTCCAACGAGTGGCTCCCAGCCAGATTTGTGACAATCTGATCTGTCGAATTCAGAAAATCCCTTTTTAGTTCTACAGTTGACATGGGAAAAAATCTGGGAACATGCTTGGGAACTTAAGAGCTGAAGGCACCTGCTGAACAGGAATAAGAAGAAAAAAAGTAAGCAGGTGGAAAAAAGAAACAAACGATAGTGAGATGGTTCCTTGTGCTGTTGCATGGTAGAAACAAGCAATAGGAAGTGCCAAAACTGTCTCTGCCTGCATCATGTAGCATACATGTGTTTGTACTGCTGTGGCAAGTTAATGTGGATGCGCAGGCATGGCTTACTTGTGTGGTAGAAGAACACACCAAAAAATTTCTCCAGGTGGCTTCCAGCTCAAATGGACAGCCTCAGGAGGAAGCTGGTATCCAGCAAGATGTGAAAAGGCATACCTATAATGACTGCTGTTGCTATTAAACACCATCTGTTGCAGATGTACACAGGAACTCAGTTTTGGATCCTGCTTACATCACAAAGGCTAAATGAGATAATCTGCTGCTTAGCCTCACATGCATCATTGCAGAACAGAAGAATCAGTGGTTTATGCTCACTTGTACCAGCTATGGATTTGACCCAGGATGCCAACAGAGGCCTTACTTCCCTGACAGTCTCACTGCCCAAGACATCGACAGCATGGATTTTCTTTCTCTTTTTTTCCTTTGTTTTATTTTATTTATTTTTTCTTCTTCTGACTTGAAGCGTTGTAGAGTTGTTTTTTAACAAATCCTTTTCTAGGTACCAAGTATGCCTGCAACTGCAGTAAGAACAATACCATGGTGTTCTCCCTTTCCATTTGGTTCTAAGAATCTCTGAGTATCAAAGGGACTTTGCTTTTGAGAGAAAAAAAGATAATAATGAATGACTGAAAATACTCTGCTGAGGAAAATATGAGTTTGATTTCAGTTGCTGAGGGAATAAGATTTTTCCTGGCTCACTCTCTGACTCCAGCAGAAGACTAGCTAGATCTGATGCAGTTCCTGCAGAGACCTCCCATGTGCAAAGAATCCAGGAGCTGGCAAGAAGTACTGTAGAGCTTGAATTGGTTCTAATATATTACTGATTGCATCCGTGACATTTCCATGGTTCTTTAGAGATCATCTATGTACTTCACACTTGGAAAACAAGCCACGTCCTTCTGTGTTGTGATAGGCAGTGGGGCCAAGTAAACAGAGCTCTGGAAAGATGATGGAGGAATAATCTGGATATGGACCTAAACCTCAGTAAAAAAGTGAGTTCAGCTCTGCCACAGTCTTTGTATATTTGACAAACGATTTAGCCTTCCTGGCTCCCAAATTTTCCATGTATATCATGGGCATGGGAGCATTTCCTTGTGCTCCAGGTGCTGGGATACATCAAAGAGTGAGAAACAATGCACTAGCAGAATGACTTCAGTTGCCCTGAGCAGAAAGCAGCAACGTTATGCAGAGAAAGTACAAACTGAAACCTCACCAGAAGCATTGTTTTTGCCAATGGAAAATGGGACATTTCCTGCAGTAAATCATCTGCTAGTCCTTGTTTTTCTGATCAGCGATGGCCCCAGTGGGCTGGGCATGTCATCCTGATTGGTACCAGTAAAAATTTCATATCATAATCTGCCACTGTCTATTCTGGAGATGCCATGTGTTACGGAAAGTAAATTTACTTCGAGAGGCTTAAAAATCTTAGAGAAACTATTGTTGTGTTCCTTCTCTGTGAAAGCAATCATCAATTTCTACTAAATTAACCACATAGACCACGGGATGCCATAGTATTCTCAAAAAAAAACGACCCTCAAATAGTCCTTCCACGCATAAAAATGTCAACATTTTAGATTCCTGTCATCTAAAGTGAGTTCTTTAGAGGAGCTGAGTATTTCCAGCTTTCTCAGTGGTGTCTGAAACAGTGTAGACAGTGTGGCAGCTAAAGGTGGCTTTGTGCTGCCTTTGTATTTTTCTGACCGTTAGACCAGAAAAGATCGACTTAGTCTCTGATGCAAGTTAGAGTCACCTCAAGGCTGTTCTAATATATACCTGACCAAATCATAACTCAAAGCAAGGTATCACTGAAGAGGGGGACTCCTGGAAGAGATGCATTATTGTCAGTAATCTTTTTCTCTTGATCCCATCCCCTAAATGAAGGGAAGTTTATGCATTTGTTGACTACGTGGAGATTTCTCTGTAACAGGGTGATCTCCAAGCAGTCACTAATACCAGCAATGTGCAGTCAGGTTAGTAGAGGGCAGGAACCCTTTCTGACTCTACGGAGTCGGACAGCAATATAATCAACTGGAATAGCATGATGTTTTCTCCTCTGAAAAGGAGGTCACTGGTTCAAGACTAGATCTTGCCTGTTTTGGGCCTTGGGCAGGTGGTGTTCTGGAGGGGACAAAACACAGAAATCAAAGTGGCTATTTAAACTAAGAAATGAAACAAATGCACATTTTCCAGGGAAGAGGCACTTCATCCATGAGAAGAGGCAAAAACCAGGTGCTCCAAAGGCTATGCAGCATACTGTTCTCATCATTCCTCCAGTGCATTCCAGGACTGCTCCTGACAAGTTCAGGAGATGGTATCTAAGGGACCCTGCACGACCCCATGACCCAGCAAAAACCTGTATGACACAGCAGTACCTGATATAACGAGTACAAAATCACCGCGATAACCTAGCATGACCCACTGGATTGACCCTGTGACAAGATTTGATTTATTACAAATGACATGGATTTAATCACTCACCAGAAAATGCTGAATGACGCAGCACAGCGATGCTCACTGTGGCCCTACTGAACTGGCAAACTCTGATTGGCTTAAGGAGCACACCCATTGGGTGATTCATCCAATTAACGAGCGGCCAATCCTCCCAAAGCTAATGAAATACAGCTCTATTTTACATGGAGCACTTTCTAGCAAGCCATTTAGGCTTTTCTGCTGCTCTCATCAACCTGATGTATGAGCACATTGTAATTGATGGACAGTTCGTTTGCGGTTGATGATAAAAGAAAACCTCGTTCCTAATAGGATACAGTTGAATAATTTGTGAAATTATAATCAAAATTCAAATGTTCAGTCAGCTAATTAATTACTGTATAGGCTTAGTGTACACTGAATGTGTCTTTCATCCCAAAACATTGAGTTAGAACTTTTAAGGACTATGAATACTGAGGCAATCAGTATTAAAACACTGATGCAAAGTGCATAAACTATATCTCAAATACAGTTTGAAATTTCCTGCAGACTATTTCTTCAGTACTGGAAGGAAAAGTATAGATAATTTCAAGGTGCATAGCAAGCTGTGACTAAAATCAGTATGGCATCAACATTTGTCACCCAGAGCACAGATGTGAGGCTTGGCCCTTAAATTACATCCAGTTGTTTCACATCACTTAATAACACAAACCAGCAAAGATATTTGCTTAAATCCGTTTTGAAGACGTTCTGTCTGTGTGATATAAGTTCAGAGACATGTGAATATGAAGGTACTGGTAGACGCTTTTTTCCTCTGCCATTTTGGAATGAGTGTAATATACACAGGCCAGAAGACCAAGTCCAAATGTAAAGAATAACCAATAGGGCCCATTGTGAACTGCCTTGGTTCGATAATGTTGTCTCATCCCTTATAATAAACCACTTTTCCTATCAGAGCCTCAGTTTCCTTTACTCATTTTGCATGTGTTTTTGTCTAATTTCCATGAGATCCCAGCTTATTTCCTTCCCAGCAAGAAGAGGAAATCTCCCCTCAGCAGTAGACTTCGCCCTAAGGCCCCACAGGTTTTGCTGCTGTACAGTCCAAAGCCAGATTTTCTCTCACCTGCTCTCACCACTTTCCTAACCTGATGCCCTGTTGTTGTTTTTGTAACAGCATGTAGAGATGTGAACTGATCTGATTCCCATCCTGCCATCTTCTGACCCAGTTCCCAGGGTCTGATTTTGTAGAATTATGGGCATTTATTCTTGAAAATTGATTACTGGCCCAGAGGCTACGTATTTGTTATCTGGAAAAGAAAGACGACATAACTATTTTTCTTGAATTAGATCCTGAAAAGGGCAGGAAGTCCTATAGCATTAGCAATGAAAGGAACAAGAGTGGCTCAAGAGAGTCTTGGCAGGTTAAAAAATCAGAGCATTTGAAAGTAGAGTCCACATTTGATCACCTATCAACAATTTATCAATAGCACAGTGATTAAAAACAAAGCTCTTTCACTTCATTAAACACATTCAGTGCCATTTGCTCTACATTCCAAACGGCTGAAATGATGTTCCGATGCAGACTATTTTTAGTATTTCTGATTAGTTCATTATTTGGGAAAAGCTGCTAATGGTATATCAGTTGCAGAGATCTAATTCTTGACCTGGATCCCAAAGAAGACTGAGGTCTTATGTGGGTCTTAAGAATTTGTTTGGATGAGAGTTCAACATCCAGCCCCGCTTTGGTGCAGCTCAGTGAAGAGATGCCCATGGAGTTTTCCTCTCCTTGAAACCTTTCTTTTGTTTTTATTATAGGGAAGAAGACGTGTAACATATTATACCTTTTTTTTTCTTCAAGAAAACTAAGATCAAGAATGACAGAAAATGAGCAGTCTCAGTGAGAATTAAACAAGATACTCAAAATAAGTGATCTCTTGGGTGTCTGAGTAAATTACCACCCCCAGATCAGATTTTTATTTATTTTCAGAGCAAACTATTTCTTTGCTGGTAAATCCTGCAGTTTTGTCATGAATCCAATGAATTTTCGCTGGTAAGTGATAACCCTGGAGACAGAAGTGGCCATGTATCCCCAGGGCAATAACCACATGGGCGAAAGCATTCCAGCACTGCCTTTTCAGCAAGCTTCAGCCCTCATGTGAAAGGACAGAATCTGCAGGTCACATGGAGACTCATCTCTGTGTCCTTCAACCCTGCCTGCTAAAACCACAAAGGAGAAATCCAGCTGTGATGGCTTCTTCTGTCTCCAGATCTCCCACGCACTCAGAGACACATCTGGAAACGAGCTCCCTTTCAGAATCCCAAATAACATGGTACCCTTTCCAAAAGAACTGATACGAGATGTGAACAGTTCATTTCTTTCATACTACCTGTGGTTACCTAATAAGGGAAAAAAACCTCCAAGTACACAGGCATGCCTATCTGGGGATAGAGGAATTAGATTTAGATTGAGAACTGAGTGAGGCTCTTGCTATAAGTCTCCATGGCACAACATAATGTGACCTCACATGGGTCTCAGAAGCAGCACACGCAAGTAAGTGTTGCATCCTGACAGCTCCCAGACATGCTGCTAATTTGTCTGTGCAGAGCACTATGCTTGATTAGCCATTAGAGATGGAAATATCTAAGCTAGCTCGCTTCAAGTTATTCAGGTATCTCTTTCTGGTACTGCCCAGTGCTGGGCAGATGTACTTTGTTCTGCATTCTGCTCTCCCTACTCTGGAGAAGGCGATGAAATACTCTCTCACTGGTATCAAAAACAATGATCCAGAAACAAGATTGAAACGTTTGCTGTATTCTGCTTTGCTGCATTTCATATGTCATTTATCATCTCAGATTGTCACTTTTTTCACATCTGAATGAGAACTTTTGTGTATGCACAGTGTCTGGAATAAGGTGCTTCCACCATACATGAAGCATTTTGGTGCAGCTGCAATGACACAACAACAAAAGCAAGCAAAATGCTCAGAAACACTCTGCTGAAGAGCAGCAGCCAAAGAGGAGCATTACAGTTTGGTTCTTCTGTTTACTGAAGATAATCTGCCCGTGTCATAGATTCTCTAGCACAAAAAGTGTACCCCAGGCCTCCAGGAGACAGGTCTCCAGCAGGGAGACACATCGTAGGAGGTGACTATGTCTGCTTTAAGTTGCTTACACAGATAAATTTCTTAGCTTCACCAAGAAAAGGCTGAGACAAAAATTGTACGCTGCAGCTCCTTTGACTCTTCTCACCAGCTCTCCTTTGTCAATCTTTTGTTGCCTAGAGCAATGACCACTGATCGCACTTCCCATATTGGTGGTGCAGGCCCATGTTTGGCTGGTGTGATCGATCCTACCCTGTCTATGTGTATTTAAATCCTTCTTTATGTCATGGGACAGAGCAGGGAAGAGAGGGTGAAAAGGCCTCTAGGGGTGTAACTCAGGAGGAAATCAGTGCCATTCCACAAGGCAGAGAAGATGGACGAGGAGGCTGTCTCTCCATCCATCAGCTCTGACTGATATTCCTGCTTCTCTCAGACCAGAGCAATTCAAGACTGTCCTACATATGGCTCCCATGATTTCTCCTGACTCACATTTCTCTCTCTGATCATATTTCCCAACTATCTTCAAGGCATCTCCTTCTATCCCTCATCATCTCCCCATGCCGTGCTGTGGCTGAGTCCTGGGTCCCCCTAACCTCAGCTCTCCCTCAGGCCAGTTTGGCTTTACAGATACCACAAGATCCTTCCATCCCCAACCTTCCCTTTCTTTCCAGCAAAAAGAGATGCTTTCCTCTACCATAAGCCTACTCCCAGAAAACAACAACAACAAAAAAAAACAACAACAAAAAACCCCATGCACTTGGCTTCTGCAGAAGAGTGTGAATCGTTCCTTGTGCCGGTGCCTCCACATCCTCACTGTGCTCTTTCTTGAAGCCTTGCCTTGCTGTGAATGCTTTCCCCCTCACTGTTCCCGCAAATGTGGGCCAAGCTGTAATGATGCAGCACACAGAAAAACACCTTTCTCCTGTGATCTTAGACAGCCCCTGGAATTAATTCCTGGAAAGCTGCTCTTGGCCTTACTGAGTTATTCTTTCCTGCGTACAAAGGGACAAAGTGATGACTGAAATGGGGGAGAGTGGTGCAATGATTGGGGAAGAGTGCTGCAATGAAAAGGCAGTCACCTGAAATTTAGGAAAATTGTCAATCTCATATTTTTTTCCTGTGTGCTGTACTGCTCTTTGCATTACACTTCACTCTGCAGGGTTGGCATATTAGTTTCTCTGTTTTTCCTCCTCCCAGTAGTGAAATAGCTGCACCGCTCTGCTCTCAGCAGTTTTTTCCTTCAAGATGATGAGGTGCTTGAGTACAGCTGCAATGGATGTGTCTTAGCTAGAGGACACCGAAACCTTCAGCTGCATTAATCCCCAGCTGTCCACAGCTGCTATCTTAACCCAAACCCTTGCACTTTCAAGACAGACCCTGCAATCCTCCCTGGTTTCCTCCCAAGCTTCCTATTGAATTCTCTATGAATTTTCTTCTTCTGCAAAAGGAATACGTGGATCCTGCTTTTGGGGACACAAAGGCAGCAGAAGAAATGTAGACATCTCCATGACTAGAAGACTTAGGAGTCTAGCCCAAAGCAAAATCCCTCCCATCTTGAAAGTTATAAAGAATCTTTGTTCTGGTTATTTCTTGAGGGAGCCACTATATGTCTCCAGTTCTGTTGTTTTACAGGTCAGCTTACAATTTCACTTTACGCTGGGTACTGGCAGGCTCTGGCACGGAAATCATCTGGGGAGTTTCTAGGACAGAGGCTTCTACACCGAACTGTAGCACCCCTCGTCTCAAAAGCACATTGCAGAGTTGCTGTGAAGCAAACTGGAGGAGGTAGGAGCCTGGAAATGGCTACTCCTGGACCTTTCCTCTCCCGTGGGCTGCGTTTCCATAGCACGTTGAAAATCTGTGTCTCTCACTCAGCTGTTTCCTTTGCACACCACCTCCTCTTTCTGTCCCCAAAATACTCAAAACCACCTTCTTCACCCTGCCTACAATGTTCCCACTGTCTGTGGCCAAGTGTGAACTCCCAAATGCAGGAAAACCATCCTCTAGTCATGTCATTTAGTAAAGGTTCATCCTTGCTTCAAACTATTTCCTGTACTTTATTTCACCTCTCAAGCACCATTCCTTAGTCTCTGAATATTTGATGTCTGCCTCCCCCCTTCACACAGGACGACATTCTTTTCTGCTCGAGTCCTCTCAGGCGCTGCTGATCTTGAAGCTGCCCAATTACAACCACTTTTCTTGTGCTGGTGACACCTTAAGAGACAACAGCAGCTGCCTATAAAGGGCCTCTGCCATCTGTTTCCTCTGCCACTTCTCTGAGACAGCTCTAGCTATATACAGAAAAATATTTATCACAGTTCATTCACTCCCTCAGTCAAAAATGAGTAAGAGAAAAATGTCTTCTTTCATGGTTCTGCCACTGCCCTTCAAAAAAACCATGACCCTCATCCTAAGGAAAAGGGCAACGTTTGAATCTAAAAGAAAGCAGCAGAAATTCCTGATGATTGATTCCTTGGGACCCTGTACTCTGCAGGCAATTCTGAGGGCCATCTGCATTCAGAAATGACTCCTCAGGGCTCTCTGAAAGGCAAAAGTCAGAGCTAGGATACTTCATCTCAACTCCCAGGCTTTCTAACTGACCACAGCTGAAAGGAGATGCATGTGCACACTCATGCACACATTTAGCTGTCAAACCATTTTCACCACTTCTCTGTGGAGGATGAGCTGGGACTGGGGGTAGCTCCTACCCAGGAGAACTGAGGAATTGAAATATAAATGGAAGAGAAGAGAAGAGAAGAGAAGAGAAGAGAAGAGAAGAGAAGAGAAGAGAAGAGAAGAGAAGAGAAGAGAAGAGNNNAGAAGAGAAGAGAAGAGAAGAGAAGAGAAGATGGCAGATCTGAGAGAGTAAGTGAAGAAAAAGGGAAGAAAAGTAGAAGCAATGAATTCTGAAGGGGACTGATGGAATGAGCAAAGAACAAAATGAAAACAAAAAAGGAAAGCTCTAAGCAGCATTTTCAGGAGGGAGTGAAGCTCCAGAAACAGATTCTCAGAAAAGTGCTATTTGCAATGGACAGGTTGCAGGAGTCAGCGAATAGGGTTGGATGAAAAGCTGTGTGATTGACAGTGCTTGGTCTATGACACTGAATGAACATGACCATAAACCTGGGAAATAGTCAGTGTTCAAGTGAGATCCATCACACTGCAGCTACAGTGGTGGTATAAACAGGACCTGAAGGAAGAGGGAACTTCCCTGAGCGATGGCAAATTTAAGAATGAAATGCAGTTATGAAGCAGTGGGAGGAGAAAAATAAAGCACGCTAAAAAAATCGTGTTCATGGAGAGAATGAAAACTGAGAAATAGGAAGAAATCCAGGGGATGGAGGTGGATAGTGTTATTCTTTATTTGACAGAATGTATACTTTATACAACAAGCTAAATCAGAAATTTATAGTTGTTCCGCTTCTAGCAAAAACACACACCAGAGGAATTCCTATCCACGGATAGCATGGCACTGCAGTCTCAAGTTTTTGTATACCATCCTCATTTTCTGTTTTTCTAGGCTAACAGGTAGAAGCATATGCTCTGGGGGAACAGGAGATCCAGGATAAAGTCCATATACTTCTCTGGGGAGTTATAGGTTTGATAGGAAGCTGGTATAAAAACTCCAGCAGCCTGTGCCGCAGAAACAGAAGTGGATTTCACCTATCCTGCAGGGCTTGTTATGAAAACTCTGACTGTGTAGTTTGGAATTTTATAGGGGAGCTTTTCTGTCGCACAAAGGGGATAAATGGGGCTGGGAGACGGAAAGCTGTCAACAAATGACAGAGATCTCATGAAAGACAGAAATGCAGAAGGAAGAAGGAAGCTGAATGTCAGGGCATGCATGATCTCCTCTACCATATCACATTTCCACCAACTTCAGGTGGGGAGCCCATAAGAGGATTTTGTCCCACAGTGAGGGATGCCAACCTGGACTTACCTAGAGAGGGTGACAGATGATGAAAATTGAAATAGTTTTTAGAAAGGTATTGCTGGACTGGAGGAACAGCTGGCGTAAATGGGCATCCCACGCACTGAAGGCAAACTGAGCCCCTGGTTTGTGGGGTACGGCGTTGTGGAAGCAGGGCACAGGGTGACCTCGAGGGACACAGCTGTTTAAAGCATGCACAGCCCTTCCTCAGCCTGATTTCCCTCTTGCCTTCATGGACCGTGAAAGCAGCACAGCTCCTTCCAAGTCACCGAGGTTGCACCAGTGCAAAGGAGGTGAGAATCAGACCTTCATCCCTTGTGCATAGGAACACTACAGTGTTGTACGTCATCAGATGCCAGTTCAGTAATCACTGCCACAGATGCAAGAGAAAAGAGACAACCTCATTTCTAATTTAGTCATGATAGCATCAAAGAGACCCAAAGCCTACTGCTTTCTGGGAAGCAGGGATATCAACAATAATAATTCTTTGCACTTATATAGTACCTTCATTGCTAACTACTTACTTTATACCCTGGGGTGTGAAGAAAAAGGACTCCACTTAATTCTGTATGATCTTAATTGCTCTCTATCCCAGATCCTTTCTAACAAAATATGATAGAAATACCTAAACTCACAGTTAATTTGTCAAATTAGGGCAGTCATTGACACTGGCAGAAATGCAGGCCTAGTTTGCATCTTACGTTGCAGTTGCATAGCAGAACATTTAGAAACAAAAGAAATGCCAGACTAAGTAAATCTGAGCTCCGTTTAATCCTGACAAATGTTTCAGGGAAGAGGCAAGAAGCACATGGCAGTCAGATAGGGGATAGACTGCCCTTGTGAAATGTTATCCTAGTTTTTATGGAGCCTAGCTTAATTGCTGAATTACGAAACACCCAAAACGCTGTTCATATCCATTATGAGGACGCTTAATTTTAGTGAACTCTGTTGTAAATGCCCACTTGCTTGCTAAATGTTGTTAAAATCTTGGCCACGGGAGCTCCGGTGGCAATAAACTCCACAGCCCTGATACGCATCAAATGAGAAAGCTTTAACTGGGTCTCCGGTGACTCACGTCAGGTCCTCTTGTCTGTGTGTTACAAAATGGGGAAATCAAGAGCTACTGATCCATCTTCTCTTGCCCATTCATTATTCAACACAATCCAATTGCTTTCCCACTCATTCACCTCCTTTTCCAGGCAAACACATCTAAGTCTTTCAGGCTGTCCTCATACACATGGTCTTCCTTACTCCTCCTTATCCCTGTCCACCTTTTATGAACCCTCCTATGGTTTTACCTTCTTCCCCAGATGACTCCTTCTGCTCTGTTATTCATGCTGCTCCACTCCGAGTGCTAGGGGACTTGCTGCTGGTGAGCTTTCTGTCTACACCCATGCACTGTCCCGAGCCACAGAGTAGCAATATTCCTTTTTCAGGGAACTGAGAATCTGCTGTGTTTCATTTAGAGCCCTGCAAGCCCTACAGCCCTCCTTTTCCCATCAGCCGATGGTACTCTGATCTGATGATTGAGACCCACTGAAGACCCTGGCTCCATTCTACTCACCCCTCTGGGGTGGTCCTGAGGATCTCAGAGAGAATCCTCTCCCTGTAAGCAGCTTGAAAAGGACGGCTGTTTGCTGAGTCGCTCCCTGTAGTGCACAGCAACGGCCCCAGGGTGATGGTTGCAGAGACCCCGATTTTCCCGTTGGAGCCTGGCCTGATTCATGTCTGAGGGCTGCCAGGGAGGGTATTTAGGGCTGCCGGGAGCTCCTTCCAGCCCAGTTGCTGGCTGCATGCAGATGAGCCAGCTCATCAGCTGCGCTGCCAGTGAACCCTCCGGCCACGGAGGTTGGAGGCTGCAAAGTGAAGGGATGTCGGCTTGACCACAGGCAACGAGCAATGAGGGGAGCACAAGGGGGGAGGAGAGGGCAGAGGGAGCCGTAGTGCCCTGCGGGTGAGAGAAGGCAGCAACAGCAACCGGTGTCACAGACTGCTTGGAGGGGGGGGAGCTTGGCCAGAGAAAGAGGAGGGGGACGTCCACCCCAAGGGGCTGCCTTGGAAAGGAGCTTTGAAAGGATGGGGTCTCTGGGCTGAGAGAATGTGAGATGGGAGCAGCCAGGGTGATGTGACGGCAGAGAGAAAAGGAAAGAGGACAGACAGATGAGATGGCAGGAGCAAAGGGGACAGAGAAAAGCAAGGGCAAGCTAATGTAACAGAGGAAAGAGCAAAGGGGGATGGGCCTCGGAGAACTTGGAGAGAATCAGGGAGGAATAATGAAGGGGAAGCTGCTTCTGAGAGAGCGTAGAAGAGACATGAAGATGAAAGAGAAAAATAAAGAGGAAAAGCAGGAGAGGGAAACGAGAACAAATTAAAATGGAGATGGATAGAATGAGTCAAAGATGGAGGGTGAGGAGCGAGCTGGGGTCATGGGAAAAATAACTTTGGGGTGCATTGCGCTTGCAGTCTACTCCCTGCACTCCTGATCCATCCTGCGCTCTGCATTTCCCTGTTGGGCTGCTGCAGCCCTGGGGCTGGGAGCCCTGCTGGTGACCCCTCCTCAGGCAACAGACCCCGATCCTCCCAGAAAGCCCCTCTCAAAGGGGAGGCTGTGGTGCCCAGGAAGGCAGCAGTGCATCCACAGCAATGGGGCGATGTGAAGGGGGAAGCAGTGCAGAATGCGGTGGCGAGGGCTCCCCCTGGGATAAAGAGGGTATGCTTGATTGGGAATCCTGCTCTTAAAACAGGGGCAGGGGGCAGAGCCAGCTGAGAGCCTGAAATGTTCCCCGTTCCCCTCGGCAACCTCCTCGCTGCTGCTTTTAAAGGAAATAAATATGGAGATGCTGCTGGCGAGCCCTGGCGGCCCTCCTCCCATGAATTCCCAATGAGGTTGCACTGAACCGCAGCTGAGCGAGACGGAGTGGAGGGGCTCGGGTGGGAAAGGGATGGGTTAACATGGAATCGTGGGATAGGAATAGCTCCTGGTCTCCCTGGCAAAGAGACATTTGTTCTATCTCTGTGTAATTTCTTTATACATTACTGCTGCCACACTGCATCTTCATGTCCCTCCCACTGCATTTCGCTCTCACTCTCTTCAGCAAGGCAATTTCTGGTGCATTTCAGGACAATATTAACCCATTCCTCTTTCTCTGTCAGTAGGGAGATCCAGAATTTAAACACAATTTAGAAGTCAGTTCTAGCAGCTGGCTGGCAAGGAACAGCATTTCCTTGTCAAATCTGAAATGAAGTGAGCTTGCAGGTCTCAGCCCATTGAATCCCCAGCTCTCAGTGATGTGTGAATTTAAGCTCTGTGAGAACTAAACCCACCCATGCCTGGGATCCCATGTGCCTCCCCCTCACCACCTGCATCCCACTTCTGGAAATCCTTTGCCTCCCTCTTCACACCAGGCCCGTGCAGCTCTGCATCCTCCCTCTGCCTGGCAGAGGCAATGCTGGCAGCAGGCAGTGCGGCACTGAGCCTCTGCCTCCTGCATCTCTGGGCTGTGCTCTGGGATGCTCCTGCGCTGTCAAGTGTGGGGACTCTCATTCAACCTACTGCTATTTACACTGCTTCCTCAGAAACATTCTGGTGTAGGACAGCAAGAGGCAGGAGAAAGGACCCCACCAGTTTTGTGGATCCATAGAAATAAAACAGCAGGCAGCTCTGCAGGGTGGAACTAGGGATAAGGAAAACGAAGGGTGAAAGATAGATAAGAGAGAAGACAAGGAAGAAATGCTCATAAAATCATGTGAAGGGAAAGAAGTGGCCCATCAGCATACAGCAGTGAAAGAAGCTGTGTGGGGAAGAGACGCAGCACCAGGATTGTGTCCAGCGCCTGTGCCCTGCCTTGCCTTGCCTTGCTGTCAGTTTTTCATTTCTGCAAACACCAAAATTGCACTTAACTCTCATGCGCTGCTCAGATATAACAAACTGGAAAGGGAACAGATCAGCTCATTAATTTTCCTTGGGAAGGGTCTCTAGGCAGGAATTATTTTCTGCATCAACATCCATTCAATTATTTGCCTTCACACCAGTAAGATCTACAGGGATGTCTAACCCCATGCGCATCACTCATGCCTGCCTGCCCTGAACTCCAATCTCTCCCTTCTCAGTATAAAAGCCTCCCATACCTATCCCTTTCCTAATAATAATGACAACATGACAAAACCAATAACCTACAGATACAAAATACATTTCATTTACTTGCTTCATAAGACCCTGATAAGGCTTCGTCATTCACTTTTTGAGATCCTGTAGGAGATCTACAGGAGCTAATGAAAGAATTAGACAAGGCATCACTCATAATAAAAAGTGTTTTAAAAGCATTCGGTGCCAAGGAGGAATTAGGCTGGAAGCTCTGCAGCCATTTCAAAGTTGTAAGAGGTGCAGCACTTTTGTGAGCCACGAGCTCACGGGTCTCAGCTGCTAGATGTACATTCACACTCCATATATATGTGGTCAGGGGGCTGAGGTAGGTTCTGCCATTTTTCTTGTAGAGCAAAGATTTTTGAGCAGCTCAGGTACACATTTAAGCACTCCCAAAGCCTTAGAGAGAAATATCTGAAGGAAGATTAGGAAAAGAATTGGAAGCATGGTCTGCAGTAATGGGAACCACCATCACCTTTCTGCTCCAGCCCCACTGTTGAACAGGGGCTCCCTGTAGAATGCAGGAAAGAGAGGAGAGGGATCCCAACAGAGGCTGAACACCCAAAATGACACTGCTGTTTGGAGCAACACAAAGCTCTGAAGATAGTGACTGAGAATGTTGAATGACTGGACAGAGGGGAACTGTAAAATCCTAAAAGCCCAGGAACCAAATTGTTCAAGGGGAACTTGCTTTCTGATTGCAGCATATCTGGGTGCACAGGCTGAGCCTCCACGTTCCTTTTTGCTATTGGATATCTTGGCCAAGATAAAGAAATACAATTTACCACAGCATTGAAATATGAAGAGTTCACCATCTCTGACAGCCTACAGTGCTGGCTAATGCTAGCATTCCCTTATGCCCCCCAAAGTGAAGTCAACCTCATCAGAGCCTTCCTATTGTTAGCAGAAGATTGTTTTGGCTCCTTCTTTGATTATTTTCTCATTAAAATTCCTCTGCCCTCCTCATCACTGATTCTCAAAACCCTACGAGCCTGCACCATTTCTGTCCCACACTCTTCTCCAGGTATTTTTGCCACACTGTGAGCAGGGTGTCAGCAGAGTCCAAGGGTTTGGCCATTTCCACAGCCTCCTTGGGAGCAACTCTTTCCCTTCCCAAACCTGTCCAACCCATGCACCATGGGGGCAAGGAGCCTCTGCAGCACCCTTCTCCACCCAGCTTGCAGCTCTCACTTGGGAGATCAAGTGAATCAGGGACACCTTTCTGGTTCCTTATGCTGAGAAGGAAGACAACCTTCTGGCTTATCAGATATGACATCTGGGGGCTGCCCAGTGCCCTCGCATGTGTGTCTATTGGGGGTATTTGGCTGTGCCATTCTGGGATTAAGGAGTGACAGCCACCAGCCCATGCAGACTTGGGATGAGGGGAGCCAGTCAGAGGCATCCTCAGCCATGAGGCACAGCCATGTCCATGCCAGTGCTCACTGTATGGCCATGGAACTCCTGTTACCTAGCTCACCCCAAAGTTTTGGGACAACCGATGTCCTCAGGCTGGTGAGGGCCAGAGCAGGGCTTGCTCCCAGGCAGTTCCTAGAACCTTCCAGGCCCACTTACAACTTCTGCCCCACATTCAGCAGTTTTGGGGAGCCAACGAGGCTCCTCCTTTGTGTGGTGGGGACAAGAGAATCCCACCATCTCTCATGCTGCCTTTCCCAGCTCTTGTGTAGGGTTGCAGTCTGATTTTGCATGAGAGCATGGGCAGGGGACCAAGATGGCACTGGGAGGGGCTGGGAGCACTTTGGAACCTTTGATAGGGAGCATCCTGGCACTTTCCCTTATCACGCAACCACTTCTCCACAGTCCCTATGGGGTCCTGCTGGATGTAAATGAGAAGGAGCCTTGAGCTCCTCCAATCTGACAAACATCACCCGCCCCTTCCTCCTCCCCCTCTGATCGTGTCCCTCTGGATCTGGCTCTATGGGCACATGGACATGATCTGAATTCACTGTCACTCCTGGCCAGGGTCCTCAAACCTCTTATCTCCTCCCCAGCCTCCCTCCGCCTTCTGGCTCAGGGACACAGCTTAGGAGGGGAGTTCTCCCTGCAGCCTCCCTCCCTCCCCACATGGCTTTGCTTTTGGGCTTTTTTTTTTTTTTTTTTTTTTTTTTTTTCCTCCTCTCTCATTAATTTTTAATTAAGGAGATGTCTCTCTCCCCTGTTGTAATGAATAGCTATGTGAAAGGCTTTTCATTCTTTATTAATATATATCTCCATATATTTATCTATTTGGAGGAAATGCGTGCATGTGCGTGAGCGAGTGTGTTTAAAACATCCCCCATTAATTTACTGCTATTGATTTTCTGGCGTGGAGACAGCATATAGTATTCAGCATAGAGCTCCTCTGCAGGATATGTTAAAAGGCAGCAGTTTGGGTTGACAAAGGGCACTAAATGCAGTATGCGTCAAATAGACCATCGCTCAATGAAGTCACTTAGCTATTCAAAACATGTCCAGCCATCACTCAACCGTTTGCACCAAGAATGGGGGGGAAATTTGCTCTTCTTCCCGGACACAACCATTTCTAAACAGCAGCTTTAGCTTGCTTTGGTGGGAGACATTAGGACATACACAGTTTATTCCCCCTCCCCCTGCCTTGCATCTCCCAGTGCACTCTCAGGAAATCGTTCCTGCGGTACCTGCTTCCCCTCTTGCCCATCAGGGAGCTCCAGGCACACCCAGCTCTGGGGGGCACTAGCAGACCCAGGCGTTATCTTCAGGCACCCACCAGCCCCCACAGCCCACTCTCTGGCTGGGGGCTGATTCATAAGCAGCATTTTGATACCAGGTTGCAATGTGCGCTGCCTTGCTCTCGCTCCCTCCTTCTCGCTACGTGTATAACAGAAAACCACGCATTTACATTGGTAGCCCCTACCCCTCCAGCACCAGCTGCAGTCCACCTCCCCAGCCCACATGTATGCCAATAGCAGGGCTGAGCAACACATATTTAAAAGTGAACCACTGGCCCCTCACTTCTCTCCCCCTCCCTTAGGAACGTCTGATTCCAGAAGTTGGCTGCGGCAGTGGCTTTTCTGCCATCAGACATGTCACTGAGTTGCTGTGCAGTTTCACCACATAAGACTTCGGCTGATTTTTCTATACAGGCACTTGTTTATTTTTAGCGTCTACCATAAACCTTAAAGAAAAGCCCCCAGACAAAAATCTACCCCCAACAACAAACAAGTGGGGGAAAGATCCCAGCCCCAAAACAAACCAATCAGCTGCCAAATAGACCCCCCTGCACCCAGCCCAGTAAGATGTGGTTGCTCACAGACATTATGAAATGCTCAGAACTATGCTTGAGAGGACTGGAATCACCAGATTTACCGTATGAGACATTTTGGACATAGCAGGGTTATTTCCCATTCTCTCTTTTTTCCTTTCTAAAGTGAACCAATAATTGCATCTGAATTGCTTTGCAGTCACCTCCTCCCCACATTGCCCCTCACTCCCAGTTTAGTCTTTGCAAATAAGCCATTTGCAAAGAGACAAATTATTTCACTCTGTGGTTGCAGACGGAGCACAGCAATAACACAGCATTTTGGCATTGCTTTCCCAGGCAATACAAACAATCTGAAGACAGGTAGACCACATAGTTGCTTTTTGAAAGGGTCTCTTGGTGTTTTTGTAAGACACATTATTCCCGTCGGAAGGAGGGGAGTGAAATTCTGGGAAGAGTGTAGGGCAGAGGCTGAGGAAGGGAAGAAGGGAACGGTGCAAAGAATAATCTGCTTGTCTTCTTGCCTCCGTGCCCCATGTAACTAAGCCCACCACTCTCAACTGTGGTGGAAGGAATGAAGTTAGAAAATGGTG